>CM021105.1:285677902-285720449 GCA_007115665.2 Sequoiadendron giganteum
ATATAAATACATAGTCATTTTATCATTTGAAATATAATAATTCAGAATAAATTTTGAGAGCGTACAATTGAGAAAATATTATTGCCAATAGCATTCAAGAGTACATTTATTAGTCATTTATACAAGCAATCAATATCCTAACATCACATGTCCAAGTTTGTGTGTGTTCATGTTGCCTTGTGAAGGCTAACAAGAATTCAAGGTCTTAATGTTTTAATGCATTCAAGCATTTAAGAAAATCAAGAAAGAAAGGTCCAATTCCTTTGAAGAGATGTGCATGGCTCCAGTCCTTCAAGGAATCCATTGAAGAAGCAATTTTGTATTATTGCATTTTTCATGGAATTTTTCAAGCCATAAAAACTAAGTCATAAAATTTATTTTCATCATTCTGACAAGTTTGCAAGAAAAAAAATAGCATCTCATATCTGGCACTAAAGGATGACAAAAAGTGTTTTTAGAATCCCTACTTGGGACCCATTGTCCCATGGGAAACTTTGTCCCTCTATACTACTCAAAAACATCTTTTGGTGATAGGTATGCGCTATTTGACCCTTCTCAGATCTACTTGCAAAGTTTTGTTTTAGTTTCTATACTTATGGGAATTTGTAATTTATATTTTAGGTTTCATAGTTCATTTAATTTCATTGTTTAAAATCATTCCTAATCACAATCTAACCCTATCCTCAAAGAATCTCATTAACTCAAATATGAGGGACTCACCATTGAGGTTAAAATTACTTTGGATTTGTAATTGTTGGGATTCTTAATGAAATTTGGGAAGAGAGACCACCAATGAATCATAAATTCCTCTCATATTCAAGGGATTAGGGTTTAACAACATTTTCTTCCATTTCACAATGATATTGACATTCTTTTATACTATAACCTATACCTAACATAGACTAAAAATACAAATTACTCTTCTTACAAATTTTTGCAAGATCCTTGTAAAAATGGCCATAAATTCCCTTTTATATAAACAAGGGAGTGAACAAGCTTCAGGCCATAGGATAGATGTCACATTTTCATTTGAAAATCCTGTCCTATAAAGAGATATAAAAGATAAATAAATCCCTTGAAGAATACAAGAATAAAATTCTACTAGAAGACAAAAGGTTGTTTGTACTAATGAGGGAGATTCCCATTGATGTTGCAATGATGAAGAATAGAATGATTACTCTTGAAGGATTCATCTCTCAAACTAATAGCATTTTCTCTTTGGATTTGTTGGAGTTGATAATAAGTAGACCATAAGAGAAAAATAATAATAAAACTCTTAGATACATAAAGAATGAAAGAATTACCAAATGTTATGCCAATTAAAGAATTAAAAGATCCCACCATTTAAAATTATGTGGAAAAAAGTCTCATAACCCTTCCAATTGATTTTACTTATGATCCCAAGCTTTATATACCCTCTTTGATGGCCATTTGTATGCAAGGAGTAAATCAATATTAGCCATGTACCTAGGATATCTAGATAAAATTGAATCAATATTTTTGTCAAAAACTTCTAGAAGTTGATGAGTATCAATCAATTTATCAATGCAAGTCTGAAGGAGTTCAATATCAATTTTATTATTATCACAAATAAAGAAAGACAAGGTAGGGGTTTTTGCCTTGATTTGAGATTTCCATTGTAGGAAATCTTTTATTTTCCCATCTTTATTCCTAGTATGAGGAATGATTTAAATGTTATATTATCAAAATTATTTAACCTTGTATTTTCCTTCACTGCTAATTGATCCATATATCCTTGTATTTCTCTTACCAATTTGGACGTACTATACAAAGGAAATATATCCTATGGTGGAATAATTTCATGTGTTGATCCCTTATACATTACTTGCAATGAATTTATCCTAGGGATCCACTTAGACATTATTTGCTTGGTCCTTTCTTTATCCTCAACCACCCTTTTAACTACCATTGTAAGTTGAGAATAATCCCTATGGACAATCTCTAGCCTCCTCAAAACTTTGGACATCAAATGTCCCAAAATGTTTGACACATAATGATACATGTTCTCATGTTAGCCATTCTGAATGTCTTCAGTTTCTCCTCTAGTATCTTAATATATTCTCTAAGCCCTTGATTTTCTCTAATTAAATATTAATTATGTTGTGGTATAGAAGAAGAGCTTGTTTCTCATGCATCTATTGAAGGAGGAGGTACTACTTGGGCCTCCTTAGGATCTCTTCTTTGATATGATGAAAAATAATATAAACTCTTGGGTTTTTACAAATTCATTGTCATCCATAAATTGTTGGAAATCTAGTTCTCCAATATCATTAGCAGTGTCCCTTCCCCTTATGGTATCAATTCCAAGCCTACTTTGAGGCAACCTTAAATCAAATTACCTTTGGGGAGAGGGAATTTCTCTATTCAATTTCATCATCTTCATTAGGACCAACGGGATAGTCAACTAATGGTGGTCGATCAATCCTCCTCTTTGGTGGCTTCTCTTGAGGAGGGAACTCTAGAATAGTCACATCTAAAGGGGATGGAGGTGCTTTTGGAGGAGATAGTTGTGGTGGTGCATGAGGGGGAGAGTGCTAAGTAGGATCTCTTATTAAATTCCTCCTAGCCTCTTCTTCAAAGTTGGTAAGTGGGCCTTTGTTCAAGAGTTGGGTCTTTTCCAATTATTTATCAATGTTTTTCAAGACCATCTTGATCCTTTTAATTGGATCCTTGATTTATACATATAATGTACCTTGATAATTAGAGTCTTTCATGCTATTGTCCTCCTCCAATTTTCTAATGGATGTCCACTTGAATTTTATGTCATTTACTTCTTTGTCATCTTTGTAATTCCTAATGAAATATTCACTAAAGTAAACTTGGTTTTAAAGCTAGGTGGAACTGAATTTGATATTACTGAAGACTTTATTATTGGTATCACAATCCTTTCTATTGAGGGTAGGAAAGTGTATAAAATACGAGGAGTCCAATGCCGCACTGGATATTTTATTTAAAGCTAATGAAAGGAAGAGCTAAATGTGGAGGCTACTACCATAGTTCTATCAAGTCTCTTTGGAGAGATGTCATAGAAGAAATAATGAGGTATATAACTCTAGATGTTCATTTATCTATCCTTTCTGGTTATCACTTTATTATTTTGAACCACTTTAGGCACAAGAAGAACATCATCTCTTTTCCTTTCTATTTGCTAGCATTTTTGGAATGTGGTATTAAGGACCATAAGCATAATCTAAAAACCTTATGCTCCATGTTGTCTTAATCCTCCTAATTTTGGATTATGCCACTTGTCCTATGTGGTTTCTAAGCACCCTGAGAAGACTCCTAAGGGTAAGAAGAAAAATAAAAATCCTTTGATAAGTTCAAGAATTTTAAAGAAAAAATTGAGAATAAAATGGATGCTAGGATCAAATGCTTAAGGTAGGATAAAGGAGGTGAATTTAATTTTTTTTGTGAAGATCATGGTATTAAGAGACATATGTCTACTCCTAGAACCCCTCAATAGAATGAGGTAGTTGAAAGGAAGAATAGAAAAATGAAAGAAATTGATAGGAAAATTATGAAATATGTTGACCTATTAGATATGTATTAGAAGGAAGTAGTACATACTTCTATCTATTTTAATAATAGAGTGCAATTGAGGGTCAATATCAATAAGACCCCTTATGAGCTATGGTATAAAAGACCTCCCACTGTTAGATATTTTAGAATCTTTGGTAGAAGATTCTATAGTAGAAGAGATGAAGGAGACCTTGGAAAGTTTGATTCAAGGTGTGATGAAGGAATATTTCTTGGTTACTTATCCCGGAGCAAGGTATACAAACACTACAAAAAAATATTGGGAAAGATGATTGAAAGTAAATATGTCAAGGTAGATGAAGAATTATGTTAGATATCATATGAACCTAAGTTTCCCAAATCTAATATGCTTCCCTGGGTTGAAGAAGAAGAAGAAGAAGAAGAAGAAGAAGAAGAACATAAACAAGAAAATGAACCTAAATAAATGAATACTCTCAAGAATCCAACAAAATATGTGTAGAAGAACCTCTCTCCAAATGAGATTATTGGAGAAAAAATAAGGTATGTTGACAAGAAGAAAGCTTGTAAAAGTAGCTGAAAAAGGAAACTTATGCTTATTATCAACAATAGAACCCAATAAATTTTTTAATGCTAGCAAAGATGATAATTGGATAAAGGAAATGGAGGAATAAATAAATTAGATAGAAAAGAATCAGACTTGGGAATTAGTTCCTAGAATAGCTAATAGAATGTAATAGGAACAAAGTGGGTGTTCTAGAGTAAGTTGAATGAATATGGTGAAGTGGTAAGGAAAAAATATAGATTGGTTTGGAAGAGCTATTCACAAGTTGAGGGCATTGATTTTGAAAAGACCATTGCTCTGGTAGCCACAATGGAGGCAATATAGATGTTTCTTGCTCTTTCTACCCACAAAAAATTCAAATTATATCAATAAATGTAAAGTTAGCTTTCCTGAATGTCAATCTAGAAGAAGAGGTATATATTGAGAAATTAGATGGTTTCTAGTTATTACAGGATCCAAACATGGTTTGTAGACTCAAGAAAGCTCTATATTCTCTCAAACAAGCTCCCAGAGCTTGGTATGCTAGATTGGATAAGTACCTACTTCAACAAGGATTCAATAAAAGTAATGTAGATAGTAATCTATACATTACGGTTTAGGAAGACAAGTTTCTAATAGTGGTTTTATATGTTTATGATATCATCTTGGTGGAGATGATGACATGTGTAAAAATATTCCAAAAGAGATACAAAAATAATTTGATATGTAAGTGATTGGTGAGTTTTTCTTCTTATTTGGACTTCAAACTATTCGACAAGATGATTGCATATTTATTTCTCAAGCCAAATATGTAAAGAAAATACTAAAGAAGTTTGGGATGGAAGACTCTAAACTAACAGGTATTCCTATGGTGACATGCAATCACTTAAGAAAATTTGATGAGTCTTCGGAGGTTGATTACACTATCTAGAGGTCTATTATTGGAGGTTTGTCGTATTTAACTTCTTCCAAACTGGATATCATGCGTGAGATATGTTTGGTTTCCATATTTCAAGAAATCCTAAGAAATCTCATGAGAATTTTTGAAAAGAATCTTCAAATACTTGAAGGGTACTCTAGATTATGACATGTGGTATTCAAAGGATCAAAAATTCTCTTTGAGTGCATATATTGATGTTGATTGGGAAGTTTGTGTGGATGACCAGACAAGTACAAGTGGAAGTGCATTCTTTTTGGGAGATAGATTGGTCTCATGGTTTAGTAAAAAGTAAGATTCAATTTCTTCATCCACAATTGAAGCAAAATATATTGTTGCAACATCTTACTGCGCTCTGGTCCTTTAGCTGAAGTAGACCTTAAAGGATGTGAAGGTGATTTATGATGGACCTATTCCCATACTATGTGATAATACAAGTGATATTAACATTTCCAAGAATTTGATAATGTATTCAAGAACAAAACACATTTCAATCTGGTATCACTTTCTGAAGGAGAAAGTTGAAAAATATGAAGTTAGAATGGAATATGTGTCCACCAAGTACCAGATTGCAAACATTTTCACAAAGGAAATTTCAAAGGATAATTTTGAGTATCTCTAGAAGAAGTTAGGGGTTATTGACCCTCCTTGTTCTAACTAGATGCATAGATGGTGCATCTATCCAGGGGGAGAAATTCATGTCATATCCTTTTATCCTAGATTAATGTATGCTACCATTTAGAGGGATTCAGTAGAAAGGGGGATTCCTGGAGAATATGTGTTGTTTTTATGCATGAATATATTTGGAGAAGTTTTGTTGGTCAAATCAGAAGCATGTGTTTCTACTTCAATTGAATATATTTTTTCCTTTATTCCTAAAGTCACAAGAATGTCTTGCTACTTTGTGTAGGAGTGTATGGACCTTTTTCCTCAATTTCAAATGGGGAGAGTGAGCAGGTGTGTTTCCATCAATTCCAATGGGGGATATTGTTAGAAGTTGTAATTGATGTCAACACTTAAGGAGACTTGTGTAAGTGGTTGTTGAAATTGATGTCAACACTGAGGAGTTTGTTGGAAGTTGTTGCCATTGATTTCAACATTGATTATTGGTTGTCATCAATGTCAATCTTGAGTAGTAAGGATAGTTATTAGTCCTTGGAATTGATTGTAATTGTTATATTTAGTTTGGAATAAATTTGATGTTGTTGAAGTTCATGGCTGGATGTCATACCTTATCTAATGTTGCTAAAGTTCATGGTTGGATTTTGTGTCTTATCTAATGGTTGTTGAAGTTCATCGTTGGATGTCATCCATAATCAAAGAAGTATTGTGTATGACTTATGTCAGAAGAATTTATTTATAATGATATATTAATATGGGGATTAGATGCATGAATAATAGTATAGAAATGTTGTTGAAGGTCTACAATATATCTTATTCTCTCTCCTAATATTTTTAATAAAGCATATGTTTCTAAAAGTAAGTTCTAGCCTCCATAAGTTATGAAAATGTTTTTGGTTCAAGAAGCTGCATTGAATTCTATTTGGGAGAATGCTCCACATTCCTCTGCTATTGAATATTTGGTCTTGTGGGTTGGGACTCAATATTAGTGGTCTATAGATGTTGCACTCCTACCTCTTTAGGTCACCTATGTTGCTAAGGAGATTTATGTGAATTACAGAAGGTTGGCAGTGTTGTTGGTTGTTCAAACTAGTTTAAGAAATGCTCTATATTCCTCAGTATTAATTTCTATACTCATACAACTTGGTGAATATTCTCTCAACATCTCAGTAGTGTCTCAATTCCAATTTCAAGTATTGAAGTGGTTCACAAGTTGATATATAAATGTTATATCTCATGGTTAAGAATTTTCTAGTTCTAGAATATAGTTTTTTGTTCTTGTTTGATTTGTGGTGGCTATTGATTACATGAAAATATGAAGGAAGGGTATGGAAGTGTTATTGGATGTTCATGGAACATTCCCATGTGATCTACATGTTGTTGATTTTCTACTTTTGTGTCACATTTTGTCTTGAGTTGGCTTTATGGGTTATTTATGGATATTTGGCCAATAAGGCTTGTTCCTTTCCTTGCACCATGTGCTTGGGGGGCTACACTAGCAATGGAAGGTGTGTTATGATAGATTTGGGTCTTGACCTATCCTACTTGGGACTGCATCAAGTTAATTCAACAAGAAGAATATTTATGGGCCAATTGGTTATATGCTTCAACATTTCATCCACATGTTTCCTTGATGTTGAATTAGGTTGGTGTGTGCCTACGTGTAAATTGTTTTGGATCAAATTAAAAGAAGTGCTAAGAGTTCTTTTGTTCATCTCTATCTTCTGGGAAGGACTACATTATGTTTTTTTGGCTGACCATTTGAATTCATTATTTTATCCTTTTCTTGGCCAACCTAATTGAAGTTTCAAAGTGTTGCATTAATGGATATAAATATAATATCATTTTCATATGCAACAATAGAGAGAAGGGGAAAGTTCAAAGAAATGAGTGTGTGAATTGTATTGAATATCCAATAGTGATAGCGCTAAAGTGAATCAAAGGAAAGATCAATTATCCTATAACGCCTCAATCAACAAAGTGTTTGTTAGAAAAATAAGGATGGACAAATGAGAGGGCGGGGGGGTGAATCATTTGTTACCAAAACCAAACTTATACAACATTAATCAACCTTGTATCACAGATCTGATAATTAATAGTGCAAGCATGAAATCAACAACACATTAGAGACACATGAACACCAAGATTTTATACGTGGAAACCCTGTTAGGGGAAAAACCACAGTGGATGTTAGTCCATAAGATTATACCCGATTAGAAGTATAATGAAAAATGAAAAGAGAATGCACTTGAATTTAGGTGCACTACCTAGAGCACACTTCTCAAATGGAAGGCTCACTTCCTTACATACAGTAATCAAATTAAATCCATCTGATGAATTTGAACTGAGAAATTAGCTTCTACAAAAGCCTGATGACAGTTCCAGTTAGGCACAAAAAACCTTCTTCAAAATATTCTACCCTCTGCTCAAACTCTTCAACACTCTACTCTGAATGATCTGACCTTTATTCACACTTGTAAATTACTTGTACACTTGATCACCTGTCTCTAAATGAGAAAAAAACAATCTCATATATATATCTGCTACACGAATTTACAACCACTATTCAGTCGGCCACAAATAAAGAATAAATTACAACTGTCGGTGCCTTGATACATGAATAAATTATAATGTGCACCAACACAAGTCGGTCACAACATAGTGAGGACCCAAAAGAACATCTCCAAACATGCTAAACAATAAAATATTAATCATCATGGATTCGCAACATGCTAACACCACAATGTTGGCCAAGAACATGAACACTCGGGCACATATCAAAAAAACATCCAATCACGAACACTCCAATCACTATGGACATACAACAAGGATAAAGTACAATATAGAATAATCCATGAACATCACAGGTACATGCAGAACACATGAAATTACCTGAATTTCATCTTCTTGAGCCAAGAACACCATCTACAAAAACTGAATAAATGTAGGCACATAGATCTTCATAACTTCCATAAATCTTCATGCGCACCTCTGAAACTTTCGAAAAACATACTAGAGAGATCCATTAACAAACCCTTTGAAGTGCACCTTCAGATCTTCAACATATAGAGCTTTCCAACATTCTGACCTTATCAGCTCCACTGGCTACCTGAACTATATTTTTTACAATTTTCTGAATCTCCTCAACATATACAACCTTTAGAAGATTAGATGCTAATAGTGTTGACATCAATTACAACCACACACTAGAAACACAACCACAACATCCAACAATCTCTCCATTTGGAATTGATGGCAACACATGATGTGAAAAGTAATACCATCAACCCAACTAACTCTTTTTCAACAATCTCCCCCCGAGATTGTGCACTCTTTCATGTTTCCTTCATTTCTCTTATTTACCAAATTTTTCACATTGCTTCTCTCTCCCCCTTTGAAATCAATGGAAAAGGTACACATGATCTGATCTCAATTTTGAATCATCTGACTACTCCCCCTGAGTAGCAGTCACAACAACATCAATTAAGAATATGATATGGAAATGAATTCATGGACTGATGCAAATACCTACATCTTAGTTCTGATCAGGAGGGGAAATCACCCCTAACTTTCCTCTAAGGTACTCAAAAGTATCCTTAGGCAACGACTTGGTAAAGATATCTACAATTTTATCTTTGGTAGGTATGTACTCCAATCTAACTTCTTTTTCACTTACTTTGTCTCTCAAGAAGTGATACTTGATGGACATATGCTTTGTCTTTGAATGCAACATTGGATTCTTAGAAATGTTAATGGTGCTTGAATTGTCATAGAATATTGCAATGGGTTCTTCATACTCAATTTTGACATCTCTCAACATTTGCTTCATCCATAATACTTGGTTACAACTCTTTGTAGTAACAATGTACTTTGCCTCAACAGTAGATAATGAAACTGAGTTTTTCTTTTTGCTTAACCAAGATACCAGCTTCTTTCCTAAAAAGAATGCACCACCATTGGTACTCTTCATGTCATCTACATCTCCTACCCAATTAGCATCAGTAAAAGAATTTAGAGTAAGATCATCATCCTTAGGATACCAAAGACCAAGATCAACTATCAATTTTAGATATCTGAATATTATTTTCACAACAGTTATATGGGACTCTTTAGGATCAACTTGAAATCTAGCAACCATTCACACAACATTCATTATTTTTGGCCTGGTCTGAGTTAAATAGAGTAATCCACCAATCATTGACATGTATCTTGTCTGATTTTCTTTGGGAGAATCATCTTTTTGTGTAAGTTTGCATCCAGTCACCATAGGTCTACCAAATGGTTTTGAATCTTCCATGCCAAACTTTTTCAATAATTATTTCACATACTTAGACTGAGATACAAATATTCCATCATTTTCCTGAGTAATTTGCAATCCTAAAAATAATTTCAGCTCTCCTATCATTGACATTTAAAATTCACTTTTCATTTCATCGACAAACTTCATACACAAATCATCATCACCTTCAAAAATAATATCATCAACAAAGACTTGAATAATCAGTTCTTTTCTCTGATCCAACTTGAAATAAAAATTGTTGTCAGTAGTACCTTTATTGAATTGAAGTTTCGACAAGTATTTTTCCAATCTATAAAACCAAGCTCTAGGAGCTTGCTTTAACCCATAAAGATATTTCTTCAATCAACATACCATGTCCTTTTCATCAATCAACTAAAATCCATTTGGTTGTTCAACATAAAATTCTTCTTCTAGTTCACCATTCAGAAATATTGACTTCACATCCATCTGATAAAATCTATAATTCTTGAAAGTAGCATAAGTAAGAAATAATAGAAAAACTTCAATTCTAGCAACAAGAGAAAAAGTTTCTTCAAAATCAATACCTTCCATCTGTGAGTATCCATTGCAAACCAATCTTGCTTTGTTTCTGACCACATCACCTCGCTCATTCAGATTATTCCAGAACACCCACTTGGTTCCAATCACATTTTTGTTTTGAGGTCTAGGAAAAAGATCCCATGTTTCATTCTTTTGTATCTGCAATAGTTCTTCTTTCATGGCTTCCATCCAATGTTCATCTTTGCATGCTTCACTTATATTTCTAGGTTCAACTTTAGAAATTAGACAATATTCTTCTAGTTTTCACACCTTTTCTTTTGTCTCCTATGATCTGACTATCAAAATGATTTCGTCTTACATATTTAGGAGTTTTGAAGTTTTCTCTTACCTCTTTTTCTTGTGTTCTTTCTTCTGCACTTTTGTTGGCTTCTGCTTCTTGATTTCCTTGGTTCACCAGAACAATTTGAAGTTTATTTTGTGTTTGAATATTATTATTAACATCATCATGTTGATCATTTGAATCATAACCACTAGATCTAGATGATTTACCAATATCTTCATCAACCTTAACATTTTCACTTTCAACCATTTTCTTCAACCTTTTATTAAGCATTGGTAAGCTTTTATTTTAGTAGAGTATCCTAGGAAGATTCCTTCATCACTTCTAGCATCAAACTTACCTATATCATCATCTCTCTTGATGTATCATTTGCTTCCAAATATTTTGAAATATTTGACACTAGGCTTCTAACCAAACCATAACTCAAAAGGTGTCTTACCATAATTACTATTGACATTCACCCTATGAATGGTGTACACAGTAGTACTTACAACTTCTCTCCAGTAGAAATGAGGAACATTTTCTTCTAGCATCATGGTTCGAACAGTTTCTAGAATGCTTTTGTTCTTTCTTTCAACAACTCCATTATGTTGAGGGGTCCAGGGAGCAAATAGTTGTCTTTGGATTCCTTTCTCTTCACAAAAAGAATTGAATTCCCATGAGGTGAATTCACCACCTCTATCTGACCTTAGACATTTGATCTTTTGACTTGTCTCATTCTCTACCATAGCTTTAAAAATTTTGAACTTTTCTAATGCTTCATTTTTTTCTCTTAAGAAAGCGACCCATATCATTCTAGAATAATCATCAATGAGAAACATAAATTATCTTTCACCTTGTAGGCTTCTGATTCTAGAAGGACCACATAGATCAGTATGTATCAAATCCAATTTCCATTAGAGTTGTACTGTGCTCCAGAAATAATTTCTTGTTTGCTTTCCCATTTGACATTCCTTGCACATAGTGTTAGTAGGCTTTACCAACTTAGGTAGATCTCTAACTGCTTGAGTAGAGCTTATCTTGACAATGTTATCAAAGTTCACATGACACAACCTCCTATGCCATAACCAGCTTACATCAATATGAGAAATCAAACAACTTTCACTAGCAGCACTCAAATGAAAGATATTACCTTTTGTCTTTGTTCTTGAAGCAATCATAGTTCCTGAATTTCCCATTTTTCTGCACTTGCCATTCTTGAACTATAGATTGTAACCTTTGTCTACCATTTGTCCAACACTCAAAAAGTTATGCTTTAAGCCTTATACATAAAGAACATCATCAGTATTGTGCTTACCACCAAAAGAAATAGTGCCTCTACCACGAATCACACCAAAAATGTTGTCTCTAAACCTCACAACACCACCATCATAGTTTTCCAAGCTTACAAATTTGCTTTTATCACTAGTCATATGATGTGAGCATCCACTATCAATTAGCCACTCATATTTCTCTTCAACTTTGGCTACAAGAGATTTCTCAACATTTTCATTACTAATAGATTTGGTGGACACCTGACCAAGCAATAAATACCCATTTATCTTCATTTCCAATTTCTTTATCAGATTTTTCATCAGTTACACCTTCTTTAACATAATAGCACTTTATTTTAAATCTAGTGTTATCAAGTTTATACTTTGAAACTCTTTCAGGAAATCTAGAAGAAAAATGACCTATCTTACTGCAAGAAAAGCATTTAATAGGTAACTTTCCTTTGTACTTACCATGACCTCTTGATTCTCTTTTCACAATCAATGCTTCATGTTCTTCCAATTCCTTTTCTTCATCTTCAATCTGTTTCATCTCATCTTCATATCTGAATTTTCTATGAGAAATCTCTCCTCAATCATATCTCTTTTTCCCAAATATAGTAGCCTTGAAAGAAGATTCAGTCTTAGGGGAAGACTCACCGAATTCACTTAATTGAAATGCAACTAGTTTTCCAATCAACATGTCTTTTGTAATGTTTTTCACTATCTCAAGTTCATCAATAGTATGAGATTTTTTTCTTGTAGGAAGGGGGCACAGATCTAAGTATCTTAGCCACAATTTCATCAGCATCCAAAGTTCCACTGACACATCTAATGTCCATCACCAATTCATTTATCTTGTGTGAAAAGGAAAATACGTTCTCATCTTCACTCATCTTCAAGCTCTCCCATTTTCATTTTACACTTTGTAGCTTAGCACTTTTCACTAGTGCATCTCCTTCATACAATGTTTCCAACTTTTTCCAAATCTGGTATGCAGTCTTCAATCCCATCACATTTGTCATCTCAAAATCTATCAAATCACTCACCAGTGTTTCTACTGACCTGGTATTAAGTTTTGCTTGCTTGATCTCATCTTTAGAGGAGGGACCATTATGAGGAATAGTATATGAAATTTGTGTCATCTTCCAGAAGGATTCACCAATGCACCTTAAATGACATTTTATCCTAAATTTCTATAGATATTAGTTTGTACCATCGAATCTAGGACTATCCTTCTTAAATGATGCCATCTTGGATCACCTCAAGTTGTTAAGCTTCTTTTTAGAGGAACTAGCTCTGATACCGGTTGTTGGAAAAACAAGGATAGACAACTGAGAGGGGGGTTGAATCATTTGTTACAAAACAAAACTTATACAACATTAATCAACCTTATATCATAGATTTGATAATTAATAGTGTAAAAATGAAATCAAAAACACATCAAAGGCACATGAACACCAAGATTTTATACGTGGAAACCCTTTAAGGGGAAAAACCATGGTGGATGTTAGTCCACAAGATTATACCCTATTGGAAGTATAATGAAGAATGAAAAGAGAATGCACTTGCATTCAGGTGCACTACCTAGAGCACACTACTCAAAGGGAAGGCTCACTGCCTTACACATAGTAATCAGATTAAATCCATTTGATGAATTTGAACTGAGAAAATAGCTTCTACAAAAGCTTGATGACAGTTCCAATTAGGCACATAAAAAATTCTCCAAAATCTTCTACCCTCTGCTCAAACTCTTCAACACTTCGATCTAAATGATTTGACCTTTATTTGCACTTGTACATTACTTGTACACTTCAACACCTATCTCTAAATGAGAAAAAACAATCTCATATATATATCCGCTACACGGATTTACAACCACTATTCAATTGACCACAAATAAAGAATAAACTACAACTGTCGGCCTTGATACATGAATAAATTACAATGCACACCAACACAAGTCAGTCACAACATAGTGAGGACCCAAACAAACATCTCCAAACATGTTAAACAATAAAATATTAATCCTCATGGATCCGCAGTTCATGCTAACACCACAATGTCGGCCAAGAACATGAACACTCGGGCACATATCAAAAAAATCTTGAATCACAAACACTCCAATCACTGCAGATGTACAACAAGAATAGAGCATGATCTAGACTCATGCATGAACACACAAGTACATGCACAACACATGAAATTACTAGAATTTCATCCGCTTTAGCCAAGAACACCATCTACAAAAATTGAATAACTGTACACACACAGATCTTCATAATTCCACAAATATTCATGTGCAACTCTAAAAATTTTGGACAACATACTAGAGAGATTCAGCAACAAACCCTTTGAAGCACACCTTCAGATCTTTAACACATAGAGCTTTCCAACATTCTGACCTTCTCAGCTCCACTGGCTATTTGAACTATATTTTTTACAATTTTCTCAATCTCCTCGACATATACAACCTTAAGTATATTAGATACTAATAGTGTTTACATCAATGAAAACCAAATATCATTAACACAACCACAACATCCAATAGTATTATGTTGATAAGCATTGTAATATTTATCTAAATCTTTGTATCCCACTTTGAGATAGTGAATATTATCAAATCCTTTGTATCTTGCCCTTGAAGTTGTGTTGGCTTCATTCCTACAAGTCTTTTTGTATCTTTCTCTAAGGAAATGAGCCTTCTTGCATGTCTTTTTGGCAGTGTTCCTTTATATTGTGAGTTTACTCTCATCTTGGGTTTTCCCTCATTGGGTTTTCCACTTAAAATTAGTGTTCTCTTGTGCATGTGTGTTATTTTCTTCATCTTTCTTTATTGTTGATCTAATTAGAAGAATTGATATATCTCTTTTTTTTTTTGTATTGCTAAATTTGTTGAAGATTCAAAACTAGTATATTCTTCTATGTTACTATTCTAATTTAAGGTTTTGATCTGATAAAGAAGGTTGTATTGTGTTGAAAGATTTAAGTTTCGAAAAGGATTGAGTTTTTGATAAGACTAATTCACCCCCCTCTTACTCTCTTGGTGTGCCCAATACAAATGGTTATTCATGGAGGTAGAAATACAAAAATGAGGGTTTGACCAAGGAAAATGCATGTATGGCCACCCCCTTTCCCCTCTTTTGCTTTCATTTTATAGGTTTAGGTCAAAAGATGTATAATTTTAGAGAAGATTTATAGAGAACATACCTAATAGATCCAAATTTAAAAATTACATTTAAAAAATGATATATCCACTCAAGGGAACCCCATGCCCTTGACCTTCTAGTGCAACCCATGATTCATATGAGAGGTGCAGAAAATTCTACCCTCCTCAGATATGTTGTCAATTTACAAAAAAAGGCTTTATCTATGAAAAAAATTATTATTTTCAATCTAGGTTGAGTAGGAAAATAAAATCAATAAATTTATTAAAATTCCAATCCATTTTGAGATCTACAAAAAAGAACTAGATCTAGGGTAGATTGTCTCTCCTTTTAGGTTTTTATCCAATCTAATTTTCTTTGTGATTCGGTTCTCAATGTCAATATGAAAAAGGATTGATTTTAGTGTCATTGGGTCTAGGATCCCTTTTTACCATTAACTATTTTGGTGACCTGATGTGAATATAATATGAGATTAAATCCTCATAAGTGTGACTTTGGTGTGGATAGTGAAAAAAAATTAGGCTTCATAGTGTCACATCGAGGTATTGAGCTAGAAATAAAAGAAAATTGATGCTATAATAAACATGCTACCTCCAAAAAACATCTCTCAACTTAATAGTTTACAAAGAAAGTTTCAAGCTATCTATTGCTATGTTGTATCATTAGCAGATCATACTCTTCCCTTTATCCAATTTCTCGAGAAAGAATCCTAGTTTAAATGGAATGAGGATTGTTAAAAATTATTTGAAAAAATATATATTTGTCTAACCCTCCCATTTACCAACCATCTCTGGAAAAATTCCACTTTATACTTTACATTTTAGCTTCATTTGATTCTCTCATTGAATTCTTAGCATACAATAATATGGATGGTAGAGAATTTCTTGTTTATTACATTAGTCACACATTGATTAATTATGAAATGTGATGCACAACTATATAAAAGCAGCATTTGGCTCTTATGTTTGCTACAAATAAATTGAGACATTACTTGTTAAACATTGAAGTGCATGTTGTTGGAGTATAGGACCACTGAGAGAGGGGGTGAATCAGTGGTCAAATGAGAAATAAATTTCAAAAACTGAACTCACTTGAATATTTAAAGAGACCCAATGAAAATAGTTCAAACACTCTAGATATTATATGCAAAACAAAACATAACACTTTAATCAAAGATGATCAATCAAGCACAATATAGCACACCACCAAGAGAAATCATAACACATATTTTATGAGTGGAAAACCTTAAAAGGGTTAAAAACCACTCTAAAACTTTGCTTCATTAAGCCTCACTAGCTAAAATTTGTTGATTACATATTGCATGCCTCACTGGAAATACAACAAGCCTCACTGTCTACACTTTATGCCTCACAGGCTACTCAACTTGACTCACTGACAAAGCACTATGCCTCACTAGAAAACATCATGCCTTACTGGTAATACCATCACCTCAAAAGAAAATAAACACAAACCAGAGGGTTACTCTATTTCCATACATATCACTACTCTGTCAAAACTTCAAATATGAATATCGCAATTCCAAAACCTCGCTAACTCCACTGGGAATCATTATGCTCTAATAATAAAATCATCATATCCTTGAATACAAAAATGGAAAATTATTATACCTGTCTATATTCTTTTCATGCCAAGACCATAACACAATTTCATCAAAATCTTTACATACAAACTATGAACATGCAATTCTCCTTGCATATCTAAATAAAGACCTCTCTGCAAGATTCCCCTTCAAAAAACATAATGATATGAACAATACAAAATGACCTTGCATCCATAAATGATCTTCATACTAACATATTTGACTATTACACTCTTTGAATGATTAAAAGAAAAAGATATAATTCAGAATGGTGACCCTGTTATATATCCCAACTTCAAATAAAAAATAGTGGCTTCCTACTACAAAGATCAATTTCGGTCACTTATGATTCTAATCAGATCATACTAAACAATGTACAAAATAAACCTTTGATGAATGCAATCAAATAGAGCCATATGAATCTTTCATATACTATTATTCAACTCATTCTCACTATATGTTTTCTTCTCAACTCCATTGAACCATTCAACCTTCATAAAAATTTTCACATAGAGTCCTCCAATCAATCTTACTACAATTACTAGTGCATATTTAGATTGTGTTCAACTATGCGGAGAATTCAATTATGCAAAGAAATTCATATAATTGTTATTCAACTCTCCTTTCTTGTGCATATGCTTGAATTACAAACATGGTACATTATATTGAACATTCTCATTGTTTATCTATACTCTATACGAACATGGTGATAAATATTTCAATGCTCTCACACTACACAAACTATTTTTCAAGATCCATCCCAATAAAATTGCTGAGATATTCATTTAAATATCTATTTCAAAGTGGTAACCAAACCCGTGAATAAAATTCATCCCAAATTCATTTCATCTTCCAATCAAAAACCCATTCAAAAACCTAACTGTTGGAATACCAGAGAATTTTCAAAACTAGAACCCCTTTTTTAGATTGACACTAACAATAAACTATTCATATTCAAGAAATTTACACAAAAATGGTGTTAGAGTAATAATTTATTACGCTTAATTAATTATATCATACTGGTTAATTAATTAAGTCACTTATTCCTCTAGTTGCTTAAGCTAAACTTAGGCACATTAATAATTGGTTAATTATTAAGTGTGCACACTAGGGTTTCATTTAGGGTTTCCCTTTTAGGGTTTCTTGATCTCCTTCATAAGGATTGATCTCTTTGTAATAATAGGGATTCTCATAATGCATTTTACACTTTGAGGTTTGCAGAACATCTTGTTGGTTTTGCATGTCTTTTGCATGTGACAGGTATCCATTTGCATGCAGGTGATCTTGGATTCTAACATGGTATCAGAGCTCTAGACCTGCCACTGCCTATTCGTGATCTGAAGATATGGCTTCTCAGTGAGTTTCAAGTGCAAGGGTTTCCACAGGCATCTTTTTTTGCAAGATCTGGGGGTAGCCGAATTTTTGAGACACTATGGGCTCAAACGGACGTCGCCATCGCGTTCGCAGCGCCCCAAAACCCTAGAAACGCCTGTCAAATCATCCATTTTAGAGCAGTTGGTTTTTGAGGCAAAATGTTTTTGCTAGAAAGGTCGTACGGCCTCCCCGACATGCTTCACAAGGCACGAACTCCGAAAAAAATTTAAAAAAACCGCATGTTTTTTTAAAACCTTCAGCGCTCACAGAAGAAATGAGGGCGCCGCCATCACGCCACCCGGCGGCCACCAGGAGCGACAACCTCAGGCAGCGCCACCCCTTCACCACTGTCAGTCCGCCAGCCCTTGAGGGCTTCACTTCCTCGGCCGTAGGTCACATGGGGGACTGGGAGCTCCGCGCTCGGCCCCCGCCCAACTTCAGCCCCCTGAGCCCCTGCCCGGAGTCATATGGCGACCAGGGGCCAAAATTTTTTCTGCAGGGAGTGTTTTTTTGCGGCGACGGCCTCCAGGCCATCAAATTTATGCCCATGAACCGCTGACGTCAGCATGACGTCAGCGTCCGTATGGTGGTGTTTGTCCCCTCCTAACCCTAGTTTTCTCTAAAGAAGCAGTTTTTTTCTTTTTTGTATAACTTGGGCATACGGTATCAAAATTGGGCAAACGAGATATTTCCAAAAAGCTGGTTCCGAGTACTTTCATTTGGTGTAGTTTATTTTATAGTATTTTTCTGTTTTACTACATTTATTTCTGGTTGAAGTCAGATGTACTTTTTATGCTTCCGAGCTCATAACTCTTTGCCACGATCTCCGATTTTCACTATCTTTGCGGCGTTGGAAAGGTATTGAGGAGCTCTATGTTGCTGTCTAAGCACTTTTTTCTATATCTATCCCAGGTTTTTCATTAATCCAGATTTGGACCGATGGGTGTTTTGGAGATTACTTGGATATTTTGGCAGTTGGGAGAGTGCATCTTGCATCTTTGCACTTCGTTTTTAGTGATACATCATTCAATAATCGACTGCTGCTTCATAGATTCTAGCATTGTTCCCGTTTGGAGTTTTTGAGTGTTCTGTGGCATCGGGTCTGCTGTTGCATCATTATGATTCCAATATGGTTTCTTGTAGACAGAAGTATCTTTCCTTGCTTGCCAGATTGCGGTTCCAGTGTTACTCTACAGTGCTCTTCTAGTGCTTCTTTGCAGCATGTCATATCATTGTAGGGGGGTTTTGTCCCACTGGGTTTTCCTCCTCTACCTCTTTCTTGCATTTGTAAATGGGTACCTGATCAGGCCTAGTTGCCGGGACCCATCTTTGCTTACATGCATCTTCTTCTAGTGTTTTAGCTTCTTCCTAAGTTCATCTTAAGGGGGAGTGTTAGAGTAATAATTTATTATGCTTAATTAATTATATCATACTGGTTAATTAATTAAGTCACTTATTCCTCTAGTTGCTTAAGCTAAACTTAGGCACATTAATAATTGGTTAATTATTAAGTGTGCACACTAGGGTTTCATTTAGGGTTTCCCTTTTAGGGTTTCTTGATCTCCTTCATAAGGATTGATCTCTTTGTAATAACAGGGATTCTCATAATGCATTTTACACTTTGAGGTTTGCAGAACATCTTGTTGGTTTTGCATGTCTTTTGCATGTGACAGGTATCCATTTGCATGCAGGTGATCTTGGATTCTAACAAATGGTTCCTGTCAAATTAAAGCCTTGAGATATAGCTATTAACAAGGCTTAAATTAAAACCTTTGATTTTTTATTAAGCGGTGAAACATAGATTATTGACCTCCTTGACTGGTTAAAGGGCTATAAACCAACGTGTTGATTACTTCAAAAAGTCACTTAGTCACTTAAGTGACTTGAAACTAGTGATTGTAAGTCAACTTGAAAATATATCAAAAAAAAAACTCTAATATAAACTTTGCACAAATACTTTTATTTAGGGTTTTAAGGAAAACATGTTACTCAATGATTAAACCCTAAACCATGACAAACCCTTAATGAATTATGCACCTGTGATTGAACTTAGATATCTACTAAACCCCATGAGTTCCAGATACAAAGTATGGTGACTTTGACATTTGTAAAGAAGATGTAATTTGAAGAAGAATATATCAATTTGATTCAAAACCTTAACCCTTAGAAGGCTAGGAAAAACTTAATACTCAAACTCTGCTTTCATGAATTTATCTAAGCCTTTTCAATTACATATATTTGAGATTAATCTTTCCTTCATGTCAAACTAAGTATCTCTAAAAAAAATCTCTTTGACATCAACCTTTCCTTCATGACACCCTTTCCTTCATGTTGCATCAATATCAAGTACCAAAAACATCAATTGACATCAATGACAAAAAATTCCAATGCAACAAACTCCCCCTTTGGCATTGATGTCAACTTCTAAAAATCTTGACATCATTGACAAACAATGCCAATGCAACACATGTGATTACAAAGTTTGATCCATTAAAACATCTACTTTCAAAAACTAATTTATTAGGATGTTTGGACAAAAGGGTAATGTTATTAATGGAGTTTGATCTTAAGTTTTTCTCCCAAAATATCATTGAGGGTCAAACATTGAATGACCATTTAGTCGAGGCTCCTTCACCATTAGCTTTACCAAACCAAGACTCATTTTCCCGATGATCATGTTTTCACACTAGAAGAAAATGAAACATGGGAATTATATTTTGATTGTTCTAAGTGTCAAAATGGATCTAGTACCAGGGTAATATTAATACCTCCTTCAGTTAAGCTAATTCCCTTATCTTACCATCTAAATTTCTTATGCACAAATAATATCATGGAACATGAAGCTCTTATTTATTCATCATCTTCATATTTTTGGAGACTCTCAATTAATAATCTAATTAATTCATGGATAATATCAAGAAAAACAAGATAAATTATCTCAATATTGTGATTTGGTGTTAACTGTATTAAAATATTTTGACTCATATACTATTTGACAATATTCCATGAAAGGATTATCGACATGCAGATGTAATGGAAAGCATTGCTTCCCTTATATCCCTTGATGACTCTTCAATGAATTTTAAATTTATAATTATAATCTCACATCACCATCAATATCCAAGAACCTAAAATAAGAGATAATATGTCAAATAGATAAACTTGATGAATGGTATTCACACATATTTTAATATTTATGTGATGGTATTTTCTGAAACCAACAATGAAAAATACCCAAGCTTGCATTAAGAAACTTGCAGTGTAGTATATAATTTTGGTCCATGTGTTGTATAAAATATCCTATAATGGTCTTTTTTGTTGCTTTAGTCAATCAAAGATCCCATAGCTCTCGAACAATCCCATTCAAGTACATATGGAGGACACTTTTTTGGTCAGTCCCTTTTTCAAAAGTTAATTCATATGGGATATTATTAGAAAAATACAGAAAAAAATTCTTTCTCCTTTGTAAAAAGGTGTCATAATTGTCAACAACATAAGAATTTGATTCATGCTCCTACTCACGAAATTTATGCTCAAGCTATCATTTGGCCATTTTCTATGTGTATAATATATCTCATTGGAAAAATTTCTCCTCCCTCATCTCAAGGAAATACTTTCATTATCACAACCACATATTACTTCACAAAATGGTTCAAGGTAGTTTCACTTCATTCCATGATGGCTGAAGAGATTTGTTGCTTTGTATTAGAAAACATCATATCTAGATTTGGTTTAATTTTTGTCTTAAAATTACATATAATGGTATGTCATTTAAGAATAGGGAAGTTGAAGAAATTCTTAAAAAAATAATATACAACATTAATTTTCTACACCATATTATCCTCAATCAAATGGTCAAACAAAAGCAACTAACAAAGCAATTGAATAAATATTATGAATTTTTTTTGAAAAACATAGTAAATATTGGCATACTCAAAATTTTAATGTATTATGGGTTTATTGCATGAGTGTTCGAATGACTACAAATGACACAAAGTTCAACCTCATTTATGGTGTTGACACCATTATGCATTTAGATTTAGAAATCCCTTCATTGCAAATTTCTCTACAATGCATTATCAATTATAATTGGTATAGAGAAAAAAAGACTTCAACAACTTAAGATGCTTAATAAACAAGGCATACACACTCTCAAACATCTTCAAGAATATTATAAGAGTATTCAATGTAAATACAATGAAGGAATTATTTATTATTCATTTAAGAAAGGAGACTTGGTGCTTTATGAGAGTCAATGTAATGTAAATGTTGCACCAAGAGAAAAAGGAAAGTTCAACCCAAATTGGTGTTAGGGTTAGAAGGCATATATCTAAAAGTTAAATGCAGATTTTATAAACAAACTGAGAAATAAAACACACACACAAAAAATTTATAACACAAAGAATTTAACGTGGTTCACCCAATATGGGCTACATCCACCAAACCGCAACCATCCAATGATTTTATTATCCAGTGAAAAATATATTACAATATCGTGAATAATGCCATGCTACAACTCCTCATCCCAACCGATTATAACAAGCTTTTAGAAGCTTCCAAAAATTAGGGTTTACAAAGTCAGTTTTTTTCTTTTTCAATGACGAAGCAAAAAAAAAGGTACATGAAGAGTGTACAATACTAAAGAGTATACAAAATAGCATTATTAGTCACCACATACCAACAATCTCCCACTTGGAGACTAATCAGGCTCCACACACACCAACACAATCTCTCACTTGGAGACTGATCCTGGATGACACCGCTGCACTTATATCTCCCACTGGAAATAAGCACCTTGGACCTTGTTGCTCTGTTATAATTTTAACCATGAAGACCAACCAAAGATGAAGAGGAGCTCAACTTCTCCCTTGTCACTACCTTTGTAAACATATCTGCTGGATTGACATATGTATGTATATTTTGCAGCTTTACCTGTCCATCCTCCAACACCGACTAAATGAAATGATATCTCAGCTATATGTGTTTGGTCTTAGAGTGCAAGGAAAAATTCTCTGCAAGATGTATAGCACTTTGGCTGTTTGTAAATAAGTGATTTTCAGCCTATTTTTTGCCCAACTCTTCCATGAAAAATTGCAGCCATATCATCTCCTTTGTTGCCTCTATTGCAAAAACATACTCTACCTCCGTGGTGGATAAAGCAACCACCTTTTGCAATCAAGAAATCCAACTCACTGTTGTCCTACCAACCATAAATACATAACCTGTGGTACTCCACCTGGTATCTATATCCCCTACCAAATTTGAGTTAACATAGCCTTCTAAATCTGTATTAGAGTCCCCAAAACATAAAGATTTATTGGATGTACCTCTCAAATACTTGAGAATCCATTTTATCACATTCCAATGCTCAACTCCAGGATGAATCATATACCTCCTAACAAATCCTATGACATGTGTAATATCCGGTCTCGTGCATACCATGGCATACATTAAACTACCTACAGCTGAAGCATATGGTACCTTGGACATTTTTTCTTCCTCCTCTTGTGTCTTTGGATACATATCCTTAGTCAATTTTACATGACTTTGAAAAGGTGTGCTAGTAGCTTTTGCATTCTCCATATGAAATCTCTGCAACACCTTTTCTACATAATCAGCCTGAGATAGAAACAATTTTCTATTTTTTCTATCTCTTGTAATCTTCATACCAAGGATTTATTTTGCTACCCCCAAATCCTTCATATTAAATGAATTTTCTAATTGTTGTTTTAAATCCTTTATGTGATCCATGTTAGACCCCGCTACAAGCATATCATCAACATATAAACATAAAATAATGTAGCTATCTTCAACTAACCTCTTAAAGTAAACACTATGGTTGGAATTACACCTGTTGTAGCCTTGCTCAACCATAAAACTATCAAATTTAATATACCATTGTCGAGGTGGTTGCTTCAAGCCATATAAAATTTTCTTCAATCTGCACACTAGTTTCTCCTTACCTTTGACCTCAAATCCTTGTGGATATTCCACATATATTTCCTCTTCCAAATCACCATGGAGAAAGGTTGTTTTAACATCAAGCTGTTCTAAATGCAAATCTTCAGCAACCACAATGCTTAAAACAATACAAATAGAAGTCATTTTAACAACTAGAGAAAATATTTCATCAAAATCAATACCCTTTTTTTGTGCAAATCCCTTTAAAACTAAGCTTGCTTTAAATATTTTCTTACCTCCATCCTCTTTCACCCTATAAACCCATTTTTTTGGTAAAGAATTTTTACCTGCAGGCAACTTGAATAATTCCCAAGTCTTATTTTTCAGCAAGGAGTCCATTTCTTCTTCCATTCCATGCTCCCTCTGAACCTTGGTAGCCACTTGCATAGCTTCATCATAATATTCCGGTTCACCAACATTAGTTAATAAAATAGAATACAAAGAGGGAGAAAATATTTGTGGAGGTCTACTTATCCTTGAAGATCGTCTAACATTCACTGGATTTTGTGGTATTTCTTGTTGTTGTTGTTCTGGAGAATGAGGAACCACTAGAACATTGTTGTTTGTAATATCATCCAACACTTCATAATCATTTTCTTTCTTCTCATGTTGTTGCAATTGATCGTTGTACAACACTTTCTCACTAAATATGACATCCCTGCTTCTCACAATTTTCTTATTTTCAAAATCCCAAAGGCTATAACAAAATTCATCAATACCATATCCAACAAATATACATTTCTTTGATTTTGCATCAAGCTTGGTTCTATTTTCAGAATCTACATGTGCAAAGGCTTCACAGATGAAGGTTTTGAGAAAAGAATAACTCACCTTCTTACCTATCCATGCTTCCTCTGGAATACCACAACCCAAAGGATTAGAGGGAGCTCTATTAATTAAATAAACAATAGTTTTTACAGCCTCTGCCCACATTTTTAAAGGCAACCCATAATGTAATCTCATAGTTCGTGCACACTCCATTATTGTTCTATTCATGCGCTCAACCACTCCATTTTCTTTCTATGAATACCATTAGAGTAACAATAATCTTCAAACTCTTTATTGCAATAATCACCACCATTATCAGATCTAAGACATTTTAACTTTTTACTCGTCTCATTCTCAACCAAGCTTCTCCATTTTTTAAAAGTTTCAAATACATCATATTTATGCCTAAAGAAATAAATCCATACCTTCTTAGTTGCATCATTAATGAATGTAACATAATACTAAGAGCCACCGTGAGAAGATACCTAAGCTAGTCCCCATACATCCATATGCACAAGCTCCAATTTCTCATCTTTCTTTTGTTTCCCAACTTTGAGAAAACTAACTCTTTTTTGTTTTCCATACACACAACTTTCACAAAAATCCATATTAACACATTTTAGACCTGGTAAAACATTCTTTGAATGAAGTAATTTCATACCTTTTTCACTCTTATGCCCAAGTCTATTATGCCATAGTGATGATTCAGAATCCACAACAACTATATGATTTTTTGCCTGCTGAACTGCAACAACTGTTCCTGAACATTGGTTTTTATGTAAAATAGCTAAAGTAGAAGGAACAATATGACCTGTACAAAGATATAAGGTGCCTACTTTCACACCTTTTGTAACCTTCCAATTTTTATCACTAAATGTAACAACACAGCCTTCATCATCTAGTTGCCCTATTGAAATTAAATTTTTTCCTAACTTTGGAATGTGCCTTACCTCATGTAGTAGCCAATGATTCCCATTCTGCAACTTAATCTTGATTCTTCCCTTTCCAACAATCTGATAGGGTTCGTTATCTCCCAAATAAACCAACCCAAAATCCCCTTGGATATAATCAAGAAAATAATTTATATGGGGTGTAGCATGAAATAAAGCCCCTGAATCTAACACCCAAGAATCATCAATATTGTCAAGGGAAAGAATCAAAGCATCCTCATCAGATTTATTACTTACCACATTTGCCTCTCTATTTCCTTCCTTTTTGTCTCCTTCTTTATTTTTTTGAGACCAACAATCTTTCTTTAAATGACCTCACTTACCACAATACCAACAATCCCTCTTGTCTCTAGATTGGGACCTTTTGTCCCTTGATTTTCCTCGTGACTTCCCATGACTTCCAAAATTGTTTCCTCTCTCCTTTGTTATGCCCTTGCTTTTTGCATTCAAAACACTACCTGATGTGGATGTTCCACCTAAGTTTTTCCTACGAATTTATTTTCTCAAAATAACACCAACAACATCATCAAATTCCAATGTATTCGAACCAAAAACAAAATTGCTAACAACCATTACCAAGTTATTCTAGCTTTCAGGAAAAGAACATAGAACCAAAAGAGCCCTAACTTCTTCATCAAAGTTTACATTTACAAAGTTTAATTGACTGGTAACCGTATTAAAATCATTTAAATGATGAACAACTGACCCACCTTCTACCATTTTCATATTAAATAAACACTTCATAAGAAATACCTTATTTGAAGTGGAAGGCTTTAATATAACTTTTCTAGGGTTTCCATCAACTCTTGAGTTGTCTTTGCTTTTGTAATATTGAATGCCACCAATTGTTCCAGGCATAAACAAATATTGCCAAGTGCCTTTTTGTCCAAAATATCCTAGTCTCATCAGACACTGCTGAGGGTTTCTTGGTTTTCCCTTCCAATGGCTGTCATAAATCCTTCTCATAGAGGTATTTCTCCATCTACATCTTCCATAACTGATAGTTCTAACCATTTAAATTCTCAACCTTCAACTTAGCCTCATCTGCCATTGCTCTCACTCAATCGTGAGACTCCCACTCAACCATGAGACCTTCCTATAGAGGATAACTAAAAAAACCCACTATGACACCACTTGTTAGGGTTAGAAGGTAGATATCTAAAATTTAAATGCATATTTTATAAACAAACTGAGAAATAAAACACACACATAGAAAAATTATAACACAAAGAATTTAACGTGGTTCACCCAATATGGGCTACATCCACCAAACCGCAACCATCCAATGATTTTATTAACTAGTGCAAAATATATTACAATATCATGAATAATGCCATGCTACAACTCCTCATCCCAACCATTTATAACAAGCTTTTAGAAGCTTCCATAAATTAGGGTTTACAAAGTCGACTTTTTTCTTTTTTAGTGACGAAGCGAAAAAAGGTATATGAAGAGTGTACAATACTAAAGAGTGTACATAATAGCATGATCAGTCACCACATACCAACAATTTTTTGGGACCCTACATTGTAGATGAATATTATTGATGAAGAGCTTACAAGATTACTACAAAATATGATACACCTCTAAAAGAACCTATCAATGTTATGCATTTTTAGGTCAATGGGCTGGAATAGATCCTACCACAGGTTACTGGAAAAGGTCCACAGAGGATAGAAAACACACTAGTTATAACTAGGAGACATGTCCCTTCATGGGAATGCACATATATATGCAATGTAAATAATATGCAAAAGCAGAGAGAGAAAGAGAGATAGAGAGAAAGGGATAAGAATAAGGATAGATATATGAAGGTACATAAGAGTACATATATGAGATGAGATTAATACCTACCTTTTCTATATAATATAATATAATATAAGGAGATAAAAGGGGTTATCTACATCTATTGTATGGATGGATGAATTGTTATTTTGTTGTTGATATGGTAAAACTTCATCTATTTATTTGAGTTCCTTACCACAAATGCTTGTTTCTCTTACTATATACTCCAAGGTATAAATTGACTATACAAGAAATATTGGGGTATAGATCTCCAGACTGTACTTCCCCATTATTCTTGCTAACATTGGTTCCATTATCGAGACCCTAGAGAGAATAGTAAAAAAAGTATAAAGCATAAAAGGGAAAAGAAGTTATAAGCAGAAAAATTCATCAAAGCCTAAGGGCCACCTCTATGAGAGGGGGTAGGCCATTAGGGAATATAAAATGGAAAGGGGGGAGGGATCTAAAAATATCCTTGAAAAGATGAAATTATTCAAAGTTTTCTTTCAACTACAAGATACATACATAGAGACTAATAGAAGTTAGGAACTGGAAAATACATGGGATTAGGAGATAACAAAAGAAAAAGAGAGATTTGAATTAAGTTAGGGATGGAGATGAATACAAAAGAAATGATGTCAAAACAGATTCAAGAAAGGTAGGGAAGATACTGCAAAATAATGGAAGAGGTAGAGAAAATGGCTAAGGAACATAACCTAAAGGTTGCAAAATAAAACCAAAACAAAGAGAGTGAGTGTGTCATTGAGGGTGTTGTTGATTGCGTCAATGTGGGTGTCTCCAAAGAAGAAGAAGAAGACACACCATTGTGGGTGCTACCAAAGAGGAGAGAGAAGAAATTTTGCAGTTAGGTTCTAGCCTAAACAAAATGAACCAAATCATTCAAAACATTGAAGAAGAAATTGAATACTAGAAACTCCAAAAAATGAATGGAAAAAGTGGTAATAAGAATCATGAAACCTCCCATAAATAATATAAATAAGGAGTGGTCACCACTAGAGAACCCGATACACAAATTTTTTAATGCAATATTGGATGATAATTGGGTGGGTGCATGGAAATGGGCAGAAATTTTGTGGACACCTTTCAAAAAACTTTTGAAAAGAAATAACGCGAGCGTGTTATAATGCGCGCTTGTTATTTCTTGTTAAAAGCAAAAAAAAGAAGTGAAAACCTCTCATTTTTATTTCGACTATTTTTTCTTGTAGTCGTGGCCAAAACCCCCATACTTACGCGCTCGCATTCTAGGAGGAGAAATTCAACAAATTGTTTCACCAACAATTTCTATTTCTTCACAACGATGGCGCCACCATGACGAGGAGATGTGAGAGGTAAGGATTTTGTGGTTTTTGTTTTGAATTAGTTAGTTTTAGGTTGAATTTGATATATATTTGTTTTAATTTTTAGGAGATGCAAATCAACCTGCAAACCCTCAAGATCCTCAATAGGAAGACCAACCAAATCCTCAAGATCAAAATCAACCACAACAAAAACCTCCTCCACCAACCACTCAACCCCCTCCTAGCACTCAACAAAATTTAATGTGTGAAATTGAGAACAACAAAAAACAAATTGAGGATTTGATCAGTAGGTTGAGTGATCCAAATTGTTCAACTACAGAAAGAATGACCCTAGCAAATTCATTGAAAGATATGTTAAAAAATGTAGATTCAATTAGCAAACAAATAACTGGATGGCAAGATAGGAGGTAGGCGGCTAGGGATTATTTTGCAAATAGACTATAATACAAAGATGTAAAGGATTTAAAAATTACAAAAAGTGATTTGTACTCATTATTCACTGACCCACGCACAAATCAAAATATTACCCTCAATGCGAAGAGGTTTCTTATCCATTGGTGCCACCACCAACAGATTAGAGACCAATTTTATGATAGGTGGTACATGGTCTTCGATTACCCACCATGCAACAATTGCGAGGTCCCACAATATTTCCTTAGGAAACTATATAGTGAGTTCATATTGAACAAAATCCCAAATTATTTTGATATGAGGGATTTCTAGGGGAGAGGTGGGGGGTCAGCTCAGGATAGACCCGGTGCACAGCCGAATTCTATGCAGCAAGGTAGATGAGCTCTCGCTAGGCCACTTCATGAGCACATTGTTATGCCTTCCATTGTGAAGGAAAGTGCTGACGTAGAGACATTGCAAGTGATCAAAAATTTGACCTAGAGTGTCATCCATCATACTAGCCCTATTCTACAGTGCCATCCAGGGGAGTCTTCGAGTGGTGGTTGGCGAACACATGTGTGTCAATCTTGTGGGGCTACTTGTTCATATGGCCCCATTGACACTTAGAAGACTGGTACACATGATCCATCTACAACTATGGAGATGGAGAGGGTAGCTGACATTTTGCATGAGGCATATGACATTGATAGCTAGGTAAAAGTTAGTGCATGTTCATTGAATTTAATTTATTAAATTTCGATTTTGAAATGCAAGATTAACTAAAAATGTTTTATGATTTTAATAAAATTGTAGGGTCATAGTGTTGAGACTGGATACACCGGCCCCCCACCAACTTATTTCTATAGTACACCTATTGCTGGGGTATGTAACTAGTAAAAATTATAAATTTATTACATGTTAATAGCATTGTTTTACGAATGGTAATTTAATATGCGATTTTGGTTGTTGAACAGACTAATATTGGACATTTTGATGGAACACTTCCTAGTGATGGTGGATTTAATCAAACCTACACAGAGGTAATAGAGTAAAGATTTTAACTAATGAATCAAGTACTTAATAGATTTGTGTAGTTTATATGCACATCATTGATTACGTTGAATAATTGTTTGTTTTATTTTCAGATGATGCAATCCGAAACACCTACGAATGTGACGAGGGCAATGGATATTGGTATTTCATCTACTATACAATCCTCGATGGCTCTAACAGGAGAGGTGTGCGGCAAATTAGTAAATTTCAATTTACATTTGTTGTTATAGATGGTAGTTAGTGAAGAATCAAACCATTATTGATTCACGTAGTTAATTTCTATTTGTATGGTTTATACAGGGCTTGAGCATGCCTAAGCATGGGCATGAGAATATTTCCCCCATGGAGAGAGATCATGAGATGGCGGTAAGTGATTATTTTGTCAAATATATCATTTTTTATAATGTAATTCTATATATTCATGTATTTACTTCTTATTGTAACAATTAAAACTTCACCATGAACTAAACACTAGGAGGAGCAGCAGGAGCACTCCTCGAGCACAACAAAAATGAGTGATAGACCTATTGCCATCCGATCAAAAAGGAAAGGTAAATAATTTATTTCCAGGGCATGGAGAGCAATGACTTTTGATTCCAGAGCCCTTTGTTGTATACCTACATGGTAGTTTTGTACATATTTTTATTGGACATATTTGACATTGTATGCCTATATGGGATTCTCGTAAGCCTATATGACTATTTTGTACATATATTTCATACTTATACCGACATATAATGATGTATTCCTACATGGATATCTGGTTAATACAAATATATTTTATCGATGCCTGTCCATATTTGCATTCTAAATTGATGGTTCAATAGATATGAGTTACATGTATTCAAGTGTATATTTTACAACTTACATGAATATTTTGTGACTTACGTGCGTTCGAATGTATAATTTGTGGCTTACGTGTTTTCATGTGTATACCTTGTATTCGTGCATATACTTTGTATTCGTGTGTATACTTTTTGAGGCTTACATGTTTTTGAGTACTTGTGCTTCCCTTATTGACATGTACATGCTTGAATTATTCACGTGTATAATTATTAATTGGTTAGCCCTAACATTGATCATTGTTGTCCTTCATGATTTGTCTTGAATATTAATTGATTGATGCTAAACAACTTTATCTAAAAGAAAAAAACATGTTTACAATTGGCATTCCATGAAATGATTCATAAAAATATTCCAATATGTTATTTATCTAAAATCTGGAGGTCGTACCAAGTACAGGATCAACAAATTTGAATCAAAAATCTAAAAAATAGAAAATAGTGTGAATAATTATTATTAGATCTTCTCCAAAAGTTCATCAAAAACCTCCGTTCAATCCTCTCAAGGCTTTACATAGTGTTTTACACCCTTCTCTAACTAATGCACACCCTCAACTAACTAAAAACCAACTTTCAAAATAAGTAACCATTGCATTTCAAATTTGTTGCTTTAAGCAACTTACAAATTTGCAAATTTAGACTCCTCCAACCTAATGAGTACATCTAATGACCTATAAACCCACACAAATGGAATACAAATAGCCTTATTACATCGACAAAACTCCATTCTTTCACAATCATATACAAATTCAGAAATTTTCCTTCGAAGGCTACAAAGACAACTTCTAGTGCAAGATTGAAATTTTCACATTTTTTATCACTAGAACCAAAGGTCACCCTAAAACATACCTAATGGTCTTAATTGACCTTATTCAAGACAAAGCATGCTCAAAATACCCACAAGAACCTATTCACCATCAGATAATCACTAAAACCACTGAACTAGACCTTCTTCAACAAATGGAGGAACAAGGTGCTCTGCACCAATGTTCATATGTTTTTTGTGTGGAATACTCGAAATTCTCAACCGTTGTTTGTATGTTTCTCTTTTCCAGTGTTTTGCATGCCATCATAAGGGATCAAGCCGGTTAAACGCAAGTCGGATCAATTTCACATTTTTGGGTGCAAAAGAGGACCATGCCTAGCGTAAACCTACCTATTGGGACGCGTTGGAGTAGTTAGTTTGTTCACACAAATTGTAAAATAAAATTTGTACCACTTTGCAACTTTGCACAGCCTGAATTCGACACTTTTTCCAACAAGTGCAAATCCATTGCCATGGGAAAACCACTATGAGATAACCAAAAATAAAAGAGGTTTTTGTAGAGGGGCCTAATGCAATCCTGTAGGATCAGATGAGAAGTTTCTAAGAATCACAGTATCCGAGTAATATCATGCTGAAGTTTGCAGCCATTTGTAGTTTGGACCCTTAAGGGATCGATCCACTAGAACGTAGCTCAGAGCGATTCCGCATGTTTCGGTGCAAAAGAGGACCATTTCTAGCATAAAAATACCTATTCGGACGTATTGGAACAATATGCTTGGTCACATGAGTTGCAGAGTGAAAGTTGCACCACTTTGCAACTTTGCATAGCTTGAATTTGACACATTTTCCATCAAGTGAAAATCTGTCGCCACAGGAAAACCACTCTGAGATAGCCAAAACCAAGAGAGGTTTTTGTAGATGGACCCAACACAATCCTATAGGATTAGATGAGAATTTTCTAAGTGTCAGGGTATCTGAGTAATAGCATGCTGAAGTTTGTAGCCATTTTGCACTTTGGACCCTTAAGGGATCGATCCGGTGGAACATAGCTCAGAGCGATTCCGCGTGTTTCAGTGCAAAAGAGGAACATTCCTAGCATAAAAATACCTATTCAGATGCATTGGAACAATCCCCTTGGTCACACGAGTTGCAGAGTGAAATTTGCACCACTTTGTAACTTTGCACTGCTTGCATTTGACGCTTTTTGCATCAAGTGAAAATCTGCTGCCATGAGAAAACCACTCACAGATAGCCAAAACTGAGAGAGGTTTTTGTAGAGGGGCCTAACATGATCCTTTAGGATTAGATGAGAAGTTTCTAAGCATCATGGTATCCGAGTAATAGCATGATGAATTTTGCAACCATTTTACACTTTGGACCCTTAAGGGATCGATCCGGTGGAACGAAGCTCAAAGTGATTCTATGTGTTTGGGTGCAAAACAAGACCATTCCTAGCATAAAAATACCTATTCAGATGCATTGGAGTAGTTATTTTTGTCACATGAGTTGCAGAGCGAAAGTTGCACTACTTTGCAACTTTGCACAGATTGAATTTGACACTATTTCCATCAAGTAAAAATTCGCTGCCACGGGAAAACCACTCTGAGATAGCCAAAACCAAGGGAGGTTTTTATAAAGGGGTCCAACATGATCCTATACGATCAGATGAGAATTTTCTAAGTGTCATGGTATTCGAGTAATAGAATGTTGAACTTTGTAGCCATTTTGCACTTTGGACCCTTAAGGGATTGATCCGGTGGAACATAGCTCGGAGTGATTCCACATGTTTCGATGCAAAAGAGGACCATTCATAGGGTAAAAATACCTATTCAGATGTGTTGGAATAGTCCACTTGGTCACATGAGTTGTAGAGCGAAAGTTGCACCACTTTGCAACTTTGCACAACTTGAATTTGACACTTTTTCCATCAAGTGAAAATCCACCGCCACGGGAAAAATACTGCAAGATAGCTGAAACCAAGAGAGGATTTTATAGAGGGTCCCAACATGATCTTGTAGGATTAGATGATAAGTTTCTAAGCATCACGGTATCCGAGTAATAGCATACTAAATTTTGTAGCCATTTTGCACTTTGGACCCTTAAGGGATCGATCTGATGGAACATAGCTTGGAGTGATTCCGCGTGTTTTGGTGTGAAAGATGACCATGCCTAGCATAAAAATACCTATTCAGATGCATTGGAATAGTTTGCTTGGTCACACGAGTTGCAAAGTGAAAGTTGAACCACTTTGCAACTTTGCACAACTTGAATTTGACACTTTTTTCATCAAGTGAAAATCCACCGCCACAGGAAAACCACTCTAAGATAGCCAAAACCGAGAGAGGTTTTTGTAGAGGGGCACAATGAAATCCTGTAGGATTAGACAATAAATTTCTAAGGATCAAGGTATCCGAGTAATAGAATGATGAAGTTTGAAGCCATTTTGCACTTTGCACCCTTAAGGTATCAATCCGGTGGAATGTAGCTTAGAGGACCATGCCTAACGTAAAAATACCTATTCAAACATGTTGGAATAGTCCACTTGGTCACACAAGTTGCAGAACGAAAGTTGCACCACTTTTTAACTTTGCACTGCTTGCATTTGATGTTTTTTCCATCAAGTGAAAATCTATCACCACGGGAAAACCACTCCAAGATAGCCAAAATCGAGAGAGGTTTTTGTAGAGGGGCCCAACATGATCTTTTAGGATCATATGAGAAATTTATTAGCATCACGTTATCCAAGTAATAGCATGTTGAATTTTGCAACCATTTTTCTCTTTGAACCCTTAAGGGATCGATTTGGTGGAATGTAGCTCAGAGCGATTCCACGTGTTTCGGTGCAAAAGAGGACCATGCCTAGCGTAAACATACCTATTCGGATGTGTTGAAGTAGTTAGTTTGGTCACATGAGTTGCAGAGCGAAATTTGCACCACTTTGTAACTTTGCATAGCTTGAGTTTGACACTTTTCCATCAAGTGAAAATCCACCGCCATGGGAAAACCACTCCGAGATAGCCAATACCAAGAGAGGTTTTTCTAGAGGGGCCCAACATGATCCTATTAGATCAGACGGGAAATTTCTAAGTGAAATGGAATATTTTTTATGGGGTTTGTGTTGCTTCCCCTATAGATTTTGATGGAAAAGGGCATGAAAAATGAAGTTTCACCCTAGGGTTTGATAAAATATTGCATGTAGAGTTTGGGTGATTGTCTTTTGAGTTTTTGTAGGTGATTTTAAGAAGTTATGAGGTGGTGGCATGTTCCGGTAAGGTGTGGAATCACTCCTTTCAATAAACCCTCATTATACTAGTATAAAATAAGGGTTTTGGTTTGGCATGGTGGAGTGAGTTTGTCCCAAGAAAAATTGTGGATCTGAGGGTTTGGATACATGATAATTTATGCCTCAACAAGTTAAGGGGGTTCTTGAATGTTTAAAGGTATGTTCCTTTGTTTCTTGAATTCCCTAGCACAAATAAACACACACACACCTAAAACATCCTAATTCGACCTTACATGCTTTATATCACTTCACTAATCACCTAATGACCTCTTTGAGACTTTGAATACATTACATATGACCTTTACATGACCTTTTTACATTGTTTACATTTCAAAATTCATTTTTTGCAAATTTTCCTATTGAAGGCATTTACAGAACAAGGTGCTACTACACCAAACATGAACTCCAAAATTACAATATTTGAGTAAATCTCATTACAATTCCTTAGGTACTTCATTCTCACAGATCTTTTACAATGTCACTCATACATTCAATATTCTCTTTAAATGTCTACATCATAGCTGTTCATTATGAGGTTAACTTCAATTGAGTAACTTCAGATTCCCTCGCTAAGCTTCACACCCTCTTTTATAATGGCTTGAAATCAAAATTGAGATTTGTCAAGATCATCAAAATAAGGATGTTGTGTTGCTTTTTTGGCTGAGATTCTCTTTGATGGCTCATAAATCAACATTTTCTGCAACGAGAGATCAATCAATTTTTAGTAGTTTACTTACAAATACGCAAAGTAAAAGAGAAAGAGAAAGAGAATCCAAAATGGAAATGAAATAAAAATAGATGGAAAGCACTTACAGATAGGCATGCAGGTCTCACAACTTATTCACTCCTAGTCATACATCTTCACTGGCAATTCCAACATACCTATTGCACACAACACCTCTCATGAATAGAGTAAGTTGAAATTTTAGATGCTCTTATAATGTCTACATCATAGCTGCTCATGATAAGGTTAACTTCAAATGAATAACTTGAAAGTCCCTCACCAAGCTTTGCACACACTTTTCTAATGGCTTAAAATCATGATTGAGAATTGTCAAGATCATCAAAATAAGGATGTTGCATTGCTTTTCTGGCTAGCATTCTCTTGGATGGCTCATATATCTGCATATTTTGCAAGGGGACACCAATCACTATTTAGTATGTTACTTACAAATACTCAAAGTAAAAGAAGATGATAGCATTGGAATCAAACAAATTAATGTGCATACAAGTATAAATTAATAAGAACCAATGTGCATATACTTATAAATTAATCCAATGAACCATTCGGGTCTACTCTACTCTTTATTGTGTCAAGTATTGCCTCATGGTCAGACTCGTGGACCTTCCAAAAGGTCTTATTCAAAGGTCTACCCCCATACTTGGTCAAACAAACATTGGATGCTTTGACAAGGTTTGAGTAATGAAGAATCTTACGATGCATGTCAAAGTCCTGAAATAGCCAATGTTTAACACTCAAATGTGGGTACCTTCTAAGCCATGTTCTAGTAACCACAACTGAGCTTGTAGGGTATTCAATGTTGTCTCCATCTATAACTGGGGCCTCCAATTTGTTTTTGGCCTCAACACAAGGACACAAGTAATAGTTTGTTCCCTCTTCATTGTCTTCATCTACAATAACTTGATAAACATGCCCTACATTGATATGTGCAAAAAATATCTTGAAATTTGTCAACATTACGAATATAGTACAAAGTAAGATAACGATATGGAATTTCAACAACTAAGCAAGTAGATATATCACTTGGTTGAACTAGATTTGATACATGGTCAAATTCGATCGATGATTCCATCTGTGTCAGTTCCAATGTCATTGGAGGGCAATACGTGTGAAGTGGGCTAAGATAACTTGTCAACCATATGTCAACCCACTCCCCTAATTCACAATCATTTCGGGCTTGCATTGGACATGAAGAACAAAAGCATGCCATCTTTCGTGCATCGATACTCCATGAACCTGCATTTGAGCTAAGGAAAGAGTGTACCTCACTCGATCTTGTTAGTGTACAACAATCCTCATATGGTGCAATGTTAGTATCATCCATCAACCAAAAATATATATGAACTAAAGACGTGCCTTCATTACCTAGACCCATCGAAGCATTACACCACTCGACGATTGATTTTGCATCTGTCAACTTTACACTATCTTTATACTTTAACTCTTCTCATGCTAATGCTCTTTTCACACATGCTCCTACACCATCATGCTCCCCCTTTCCATGTCCGGCCTCACAAAAGTTCCACATATGTTGAGCACCTGTAATAACATGCATCCTGCACAACTAGTAGAACATGCACAAGTTATTGAACTATGCTGCACAGTTATCAGACCATATTATATGTTAGTCATATTTTATGCCCCTTTGAGCTAAACCACTATAGAACATTTGGAAGTAACCTTGCACGAACTCTAGAGAATGTGTGTGATCATCACTAATGTAAAAGTGGTACTCCCTCAATACCTTCCTTTGGTCATTTGTACTATCAGATGCATGAATGAATGCTATGTGCACAAATATCAAAACCTGTGTGGAGTTGTAATATTGTGACTGCACCTCATGTTGTGGTTGTAGAGTGTAGTTCTCCGTAAATTCAACCACTGATACTATGCTTCCAACTGGAAAGGTGTCCTTGCATAGCTTGAATTGCATGTCCAACCATCGGGCTCTATGGGTATGCATTGCATACTTAGACAATATATTGTCATGAAACATGGACATAAACTAGTACAATGGAATTTTCTCAATAACCAAATCACACCTTTTTTCTTGAGACCCATCTTTTGTAGCATATGCCACTATTTTATACTTCCCAAACTCTACTAGTTTTTGTCCCACCTCATCTATTCTTTTCATATGTTGACATACTGGCATATGCTGGAAGCCACCGCAACGTTCACATGAACCATCCAAGCATATTGTCCTGTAGAATATCTAGCCATCCTCTATTTCACATAGTTTTTCATAAGAACTCTCTTGAATATTTTGGTGGGGCTTCTATGCCAAAATCCTACAAAACATCGTTAGTATGCAAATCTACACATATAGAACGATAAACATTATAATGGTTAGAAAATTCAATATGTAGTCTACAACAACAAGTAGTGCATGTGTGATTTATCTTGACATAAAAAGGTTTAAGAATTTCAAACAATCTTTGAGAAATACTAATTTGAGGATAATCATTTTCAAATTTTTGAAAAAATTTGGTTTGAGTCATATCCAAAAAATGCTTTGGATGTGGCTCATGATTCCAACTGCCGATTCTCCTTCTTACCACATCCCTTTGATTCAGAGATGGCCTTGTGTTATTCTTCCAATACTCTTCAATTAGTGTTCTCAAGGCTTCAAAAACTTCTTTATCTTTTCATGACAATCTCCCCGAGAATTCCCATAATTCATTTGAATCGTTTCCCTCAATTCTTTGCCACCTTTGAATGGCTCTTGATAATTTTTCTCTACTAATTCCCATGTGTTCACTCATCTTTTTAATGATATGAGCTCTCTTTGTTTGACAGCTTACCAAAGTCGATGTAATGGCATGTCAGGTGACATTACTATCCTTTGAGCATGAGGTCTTACCCACACTCTCATAAGCATCCATTAGATTCTTCACAATAGTGTCTTCACTCGATGCATTCGATGTTATCAACCCAAGATTCTTCATGATGTTCCTATACTTTACACCCCACATCATTTCAACAAATAGTTGACATCTTGCAGTCTCATTTAGCCTTTCAAAGAATCATTCCCAAATCTTATCAGCATATCTTCTACAAGTGTGTGTTGAAATCTTACCTTCCATGTGCTGAAAAATCTCCTCATCAATATTAATCAAATACTTTGGCTTTCTAATCAAAATTCTAGGTGGTGTTCTCCTAGGTACATACATCTCAACATTAGGAATTTCATCAATATTTAATTGAGGTGGGATAGATTGCATAACTTCGATCCAGAGTGGAGAAGAAGACATACCTTGAGGTTCACATGGGGATGATGGCATACCTTCTTCATCAAATTCGAGTGATGATGTACTCTCAACTTGAGATGTGTTGGATGGTGTCCAACAATATTCACTTGAGGTAGATGGTGTCCCTCCATATTCACTTGCACTAGATGGTGTTCGTCCATATTCACTTCAGCTAGATGGTGTCCCTCAATTTTCGCTTGTGCTTAATGGCATCCCTTCATATTCACTTTTCGTAGAGGGTGTGTCTCCAAATACAGTATCTAAATCTATCTTATGATGATTCTTTCACATTCATTCCTTTTGTGCTTCCAATTCTTGTTCTTTTTTTGACGGTTGAGGTTCCTCTTGAATTGGCTTATTTTTGTCAATTGTTTCAAATTTCTTCTTTTCATGATATGCCGCCACCCGAACTCTCTCCTTTTCTTTGAAGGTTTCATTCTCTTCATTTGTTAGTTTCCTCTTTGTCTTTTTCTTCAGCATGGCGGATAATTTTATCTGTACCATGGTAATGAGACGAATATTAGTTCCTAAAAAATGTATCCATTCAAGTTAATGAAAAAATATATGTCATTCAAGGCTTCATTTAAATAATAATTACAATCATCCTGTACAAAATTTAACCTAGCATAGACAAATGTGACATGATTTTTTTCAATCCAAAATGCCTTAAAGAAAAGTGGTAACGTGGCATGCCATGATTGCAAGATAGGCTCAAAATGGAAGCATGGACATTTGCGAAAAATTGCATTTTTTGGAAAAGTTGTGAAGAGATAAGTTAGTTAAGAAGTTACAAAAATAGTTAGATACATTGGGGGAGTTGAGTTTGAAGGGAAATAAGATAAATATCATGTAATTTACAATCATAATGAGTGTAATGGCATTGTGAGTGTTTGATAAGTTTGTGGTGCAGGAGCACCTTGACAATCTATGCTTCTATTTTGAAATTTGATTCAATTTTAGGTATCTCCATGTTGTAAGAGGGTCATTAAAGAAATTTTCCATGTATGGGAATCATTATGAGGTTTAATGTTTAAGTCCTATGTGTATTTTGTAAAGTTGTCACTATTTGCAAAAGTTGCACAAATACAAAATTCTAAAAAGTTACAAAAATTGTGAAATAGGGAAGGTGAAAATTCGTATGGGCTTATTTTTGCTTGGAGGCACTTGGAAGTTGATAATATGTGTATTTAATGAATTTATAAGGCCTCATGTATGTTTGGAAAGTTGTGGATGATTGAATATCTGATTTTGAATGAATAAACACACTATTTTCCTATATTTTCTTTAGAATTTCACTGTTTCAGGCTCTTGCACGAGTTTGTATGGGCAGGAATGCTTGGTTGGATGTTTTTAAGTGTTTTCAAACTCAATAACCTCCCACATACAATTTTTTTCATGCATTCTTCTTAACGTTTGAGTCAGATATTGCAATTTTTCTCTAAAACTATCAAACCCTCTATTAGGGTAAACAGTGAACTTGAGAAATTGTGTTTCTCCCATTCTACTCAGTGAACGTTCTCAATTTTGGTGTAAAAACTCCTTGTGGCATGTAATTTCATATTTTAAAGGTTACCAATCATATGGTGAGGACTAAGGTGTGAAGAAAAGAATTTTTCTTGTCTGTAAAACTATGTTCAGACTGGTAAAACGAGGAATTGTGAAGCTTAGATCTTAGGGTTTATGGAAATGTGTTTGGAAATTAACTTCTAATGGACTTATAAGCTTGGTCAGGTCAAATAAAAGGTATTTTATATATTTGTTATGAGTTTTTGGTGTTAAGGGTAGCAAAACCAATAACCCCTGTTTGCACTAAGGCTTAGTTAGGCTTATTCTCAGACTGAAACAACTAGTTTACAAGCATTTTCTCTGAAGGACTTAATATCCATCTTGTAATATGTTTTGTATGAGGGAAATGGGTGTCCAAAATGAGTATCATAGTCTAAAGTGTCTGCATGGTTTGGGAGATACATGTGACAGTTTGCAGATGCTTGGCTACTAGTAATGTTGACAGTCAACAAAGGAATTGAGTTTGTGTGTAAGGGAAGACTTCTGAAAAGTTCCATTTTTGTTGTAATAGCTCAAACAAAGATTTCTTCAGAAAATAATGGTTTGGTTGTGCCTTAAGAATTATAGTTTGTGTTTGTAAACAATGGTGCCATTATGGAAGATTTAAGACAACTTGTGAATGACATAATCATTGGTTGATGTGTTGATATTATGCACGAATTGAATGGTTCTGAGTTTCTTATAAGCTTTATGCTATGTTACAATCAATTTTATGATGGTTAATCTTTATGTTGAGTCTGAAAAAGAGTTGAAACCAAGTTATAATGTTTTGTGAAAATATGAAATCAAGTGAAATTGAAGGATTTTGATGAAAAGATGATTGAGTTTTGTTCATTGATCTTCTTCAATTTAAGCTAGGGTCAGAAGTACCCTTGATTATTTATGGATCCTGGTAGATGCTCTGCATCAAGTTTAAAATGGTAATTGGCAAGTGTATATAATTGTGTAATTTAAAATGTGCATTGACAACGTAAGGTTATAATGACAAACAAAATTGAAAGCAAGCCGTAATAGAATGAAAGAAAATGTGTAAAGATTTCACATACCTTAAAAACCAGACTTTCAAATGGAGGAGTTCAACCCATTTATGTAGGCTTAGATTCTTCTTTCTTCAAACTCCACAACAATTTGACTTGTTCAAAAGCTTGTTCCCCTCCAAACTTCAATTGTATATTAGTTTTCAATGGAATTCAAACATCAATTGATATTATATGTCTTTCAATGTGGAAACTCTTCTATTTCATGCAAAGGTGGTAGAAAGATCATGGAAAAGGTGATGGAATGTGAAAAACATGCTTGCACACTTCACAACATCATCAAAAAGCTACTTTTTGCCAGAGCACACAGAAAACCAAGAGAATATGTAGACTATGGGCCTTGACATCATAGGTACAATTTTTTTACCATTTTTAGTGGAATACAAAACGCTCTTGCATTATAACACGAGCACATTATTTCTTCCTAAAACGATAGCATCTCTACTTCTTCAAAACGCGCACGCATTATATGAAATATGGTTTTCTTAATATATTTATTTTCTCCCTCTTTCTCTATACCCTCTATCCTAATTCTATATCTATCCCCTGCACCCTTATAGTAGATGAGATAGAGGTGAGTGTGTGTGTGTGAGAGAGAGAGAGAGAGATAGAGAGAGACAAATAGAGAGAGAGTGGGAGAGAAAGAGAGAGTGGGAGAGAGAGGGAGGGAGGGAGGGAGAGGCA
>CM021105.1:285720549-285753605 GCA_007115665.2 Sequoiadendron giganteum
AAACCCTCTACCCTCTACCATCAATCCTCTACCCTTTACTGTCAATGCTCTACCCTCTACCCTCAACCCTAATCCCCTAACCCTTAAACCCACTTAGTAAAATCTCTACCCTAATCCATCAACCCTCTTGACACTTAATCCCTCAACCATCAACCTTCAACCTTCAAACCCTAATCCTGCAACCCCTATACCCTCTTAATTCCTCAACTCTCAACCCTCAACCCTCAACCCTCAACCCTCAACCCTCAACCCTCAACCCTTCAACCCTAATCCCTCAACCCCTATACCCTCTTAATCCCTCAACCCTCAACCCTTAAACCATAATCCCTCAACCCCTATACCCTCTGCTCTATAACCTCTTAATCCCTCAACCCTATACCCTAAACCCTTAAACCCTAACCCGTAAACCCTCTACCCTCTATCGTCAATCCTCTAACCTCTACTCTCAACCCTAATCCCTCAACCCTTAAACCCACTTAGTAAAATCTCTACCCTAATCTCTCAACCCTCTTGACCCTTAAACCCTCAACCCCAATTCTCAACCCTCAACCCTTAATCCCTCAACCCTCAATCCTTGAACCCTAAACCCTCTACCCCTCTACCCTTTACCCCTTACATTGGACCCTGAACCTAATCCTTCAACCATATACCCTCAAACCTATACCCTAAACCCTCTACCCTCAACCAGGTAAACCCTTAACCCTAAACCCTTAACCCTCAACCCTTAAACCTTAATCTATCAACCCCTATAACCTCTACTCTATAACCTCTTAATCTCTCAACCCTAAACCCTATACCCTTAAACCCTAACCCGTAAACCCTCTACCCTCTACCATCAATCCTCTACCCTCTACCCTCTACCCTAATCCCCCAACCCTTAAACCCACTTAGTAAACTCTCTACCCTAATCCAACAACCCTCTTGATCCTTAAACCCTCAACCCTTAAACCCTTAAACACTCAAAACTAAACCCTTGACCCTCAACCCTCAACCCTTAAAACCTTAAACACTCAACCCTAAACCCTTGACCCTCAACCCTCAACCCTTAAACCCTTAAACACTTAACCCTAAACCCTTGACCCTCAACCCTTAAACCCTAAACTCTAAAACCCTCTACCCTCTACCCTCTACCCTCTACCCAATACTCTCTACCCTAAAACCTAATCCATCAACCCTAATCCCTCAATCCTTACATCATTAAATCCAAGAAAACTCTCTACCCTAATCCCTAAACCCTCAACCCTTAATCTCTCAACCCTTATAACCTCTACCCTATATATTGGACCCTCAACCCTAATCCCTCAACCCTATACCCTATACCCTCAACCCTCAACCCTCAACCTTAAACCCTCAATCTTCAACACTCAACCCTTAAACCATAAACCCTTAAACCCTCTACCCTCTACCATCTACCCTATACATTAAACCCTCAACCCTCAATTCTCAACCCTCAACCCTCAATCCTTAAACCCTAAACCCTCTACCCCTTACATTGGACCCTGAACCTAATCCTTCAACCATATACCCTAAATCCTAAACCCTCTACCCTCAACCAAGTAAACTCTTAACCCTAAACCATTCAACCCTAAACCCTTAAACCTTCTACCCTATACCCTCAACCATATACCCTCTACCATCGACCCTATTCCCTCAACCCTCAAACCTTAAACCCTAATACCCTAGAAACCATCAACCCTATAGGTCCTCCACCCTAATCTCTCAACCCTATACCCTCAACCCCTATCACTTTCTCTCTATCTATACTTATCACCTCTCACTCCCTCCCTCCCTCCTGCCCTCTCTAATTGTCTCTATCTATCATCTCCCTCTTTCTACGTACCTCTTGTTCAATTAATCCCTACCACCCTCTTTTGCTCCCTCTATGCATATCTCTTTCTATGTCTCTCCCACTCTATCCCACTCTCTCCCACTCCCTCTCTCTCCCTCTCTCTCATGTCTCTCCCTCCCACCCCACCTCTCTATCAGGTCTCTCCCTCTGGCAACCTACCCAGGTAACTCTCTCTCTATCTCTCTCCCCTCTGTCTATCTATCCCTTCCACCCTACCTATAGAAGTCCCTCTCAATCCATCCCCCTCTTTCTCTACCTCTATTAGGTCACTCTCTCACACACCCTCTCCCTCTCTCAGGTCTCTCACTCACACGCCCTCTCTCTCCCACTCACTCTCTCTCTCACACTCCCTCTCTTTCACACTCACTCTCACTACCTATCTCTCAATTTTCTCCCTCTCACCCCCCTCACACTCTCAAGTCTCTCCCTTTGGAACCCTACCTACATAACTCTCTTTTTCTCTATGTCTCTCTCCCCCCCCTCTCTCTCTCTCTCTCTCTTTGTCTCTCTCAATTCTCTCTCTCCGTCTCTGTCAATTCTCTCTCTCCCACCCCCCTCTCTCTCTGCCTCCCTCTATCCCTCCCACCCTACCTAACTAAGTCCCTCTCACTCCAACTCCTTCTCTCCCATTCCCTCTCTCTTAAATATCACTTCCACCCCCTCTCCATCTCTCCAAACTCTTTGTATCTCTAAATTCTCCCTCCCTTTAAATACATATATACAAGAATACATACATGTGTAGATACAATCTTACATACATACATACGTACATACATACAAGCATGCATACATGACATACAAGCACACATGTACATACAAACATACAAATATATCAGCATACATTCAATATATTGGCATTTAACACAAAGGAGGACATAACGCGAGAACGTTATAACACGCTCACATTATGTCTTAGTTGACATGTTTCCTGCAGAAGCAAAAACAATGTCAAAACTGAAATGTAGCATGAGCCCATTATAGCGCGCTTGTGTTATATCTTGCTTTGGGAATTCTCGAGCCTTAGGCTTGGTATTTGCCTTGGAATACCAACCCAAAGGCTTGGAAGACATTCCCAATGACCAAAGACATGTTTTTAAAAAATCTACCATATTTCACATAATCGAGTTCGTGCTCATCGTCAGGATTGCACGTGGTTCAATATCAAAAAAATCAAACACATGGGTAATGTTGGGTTCTCTCTTAGCTATCCAATGATGTAGTTTTTTTCACTTTCTGAAAATGTTAAGCCTTGCATCCATAATTTATTTTATTTGTATGTCTTTTTTTTGCCAAAAAATAGTGTTTGGTATTTTTTTCGTTATAAATTAACCGTTCATTGAATTTTCAAATAAATTACATTTTTATAAACTAGACTCCATTCTACAAATTTAAAAAAAAAAATCAATTAGTTTTCAAAATTTGTAGGGGTAGGATGGCCAAAATTCTATTTTTCAGGAAATGTCCACTTTGAAAATTAGTAAAAAATCAAATATTCATTAGAAAATTATCAGAAAAATCGTGCATCAGCTACATACTGTTAGCTAACTTCTGACAATTGTGATTTTAAAAATACTAAAACAAAAGTTCACCGTACGAGGGTCGTACAAGAGTTTCTATGTTATGTTTTTCTGACAAAAACAACACCAATTTGTGTACGACCCTCTTTTGAACCCCTTAATATCAACCATTTTAAAAATAAATTAGTAGTTTAGAAAGTAGACTCGGAGCACTTCAATCCTTGTTTTTGTTCCATCTCAAAATTTTGAGTGTAACTATCCTCAATTTCATGTTCAAGGTCAGTATTTCCTGATTTCAGAAAAAAACTGTCCACTTAAGTCCCCTTTTTGGGAACCATCTTTGTGCACTTACCCAATTACTTGGATGAATTAGTAACCACAAGTGTATTAAATATGAGAAGTGAATATGTGAAAACTAATCAAGAGAATTATATGAACTTAACTCTCGACAATAGAACAACACCATCCAATAATCAAATGGCACTAAAAAATAAATAGACACTTTAAGAATGAAGAGCAACTTTGAACAAATGCAACCCCTAGACTAGGATTCACCCCTAATTATGATAAAATAAAGTATAATTTCAATAGAAGAAGTATAACACAATTTAGGACAACACAACACAAAATAGGAAAACGATAAAAATACATCAAGTAAATAATAATTTGATATAGGATACATAGACAATGATTCAGAGGAAGAATTGATCATGAATACCACTATGAAATTTCCCATGATTTGACAAGACACAACTAAAGTTATTGAACATGTATTCGTTCTAGAGTATCTATGGTAGAGACAACATCTAACAAGAGACAATATTAAACTATTTGAATTTTTTGGATCCATCTAAGGAGAACCATTACAATGGTACCAGAAGAACTACCTAAACCATAATAAAAATTGGGAATAGTGAAGCAAGATTTCCTTGTAAAATTAGCCACACAATAATTACCTACAAAGGGAGTAAGTAAAATCTAGGAACTATTGCAACATGAGGATGAATCTATTTAAAAGAATTTGATAAAAGATTTAAAGAGGTTGCTAGATGCCTAAAAGAACCCCTAAGTGTTAAACAAAAAAAATTATTGATTCATCTTCGAGTCCTATAAAAAATAAGAATAGCACTTGATGGAGACATTTCAACACACATTCAAAATAATTTGCATTTGCCTAACGGATTAGAAACTAGTCATGGCACAAAAAAGATAAAGAAAGAGTGTGAGACATAGCTAGTATTATTCTAGAGATTTTTATTTGATTTTATGTTTATATATTTTGGTGGTTTGGACATGAATCTAGACATAAATGTTTTATATGAATGCTTAGATATTTATTTTCTTAATAATGAAACAATATGTTCATGTGATAAAATAACTTGATTATGAAGTATAATGGTTATATGTTTAATTTCTATTAAAATAATTATTTCTAATTATTATGATAGATTTTTATTTGATGTTAGAAATTTTAATGTTAATATTGATTTGCCTATAATTTCCAAAATGTACTAATGTTTCTAATTAGATTTTTTTGGTGGATAGTCTAGGTTCCTTAAGAATTGGAGACAAAATCCCAATGCTAAATATTTATTATTGGTTTTAATTTTTGTCAAGGGAGTTTAATGTTTGAGTGTATTTTGATTTTCTTGACTCTTTTTTATGGAGGGATGTTTTTATTGAATTGTCTTTTTATTTGGGAGTATTTTTGAGGGAAATTTTAGATTTGGAAGTTATTCTATTTTATTTTATTTTAAAAGAGGGAATTAGAATGGTTGGGAGGTGAAAGAGAAATATGGGTGTTGTGGATTGTATTCTTTATTTATTTTCTAGTTATCAAACTCTTCTTTGGAGGAAGAGGGGGGATAGATGGAATGAATTGGTAGTAGGATGGTGTTGGCTGGAAAAAGGACTATAAATTTGGATAGGTTGTTTGGGTTGATCCTAACTTGGACAACCAATGTATGCTTGAATTGTATTGGTAATTCTTTGTGTTGTAATTGAGTTCTTGATAGATGGTTGGAAAAATTATTGTTTGTTATTGTTTTGTGTGGTGTCATGTTGAGTAATAGGGGTTTGGGCGTGCATAAGGAGTGGATCTCACTTGAGGGTTGAGAGCCTCCTTCGTTTAGGGTTGAGGAGGGTGTGTAGCCTCTCTTGGATATTTTGATAAAAAATGAAATTGTATGGAGTTTTGTATGATAATGAAGAGTTGTGAATGGTAGATTGGATTATTTTATAAATTAAGGTGAGTTAGATAATGGAGGGTTGTGTATGGTGGTGGTTGTGTGTGGAGGATGTTAGGTGGATGGTGGTGGTTGTGTGTGGAGAATGTCAAGTGGAAGGTGGTGGTTGTGTGTTGAAAATGAAGTTGTATGTTGAAAGTTGTGAATAAATGTTTGTTCCCCAAGAGGGAAGGGAATCCCCCTTCTCCCCCTTTACAAGAATTTTATGATTAGATTCTTTGTGTGTGAGTTAATATTTATGTTTTTTGAATTTAATTTGTGTTGAGAATTTGGATTTTTTCACTCACTCAAGGGTAGACATATCAGTCCTATGGTTAGGAGGAGAACAGGACTAGGCTTCTCTATTTAATGTTTGCAGGTTTATAAAGCATCGTCTGAGTTTGTTGAAGAAGATTTGATTAATGAATTTCTTATTGTATTGTTGATACATTCAAAATTACAAATTAAAAATAGTCTCTACTGAACTTTAGTAAATTATTGATACTAACAAATATTATTCATTATATCATTGAACTAATTTTATGTGACATAATGGATTGTAAAATTAGTGTATTCTATTAGCAAAAGAATCAGTTTAGTAGAATATAATAGTGTTGAGATTTTGTATTATATCAAATGATGAGTTCTTTAGTGATATTTGTAATATTCTTAGTTAACATTATTATCTCTTTATTCATTTTGACTATTGAATGGAATTGGAAATCTAATTTGGAAATAAAATTAGGTCAATGATATAATGAATAATATTCGTTAGTATCAATAATTTAGCAGAATATAATAGTGTTGAGATTTTGTATTATATAAAATGATGAGTTCTTTAGTGATATTTGTAATATTCTTAGTTAACATTATTATCTCTTTATTCATTTTGACTATTGAATGGATTTGGAAATCTAATTTGGAAATAAAATTATTGGTTCAATTGTAGCGGACAAGCTTTCAACATTTTTCTTTTAAATCCATATCATTAATTGAAATACTTATTAAGTATAGTTGTTTATCTTTATCTATTTAATTAATTTCTACATAAATATAAATGTTTGGTTGAAAATTATTAGCTCATTTAAAATTGGACATTACATAGGTATCAAAGCACCAGATTGTGACACTTTGGGAGCTTTCGGGAGACAGTGCATTATGTAGACCTCAGTATCTGGATTTTTTTTCATTCATGTCTAAACTGGTAAAATGAAATGCTAACACTTCCTAAAATTATTTTGTGTTTAATAGAATATAAAATATAAAATCTTGTTTTCTTTTATGTGACATTATGGATCTTTATCCCTACTAGTCATTGGTCTACCTGTAACAGATTTATCAATGTTGATTTCAAATCAGCTGTAATGGATTTAAAAACTACACTATGACCAATTTGTACTTGGCAATCTCTATTCAATAGGTTACTACTTTTATAATTTATACACATTTTTTAAATTTTACGATCAACTTTTGACTAGAAGCAAACAAAACCTAATAATGATAAGGTGGTGGATTGTATAGAAATATAAATAGATAAAAACATAAACCAAAGCAGAACCCCTATGATTATCTGAATCAAGTTAGTCTCTGACATATATAAATGTAGTACTTTTGATTAGCATTTGATGACTTGGACTGCTTAATGGTATCCTTTTTCTTTGATTGAATGTGATATTTAAAATGAAAGAAAAAATCAATCTGGATCATTACTTGTTGTTCTATACCCCCATCTAATGTATGGAAGTGGTAAACAAAGGTTGAATGAAAAGATTAAGTAGAAAATCAAGTATTCCTCAAAATTTCATGAGGGTAAAGAAATACATAGTAAGCAATTTTTACAAACCCCTTCACGAAGGAAATGGATAGTCATGTGTGACCATTCTCCTTCCAATCCATTTGTGTATACTTTCAATATTATTTTATTATATGTTGGTACTACACTTTCCACTTCTATGTCCAACCACCCCACAATGTTCACTGCAAAGCTGAATTGTGTAACAAAACATAACAAAATCCCAACAGTAAATTTTCACCTTTGCTAGATTGTCGTTTGCTTGTAATTTCATTTTTGGTGGATCTTTGTCTTGGATTTCTAGATTTTTGGAAAAACCAAATTTTGTTATGTAACCTAAAGTGGTTTTCTATTTGCAACACCAAATTCCACATCTTTACCAGCATGCTTCTTGCCTGAGTAAAAGTAGGAGCTTAAGAACAAGGTATGGACGTCAAATCAAAACATAATTTAAACATATTTTTATAAGATCTTTCAGTTGCTACCGCTCTGGTGAACAAATTGCAAAACATTGCCAAGTCACATGGACTATTCAACACAATGCCTCTAGGAGAAATTTATCTCATGAAATGCAATGGTTGCAAGATGTGCACAATTTTAATTTAATTAAAAAAAATTAGAAAATAAAATGCAAATGTGATTGGCAAGTCGAAAAACAAATCCCACAACTTTTGACAGCATTTTCCTATGGCCTGTGTAATGTTTCGGTATTTTGCAAGTTCTCAAGCAAATGTTCATAAAATGATTTGTTGAAAAGGCTTAATTTTTTTTGAAGCAAATGTGATTTGCAGGCGTAAAGCCCGAGCTCATAATTTTATTCACCATTTAGTTATGCCTGACACCTCTCCAAACGCCCAAATTGTTCCAAACACCTCTCTAGATGCTAATTTTTTTAGTCCCTGACTATTTAAATAATGTTTTCGCTATGTTCTTTTTTTTATTAATGAGTCTCGAAACTGCCACCAGGAGAGGAGAAATGCATTTATCCTATGGTCTATAGCAATTTTATTAATAAAATGGAATTTCTATTGTTTTTTAAATTTTTCTGATTGGCCTTCATATTTTTGCCAGTGGTTTTCTATTTTTTCATTTAGAAATTGTTTTGTGACCAATCAAAAAGAAGGGAGGAAAAAATTTCATGAGTGTCCTATGTTTTTCTATTGTGGATGTGTCTTTGCTACCAGGGCTATGGTGAGCAGGTTCATTCTTGAAAGTAGTCCAGGTGGCATTTTTTTGAAAGAGCTAAACATTTTCTTTTCTAATTTTGCAACTTTTCAAAGCTTGTGGGGTGGCTACAGATGGGCAACATGCAAGGATATGGCAAGGGCAAGTGTAGAGGTTTATTTTTTGGGGTTTTTAAGGTTATTCGTGTGCATTGTCTATTTCCACATTTTGCATTCATGCATACCATTACATCCCTTTAACCGACTCTCAAATGGGCATCGAAAGCTTGCTTGGCAGATAGAGGTGAAACTGTGGGGTTTTTACCATTTAAATTTTAGAGGTATGAGATGACTCCTGCAATTAGTTGTGATTCCTGTGTTAGGATTATCGCCTCTGAAAAATAGTGCATATTCATGATGGGGAGTTTCTCTATAGCCAGAATTTGAACTAGTGTGTCCTAATTTAGGTGATGTCTAGTGTTTAAACCTCGAGCTTCACCGGTGCAAAGGTAGCATTTTCTCATAGAACTCACCAATTTCAGACACACAAAAAATTTCTTGTTTCACTTGCATTTTCTATAACTTTCTGCTCAATAAAATCTTTGATTATGAGATTTCTAGCTTATCTTGTCGTCTAAACGACATTTAGGCGATTGCTACAGAAAAGTGAGCTTGGACAACTACTTGCTTTTGCTGCCTATTGCCATCATGCTAAAAATGACACATTTTTGGAAGCACTTCCAGAGGGTCTTCGAGTTGAAGTGCTAGCTTCCTAGCAACTTCAATCTGCAAGAGTTGCAAATTATACACCTCCTCCAGCAAAAGATATTGATCCAAAATTTCTTGCGGCACTTCCTCTAGATATCCAAGTTGAAGTCTTAGCGCAACAACGTGCACAAACGGTAGTGCAAAGCCAGCTGTAAGAATGGGGAAAATCAAATAGTATTAGATTAAGTGACAGCCAATACTTCTAAACTATTATCCCAATCTAAACAAGAGAATACAAACAAAGAGAGCAATCAAAATGAAAACAAATGAAATAAAGCACTCCCCTTTGAAGTTGATTCTTTCTCTTGTCTCTCCTATTTCTTCTTATGCCAATATTGCCCTCAGATTTGTTGATGAAGTTGTGCAAATACCTGCAAATAGTAAGCAAGAAAGTTGGAGATAATTAGCTGTTGAATTGAAAATGGAGGGGAAGGGTTTCTTTTATAGACAACCATTCGAATGGATGGATGAGATTGATCTTCCAGAAAGATTCTAAGATCAACGAATGAGGATTCATGAGAGGGAAGTTATGAAATGGATGGCCAAGATCGAGTTTCCAGAAAGATGCCAAGATCTACAGTTGAGAATTGATGCAACCAGAATATGCCATGCATGGAAAAGATATGACGCCGATGGCTATGACGCCTGATGGCTATGACAGACATGCAGACTATGACATGAAATAATGACAGGGGATCTTTGACCAAAATAGAGGGATAAATAATTTATTTTAAATTATTTATTCGAAAATGGAAGAGGATGACAAGTGGCAAATAAATATTTTAAATTATTTATTCGAAAATGGAGGAGAAGGACAAGTGGCAAATAAATAATTTATTTTAAATCATTTATTTGGAGGAAATGAAAAAGGAGATTTAATTAAATTCATAAATTTAATTAAAGGAGGAGATATAAATTAAATATGGATAATTGATTAGGATCAATTATTTAAAGGAGAAGAATGACACATAATTAAATAATTTCGTCAATTATTTAATTATAGAAGAATAAAAGGTCAAATAATTATTATTATCTGACTATAGACATGTGATAAAAGATAAATAATTAAATAAATAATGATTTATTTAATTATTGAAGAAAGGGGTATTAGTGACGCAATTAAATAATTTTAATTGATCAAGATAGAAATGAGAAGGTGAATCAATTAAATAATTTAAAAACTATTTAATTAATAAAGGAGTATGATTAAACATAATAGAATAATTAAAATTATTCAATTATTGAAAGATGATGACTAGGAAAAAATGATGCTCATAGACTTAGGACATTTTTCAGTGTCTACATTTTTCCCCTCTTTGACATAATGTAGTTCATCGCATTGTGTCAAAGAAATTTAATTTTGAAATATTCCCCAGTGTAAAGAGAAAAGGGAAGGATGACAAAGAGGGTTGCGGTATGCCCCCTCGAGAGGACATGCGGGTTCAAAGAATATGAATGTGCTCTCGAAATGGAAGAGAAGACTAGAGGATGAAAGATGGAAGAAATGTTAGCATGGAAAAAAATAAGGGAGATGGGATGTTAGCGTGAAAAGGGGAAAGAAGATAGACATGAAATGATAAGGGAACCAACTTTCACGCTTAAGTTGTTATATTTATCATCATTGGGCATCAAAAATGTCACAAATGGACCACAAACACCATGGTATGACATAAACCAAGGTGTGCAAGGTGACCATTTGGGAGAGACAAACAATAAAAAAAAGACAAGGAATGCCCCAGCTCATACTAGGGACCCGATTGTCCCAGTCTTTTTGCCAAGACAAACCACAGGCAGCAAACAGAGAAAAGAGGCCATGATCCATCATCGTCCCTCTAAATCCATTGATAGGACATCCTCGAGGAGACTAGTAACATGACCCAAAACCAATAAAAAAGATAAGAAAATCCAGACCAACAAAGTGTTTGCCAAGAGAGTGTTTTCCAGTGATAATGATGATTGTTTGGTTGGTTGATTAGGTTGACCAAGATGACCGAGTTGATTGATAGGTTGATAAGGATCGATAAAGTGATTTAATTGACCATGCCTAGCCTCAGGAAGGACACATCCTGATGAAGGCAAGATTGATTGACCAAGCTGATAAGATTGAGTGGTGTGACAAAGTTGATTGATAATGATAATGCCCGATTTCAGGAAGGACACATCCTGATTAAGGAAAGATTGATTGACAAAGTTGACAAGATTGTTTGATTGTTTGACAAATATTGATGAATATGACCAAGCGATGTGACAATACCCAACCATAGGAAGGACACATCCTATTTAGGGAGAGGACACATCTGATAAAGTTGACCAAGTGACAAGTGTTGACATGACACCCTGACTGCAAGAAAGACACATCCTGCTTAAGGTGAATGACAAGGTTGAGAAAGTCCAATCCCAGGAAGGATGTATCCAGATAAAAGACAAGAGATAAGACCAAATGAGACAAATGACATGATGCCCCATTCCGATATAAGACTAGTGACTTGATTGAGTTGATGATAGGATAATTGATTGATGAAAGATTTAATTTGTTTGTTGTTTCTTGATGTAGTTTGAATGATGATTGCTTTCGGATCAAGCACACGACCCAACTCGATGAACCCTAAAGGACTTGACCTAGGGGGCCTCGGGGGCTCATCGATAGATGGCCTTGCCTACGTAGCAGTGCACAGAGACCTCGTAGTTCGACACGACTTGAATTTGTCTTATTTGACAAAATACTAGGTCATGATTTTATTTGGACAACCTAAAGGGACTGACCTAATGCCTCGGGGGCTCATTTAAGATGAGTCTTGCCTATGTAGCAAATGCGCAGAGGCAACGTAGTTCGACCACTCTAACCAAACTGATTCAGACTCAAACCTAGAGTCAGACTCTGTTTTTCAGGAGTTTTGAATTTTTCTGATGTTTTTTGGATTTTGAGGATTTTATGACTTTTTGGATTTTGAAATGTTTTGATTTTTTTTGGATTTTGAAATGTTTTGATTTTTTCAAGACATTTTATGGTTTTTTTGGATTTTTTCAGGACAATCAACTAGGAAGGCATGCACACGAATCTAAGGACAAACATGATCTTGCCCCTAGTCAAGCTGAAAACCAATTGATAGTTGATGATGATGATGAAAATGTTGTTTGATAGGGGAAAGACACATCCCAAAACAACATGAGGATGATGATTATGTGACTAAAGGATCAAAGTTTGCAGCAAGGCTAGGAACAAATCCGAGGAATGTTTTGGATGATGTGCTAGGTTGCATAGCAAGATTGTATGGATTAGATTCATTGCATTTGGAATGACTAACCCTAGGCCCAGATGGGATTATGGAGGGCACTTGGATAAGTGAGTTATAATCCTTAAACCAACGACAAGGGAAACCAAGTCCAACAATAGGTATGAAGAGATAATGGATTGCTTTTGGCAAAGGATAAGAGACATGAGGATTATTGGATGGAAGAATTAGGATATGATCTCCAAGGACTATTTCACATAGGAACAATTTGTTTTCTCCAAGATATGGGTTTGGATAAATTCTATGAAGGAAATGACATGATATTTCATGGGTAGTGTATGACCAAAGGATAGACATGTCAAAATTTTTCCAAAGCATGATTTATGTTTGTACCCCATTTCTTATCAAGATCAAGGTAGATGGGAGAATGGATGGAAATGATAGGGCTTACATTGATAGGTGGAAGTTTCATGAGAAAGGCATGGAAGATGAGACAACTTGTCCCCAAGTGTAATAATCCACATAGATAATTTCTCTTACACATGATGCCTGTTTGCCAGGTTTTCATCATGGTACTTATCCAAAGCGCCATAAAAATGGTTTTCACTATTGGACGAAATTTTTCTCTTTACTATTTTTTTTTTCTTTCCTTTTGATGATGTCACACAAGACGCCTGCTTGCCAGGTTTTCATCAAGGTGACATATTTTTTGACTTTTTATATCGATTTGATAGTTTGGATGACTGTTGATTGTTCTGAATCTTTTGATGGTGTTGATGTAGATAGTGGTGTCATGATATGCCAATAGTGACCTTTATGGAGTAATTGTCTTGTCAAGATCATAGCACTTGCATACAACTGATCGATGTCATTGTGATCCTCTCTGATACTAGTGTTGGCCTTATCAAAATACGCACATCGTGATAGAGTACCATGGGAGTCCTTATGATAAAGGGTTGCTACCAAGATGCGATGGATTTGTGAAGTAGGATTTTTAGACTTTAGGCGAGATGCAAGATTATGATGGATGATGGTAGGTGTGGATGGACTATTTGGTGTTTTGGATGTAGCAATTTTTATTTTGCAAACTTGGGATGGTGGATGATGGAGTTTGGAATTTTGATTAGGATAGTGTTTGGAAGCAACATTTTTATATGCCTTTCTTGATGACCATTTCAAAGGAGGTGGACATTTACTATATGTGGGAGTCCTCTTTTCTTGTGGCTCCATATTTTGATTGACTTTTGGATTTGAAATATTTTCTTTGTTTGATCCATTTTTCTTTGGAATCCATTTTAACTTCATTTGTCCACTTGAATTTTTGTTTGATTCAATGGCCTTTGACATTTGATTTTGAATTTTGGATTTATAATAATTTTCTTTTTGTTGGTTCCAAATGGAAGATTTATTCATGTTGGAATGATGGTTTATGGTGTGGATGGAAGGAGTGTTGGCAACAACCTTATGACAAGGACTACTCATGGCCCCTATTTTGATGTTTATATCAGATAAAGTTGCCCCCAATATCAAGGAGGTACCACTAACATCATTTGATTCTCTGATTGAAGAATAACCAAGACCTTGATGTCTAGGATTTGCATAAAATTGTATTGGTTCTATAATGCCTTGCTCATGTAGAACTAGTCCTCTTCCTTGATACTGCATGCTCTGACAGATTTTGTTTCCGATGAGGTATTTTTTATTTTGAAAACAAGATGCTAACCCATCATTTTGTATGTGAAAATTGTTACTTGGAATCTCCTCATCTACAAGAAATCCTGCTTTGACAAAGGTGGACACTCCTAATTGATAGGATGTTTTGGCTTTGTCATTCGTCATGCTTGTCTCTTCTCGATCATTTGGGATATCAATTTGATTTGTCATAGATTTTGTATCTTCTTCTTTGACTTGATCCATAGTAGCTTCTTTGTGTTCTCCTTTGACTTGATCAATAGTAGTTGCTTTATGCTCTTCTTTGATGTTATCCATATCATTGATTTGATTATCTATGTGTCCAAAGGAGGCAAGAGTCTCATTTTGGGAAATGGAGGTGTTTTGTGTTTGGATGGGATCATCTTCAAATGTTTGATCATGAATGGCATAAAGGTCAATAAGAGGATCATTTTGGATTTCTTGTTCAACGGTAGGATCTTTGTCAAAAATAGGTGTATCTTTAATGACATGGTTATGAATAGACTCTTGAATAAGGATAGGTGTATTTTGGATGCCATGATTATCTAGAAGGACTTCTTGGATGGACTTAAGGATGGGATCATGAGATGGACTACTTCGATCTTGATATGAAAGTGAAGTTGTGATGTCATGCTTTGGACTTTCTTTTTGACATGTGTCCTCAAGTTTAGGCAATGGAATTTTATTTTGCTCAAGGATATGATTTTCTTTGATAGATCCAAGATTTTGACATGGCAATAATGAAGCTTCGATAGCAAGATGTTTTTCGGTATTGGTAGGCAATGGAGGACATGATGGTGACAAATGGTTGGATGGTGTAGGATCAACAATGTGATTGGATTTCCTAAGTTCGTTTTCATTTAGGAGTTGAACAAGTTCCTTTGCTAGTTGTCCTTGGAGAGCATTAATTAATGTGCCTTTATTAGATGGTATTGTAGTTTGGGACGGAGTGAATGAAAATGGGTTAGTGGATGATGGATTAGAATAAGATGTGGAGGATTGGAATGGATTAGTGGATGATGGATTATGATAGGATGTGGAGGATTGGAATGGACTAGTGGAAGGTTGGTTTCCCTTGTCAAAGTTAGGATAGGGATGACTAATGGACATTTGTTGTGGGTCAATGGCATGGATTGTGCTAAGGGACTCTTGATAGTGAGGGTAGATGGATGAAGGACTAAGGCTTATGGATTGTTGGTAAGAAGGGTATGTGAGTGGTTGGTATTGGTGATTGAGGATTGATTGATATTCAGCTTGACTACGAAGAAGATCAAGGTAAAGTGAAGACATGGTCATGAATTTGGATTATGATGGATGAGGACCATACAAAACTTGTGACCTTAGGATGAAAAATGCAAGGTGTCAATGCAAAATGGATATGAAACTATGCTATTTTTTTGTTTTTTTGAGATTTTTGAGGATATAAGGATGCAAAGTTTTAATGTACCTAAGACCAAGATTAATGAATGGTGGAATGATAATGACCCTATTACCAAAGATATGATATGCAAGGATGAACCCATGGGTGAATGCAAACTAAAGATGTCACTAATGGAATATTTGAGCAATTTTTATTTTTTTTGGGTTTTTGATAGAGGTTGTTTGATATCAAATTGGACAAGTTTGGTCTTGGGTTTTAAACTGCAAAATTTGGAATTATTTCAAGTTGAATGTGTGGGTTTCCAGATTTGTGAAAGATGTTTATCTATCTCAATGTCTTAAAAAAACACTTGGCAAACACAATATCTTGTCTTTGAAAATTTGAAAACATGCACAATGAAGACAAGCACAACCCTAGGTTAAGCAAGGACAATATTCGCTAGATTCCATGTGGGTTTCCCCAACCGCACTTATTCTTAGCGTGTGAATCTAGAAGCTTGGCTGTACGGGCTCCCCCTTACATTGCACTCACTTCTCAGGCCAACCAAGCTTCCAACCCCCATAAAACTCCTATGGCAGGTTGATCACCTCTACTAAGAACTGCGAGAATGTGGATGCCTTCACAACGACCATTGTTGCGCTAGCAAATAGAAGGATTTTGGCAACTACACAAAGGTTTTTTAGTTCGGGACCCTCGTTCGAGTGGCCATAAATGGGGCACAAGATTAAGCTCCATTTAGGAGGCACTCCAGCCTGAAGAGGTTACGCTCAATAGGGTTTTGGGGAGTACTACTTGGTCCGTATGACACATCTGCACTCGTAATCCAAGGTTTTCCCTTAGGATTCACATTTATATACCGGTCGGGGGTAGCTCGGCCAAAGAGCTCCGTTGCCGGTCTGAGTCACCTTGGGGTGAGTACTTTTTCCCACCAAGGAAGGCCCAAGTTCTAGAGGCAATAACCGTTTCTCTTACACCCAAGATCGCATAAATGCGTAAGGGGAGAGGATACTTCGATTATTGCATCAAAGGGTAACACAAAATTGAAGACACTTATAAATTTTAATTACCGAATGATAATGTGAGGAGGAACCACAAGACACTTTGTTCATTTTAAAAATTTAACTTGATGTGAAACAAACAAAGTTCATTTTAAGCCAATGACATGAAATGCATGTTCATTTTAACTCATGAGTGTGCATGCAATTTGTGTTCATTTTAATCCCATGAAATGAAATGCATGTTCATTTTAACCAATGAGTGTGTATGCAATTTTTTGTAGTTGTTGAAAACAAATAAAATTAATTATGCCTAAACAAATGAAAAGCTCGATTTTTGTTTCTAAAGAAACAATTTTTTTTAGACTCCCTCCAAGCTGTGTCACATGCTAAAAACAAGAGATTAGTAACTCAAAAGACAATGACACTAGCGAATTAAAATAACCATAACTTTCTCAAAACTTAACAAAATTTTAATTGGTTTATATCCATGGAAAGCTAAAACTCAAACCTTCAAAACCCAGAAATTATGTTTCCAAGATTCTGCATAAAAAAAATGTTATAGGCAAAAGAAAACGCAGGTTTTAACAGCTAAACTAAAAAAACAACAAATACTAAAATAGTCATAACTTTCTCAAATCTTAACAAAAATTTAAACCGTTTGAAGTTTCGAAAAGCTGAAAACGAGGGCTAAAAAACCCAGATGATCATTTTTAAAAGATTTATGCGGCCATTTTTCTATGCTCAAAAGAAGATGACAGGATTTCGTATGAATTCTTGGCTGTAACCTGCAAAACAACCAAACAAACAAGAAAACAAATGATTTTTTGCAATATTATTCGATTCACGTCGGGTTCACCAATGTAAGAATGGGGAAAATCAAATAGTATTAGATTAAGTGATAGCCAACACTTCTAAACTATTATCCCAATCTAAACAAGAGAATACAAACAAAGAGAGCAATCAAAATGAAAACAAATGAAATAAAGCACTCCCGTTTGAAGTTGATTCTTTCTCTTGTCTCTCCTATTTCTTTTTATGCCAATATTGCCCTCAGATTTGTTGATGAAGTTGTGCAAATACCTGCAAATAGTAAGCAAGAAAGTTGGAGATAATTAGCTGTTGAATTGAAAATGGAGGGAAAGGGTTTCTTTTATAGACAACCATTCGAATGGACGGATGAGATTGATCTTCCAGAAAGATTCTAAGATCAACGGATGAGGATTCATGAGAGGGAAGTTACGAAATGGATGGCCAAGATCGAGTTTCCAGAAAGATGCCAAGATCTACGGTTGAGAATTGATGCAACCAGAATATGCCATACATGGAAAAGATATGACGCCGATGGCTATGACGCCTGATGGCTATGACAGACATGCAGGACATGCAGACTATGACATGAAATAATGACAGGGGATATTTGACCAAAATAGAGGGATAAATAATTTATTTTAAATTATTTATTCGAAAATGGAAGAGGATGACAAGTGGCAAATAAATATTTTAAATTATTTATTCGAAAATGGAGGAGAAGGACAAGTGGCAAATAAATAATTTATTTTAAATCATTTATTTGGAGGAAATGAAAAAGGAGATTTAATTAAATTCATAAATTTAATTAAAGGAGGAGATATAAATTAAATATGGATAATTGATTAGGATCAATTATTTAAAGGAGAAGAATGACACATAATTAAATAATTTCGTTAATTATTTAATTATAGAAAAATAAAAGGTCAAATAATAATTATTATCTGACTATAGACATGTGATAAAAGATAAATAATTAAATAAATAATGATTTATTTAATTATTGAAGAAAGGGGTATTAGTGACGCAATTAAATAATTTTAATTGATTAAGATAGAAATGAGAAGGTGAATCAATTAAATAATTTAAAAACTATTTAATTAATAAAGGAGTATGATTAAACATAATAGAATAATTAAAATTATTCAATTATTGAAAGATGATGACTAGGAAAAAATGATGCTCATAGACTTAGGACATTTTTCAGTGTCTACACTAGCAAGCTAAAGGGCACCCTGTAGATATGGTCAATGCTTCAATAATTGCAAACTTTCCTATTGAGCTTTGTGAAGAGGTTGTAGTGAAAATCCATTCTTGACTAGATGGTCTTATGATTTTGATTATTTATGGATGTATTTGGATCTTGATTCAATTTATTGATATTCCTTTTCATATTTCACACTACAATCTAAATCTTTATGCCTTTTTTTCCTTAGTAGTTATCATTTTCCTATTTTATTCAGGTTCTATTAACTTCTTCAGAAGCAATTCTTGTTGCCTTGTCTCCAGCACTTCTTGCAGAAGCACAAATTCTTAGAGAAAGAGAAATGAGTCAGTACCAACACCGTGGCTTTCTTGGAGCAAGGCATAGAATTAGTGGTAGAAGACAAAATATAGGAACTGGAGGTTGGGCTTTGGAGTGGGGTGTGGGCAATAGTATTGGGCTTACATAAGGCCGCAAGCCAAGCACATCCCTTGGTAATGCAATAAAGATGAATGAAGTGGAAGGGAAAGCTCTGGTAGATACAAATTCTCTCAAAGCAATGCTTTAGCTTTTGAGGCTAGCTCAGGTATGTATGTTAGTTCGATTAACAAGGATAACTTGTGAGGAAATTCATTTCTGCATAGTGTTAAATATTTTTAGCTACAAAAGAGAAAATCACTTATCGTTCACAATGTGGTACACATCATTACTGGGGGGTTATAAAATTACAAAATAATTGTTTGGATTTGCAATTAAAAATTGAATAATATCTTTTTATGTTAGTAGAATCTATACTAGAACTATTGTTCAAGCACATTCTAAAATATTTATATTTTGTCCAAGTGATATTAATTCCATTTTTATGCTTCTTTGTATCAATTTGACATGATAACATTCAGTTCCAGTAATGCATGCTAATTTTTTTTGCGAGGCCTAATGTTAAACTTTTTATTGAAAGAATCTGATACATAGTACTTCTGTGTTTAGTAACACATGCTACTTTTTTTTTGCCAAGCCTTATGTTAAACTTTTCTTAAAAGAATCTGATACACAGTACTTATGTGATTTTTTCATAGAAGCTAGATATTGGTTTTGATCTTCTATGTGTAGTGGCCTGTTTAAATGTTGGATTTTCAGGTGCCTTATCTTTTCAAACAATTGATATGGTTCATAAGTTATTAATCTTTTACTTTGTGCAACCTTTGGGTAAAGGTATGCTTCAAAGACTTCTATTGAATCTCTATGCTCATAGTGTTCCAAGGGCTACAATAGTTCACCTTTTGCTAGGTATGTTGAGACTTGAAGAAGAAGAATTTTTAGTTGATTCCAATGGTATTCCATCCCAGAGGCTCTATGGATGCCAACAGAATGTGGCTTATGCACGACCCCAACTTTCAGATGGTATTGATCTTTCTAATTGAAATCCACTTTACTGTTATGAATTTCTTTCTTACATGAACTATTTGTAACATTAGAATAATTCTTGTGATAAGATCTGCAACTAGAACGAACAATTGTTAATCCTAATCTAAATCAAAACTAATCTAACAATAAAGAACGAATATGAAAACATGATAAAAACTAAACAAACTGAATTGATCTCACCGAATATGCATTCATCCCTTCGAATTATCTCCATTGCTCTTCTCCATTTTGCCTTTTTAGTATTCTTGCCCTCAGATTTCTGTGTTTGAATGCAAGTATAGCTGTGTTGAATGTCTAAGCAAAATATTGAAGAATGGTCTCTTCTCAAAAGTATGTGATTTCGGGAGGAGGAATAATGATAATGACAGGCCATTTTATAGATTTTGTGTTTTCGAATGATCAGGTCAGATTGAAAGAGAGATCGACAGATAAGATTGATGAATGCCATGCGATGTGAGTTCTGTCTCAGATAGAATGCGAGTTATAACATGAGTCAGGAAAGACTAAAAATAGAACAAGATCTTAATCTTCAGTTAAGAATCTTCAAAAATAGAAGAAACAGACTTTGAAAGTCAAAGACAAAGTTAGAACTCAAAGATGAGGAATTCGAATACATAATTAAATTAATTAATTAAACAAAGATATTTAATTAATAGATGCATACATGCATATGAGTTAGAAATAGTTAATCGACTAGTTGTGACAAAGAGTCTTCCTGTAGAGATGATCAGCAGTTGAATTCAGAGATAACTGAAGAACTAAAAATAGATCTTTAGTCAAAAGGTGAGTGAATGATTTAGATAACTGATTGACAGAGGAATGTGACATAAATGAATTAAATGTGAATTAAATGTTAATTTAATTCAACATTTGAAAATAAAAGATTTAATTAAATAAATAAATATAATTTATTTAATTTGACTTTCGAAAAGGGTGGAATTGAATAATTAAATAATAAATATTTAATTATAGTTGAAAAGGGGGTTAAATGAATAATTAAATAAAGATTTTTAATTATAGTTGAAAAGTATGATAAAGGGGGAAATTAAATAATAAATTATTTAATTAAGAAAGAAGAATTAATTAGTTAGGGACATAATTAAACAAATATGATTTATTTAATTAATCAAGTTGAATAACGATTAATGATGACTTAATGAATTAATTGAAAAGGAGTATTTAATTAATAGAGGAAATATGTGTTAGAAAGGGTAATTAAATAATTGACATTATTTAATCATGACCATGGACTATAGAATATTATTTCGTTTATGTACTCGCAGGCCTAGACCAATTTTAGGTATCTACAGTATTAAACACATCAAGGGAAGGGAAATAAAATTAGTGATAATACTATTTATGTGCAGGTGTACCACCTCCTAAGAATGTTGAGCAAGAAACAATGCTTATTGTCAAAGCATTACACAAACATCACAAGGTCAATGTTGACGTATATCTTTATGTCTAAGGCTCAACGATCTTCATCAATGTAAATTTTCCCCTCTTTAACCTTTTTGTGATTTTTCTTAATAAAGTACAAATGAAATAGAGATTCTCTTATTTTGTAGGGTCTCTTTCCATTTTATGGGTTTCCATACCCTGCTACATCTCTACAAATTTTAGAAGAGGCTCTACAAAAATGGCCAGAGGGAGTTGAATATGAACTGCACACAATTCCATTAAGACAAAGAACTGAGTATGTCTTCCTGTTTCTCTTCCCTTGTGCTTCATGTACTAACATGTTGGCCAATGCCACACTAGGTAGATGCCAGAGTTGTTTCATATGGTGATACAATCATGGAATATGAGTATATGAAAGCCCCCAGAGAATCTTCAGAGATTCCAATCTCAATATAGAAAGCAGCAATGAAAAGGCATGAAGCTCAAACAAGGCGGGATTATGTGAGAGCTGATGCATTACATAAATAAATTATAGCTGCAAAGTTTCCAATGTCTTAGAAACCTGCAAAGTTTCCTGTATGATTTCTTCATGAATGTTTGGACAATCGAAGCTCATTTTTCCTCTTCTACATACTAGATATTTGTAGTACTCCTCTTTTACAGGACCGATGGTTTTGGTACTATCATAAAGTTCAATTTTCTCACTTTCTAAATGTACCAATTAATATACATCAATCAAGCAATGCACATAACATTTTGATTATCTGTAGAACTAAAAGTTTAAACCTACTAGCCTTTAAAATGCCATTGATCATAATCTCATGAATCCTTCTTTGTTCAGTTTTAAGGTTAAAGATATTGCAGCAATACCATCAACTTTCTTTTCCAACAGGGTATTTGATGGAGCCAAAAATGATGATGATATTCTAGCTCGCAAGTATTGAATTCGACTAAGGTTGATGTTCATGAAGTTTTTGAGTTTTGTATTTATTTTTGATGCATCTGATTCAAGGAGTGCAAGATGATGGCATTTTTCTTCTCTCCTTGGCACATAAGTTATAATGGCAGTTTTAAATGTAAGTCCTCCATAATTGCAGGGGAGTAGATGCACCAAAGAGACAAATGCCTTATGGCAAGGAGGAAAAGGAACATTGCTCAATCTAATTGAAGGGAAAAATTTGCACATACTAGTCTATGACTAGGATTTCTATGCTCGCACTGTAGGAGATGTTTACTGCGGAAATATTTTTGTTCAGATGAAGAATGGAGAAGTTTTCAAGTAACTCCAAGTATTTTGGATTATTTATGATAGTTTTATTGCCAAGCAATTGCTTTTCTGTTTCAAAATGTGTTTCAGGAAATCAATGTTTTGGGTCAAATTTGGAAAAGCTAATTTCTTTATTATGAAGTTGATTTGATATATTGATTTCATAAAACTTTAAACAATTTAAATTCAAAAAAAATTCCAAAAAAATTCAAAAATAAATCAAACAATTAAGTAGACTAGTTTTAATAAAAAAAATTTTTAATTCTATTTCTTACAATTTTGTAGACTAGTTTTAATATTTTTTTTTCTCTTACTCTATTTATAGGAAGTACTTTTGAACAAGGAATTTGCATGGCACTATTCACAGTATGATCAATGTCCAGAGTTTTCCAAGGCAAGGAAAATTGTTCACATAATTTGTATGCTTTGAATATTTTTTATTCTTATTTTTTTCTCAACTCTGAGCATTAACATGATTTTTCATTTGATGTGGATATCTATTAATAGTTGGTGCCATGATTAGTGCAATTATGAGTGATTATACTACAGACTATCTTGGTAGAAAAGGGGTAGGCTTCTAGAGAACTACACTTATTTTCTCGACACAAGGCCCCTATAGATTGCTGAATTTAAATTGTATATGAATGTAGGCTTTGAGACTCTGTTTATTGTTCTACCTTGTTGGATGGCTTACCATAGCTTTTTCAAAGGTTCTCTCATAGTTCAATTTTCTATAGGACTTATGGAAGCAGATAACATTTCTAGTCATGATTTTGATGATTGAAAGGGAATTTTTTGGTGGGAAATTATGCCATTGGATATTGCAAGGCTATTGGTTCGATTTGGAGCTGGGCTTACTTCTTATACAACAAGTTGAATGTCCAGGAACAGTGTATTACTGAGGGGATGCTTTTTGCATGGAGATTATTGGCTACTAAATAAGGGATAATGTGACACAAATCAAAGGATTTCTTGTGAATTTTGAAATTATTTTAACCTAATTTGCACCCTATGTAAATGTTCGTAAGGTGCCTGTCTACATAGCTGAAATATCTCCCAAGAACTTAAGGGGAGGACTAATAATAAAAAATCAGGTTCTTATGTATTTTGAATATCTTCTAAAATAATTAGAGACAGATAATCATAGATTTTTGTTGTTAACCATAAGATTCACAACTAAAGGCTATTTAATTTTAATTTTTAATAAAAAGGATTATTAGGGATTTCCTTTTTATATGGATAAAAAATTACTGAGTTATTTCTTTCCCTTGGGTTTCAGTATAAAGAGTGGGCGAATCTCAATGCCCTATGGTTTTGATTTCTTCATTTCTTTGCTTGTTATCCATACCCCTTCTATCTTGAGATCCAAAAACTCTTTGAAATGTATTACATTCCGGATATCTTTCCTTAATGTTATCCATACCCCTTCTATCTTGAGATCCAAAAACTCTTTGAAATGTATTACATCTCGGATATCTTTCCTTAATCTTGTATATTCTTCCCTAGATGCTGCCAATTCAAAACTCAAATTGGATCCAAGTTCTTTTTTCTTCTTCAACTCTCTTCTCTCTTCATTTCTTGATATTCTAGCTAGACTATGCATGCTACTTTGGAATTGTTCCATTAACTTGACCATTCTAGCTTGAATCTTTTGTATTTGACATATTGTCTCTTGAAAATATTCATTATTTCTTTCATTTTTGACAAATCCAAAGAACCCTTCCATGATTGGTTTACCCTACAGGCCGGTAGGATCATGGTCTGATACCAGTGTTTTGACACCATAGGGTTACTAATAATTGACTAATCTTAGATCTATGAAATTCAATTGAATATTCATAACATAATCATTAACTCAACAAACAATAGCATCCAATCACTTAAAACTTTTGAAGGTTTAAATCTAAATTAAGATTTCAATTACAAGGTTGTTGCATAGCCAACAAAAAAATTACAGAGCAACTGGAAATGATATAGATATGATACAAGCTTACAAAAATATTATTCCAAGACATTTACATTATTGGTAATGACTATCCTTAAGTCTCCTCAATGCCTAATCCCCTTCAAGGAAGAACCTTGCTCAAATTTAAGGTTTTGATTTTAATGATTGATATCTCCTTCAAGCTACCAATTTTCGGAGGCGTGAAACCCTTAGTAATAATTCCTTAATCACCATACCCCTATATATTTTGGTATGAAACTCGTTCTTTCTACCAATAGTTGTACTTAAATCCTAACACCTAGAATGAATTAACCTCAGTTTTTGGGGTCTTAAATTGCTACAGTATTTGTTAAGGTGGAATTGGATATGGGATTTGGAAACTGCTTGTTAGTGGCATCACTAGCTAGGGAAGATCTAGGGTTTTTGGTCTCCAAACTACAATAAATGATGATGAAACTGATCACTGCTATAGGTTCCTCCAAAAAAGAATAATTGGTGTGAGAGTCATGTTACTGATGATTCCTTGCAAGATTGTAGATCTGGTGCAGAAGTGGGGTGGTTTATCTTCTCTTAAGCATAATATCTAACCAACTATGTCCCAAATAAACCTTCAAATGGATGATGGATGTCTACTAGGCGAGTATATTACTATTCCCAAGTGAGGCACAAACCTGAATAGATGATTTTTTCCCCACAATTAGGCCAATAAATCTAAATGACATATGAAAATAGTGAAAAAGGGACCAAGAATAAGGGTTTCATCCTACCTCAAGCAAGCTACAAGCTAGGGTTCTCATCCTAGGTGAAAAATTAGGAAACAAAACAATGATTTCAAATTTTTCCCATGAGTAGTGCCCGGCCAACAAGATCACAATTTATACCTATTTGTATTAATGCTAGGATCCTGGATTGGCACCTAAATTCAAAGTATAAAAATCATAACTGGGTGCAATCATACTTTGTTTTATGCCCCAAAAGTAGAAGATCCTAGACTTAAAGATCTTCAGACAAAAATCTTATTCTAAGGCTGTCATGTAAGTATCAATCCTCATTAATGGGCCATATGATAAATCTAGTGCATTCATTCCTTTTTCTAGGAGTGTAAGTATATATTAGAAGCACTACTTTCCCAACGGACTGCTTCAAAGTGCAGTAAAGGTATATGCTTAACATACTAAATTTCTAGGTCTGCAACTTATTTCTTCCCCCCTAAATGTGATTCATTTATGTTAACTCTAATTTGTATAGAGCCACAGTGCATTCTGATGATCTTGTTTAGTAGTGGAGATTGAATCTTAAATTGTTTTCATCTTCAGATGTAGCTTAACCATCCATGCCCTTTTGAGTGTGCTTTGACAGTACCCCTACCACTAAACCATGAACATCCAATATTTCTATACGCAGGAACTCTAGCTGCAACACAACTCTTGTTTCAAATACTTCTTATTTTGGCCAATAGGATTTTTCCCATCAGGTGGTTTGCTATAACGAACCCTTAGCTCATGCCAAAATTAGAATTGTTACAAGAATCAAAACCTATAAAAAAAGTAGAGGAATTTTTTTGTTAAATATTAGATGTTGTTCCCTTTGAATAATTATGTATTAAATGAGAAATTTAATATAGAAGTTATTATTTGGATTAGAATTGGAAAGAAATCTAATCTAATTGGGTAAACAATAATGTTGAAAGAAATTTGATAATTTTTTTCCATTTAAACGCAAAAATAAATCTTAATTCCAATTGGAAACTTTAAAATTTAATTATAATTCAAATGAGAATTGTAAGATTTAGCGTAAGTATTTGCTAAACTTGTTAATTGTAACATTTAAGATTTTCCTACAAATCTATATAACAAATAAATTGTAAGAAGATGATTCCACTTGGAGACAATGAAAAATTTATTTATCTAACTTAATGTGAAGATTTCACTTGGAGACAATGAAAAAATCATTTATCTAGCTTAATGTGAAAATTCAACTTTATTTTTATGAAGAAAAATCAAGTATGAGTATAAAAAAAAATCAAATACAAAAGTTAGAACCAATTCCAAAATATTAAAGCAAGAGTATTTTTACATGATAGGTAGGCAATACAAACTTGATAAATCATCAACTTTATGTGAGTCGTAATATTGATAGTTAAAGATTAAAAAAGAAAAGAAAACTCATTTTGATGCATAAACACTAGTAATATGTTGGAAGTTTCCTTGGAATTTAGCATATAGATCCATTGTCCATTCAACCTTAAAAAAAAAAAAACAAATAAATGTCTAATGTGAAAAATCTACAAATCGAACAATATGCTTTGATAATGAACTATATAAAATAAAGCACGTCCAATTCTTAATAGTTAAAGGCAATATTTAATCCACAAATTATGGAAATAAAATCTTTTGAATAGTGAAGTATGAGTTGCAAGGAAAAATCAATATCAATAGAAGATTTAGTAATAAGAATTAAAAAGCTAAGAAGAAAGTAGTGGTTTAATTTAATTAACATTTTCTTAAGAAGTTTGTTTATTATATTATGAAGTAATCAATAAGAAGTTTCTAGTTTGAAACTAATGTAGATATTTATAACTATTTATTTATTCTTAAATGATAAGATAGTAATGGAAAAAAATTCAATAAGACTTATCAAATTGATAAATTTATTTCACGGAACTCAACAAAAGGTCAAAATGATTAATCATTAGTGTACCTACATTTTAAGACTTTTGTAAGGGAAAAAAATGTTAAATAAATGATCAAATGTTGAATTAAAATTATTTCCCTTTGATTTAAATAGATATAATAATAGTCATTGAAAATAAAATTAGTATTAGTATTATTTAAATTAAACCATTAAAGATAGTATAGAACAATTAAAGTTATTGTCATAAGCATAACACTTGCTTAAATATGTCAAGAAGATTTCATTTGTGCAAATTCATTTTATAGGATTTTAGAGTTCAACTTAAATAGCATTAGCAAGTTGGGGTTGTAAGATGAAATTTTTTGGTAGTTGTGTTTGTTTCAAGTTAGAAAGCCTAGATTTTTCAACATTTCCGTTTACTTTTTTGGCATACAAACATCCTACTATCCACATCACGCGATTTTTATAAAAAAAATTCATTTAGCTCTTGAGAAATGCTACTTTCATTGCAAATAGCATTAAATGGAATTCATCAAGTACTTCGCTTTGAATGTGAGGTACATGGCAAGCACATTCATTCTTTTTTTTTCCAATAAATTTAACTCTTCTATTTGTACCACATGAATGTAAATTGTAATGATGCCTGCACAAATTTTAAAATTAAGATCTCCAATATATTAATAATTGACATAATTCAGTTTGAATTTCATTAGCTCACTTTGACTGAAATAACAGTCTTGCATCTCATACTTCATTTAGCAATCATTTGGGAGAAAGCATTAGTGGCTACATAATTCTTCTGCCTTTTATAGGATAAGTTAAATCCATAAAATTTTGCAAGGTTGAACTATGTTTGTTGTATGTGATTGAGTTTTTTAAGAACAAAAGAAACAAAGGTTGTCATGGTTGGTGTTGACATTGAATTTAGCATCTTCAAGGAGGTCAAAGATCTATTATAACATAAGAATGTAGAAGGAACCAATTTAAGGTTTCAATAGAAATAAAGTATATGCCCTTAGTAGAATCAATTTAAGGTTACCATAGATTTTTGAATGGATGTTACCTTATGCTATCATATGCCATTTAATTTTCATTCCTTTACAAACTATCATCAAATGCATAAAATTAAATATTTTGGAAGAATGATATCAATAGGAAATATGTGTTTTTGAAAATTAAAACTAACATTTTATGAGCTCATGAAAAGATAATCTTAAGATAGGATCAAGAGAACAAAAACTTCTCCCACTAATATATATATATAGCTTCTTGTAAATTACCCTTGTAGGAAAATGAGACTAGGAAAATGAATGTATTTACCTCAACTCTTCCTTTATTTGTTGTTGTTGTTTTTTTTAGTAATTTGACATGAAACCTATCAAATCTCGAGAACATTATAAATTGTTATGAATACTATATCTTATTATATTATGATTAAGATAATTAATGCATGCCAAGCTTGTTTTCTCTTTAGGGGTAAATAAAAGTTGACTACGTCATTATCTTATTAATTCTATGACTTTGAATTGTTCTTATGGAGAGGTTAGCTAATACCCTTAGTTATGATTAGTGAAAATTATGAAAAACATATGTCATTTAAGGTTTTACCTTGTAATGAACTTGTTTAAAAGATTAAAAGATAGTGGAAGAGTTTAGTTAGTTTATTTATTAATATTAAGTTTGATTATTGATTTCTTGGTTGATAGAGTAAGTCTTATTTGATATTTATAGGAAAACATATAATATTTCATGTTTCATAAGGCTATGTGTAGGATCATCATGGAAAAAATAGGTCCTTAAGTGGCAATGAAAATTCAGAAAAATCAGAGTTAGGCAACTTGATGTAAAAATTTGAATAAGTTATCTATATTATTTCAAAAATATGTAGAAATAGAATATGTGGAAAATTGAATTTAGTTTCTAAACTACTATGTTATTTTTTGTAAAAAATAAATCTATTTGGTGAAAAATTGAAATTTCAATGCAGTAGTACTAAAATTTTAGGGAAAAAATAAGTACGTGTCTGTTTGACCATCCTAACCATAATAAAATGATAATATTTTTTTATAAGATTTTATATATAAGTAGAGGACTCATGTCCGGATTTGATGCATATTTTTTTGTAATTTTTTTCAAGTAAATAATTAATTATCATTTTTTTATTAGAACTTTTAAAAAATATAAAAAATCGTATGTTTGACCACCTTAACTTGGTCAAAACTTCATGAAATTCATTTTTAAAAAAATCCTATAGTATGTAAAGCATAGAATGTGACACATGTTTTGGATTCAAAAAATTTGATACCGTTTGAAAGCTATAATTGTTTTTCTATCAGAATATGAATTAGGACTTTAGTCGTAATTCTAATAAAAAATAAATAATAATTATTTATTAGATTCAAAGTAAAGTATAATTTATATTGGTAGAAAGTCGAGAAGCTCCTTTACAAACCCTTTTCGTTTCATCAATTTTGTGTAAAATAAAAGTCGTCACCCACATGGGTGAAGTCTGGAAAAGCAAGGTAAGTTGTTAAACACGTTTTTCATGTTGATTTCTTATGATTGGCAAGTCCGAACCAAATTCCAAAGCAAGCCCAAGCCTTATCCCTAGGCATTAAATTACGTGTCATCATATTGGATATCCGATTTGAATCCGATATCTGATATGTTTTAGATATGAGTTTTAAAAAATTTATACAATTTTTAATATATGATTTCAAAAATGCAATAAAGTTTATAATTTAATATATAATATACAATATAGTTTATAATATAATATATAATATACAATTTATGATAATCTCTTACCGAATTATATATTTAATATATAATATATTATATTATTATGTATAATATTTAAATATTATTTAAATATTTTAGTTAATCTATAAATATTTAAATATATATATATTACTAATATATAAAATATTTAAATATTATCTCTTTCCCTCTCTCTCTCTCCACCTCTATCTCTCCCAATTCTCTCACTCAATCAACCTATCTGTCTCCCCTCTACCCTCTCTCTCTCTCTCCCTTAACCCTAAACCCCCTATCTCTCCCTCCCACTCTCCCTCTCTCCTTCCCACTCTCCCTCCCTCTCTCTCTCTCCAAATCTCCCTCCCTCTATTTCTCCCTCCCACTCTCCTATCCCTCAACCTAAACCATCTATCTCCTCTCCTCTCCTCCTCTCTCCCTCTCACTCTCCACCTCTCCTCTCTTCCTCTCCCATCTCCTCTCTCTCTCAATCTCTCTATATCTCTCTCTCCTCTCTCTCCTCCCTCCTCTCCCTCTCCAGCTCCTCTCCCCTCTTTCTCCCTCTCCTTCCCACTCTCCTCTTCTTACATCACTCTCCCACTCTCCCTCTCACTCTCCCACTCTCTCTCTCTCTCTCTCTCTCTCCCCAATCTCCTCCCATCTCTCCCTCCCTCTCTCCCTCCCTCCACTCTCCACTCTCTCCTCTCTCAATCTCTCAATCTTCCTCCTCTCCCTCCTCTCTCATGTCTCCCACTATCCCCTCCCTCAACCTAAACCTCCTCCCTCTCCCTCTCTCCCTACTCTCCCTCTCTCCCTCCCTCTCCCTCCCTCTCCTCTCTCTCCTCCCTCTCCCACTCCCTCTCCCTCCCTCCTCCCTCTCCCCCTCTCCCTCTCTCAATCTCCCACTCTCCCACTCTCTCTCTCTCCCTCCCTCTCCCTCTCTCAATCTCCCACTCTCCCACTCTCTACCATTAACCCTTAGGTATATATCCAATTTGTAAAACTCCGATGTGTAGAGCTAAAATCTTACAGTTGCAAAACATTTTGAGATGTTTTCCAAATCAGATATCTGATTATATCGGATTTCAGATTTGTGGGCCATAGAAAAACCCCATGTGGGTCATTTTTGTGCATTCCAACGGACCCTACATTTTGTTTGCAACACTTTATAGGTGAAAAACTTGCGGTTTCAGAAAAAAGAGACAAAGATAAAATTTTTGGAGTATCTTTTACTCAAATTTGTCATAAGGAAGGATTTTTTAGCATCTTTTATGAGGTATAATAGGGAGCAACAGTCATCAAAAGCAAAAACGTAAGAGAAAGATGAAAAAAGAAAAAATTGAAGAATATAGACAAAGAGATAGAGAAGGTCATAGGAAGAAAAGACAAGGTATGTTAAATATTGGTGAACCTAAGCCCTATGGTCTTTCAAGTGGAGGAAATTGAATATGTTCAAGGTGAAAATGTAGAACATGATATTGAAATTGGGAATGAAAATTTTCAAATTGATATTGAAAATGTTCAAGGTGAAAATGTTGGAATTGAAGATGTTGAACATGATATTCAAATTGGGAATGAAAATATTGAAATTGATAATGAAAATGTTCAAGGTGAAAATGTTGGAATTGAAGATGTTGAACATGATATTGAAATTGGGAATGAAATTATTCAAATTGATATTGAAAATGTTCAAAGTGAAAATGTTGGAAATGAAGATGTTGAACATGATATTGAAGCAAGTGTAAATGATGTTTCACCAGATTACATGAGAAATGAAGAACCTTGTGTAGAAGAAATACATATTACAAATTCAAGACCTTCAAGGACCCCTAAATGGTTAGTTGAAATTAATGATAACATTATAAACAATTTCGAAGGCAAGAGGTCAACACGAATTGTTCAGTTGTGGGATAGAAGACTTTTCAACCAATATTTTAGTGATAAGACATTGACTGAGAAATGCCAACATTTTGTACAATTGCTAAAGGTGCAAAATATGAGACCTTTGCTAGCCAAATTGAAGATTCGTGTGAACAAGAAGACCAAAAAAAATTCTATTATTGTCAAAAATATTTTTAATGCTCTCAAGTCTATTGGAAAAAATAACAAGGAAAAAGATAAGAGAGCTGCTCAAAGAGTCATTACAACCGCCCTAGTAAGCCATCAATTGAAAAAGGCTCGCTTTATGATACAAACTTGCATTTATTTTGACATAAATCGTAAAAATTTGGATAGAGCACTTGCAAGAAGAGAAAGAATCGATGATCCTCTTCAAAATGATACATGGGATTTTTTCAGGAGGCTTCCACGTGTTGATGAGAAGCTAACCGATAATGTAAAGCAGGTAATTCAACAATTTTGGCATGATAACTCTAGAGTATCACCCGATGCAAATGATGTTTTAAAGTTAAGAATTGGCAGTCGAGACCATACACCGCATCCTCAAAATTTCTTGGAATCAAGCCAAACAATGTTGTTCAAAAAATTGATTGAAACAAATCCAAATATGGAAACCTCGCAAAGGAATTTTGAAGGTTTGAAGCCATTTTATTATGTGCCTCTTAAGATTCATAATACTTGTTGTTGCAAATACCATTTGGAGTTTTCAATGTACCATGAACTATTATGATATATCAGTTCTACTTTGCATACTAATGAAATTTTGCAAGAATGCGATGCAATGCATCTTCCGAAATCATCAAGGGACTTGCTAGATCTATTTTTATGTTCTATAGATGATGGTTCCTTTTTCTATAGAAATGATTGTTTAAATGTGAAGTGCTCACAATGTGGTGGCTTTTCAAAGTTTGTTCAATGTTTTCATGAGGGTTCCGAACATGAATTTGGAAAGACTCTTGTTGAAAAAAAGAAATATGAGATAGTCAAATATACTTTGCAGAGTGGAGGTGAAGGTTCTAGATGCGAGTTGGTTACAAAAGAATGCAGTGTTGCTGATTTTATTTCAAATTTTAAGGACAATATTTTCTACAAATATGCAAGG
>CM021105.1:285753705-285773476 GCA_007115665.2 Sequoiadendron giganteum
TCTCTCTCCCTCTCCCACTCTCCCTCTCTCTCTCCAACTCTCCCTCCCTCTCTCTCTCCATCCCACTCTCCCTCTATCCATCTCCCTCTCTCAATCTCCCTCACTCTCTCTCTCCCTCTATCCCTCTCCCTCTATCCCTATCTCAATATCCCACTCTCCCTCTCTCACTCTACCTCTCTCACTCTCTCTCTCTCTCTATCTCTCTCTCCCACTCTCCCACTACACCTCTACCTCTATCCCTCTCTCAATATCCCTCCCTCTCTTTCTATCCCTCCTCCTCTCTCCTCCACTCTCCTCCCTCCTCTCTCCTCTCTCTCCCTCTCCCTCTCCCTCTCCCTCTCTCAATCTCCCACTATCCCTCTCTCCCTCTCTCCATCAACCCTAAACCATATCTCTCTCCCTCTCCCTCTCACTCTCCCACTCTCCATCCAACTCTCCCTCTTCTTCTCTCACTCTCCAACTCTCCCTCAACCCTAAACCATCTATCTCTCCCTCTCCCTCTCCCTCTCTCCCTCTCACTCTCCACCTCTCCCTCTCTTCCTCTCCCACTCTCCTCTCTCTCTCAATCTCCCTCTATATCTCTCTCTCCTCTCTCTCCTCTCTCCCTCCTCCTCCTCCTCTCCCTCTCTTAATCTCCCGCTCTCCTCTCTCAGCTCCTCTCCCCATCTTTCTCCTCTCCCTCTCTCCTCTCTCCTTCCCTCTCCTCTTCTTACGTCACTCTCCCACTCTCCTCTCCTCTCCACTCTCTCTCTCTCTCCCCGATCTCCTCCTCTCTCCCTCCCTCTCTCTCTCTCTCCCAATCTCCTCCTGTCTCTCTCCTCCTCTCTCCTCCCTCCCACTCTCCCACTCTCACCTCTCCCTCTCTCAATCTCTCCAATCTTCCTCCTCTCCTCCCTCTCATCTCCCACTACATCCCTCTCCTCAAGCCTAAACCTCTCTCTCTCCCTCTCCTCCTACTCTCCTCTCTCCTCCCTCTCCTCCCACTCTCCCTCTCTCCCTCCCTCTCCCTCCTCTCCTCCTCTCCCCCTCTCCCTCTCTCAATCTCCCACTCTCCCACTCTCTCTCTCTCCCTCCCTCTCCCTCTCTCAATCTCCCACTCTCCCACTCTCTACCATTAACCCTTAGGTATATATCCAATTTGTAAAACTCCGATGTGTAGAGCTAAAATCTTACAGTTGCAAAACATTTTGAGATGTTTTCCAAATCAGATATCTGATTATATCGGATTTCAGATTTGTGGGCCATAGAAAAACCCCATGTGGGTCATTTTTGTGCATTCCAACGGACCCTACATTTTGTTTGCAACACTTTATAGGTGAAAAACTTGCGGTTTCAGAAAAAAGAGACAAAGATAAAATTTTTGGAGTATCTTTTACTCAAATTTGTCATAAGGAAGGATTTTTTAGCATCTTTTATGAGGTATAATAGGGAGCAACAGTCATCAAAAGCAAAAACGTAAGAGAAAGATGAAAAAAGAAAAAATTGAAGAATATAGACAAAGAGATAGAGAAGGTCATAGGAAGAAAAGACAAGGTATGTTAAATATTGGTGAACCTAAGCCCTATGGTCTTTCAAGTGGAGGAAATTGAATATGTTCAAGGTGAAAATGTAGAACATGATATTGAAATTGGGAATGAAAACATGATATTGAAAAAATTGGGAATTGAAAATGATTTCAAATTGATATTGAAAATGTTCAAGGTGAAAATGTTGGAATTGAAGATGTTGAACATGATATTCAAATTGGGAATGAAAATATTGAAATTGATAATGAAAATGTTCAAGGTGAAAATGTTGGAATTGAAGATGTTGAACATGATATTGAAATTGGGAATGAAATTATTCAAATTGATATTGAAAATGTTCAAAGTGAAAATGTTGGAAATGAAGATGTTGAACATGATATTGAAGCAAGTGTAAATGATGTTTCACCAGATTACATGAGAAATGAAGAACCTTGTGTAGAAGAAATACATATTACAAATTCAAGACCTTCAAGGACCCCTAAATGGTTAGTTGAAATTAATGATAACATTATAAACAATTTCGAAGGCAAGAGGTCAACACGAATTGTTCAGTTGTGGGATAGAAGACTTTTCAACCAATATTTTAGTGATAAGACATTGACTGAGAAATGCCAACATTTTGTACAATTGCTAAAGGTGCAAAATATGAGACCTTTGCTAGCCAAATTGAAGATTCGTGTGAACAAGAAGACCAAAAAAAATTCTATTATTGTCAAAAATATTTTTAATGCTCTCAAGTCTATTGGAAAAAATAACAAGGAAAAAGATAAGAGAGCTGCTCAAAGAGTCATTACAACCGCCCTAGTAAGCCATCAATTGAAAAAGGCTCGCTTTATGATACAAACTTGCATTTATTTTGACATAAATCGTAAAAATTTGGATAGAGCACTTGCAAGAAGAGAAAGAATCGATGATCCTCTTCAAAATGATACATGGGATTTTTTCAGGAGGCTTCCACGTGTTGATGAGAAGCTAACCGATAATGTAAAGCAGGTAATTCAACAATTTTGGCATGATAACTCTAGAGTATCACCCGATGCAAATGATGTTTTAAAGTTAAGAATTGGCAGTCGAGACCATACACCGCATCCTCAAAATTTCTTGGAATCAAGCCAAACAATGTTGTTCAAAAAATTGATTGAAACAAATCCAAATATGGAAACCTCGCAAAGGAATTTTGAAGGTTTGAAGCCATTTTATTATGTGCCTCTTAAGATTCATAATACTTGTTGTTGCAAATACCATTTGGAGTTTTCAATGTACCATGAACTATTATGATATATCAGTTCTACTTTGCATACTAATGAAATTTTGCAAGAATGCGATGCAATGCATCTTCCGAAATCATCAAGGGACTTGCTAGATCTATTTTTATGTTCTATAGATGATGGTTCCTTTTTCTATAGAAATGATTGTTTAAATGTGAAGTGCTCACAATGTGGTGGCTTTTCAAAGTTTGTTCAATGTTTTCATGAGGGTTCCGAACATGAATTTGGAAAGACTCTTGTTGAAAAAAAGAAATATGAGATAGTCAAATATACTTTGCAGAGTGGAGGTGAAGGTTCTAGATGCGAGTTGGTTACAAAAGAATGCAGTGTTGCTGATTTTATTTCAAATTTTAAGGACAATATTTTCTACAAATATGCAAGGCATAGTCATAGATCTTAGTGGTTGGATCAACAATTCAGTATATGTAAAGAATGTTTTTTGATTGGCACTATTATATCAGTGGTTGATTTTGCAGAAAACTGCACATTGCAACCACAAAATGAGGTACAATCTCAATATTACAATTCCATTCAGATTATTATTTTTGTCCACATAGCGTTTAGACATACACTTGATAGTACAAAGGAGGATCGAAAGATAATGAGAGAGTATAATTTCTATATGAGTGATGATAGATCTCACTCGTTTGAGTATCCCCAACATCGTTTCGAGATTTTTTTTGAGTTCTTTTAGGAGCATGATATAGCACTGGGTTGACATCTCATTTGGTCAGATAACTGCATAGGTCAATTCAAGAATGCTCGTATGTTTTATTGGTTGAGTAGAATGCATGTAGAGAGGGGTGTACCAAATATTTGGGGTTTTTTTGAAGCCAGGCATGGGAAAAGGGAGCATGATGGAGTAGGTGCATGTGTAAAGAGATCTCTAGTTAAGGAGAAATTGAATATTTTAGGAGAAAAATTTAGTGATGCATGTTCTATTGTTGATTGGTGTAGTTCAACATTGTCATAGGGAGGGACACTTGATTCAACAATGCACATATTCTTTTGGTTGGTTGAGGAGGGTATAGTGGGAGGCAGATTGGATTGTAATACAATCAAAGATTCTTCAAAGATGCATTCGCTTTGAAGCTCAGATGCAAGCACATGGACCATTTGGACACAACAGTTGGCTTGTTTTTGTTAGAGTTGTATTCAATGTGATTGGGATCAATGCAAGTCAAGTGAGTGGGTGGATACATGGGTTCCACAGTATCTAACTTCTTTATCTCAAACTATATCCATGACAAATGACACAATGGAAAGTTCACTTGATTATGACCACCTTTCAGACCTACTACAACCAGGACATGTTTTTGTAGTTGTTTCACCATAGAGGAATGAAGAGAGATCATAATATTGGTTGGCTCAATGTGTGCGGGTAAAACACAAGCTAACACAATCTATGGAAGATGATGATGGGTTCGTGTATCCTACAAGTTCAGTTGTGGTTGCAGGAACTTGGTTGCAAAAATACATTATTAGAAAGAATGGCATACCTGTATTTGAAGACTACGATAAACACAAAACCATTCTTATGTATTCACACCTTGTTATAGCAACAAATTTTAAGTTGTTGAAGCATCATGCCAAACCAAAGACAAAACAACTATGGACACTTAGTAATTGTTGTGCATATTTTGCACACATGCCCCGTCGTAGGCAGGGACCCTCTTTTTCGCTCCCAGTGGGCTGCTTTGATCCCATCTCATTTTGCATGCCCCTTTTTTTTGGTGTCCTATTTGGTCAACGTTCCTGTCAAAGTCTCATTTTTGGTTGACCATATTTTACCCCTAAAATAAAAAATGGCTAAGTCTTGGGTTTTTCGGGCTTCGCCTCCCCGCTCGCTCAATTCAATTTTTCCTTCATTTTTGTCTTTGAAGATAGATTTCCTATGGATTTGGGATATTTTGTGGTGCCTAAGTGAAATGCCAAGGTTTCATTAAGTTTCAGGAAGTTTTGAAAATTTCAAAACAACATTCTGACCTCTTGTCTCTGAAACGTCCAAGTGCACCTCTGAGTTGAAAATGGACTTCGACCCAGATGCCAAAATTGGATCTTATCCTCCTTATATTTTTCAAATTCCAAATTTGCAGCTGGGAGATACCATCTGGAGTTCCATGCTCTATTTGCCATTTTCAAAACAACATTTCTAGAACAGCATTCCGGCCTCTTGTCTTCAGAACGTCCAAGCGCACCTTCGATTTGAAAATGGACTTTGACCCAGATGCCGAAATTGGATCTTATCCTCCTCAGACTTTTCAAATTCAAAATTTGCAGGTGGGAGATACCATCCGGAGTTGCATGCTCCATTCACCATTTTCAAAACAGCATTCTGGCCTCTTGTCTCTAGAACGTCCAAGTGCACCTCCGATTTGAAAACGGACTTCAACCCAAATGCTAAAATTGGATCTTATCCTCCTTAGAGTTTTCAAATTCAAAATTTGCAGCTGAGAGATACCATCCGAATTTCAATGCTTTGTTCGTCATTTTCAAAACAACATTTCTAGAACAGCATTCCAGCCTCTTGTCTCTGGAACGTCCAAGCGCACCTCCGATTTGAAAACGAACTTCGACCTAGATGCCAAAATTGGATCTTATCCTCCTTAGACTTTTCAAATTCCAAATTTTCAGCTGGGAGATACCATCCAGAGTTCCATGCTCTTTTCGCCATTTTCAAAATAGCATTTCCAAAACAACATTCCGGCCTCTTGTCTCCGAAACGTCCAAGCAGACCTCTGATTTGAAAATGGACTTCGACCCAGATGCCGAAATTGGATCTTATCCTCCTCAAAATTTTCAAATTCCTAATTTATAGCTGGGAGATACTATCTGGAGTTCCATGCTCCGTTCACCGTTTTCAAAACAACATTTCTAGAACAACATTTCGGCCTCTTGTCTCTGGAACATGTAAGCGCACCTCTGATTTGAAAACGGACTTTGACCCAGATGGTAAAATTGGATCTTATCCTCCTTAGACTTTTAAAATTCCAAATTTGAAGCTGGGAGATACCATCCAGAGTTCCATGCTCTGTTTGTTGTTTTGAAAACAACATTTCCAAAACAACATTCCAACCTCTTATCTCCAAAACGTCCAAGCGCACCTTCGATTTGAAAACGGACTTCGACCCAGATGCCGAAATTGGATCTTATCCTCCTCAAACTTTTCAAATTCCAAATATTCAGCCAAGAGATACCATATGGAGTTCCATGCTCTGTTCACCATTTTCAAAACAACATTTTGGCCTCTTGTCTTCGGAACGTCCAAGCGCACCTCCGATTTGAAAACGGACTTCGACCCAGATGCCAAAATTGGATCTTATCCTCCTTAGATTTTTTAAATTCCAAATTTTCAGCTGGGAGATACCATCCGGAGTTCCATGCTCCGTTTGCCATTTTCAAAACAACATTTCCAAAACAACATTTCGGCCTCTTGTCTCCGGAACGTCCAAGTGCACCTTCGATTTGAAAACAGACTTTGACTCAGATGGTAAAATTAGATCTTATCCTCCCTGGACCTTTCAAAATCCAAATTTTCAGTCTAGAGATACCATCCGGAGTTCCATGCTTTGTTCATCATTTTCAAAACAACATTTTCATAATGGCATTTCGACCTCTCATTTCCGGTTTCAAGAAGCCTACCATGGGTCCGTCGAGAGACCCATTGAGAACGATGAAAAATGAAAATCATTTGGATCCTATCACCATTCATTTTATGCCCACCTCCCTCGTGGTTCCCATCAATAGAGTTGGCATCAATGACAAAATGCAAGGGAGGTTGTCCTACTTTTCACCAGATGATGATCTTTGGGGGTTGTCCACTCGAATCAGGGGCAACCAATCCATTGATGCAAATTGTTGACAAAACCATTTTGATCCAATGAAGAATGTTGCAAGTCCATCGAGAGGTGGCAACTTTCAGGTAGTTTCAGCTACAGTAAAAGGGAAATTAGCTAGAAGACAAAACTGCTACAGTGACTGGCCACTACAAGACAAAATAGGAAAAAGACAAGGATGTATTTTAAATTGTTGAATATTGTGGGTTAGGTGAAGCCCTAATGTAATTGAATTTGAGCCACACAATGTAAATCAATCCTAGCCATTCATTTGGACTTTGGAAAACTATAAATAGGGGTCTCCCCCTCATTTGTAAAGGGTTGGAGAGCTGTTGTAAAAATATTTTGTAGCAATAGAAAGCAACATTGCATGATCTATGGGTGTTACCTTTGAGTTTTCTCATTATGTGTGCATGGTTCTACCTTCCAAGTTAGTTTTACTTGTTAGTTTCTTGAATGTAAGTGGTAATGATGATTACTATTTGAGTATTTGATGAATTTCCAACCCATACTTTTGGCACTTATTGATGATAAGCTATTGTGAAAAGTTAGCCTAGACTTCTTTATTTGATTGCTGCAAATTAGTTCACTTGCATGTTCATGATGTGTGTATGCAAACTAAAAATCTGCAGTCCTTAGAAGATTACATTGGTTTTGTGTAACTGTAGGTTTCTCTTGGCCAAACAAAACCTAGTTTAGGGAGTTTGTCTACTATAGCAACCTCCATGATCACTGTTCATTCATAGTTTCAGATCCAGGAACCTTCTCTCTTCCCTGCCTTTTTTCTCTTTTTTTTTTAATAAGTAACCTTAGGCAAGGTTCATTGCACATTATAAAGCAAAATCCAATGTTGAAATGGAGTTCTAGACTGTTGTTTGAACTTGCAGCAAATGCTAAACAACTCTCCCATCTTAAGAACTCCATTTGCAGATCCAAATTTTTGACTTTGTAACTCATCTGTAAGTCCACCTTGTGATTCCAGCAAATCACATAAATCAACTGAGATATTCCAAGCATTGTCAAGACTTGACATCTGAAAGACCTTGGGATAGTGTTTTCCAATTTGATTGTGGAAGATTGTCCTTCAAGAGAGGTAGTGCACCTACGTATTACCTGTGTTGTGAAGTGCATAAAAACACCATCAACAAAACTGGCACTAGAAGGAGGCAATGACATGTTGAGGCTACAAAGCTGAATGTTGGATGTTGATAAGAGCACTTTCAAAAAAGAAATCTGAGATAGAGAGATCTCTTTTAGTGCTGAAACATAAAATCATAAAATTTTGAAGGAAAAAATAAGTTGAGTTGAAATGGAGTAGCATGTGCAAATCAACATCGCTCAACTACATGCAAATTTAAATAGGAGATTGAAGAGGCCATTGCAGCAGTTTGTATTGGTAGATAGATGTAGAATTCATGGAACTCATAGGCACAATGAACTAGAGTGTCTAACCTTCTTAAGCAGAATTGAAAGAGTCTTGCAAGGAGGGATTCCCTTTTGGGAAACATATCAGCCTTTAGCCCTTGTAGACCCAGAGGAAGAATTGACAACTATGGTAGCCAAGGTATTTGAAGAACTGATCCAAGAGTGTTTGGGCAACAAAGACGGACCAAGATTGGATGAAGCACTCATGTCAAGTTGGTGCAGATTTCACAATGCACCACATTCAGAATTTACTTGTTCGTCGTGTGCAAGTGTCATCACCCAAGTCGAAGAAAATTTGAAAAAGTTGGAGCAGCCAACTGTCAAGGAGAATGAGTCATCCCATATGGTAGAAAATTTATCAGAGTCTAGAGGACAACACCTTCAAGATAAACTGGAAAATCCGCCACAAACTAGTGCTAGGACATCAAACACTGAAGCTGAAAATCAAGAGGAAGAAGCTGATTTCCTTGGGATAGCAAAAAGCTTTGGTGAAGGTTCACTAAGAATGGAGTTGGAAAGCCTCTCCTTCACCAGTAAGGGGTAGTCCTCCACTCAAGAAGAGGAACCATTGGTAGCTAAGGATGAATCAATGAAGTTTGCAGTAGTATATGCTAGGGAAGCCAATGAAGATGCTGAAAATTAGCAAGAGGAAGAGGTTGATAGCCTTGGGACAACAAAAAATGATGATGAAGGCATAACCAAAATCAGAATGGAAGACCTCTCCTTCATAAATGATAGTGATCAAGAATATGAAAATGAAATTTTGGAGAAGTAAGAACAACCACTCACCACGGTTGTCTACCATCAAGCTTCTTTTTCAAGTGATGATGAGGACCTAGTAGCAGAAAGATATGACCGGCTCATCTCTAGATTAGCAAAGGATTGGTCAGAGCTAAAATACCAAGTGGATTTGGAGGTATTGCTGCTACCAAATTGGTGTAGGCTCCATGATTCATCCCACTCGAAGTTCACATGCGGACTGTGCCAAGAAGCCATGAAGCAAGTCAAAGAACAAGCAAGGTAGCCAAGTACACCACTTCCTGCAATTGCCTCACGGATGGAACATGAGGACCAAGAGCTTGAGCCAAGTGACAAATCAGCTGAAGGCAATCCTCAAGAGGATGTTGGGACAACAATAGAAGGAGGACAACAATACAATCTCAAGCTTTTGAGTGATCAAGTAGATCAAACAGGAATGTTGTCCACCAGCCATCAAGAATTTCTTCCTCTTGAAGAACATTTGTGCACCATGGACGATGGGCTTCATGGCGAGTCCTTGGAGGGATATTGCATGGTAAATTTTGGCCCCCTTGATGAGGTACCATCAATTGATGACTTCTTCCCATTGGGAGTTGTACTGCGGAGGTATGCTCATGCTGAGGAAGAGCACATCCTAGAAGACGGTAGCGATGAAGACACACTCCTTGAACCTCTGAACGGTGATGCACTAAAGTTTCCAAATTGGGAGAGGGGTTCCTTCTCCATTTACAACGATAGTGAACAGGGGGAAATGAGTGAACATCATGATGAGATGAATGAACATATCATCATCCCATGACACTAAGCATCATGAAGATAAGGTCTACACTTGGGAAAGGAGATGGGACAGTGTGCTACCTTTTCGAGACAACAATCAAGTGGATCCCAAGTTTGCAGATGATCAATGTGGAGAAGTACTTCTTTTTGAAGAATTGCCAAGGGGGATTGTTGATCCCACACAAGACGTGGAAGAACTGTTTGCTACCCCGTTCTCCCTGCCTTATGCAGACTTGATTCCTGAAATGTTGCACCCTCCACCATGCCCACCCAAGGTTGCTGATGCAAAGACTGACGATGCGGTGCTCGCTCTCGATTGTCAAATGCTGCCACCTCCATGTGAAGAAATCCAGGTTCTATCCTTCCTTGCTCCTATTAATTTTCATAGCTACACTTATCATTTTGATTATGGGAATGAGGAAAAATGGACGTGTTTATGGATTAATCACGGGTTTAATGAGCCTCCTCAATTGTTGATTTTCCCTGATTGGGTGACTAAATTTGAATGCTGCAACATTAAATTTATTTTATATGAACGTAAGGATAAATCTGCATGGTTTAGAACTATAATGATTGTCCATTTGATTGTGCACGCATTGTAAAATCTAATAAGCATGAGTGTCAACTCACCTTACCTGAACATAGTTCTTTGTAAATATATTACACAACTCGTTTTGAGTAGTGTAGGTTTCCTGTAAATACTCTGTTTTCCTGATTTTATTAGGTTATTTGGTTTGTTGTAGGTTGCTTGCTTTAGAGTAGTTTTTTTGTTGTTTTCTTTCTTTGTTTTCTTTCGTTATCCCACTTTGGTTGGTTTTGGTGTTTTCTTTTCATTTGATTTTGTTTGCTTTCACTTTGATGCTGCTTTGCTTGAGGTCCCTCTGCTTTTAGCTAGGCACATATATGCACACAACAACCTTTCTTATTTCCTAGGGTTGTGTTATGCATTTATTTTTCAAAATCTAATCAAGTTTTCAAAATGGATGGTGAGGATCTTCTGTTAGTATCAAGCGATCTAGATGTTTGATTCAAAGTGGATAAGTTGTTGGTTGGTTTGATTGTGAAGTATTCTGGAATCTTATATCTCTCACATATTTTAAGGGTCTAACGGTCACTGTAGGTCCTTTGTGAAGTCTAGTTAAGTGAAAAATCTAAAATTCTGCTCCAGTGCCACTATGATTCTTAGCCCTGAGTGCGAGCTTCATTGCTTGCAGGTTGAAATAAAAGAATTGAAAAGAGAAAAGAAACAAAAGAAAGAAAGCAAAATATTGAAAATCAAAAGAAGAGAAATTCAGCTTTTCAGGGGTATACGAGCAACTCTAACGGGACTATGGATGCCCAGCCGACAGTAAAGCAATGTTCGAAAGAATCACAGTGACAACCTCGTTGGGGCTATGGACGCCTAACTAGCAGTGAGACAATGTCCCAGATGCTTTTGGAGTTAGAATAAAATACGTAGCTTAACTTGATGGAGCTTGGGTTCTTTCAGCAACTGAAGGATGGGAGTTAACGCAATTGCACACACTTGGATTTTCAACATATTGAAAGTTGGGTTAATTAGTGGTTTTGATCCTTTGGTTGAGCATCTGCCTTGGTTTCCCTAGCATGAAGGTCAGAACCAGAGATTCTAGGTTCATGATTCTTATTTTTCATCGAAATTCTCTAGAGCATTTCCCCCAGTGAGTCGCCATTTGCTATGCATATTTTGCACACATGCCCCGCCATAGGCAGGGACCCTCTTTTTTCGCTCCTGGTAGGACGCTTTGCTCCCATCTCATTTTGCATGCCCCTTTTTTTTGGTGTCCTATTTGGTCAACATGCCCTTCAAAGTCTCATTTTTGGCTGACCATATTTTTCCCCTAAAATAAAAAATGGCTAAGTCTTGGGTTTTTTGGGCTTCGCCTCCCCGCTCGCTCAATTCGCTTTTTCCTTCATTTTTGTCTTTAGGGATAGATTTCCTATGGATTTGGGATGTTTTTTTGGTGCCTAAGTGAAATGCCAAGGTTTAATTAAGTTTCAAGAAGTTTTGAAAACTCCAAAACAATATTCCTGTAGCAGCATTCCTAAACAACATTCCGACCTCTTGTCTCCAGAACGTCCAAGCAGACCTTCGATTTGAAAATGGACTTCGACCCAGATTGCCAAATTAGATCTTATCATCCTCATACTTTTCAAATTCCAAATTTGCAGCCGAGAGATACCATCCAGAGTTCCATGCTTTGTTCGTTGTTTTCAAAACAACATTCCGGCCTCTTGTCTCTGGAACGTCCAAGTGCACCTTCGATTTGAAAATGAACTTCGACCCAGATGCCAAAATTGGATCTTATCCTCCGCAGAATTTTCAAATTCAAAATTTTCATCTAGGAAATACCATTCAGAGTTCCATGCTCCATTCACCGTTTTTAAAACAGCATTCCAACCTCTTATCTCTGGAACGTCCAAGCGCACCTCCGATTTAAAAACGGACTTCGACCTAGATGCTGAAATTGGATCTTATCCTCCTCAAACTTTTCAAATTCCAAATTTGAAGCTTGGAGATACCACCCAGAGCTCCATGCTTTGTTCATCATTTTCAAAACAGGATTTCCAGAATAGCATTCCGACCTCTTGTCTCCGGAACATCCAAGCGCACCTCCGATTTTAAAACGAACTTCGACCCAAATGCCAAAATTGGATATTATCCTCCTCAAAAATTTTAAATTTCAAATTTTCAGCCAGGAGATACCATCCAGAGTTCCATACTCCGTTCACCATTTTCAAAACAACATTTCCAGAACAACATTCTTGCCTCTTGTCTCTGGAACGTCCAAGCACACCTCTGATTTGAAAACGGACTTCGACCTAGATGCCGAAATTGGATCTTATCCTCTTCAGACTTTTCAAATTCCAAATTTGCAGCTGGGAGATACCATTCGAAGCTCCATGCTTCGTTCGCCATTTTCAAAACAACATTTCTAGAATAGCATTCTGGCCTCTTGTCTCCGGAACATCCAAGCGCACCTCCAATTTGAAAACGGACTTTGACCCAAATGGTAAAATTGGATCTTATCCTCCTTGGACCTTTCAAAATCCAAATTTACATTCGGGAGATACCATCTAGAGTTCTATTCTCTGTTCGCCATTTTCAAAACAACATTTCCATATCGGCATTCTGGCCTCTCGTTTTTGATTTCAAGAAGCCTACCGTGGGTTCGTCGGGAGACCCATTGAGAACAATAACAATGAAAAGAATTTGGATCCTATCACCATTCATTTTATTCCCACCTCTCCTCGTGGTGCCCATCAATAGAGCTGACATCAATGACAAAATGCAAGGGAGGTTGTCCTACTTTTCACCAGATGATGACGATCTTTGGGGGTTGTATGCTCGAATAAGGGGAAACCAATCCATTGATGCCAATTGTTGATAGAACTATTTTGATCCAATGAAGAATGCTACAAGTCCATCGGCAGGAGGCAACTTTCAGGCAATTTTAGCTATAGTAAAAGGGAAATTAGCTAGAAGACAAAACTGCTATAGTGACTGGCCACTACAAGACAAAATAGGAAAAAGACGACAATGTATTTTAAATTGCTGAATATTGTGGGGTAGGTGAAGCCCTAATGTAATTGAATCTGAGCCACACAATGTAAATCAATCCTAGCCATTCATTTGGGCTTTGGAAAACTACAAATAGGGGTCTCCCCCTCATTTGTAAAGGGTTGGAGAGTTGTTGTAAGAACATTCTACAACAATAGAAAGCAACATTGCATGATCTATGAGTGTTACTTTTGAGTTTTCTCATTATGTGTGCATGGTTCTACCTTCCAAGTTAGTTTTACTTGTTAGTTTCTTGAATGTAAGTGGTAATGGTGATTGTTGTTTCAGATTTGATGAATTTCAGCCCATACTTTTAGCACTTGTTGATGATAAGGCTGGTGCAAAGTTAGCATGGGCTTCTTTATTTGATTGTTGCAACTTGGTTCCAGTTACATGTTCATGATGTGTGTATGCAACTAAAATCTGCAATCCTTAGAAGATTGCACTAGTTTGATATGCTTGTAGGTTTCTCTTAGCGAACAAAACCCGGTTTTGGTAGTTTGTCTCTTGTAGTAGCCTCCATGATCCTTGTTCATTCATAGTTTTAGATCTAGGAACTTTCTCTCTTCCTTGCCCTTTTCCTTTTTAAATAATTAACCTAGGCAAGGTTCATTGCATATTATAAAAGATAAATCCAATGTTGAAATGGAGTTCTAGACTATTGTTTGAACCGCAACAAATGCTCAAACAACTCTCCATCTTAAGAACTCCATTTTGGATCCAGCTTTCCACTTCTAACTCATTTGTAAGTCCACCTTATGATTCCAGAAAATCACATAAATCAATTGAGATATTCCAAGCATTGTCAAGACCTAACATCCAAGAGACCTTGGGATAGTGTTCTGCAATTTGATTGTGGAAGATTGTCTTTCAAGAGAGGTAGTGCACCTAAGTATTACTTGTGTTGTGAAGTGGATAAAAACACCATCAACAGTAATGTTGATCATGAAGCAATATTGGATACTCTTAAGCAAAGAGATGACCCTTCAGGCACACTTGAATAACATATTCAAGAATGGAAGGTACAATTCTTAGGTTCATTATGCTTAAGTTCATTAGTTTTCTTTATTTAATACTGATATTTTTTATACTGTTGCAATGCAGGTGTCTTTAATATTGATATTTTGTATGTAATTTTGGGATATTTTTGGCACGATTGATCATGGACCTGTTGCAATAATAGACAACTCTAATTTTACAAGTTGAAGAATGAAAGTTGCACCACTTTACAACTTTACACTGCTTGCATTTGGTAACTTTTCCCTCAATTGAAAACTCATCACCACGAGAAAACACCTCTGAGATAGCAAAAACCGAGAGAGGTTATTGTAGATGTTCCTGACACAATCCAATATCCTTAGATGAAGGTTTTGTAAGTGTCATGGTTTCCAAGAAATATCCCTTCCAATATTGCTTCCTTTTAGCACTTTGGACTCTTAAGGGAAATCCTTCGGTCCAATGTAGCTCAGACATATTTCAGTGCAAAAGAGGACCATATATACCATAAACGCACCCATCTAGACGTGTTGGAATAGTCCATTTGGTTGTATGAGTTGGAGAATGAAATTTGCACCACTTTGAAACTTTACACTGCTTGCATTTGGCAACTTTTTCCTCAACTGAAAACTTATCACCACGGGAAAACGCCTCCAAGATAGCAAAAACCGAGAGAGGTTATCGTAGATAGTCCCAAAAAAAAATCCCATATCCTCAAACAGAGATTCTGTAAGTATCATGGTTTCAAAGAAATAGCCCTTCCAAGATTGTTGCCTTTTAGCACTTTGGACTCTTAAGAGAAATCGTCGGTCCAATGTAGCTCAGAGTGATTCGGCATATTTGGGTGCAAAAGAGGACCATACGTAGCATAAATGTACCCATCCAGATGTGTTGGAATAATCCATTTGGTTGTATGAGTTGGAGAATGAAAGTTGCACCACTTTGCAACTTTACACTGCTTGCATTTGACAACTTTTCCCTCATCTGAAAACTCATCACCACGGGAAAATGCCTCCGAGATAGAAAAAATAGATAGAGGTTATTTTAGATGGTCCCAAAATGATCCCGTATCCTCAGACAAAGAGTTTGTAAGCATCATATTTTCCAAGAAATATCCCTTCCAAGATTGTTGCCTTTTAGCACTTTGCACTCTTAAGGGAAATCGTTGGCCCAATGTAGCTCGAACTGATTCGGCATATTTGGGTGCAAAAGAGGACCATACCTAACATAAATGTACCCATCCAAATGTGTTGGAATAGTCTATTTGGTGGTACAAGTTGGAGAATGAAAGCTGCAACACTTTGCAACTTTACATTGCTTCCATTTGGCAACTATTCCCTCAATTGAAAACTCATCACCACGGGAAAACATCTCTGAGATAGAAAAAAATGAGAGAGGTTATTATAGATGGTCCCAAAACAATCCCATATCCTCAAACAGGAAGTCTATAATCATCATAGTTTCGAAGAAATAGCCCTTCCAAGATTGCTTCCTTTTAGCACTTTGGACTCTCAAGGGAAATTGTCGGTCCAATGTAGCTCGGAGTGATTCGGCATATTTGGGTGCAAAATAGGACCATACCTAGCATAAACATACCCATCTGGACATGTTGGAATAGTAAGTTTGGTCATACGAGTTGGAGAATGAAAGTTGCACCACTTTGCAACTTTACATTGCTTGCATTTTACAACTTTTCCCTCAACTGAAAACTCGTCACCATGAAAAAACACCTCTGAGATAGTGAAAACTAAGAAAGGTTATTGTAGATGGCCCCAACACAATCCTATATCCTTAGAAAGAGAGTCTGTGAGTATCACGGTTTCCAATAAATAGCCCTTTGAAGATTTCTTCCTTTTAGCACTTTGGACTCTTAAGGGAAATCGTCGGTCCAATGTAGCTCAGAGTGATTCAGTGTATTTCGGTGCAAAAGAGGACCATAACTAGCATAAAATTACCCATTCAGATGTGTTGGAATAGTTCATTTGGTCGTACGAGTTGGAGAATGAAAGTTGCACCACTTTGCAACTTTACACTGCTTGCATTTGACAATTTTCCCTCAACTGAAAACTCATTACCACAAGAAAACGTCTCAAAGATAGAAAAAATTGAGAGAAGTTATTGTAGATAGTTCCAACACAATCCCATATCCTCAGACGAAGAGTCTATAAGTGTCACGGTTTCCAAGAAATAGCCATTTGAAGATTGTTGTGTTTTATCACTTTGGACTCTTAAGGGAAATCGTCGATCCAATGTAGCTCAGAGTGATTCAGCGTATTTGGGTGCAAAAGAGAGCCATACCTAGCGTAAACGTACCCATCTAGACATGTTGGAATAGTCTATTTGGTCGTACAAGTTGGAGAATGAAAGTTGCACCACTTTGCAACTTTACACTGCTTGCATCTATCAACTTTTCCCTCAAATGAAAATTCATCACCATGGGAAAACGCCTCCGAGATAGAAAAAACTAAGAGAGATTAGTGTAGATGGTCCCAACACAATCCCATAGCCTTAGATGAAGAGTCCATAAGAATCACGGTTTTTGAGTAACAGTCCGTCAAAGATTGCTACCCTTCTACTCTTTGGGCTCTTAAGGGATTTCACTGATTGATCGTAGCTTGGACTGCTTCGGTCTGTTTGGGTGTGAAAGGAAACCATAACTAACCTAAAATTACCCATCTAGACATGATGGAATAGTCGTTTTGGTCATACGAGTTGTAAAACAAGATTTATTGATGCCCTTACAAGTAGTTTTTAGCCTCCAATTGAACTCCAATGCTGTTTTTTGTGCGAAAAAAAGCCATGAGACCATAGCTTGTTGCGAAAAACTAGTCAAAAATATTTATTTCAACTTTACCACAACTTTTAGGCTCCTATCTTGCACTTCCCTTTACAATTTTAATAATTTTCCTTCAAAAGACCACATGACAATTTTGACAATTTTGAAGCAAGAATGCATTTTTGGCATATTGGACCCCTAGACTCAAAACTTCAACTTAATACACCTTAAATGGTCTTTATTGACCTTCTTTAGCATAGATAGATCACACCTAACCTCTCAACCTATAAACCTTCAAATGTGTAATTTTGCAAATAGTAGATTAGGTGGGAAACTAGAGAGGAAGAGTTGATGGTGAGTGGCCTAGTGAAGGTTGGAGAAGAAGAGTTTGAGGAATATGGTGTTAGGATAGGATATTGTCCTTGGTTGTCATATTTGGTTGTGTGGAAAATGTATGCTACTATGGGGATGGTTTTAACCATAAAGAACTTGAGAAAGATTGTGAAGAGAAGAGTTGAAGGGCATCAATACATGTCTAGTTGGCAAAAGCTTATGGAAGAGAATGAAATATAGATACTAATGTATGGATGTTTAGCTTTGTGTATTGAATTTTTGTGTCCAGGTGACAAAGCTTGGGAAACACCATTTGCAGGTGTCAATGAAGACAAACAACAACAACAAGATCCATTTGAGAAGGATCAAGCATGGCAAGACAAAGACAATGCAAAGCATGAAGGGTACAAAATCCCACAGATGAAGATTTCCATGCAAGTGACTCAGAGCAGGCTTGAAGGGATTATGAATAAGATAGGAGTAGACCTATGGAGTGATTTATAGGGCATAAATCTTTTGTACCTAGGGAGTATGGTGCAGGAGCACCTAAAACATGTAATATTTCATGAACTCACAAGGCCATTCCTCCTTCTGTATAGGTTTTACCTCAAAGGAATGGGCATGAATTAGATAGGGGTAGGTTTAGGAACAAGTTTTTAGGGGTGATGAATGGATTAGAGTGGTCTGAGGAGGCTGCCTTGTTAAGAAACAAATTTTTGTGCCTTTTGAGTAAGGCTAGAGAGTGAGTTTTTGAGAAGTTGAATGAAAATAGGTTGGAACTTGTTGGAAACTATTAGAAGAGGTGTATTTAATGGTTTTTAAGAGGTCTAAGTGATTAAGAGTAACCTAGGAAGAGAAAAAATGTGAAACCCTAGTTGGAAGGGGCAAAAATAAGGGAAAATTAGTGATTTTACAAAGAAAGTGTAAGCCCAATTATGGGGCAGCATAATACAATGATGTTTTAATTTTAAGAAAAACAAAATTTAGAGGGAATGAAGTGGTTTCAGGATTGAGTGAGGTCAGAGCGTACAAGTTCCAATAAGCCCTACCAATAAGCCAGTGAACTGTTTGATAAAATGCTTTGGTAGACATGTATGAAAAAAGTGGTAGCATAGAAAAGGCAGTTGACTATTTGAAAAAAAGACTCAAATAAATGTGGTCTCATAGAATTCCATGACAACAAAATTCAATTGACAACTATTGGAATAGTTTTTAGTTATGCAATGTGAAGTAATTGCATAACTGCTTAGGTAGACTTTGTAAAAACTATATTGTAATTGAAATTTTTAATCTATCAACATCTAGTTGTTAGTTATGCAATCTGAAGTAATGCTTTGAGTAACTTGAAAGATGTGCAATTGCAATGTAATCAGCGATATAAATATAAACTACATAATATAACCATTCTTTTTTATGCTATTGTACATTGATATTTAACCATTGCTCAAGATAAAATTTTCAAAGAGTTTAATCATGCACATGAGAAACAAATTAAATTTTGATTGTCAACTTCTATATATAAAATTATCCAATAATCAAGTGTATGTCCATATACAAAAATGGCATTGAAACCAACTCAATTTTTTTTTACGAAATGTGGCATATGCCATCTCAATATCTATTCAAAACTTACATGCCAAAATGTCTATCTCATCCTAAAATACTGGTGGATCATCAAAATGGAGCCTCTTTGAAGCACTCGTTGGCTCTAAAGGTAGCTACACAAGAAAAATTCAAACCACAATTGAGATTAGTTATACTATATAATTTAAAATCTAATAATTAACATCAAAATCAATATACATTGAATTTTAATTGAACTCTAAAATTGAAATCTTGATTACCTAAAATATATGTCTCTTCAAAGGGTCAAGAGTCCTAGAATATACCAAACCAACTTTTGAAATGCCAATCTATATATGTGAACAAAAACATAAAATTGATCCAAGTTAGCATACGATTATTGGTAATAGGAACATATTTACCAAACACAAAATAAAATAAACACATACCTGTTTAGGTTGATCTATTTCTTTATCTCCTTCAGGTGTTTTGACACCTCCTCCTTCAGGTGTTTCAACACCTACTCCTTGAGTTGTTCCAATACCTACTCCTTTAGGCAGTGTGTCACTTGTAAACAACTCTGTATAGCTCATAATTGCATGTACATAAAAATGACAAGTACATATGAAAATACCAATCTATGTCAATGTATGTATAATCAATATAAGATCTTAAAAATCTTAATTCAATCCAATTTGAGTTCAATTACCTTCCCCTTATCTAACTTTGCACCTCCATAGTCTGGATGAGACTGCACCTCACTTGCACTAGGTATTTCCTACAAGAGGAAAATAAGATAAACATATAAGTTATTATATAATTTCATTAATGACAATTCAAATGAAAAGCAAGTATATAATAAAAATGTAAATGAGTGAGTGCAAAAATATATACTGTGTGTGTCTCCAAGCCAAATGAAATGGCCCTAAGGG
>CM021105.1:285773576-285984022 GCA_007115665.2 Sequoiadendron giganteum
CGATTTGAAAACGGACTTCAACCCAAATGCTAAAATTGGATCTTATCCTCCTTAGAGTTTTCAAATTCAAAATTTGCAGCTGAGAGATACCATCCGAATTTCAATGCTTTGTTCGTCATTTTCAAAACAACATTTCTAGAACAGCATTCCAGCCTCTTGTCTCTGGAACGTCCAAGCGCACCTCCGATTTGAAAACGAACTTCGACCTAGATGCCAAAATTGGATCTTATCCTCCTTAGACTTTTCAAATTCCAAATTTTCAGCTGGGAGATACCATCCAGAGTTCCATGCTCTTTTCGCCATTTTCAAAATAGCATTTCCAAAACAACATTCCGGCCTCTTGTCTCCGAAACGTCCAAGCAGACCTCTGATTTGAAAATGGACTTCGACCCAGATGCCGAAATTGGATCTTATCCTCCTCAAAATTTTCAAATTCCTAATTTATAGCTGGGAGATACTATCTGGAGTTCCATGCTCCGTTCACCGTTTTCAAAACAACATTTCTAGAACAACATTTCGGCCTCTTGTCTCTGGAACATGTAAGCGCACCTCTGATTTGAAAACGGACTTTGACCCAGATGGTAAAATTGGATCTTATCCTCCTTAGACTTTTAAAATTCCAAATTTGAAGCTGGGAGATACCATCCAGAGTTCCATGCTCTGTTTGTTGTTTTGAAAACAACATTTCCAAAACAACATTCCAACCTCTTATCTCCAAAACGTCCAAGCGCACCTTCGATTTGAAAACGGACTTCGACCCAGATGCCGAAATTGGATCTTATCCTCCTCAAACTTTTCAAATTCCAAATATTCAGCCAAGAGATACCATATGGAGTTCCATGCTCTGTTCACCATTTTCAAAACAACATTTTGGCCTCTTGTCTTCGGAACGTCCAAGCGCACCTCCGATTTGAAAACGGACTTCGACCCAGATGCCAAAATTGGATCTTATCCTCCTTAGATTTTTTAAATTCCAAATTTTCAGCTGGGAGATACCATCCGGAGTTCCATGCTCCGTTTGCCATTTTCAAAACAACATTTCCAAAACAACATTTCGGCCTCTTGTCTCCGGAACGTCCAAGTGCACCTTCGATTTGAAAACAGACTTTGACTCAGATGGTAAAATTAGATCTTATCCTCCCTGGACCTTTCAAAATCCAAATTTTCAGTCTAGAGATACCATCCGGAGTTCCATGCTTTGTTCATCATTTTCAAAACAACATTTTCATAATGGCATTTCGACCTCTCATTTCCGGTTTCAAGAAGCCTACCATGGGTCCGTCGAGAGACCCATTGAGAACGATGAAAAATGAAAATCATTTGGATCCTATCACCATTCATTTTATGCCCACCTCCCTCGTGGTTCCCATCAATAGAGTTGGCATCAATGACAAAATGCAAGGGAGGTTGTCCTACTTTTCACCAGATGATGATCTTTGGGGGTTGTCCACTCGAATCAGGGGCAACCAATCCATTGATGCAAATTGTTGACAAAACCATTTTGATCCAATGAAGAATGTTGCAAGTCCATCGAGAGGTGGCAACTTTCAGGTAGTTTCAGCTACAGTAAAAGGGAAATTAGCTAGAAGACAAAACTGCTACAGTGACTGGCCACTACAAGACAAAATAGGAAAAAGACAAGGATGTATTTTAAATTGTTGAATATTGTGGGTTAGGTGAAGCCCTAATGTAATTGAATTTGAGCCACACAATGTAAATCAATCCTAGCCATTCATTTGGACTTTGGAAAACTATAAATAGGGGTCTCCCCCTCATTTGTAAAGGGTTGGAGAGCTGTTGTAAAAATATTTTGTAGCAATAGAAAGCAACATTGCATGATCTATGGGTGTTACCTTTGAGTTTTCTCATTATGTGTGCATGGTTCTACCTTCCAAGTTAGTTTTACTTGTTAGTTTCTTGAATGTAAGTGGTAATGATGATTACTATTTGAGTATTTGATGAATTTCCAACCCATACTTTTGGCACTTATTGATGATAAGCTATTGTGAAAAGTTAGCCTAGACTTCTTTATTTGATTGCTGCAAATTAGTTCACTTGCATGTTCATGATGTGTGTATGCAAACTAAAAATCTGCAGTCCTTAGAAGATTACATTGGTTTTGTGTAACTGTAGGTTTCTCTTGGCCAAACAAAACCTAGTTTAGGGAGTTTGTCTACTATAGCAACCTCCATGATCACTGTTCATTCATAGTTTCAGATCCAGGAACCTTCTCTCTTCCCTGCCTTTTTTCTCTTTTTTTTTTAATAAGTAACCTTAGGCAAGGTTCATTGCACATTATAAAGCAAAATCCAATGTTGAAATGGAGTTCTAGACTGTTGTTTGAACTTGCAGCAAATGCTAAACAACTCTCCCATCTTAAGAACTCCATTTGCAGATCCAAATTTTTGACTTTGTAACTCATCTGTAAGTCCACCTTGTGATTCCAGCAAATCACATAAATCAACTGAGATATTCCAAGCATTGTCAAGACTTGACATCTGAAAGACCTTGGGATAGTGTTTTCCAATTTGATTGTGGAAGATTGTCCTTCAAGAGAGGTAGTGCACCTACGTATTACCTGTGTTGTGAAGTGCATAAAAACACCATCAACAAAACTGGCACTAGAAGGAGGCAATGACATGTTGAGGCTACAAAGCTGAATGTTGGATGTTGATAAGAGCACTTTCAAAAAAGAAATCTGAGATAGAGAGATCTCTTTTAGTGCTGAAACATAAAATCATAAAATTTTGAAGGAAAAAATAAGTTGAGTTGAAATGGAGTAGCATGTGCAAATCAACATCGCTCAACTACATGCAAATTTAAATAGGAGATTGAAGAGGCCATTGCAGCAGTTTGTATTGGTAGATAGATGTAGAATTCATGGAACTCATAGGCACAATGAACTAGAGTGTCTAACCTTCTTAAGCAGAATTGAAAGAGTCTTGCAAGGAGGGATTCCCTTTTGGGAAACATATCAGCCTTTAGCCCTTGTAGACCCAGAGGAAGAATTGACAACTATGGTAGCCAAGGTATTTGAAGAACTGATCCAAGAGTGTTTGGGCAACAAAGACGGACCAAGATTGGATGAAGCACTCATGTCAAGTTGGTGCAGATTTCACAATGCACCACATTCAGAATTTACTTGTTCGTCGTGTGCAAGTGTCATCACCCAAGTCGAAGAAAATTTGAAAAAGTTGGAGCAGCCAACTGTCAAGGAGAATGAGTCATCCCATATGGTAGAAAATTTATCAGAGTCTAGAGGACAACACCTTCAAGATAAACTGGAAAATCCGCCACAAACTAGTGCTAGGACATCAAACACTGAAGCTGAAAATCAAGAGGAAGAAGCTGATTTCCTTGGGATAGCAAAAAGCTTTGGTGAAGGTTCACTAAGAATGGAGTTGGAAAGCCTCTCCTTCACCAGTAAGGGGTAGTCCTCCACTCAAGAAGAGGAACCATTGGTAGCTAAGGATGAATCAATGAAGTTTGCAGTAGTATATGCTAGGGAAGCCAATGAAGATGCTGAAAATTAGCAAGAGGAAGAGGTTGATAGCCTTGGGACAACAAAAAATGATGATGAAGGCATAACCAAAATCAGAATGGAAGACCTCTCCTTCATAAATGATAGTGATCAAGAATATGAAAATGAAATTTTGGAGAAGTAAGAACAACCACTCACCACGGTTGTCTACCATCAAGCTTCTTTTTCAAGTGATGATGAGGACCTAGTAGCAGAAAGATATGACCGGCTCATCTCTAGATTAGCAAAGGATTGGTCAGAGCTAAAATACCAAGTGGATTTGGAGGTATTGCTGCTACCAAATTGGTGTAGGCTCCATGATTCATCCCACTCGAAGTTCACATGCGGACTGTGCCAAGAAGCCATGAAGCAAGTCAAAGAACAAGCAAGGTAGCCAAGTACACCACTTCCTGCAATTGCCTCACGGATGGAACATGAGGACCAAGAGCTTGAGCCAAGTGACAAATCAGCTGAAGGCAATCCTCAAGAGGATGTTGGGACAACAATAGAAGGAGGACAACAATACAATCTCAAGCTTTTGAGTGATCAAGTAGATCAAACAGGAATGTTGTCCACCAGCCATCAAGAATTTCTTCCTCTTGAAGAACATTTGTGCACCATGGACGATGGGCTTCATGGCGAGTCCTTGGAGGGATATTGCATGGTAAATTTTGGCCCCCTTGATGAGGTACCATCAATTGATGACTTCTTCCCATTGGGAGTTGTACTGCGGAGGTATGCTCATGCTGAGGAAGAGCACATCCTAGAAGACGGTAGCGATGAAGACACACTCCTTGAACCTCTGAACGGTGATGCACTAAAGTTTCCAAATTGGGAGAGGGGTTCCTTCTCCATTTACAACGATAGTGAACAGGGGGAAATGAGTGAACATCATGATGAGATGAATGAACATATCATCATCCCATGACACTAAGCATCATGAAGATAAGGTCTACACTTGGGAAAGGAGATGGGACAGTGTGCTACCTTTTCGAGACAACAATCAAGTGGATCCCAAGTTTGCAGATGATCAATGTGGAGAAGTACTTCTTTTTGAAGAATTGCCAAGGGGGATTGTTGATCCCACACAAGACGTGGAAGAACTGTTTGCTACCCCGTTCTCCCTGCCTTATGCAGACTTGATTCCTGAAATGTTGCACCCTCCACCATGCCCACCCAAGGTTGCTGATGCAAAGACTGACGATGCGGTGCTCGCTCTCGATTGTCAAATGCTGCCACCTCCATGTGAAGAAATCCAGGTTCTATCCTTCCTTGCTCCTATTAATTTTCATAGCTACACTTATCATTTTGATTATGGGAATGAGGAAAAATGGACGTGTTTATGGATTAATCACGGGTTTAATGAGCCTCCTCAATTGTTGATTTTCCCTGATTGGGTGACTAAATTTGAATGCTGCAACATTAAATTTATTTTATATGAACGTAAGGATAAATCTGCATGGTTTAGAACTATAATGATTGTCCATTTGATTGTGCACGCATTGTAAAATCTAATAAGCATGAGTGTCAACTCACCTTACCTGAACATAGTTCTTTGTAAATATATTACACAACTCGTTTTGAGTAGTGTAGGTTTCCTGTAAATACTCTGTTTTCCTGATTTTATTAGGTTATTTGGTTTGTTGTAGGTTGCTTGCTTTAGAGTAGTTTTTTTGTTGTTTTCTTTCTTTGTTTTCTTTCGTTATCCCACTTTGGTTGGTTTTGGTGTTTTCTTTTCATTTGATTTTGTTTGCTTTCACTTTGATGCTGCTTTGCTTGAGGTCCCTCTGCTTTTAGCTAGGCACATATATGCACACAACAACCTTTCTTATTTCCTAGGGTTGTGTTATGCATTTATTTTTCAAAATCTAATCAAGTTTTCAAAATGGATGGTGAGGATCTTCTGTTAGTATCAAGCGATCTAGATGTTTGATTCAAAGTGGATAAGTTGTTGGTTGGTTTGATTGTGAAGTATTCTGGAATCTTATATCTCTCACATATTTTAAGGGTCTAACGGTCACTGTAGGTCCTTTGTGAAGTCTAGTTAAGTGAAAAATCTAAAATTCTGCTCCAGTGCCACTATGATTCTTAGCCCTGAGTGCGAGCTTCATTGCTTGCAGGTTGAAATAAAAGAATTGAAAAGAGAAAAGAAACAAAAGAAAGAAAGCAAAATATTGAAAATCAAAAGAAGAGAAATTCAGCTTTTCAGGGGTATACGAGCAACTCTAACGGGACTATGGATGCCCAGCCGACAGTAAAGCAATGTTCGAAAGAATCACAGTGACAACCTCGTTGGGGCTATGGACGCCTAACTAGCAGTGAGACAATGTCCCAGATGCTTTTGGAGTTAGAATAAAATACGTAGCTTAACTTGATGGAGCTTGGGTTCTTTCAGCAACTGAAGGATGGGAGTTAACGCAATTGCACACACTTGGATTTTCAACATATTGAAAGTTGGGTTAATTAGTGGTTTTGATCCTTTGGTTGAGCATCTGCCTTGGTTTCCCTAGCATGAAGGTCAGAACCAGAGATTCTAGGTTCATGATTCTTATTTTTCATCGAAATTCTCTAGAGCATTTCCCCCAGTGAGTCGCCATTTGCTATGCATATTTTGCACACATGCCCCGCCATAGGCAGGGACCCTCTTTTTTCGCTCCTGGTAGGACGCTTTGCTCCCATCTCATTTTGCATGCCCCTTTTTTTTGGTGTCCTATTTGGTCAACATGCCCTTCAAAGTCTCATTTTTGGCTGACCATATTTTTCCCCTAAAATAAAAAATGGCTAAGTCTTGGGTTTTTTGGGCTTCGCCTCCCCGCTCGCTCAATTCGCTTTTTCCTTCATTTTTGTCTTTAGGGATAGATTTCCTATGGATTTGGGATGTTTTTTTGGTGCCTAAGTGAAATGCCAAGGTTTAATTAAGTTTCAAGAAGTTTTGAAAACTCCAAAACAATATTCCTGTAGCAGCATTCCTAAACAACATTCCGACCTCTTGTCTCCAGAACGTCCAAGCAGACCTTCGATTTGAAAATGGACTTCGACCCAGATTGCCAAATTAGATCTTATCATCCTCATACTTTTCAAATTCCAAATTTGCAGCCGAGAGATACCATCCAGAGTTCCATGCTTTGTTCGTTGTTTTCAAAACAACATTCCGGCCTCTTGTCTCTGGAACGTCCAAGTGCACCTTCGATTTGAAAATGAACTTCGACCCAGATGCCAAAATTGGATCTTATCCTCCGCAGAATTTTCAAATTCAAAATTTTCATCTAGGAAATACCATTCAGAGTTCCATGCTCCATTCACCGTTTTTAAAACAGCATTCCAACCTCTTATCTCTGGAACGTCCAAGCGCACCTCCGATTTAAAAACGGACTTCGACCTAGATGCTGAAATTGGATCTTATCCTCCTCAAACTTTTCAAATTCCAAATTTGAAGCTTGGAGATACCACCCAGAGCTCCATGCTTTGTTCATCATTTTCAAAACAGGATTTCCAGAATAGCATTCCGACCTCTTGTCTCCGGAACATCCAAGCGCACCTCCGATTTTAAAACGAACTTCGACCCAAATGCCAAAATTGGATATTATCCTCCTCAAAAATTTTAAATTTCAAATTTTCAGCCAGGAGATACCATCCAGAGTTCCATACTCCGTTCACCATTTTCAAAACAACATTTCCAGAACAACATTCTTGCCTCTTGTCTCTGGAACGTCCAAGCACACCTCTGATTTGAAAACGGACTTCGACCTAGATGCCGAAATTGGATCTTATCCTCTTCAGACTTTTCAAATTCCAAATTTGCAGCTGGGAGATACCATTCGAAGCTCCATGCTTCGTTCGCCATTTTCAAAACAACATTTCTAGAATAGCATTCTGGCCTCTTGTCTCCGGAACATCCAAGCGCACCTCCAATTTGAAAACGGACTTTGACCCAAATGGTAAAATTGGATCTTATCCTCCTTGGACCTTTCAAAATCCAAATTTACATTCGGGAGATACCATCTAGAGTTCTATTCTCTGTTCGCCATTTTCAAAACAACATTTCCATATCGGCATTCTGGCCTCTCGTTTTTGATTTCAAGAAGCCTACCGTGGGTTCGTCGGGAGACCCATTGAGAACAATAACAATGAAAAGAATTTGGATCCTATCACCATTCATTTTATTCCCACCTCTCCTCGTGGTGCCCATCAATAGAGCTGACATCAATGACAAAATGCAAGGGAGGTTGTCCTACTTTTCACCAGATGATGACGATCTTTGGGGGTTGTATGCTCGAATAAGGGGAAACCAATCCATTGATGCCAATTGTTGATAGAACTATTTTGATCCAATGAAGAATGCTACAAGTCCATCGGCAGGAGGCAACTTTCAGGCAATTTTAGCTATAGTAAAAGGGAAATTAGCTAGAAGACAAAACTGCTATAGTGACTGGCCACTACAAGACAAAATAGGAAAAAGACGACAATGTATTTTAAATTGCTGAATATTGTGGGGTAGGTGAAGCCCTAATGTAATTGAATCTGAGCCACACAATGTAAATCAATCCTAGCCATTCATTTGGGCTTTGGAAAACTACAAATAGGGGTCTCCCCCTCATTTGTAAAGGGTTGGAGAGTTGTTGTAAGAACATTCTACAACAATAGAAAGCAACATTGCATGATCTATGAGTGTTACTTTTGAGTTTTCTCATTATGTGTGCATGGTTCTACCTTCCAAGTTAGTTTTACTTGTTAGATTGTCTTTCAAGAGAGGTAGTGCACCTAAGTATTACTTGTGTTGTGAAGTGGATAAAAACACCATCAACAGTAATGTTGATCATGAAGCAATATTGGATACTCTTAAGCAAAGAGATGACCCTTCAGGCACACTTGAATAACATATTCAAGAATGGAAGGTACAATTCTTAGGTTCATTATGCTTAAGTTCATTAGTTTTCTTTATTTAATACTGATATTTTTTATACTGTTGCAATGCAGGTGTCTTTAATATTGATATTTTGTATGTAATTTTGGGATATTTTTGGCACGATTGATCATGGACCTGTTGCAATAATAGACAACTCTAATTTTACAAGTTGAAGAATGAAAGTTGCACCACTTTACAACTTTACACTGCTTGCATTTGGTAACTTTTCCCTCAATTGAAAACTCATCACCACGAGAAAACACCTCTGAGATAGCAAAAACCGAGAGAGGTTATTGTAGATGTTCCTGACACAATCCAATATCCTTAGATGAAGGTTTTGTAAGTGTCATGGTTTCCAAGAAATATCCCTTCCAATATTGCTTCCTTTTAGCACTTTGGACTCTTAAGGGAAATCCTTCGGTCCAATGTAGCTCAGACATATTTCAGTGCAAAAGAGGACCATATATACCATAAACGCACCCATCTAGACGTGTTGGAATAGTCCATTTGGTTGTATGAGTTGGAGAATGAAATTTGCACCACTTTGAAACTTTACACTGCTTGCATTTGGCAACTTTTTCCTCAACTGAAAACTTATCACCACGGGAAAACGCCTCCAAGATAGCAAAAACCGAGAGAGGTTATCGTAGATAGTCCCAAAAAAAAATCCCATATCCTCAAACAGAGATTCTGTAAGTATCATGGTTTCAAAGAAATAGCCCTTCCAAGATTGTTGCCTTTTAGCACTTTGGACTCTTAAGAGAAATCGTCGGTCCAATGTAGCTCAGAGTGATTCGGCATATTTGGGTGCAAAAGAGGACCATACGTAGCATAAATGTACCCATCCAGATGTGTTGGAATAATCCATTTGGTTGTATGAGTTGGAGAATGAAAGTTGCACCACTTTGCAACTTTACACTGCTTGCATTTGACAACTTTTCCCTCATCTGAAAACTCATCACCACGGGAAAATGCCTCCGAGATAGAAAAAATAGATAGAGGTTATTTTAGATGGTCCCAAAATGATCCCGTATCCTCAGACAAAGAGTTTGTAAGCATCATATTTTCCAAGAAATATCCCTTCCAAGATTGTTGCCTTTTAGCACTTTGCACTCTTAAGGGAAATCGTTGGCCCAATGTAGCTCGAACTGATTCGGCATATTTGGGTGCAAAAGAGGACCATACCTAACATAAATGTACCCATCCAAATGTGTTGGAATAGTCTATTTGGTGGTACAAGTTGGAGAATGAAAGCTGCAACACTTTGCAACTTTACATTGCTTCCATTTGGCAACTATTCCCTCAATTGAAAACTCATCACCACGGGAAAACATCTCTGAGATAGAAAAAAATGAGAGAGGTTATTATAGATGGTCCCAAAACAATCCCATATCCTCAAACAGGAAGTCTATAATCATCATAGTTTCGAAGAAATAGCCCTTCCAAGATTGCTTCCTTTTAGCACTTTGGACTCTCAAGGGAAATTGTCGGTCCAATGTAGCTCGGAGTGATTCGGCATATTTGGGTGCAAAATAGGACCATACCTAGCATAAACATACCCATCTGGACATGTTGGAATAGTAAGTTTGGTCATACGAGTTGGAGAATGAAAGTTGCACCACTTTGCAACTTTACATTGCTTGCATTTTACAACTTTTCCCTCAACTGAAAACTCGTCACCATGAAAAAACACCTCTGAGATAGTGAAAACTAAGAAAGGTTATTGTAGATGGCCCCAACACAATCCTATATCCTTAGAAAGAGAGTCTGTGAGTATCACGGTTTCCAATAAATAGCCCTTTGAAGATTTCTTCCTTTTAGCACTTTGGACTCTTAAGGGAAATCGTCGGTCCAATGTAGCTCAGAGTGATTCAGTGTATTTCGGTGCAAAAGAGGACCATAACTAGCATAAAATTACCCATTCAGATGTGTTGGAATAGTTCATTTGGTCGTACGAGTTGGAGAATGAAAGTTGCACCACTTTGCAACTTTACACTGCTTGCATTTGACAATTTTCCCTCAACTGAAAACTCATTACCACAAGAAAACGTCTCAAAGATAGAAAAAATTGAGAGAAGTTATTGTAGATAGTTCCAACACAATCCCATATCCTCAGACGAAGAGTCTATAAGTGTCACGGTTTCCAAGAAATAGCCATTTGAAGATTGTTGTGTTTTATCACTTTGGACTCTTAAGGGAAATCGTCGATCCAATGTAGCTCAGAGTGATTCAGCGTATTTGGGTGCAAAAGAGAGCCATACCTAGCGTAAACGTACCCATCTAGACATGTTGGAATAGTCTATTTGGTCGTACAAGTTGGAGAATGAAAGTTGCACCACTTTGCAACTTTACACTGCTTGCATCTATCAACTTTTCCCTCAAATGAAAATTCATCACCATGGGAAAACGCCTCCGAGATAGAAAAAACTAAGAGAGATTAGTGTAGATGGTCCCAACACAATCCCATAGCCTTAGATGAAGAGTCCATAAGAATCACGGTTTTTGAGTAACAGTCCGTCAAAGATTGCTACCCTTCTACTCTTTGGGCTCTTAAGGGATTTCACTGATTGATCGTAGCTTGGACTGCTTCGGTCTGTTTGGGTGTGAAAGGAAACCATAACTAACCTAAAATTACCCATCTAGACATGATGGAATAGTCGTTTTGGTCATACGAGTTGTAAAACAAGATTTATTGATGCCCTTACAAGTAGTTTTTAGCCTCCAATTGAACTCCAATGCTGTTTTTTGTGCGAAAAAAAGCCATGAGACCATAGCTTGTTGCGAAAAACTAGTCAAAAATATTTATTTCAACTTTACCACAACTTTTAGGCTCCTATCTTGCACTTCCCTTTACAATTTTAATAATTTTCCTTCAAAAGACCACATGACAATTTTGACAATTTTGAAGCAAGAATGCATTTTTGGCATATTGGACCCCTAGACTCAAAACTTCAACTTAATACACCTTAAATGGTCTTTATTGACCTTCTTTAGCATAGATAGATCACACCTAACCTCTCAACCTATAAACCTTCAAATGTGTAATTTTGCAAATAGTAGATTAGGTGGGAAACTAGAGAGGAAGAGTTGATGGTGAGTGGCCTAGTGAAGGTTGGAGAAGAAGAGTTTGAGGAATATGGTGTTAGGATAGGATATTGTCCTTGGTTGTCATATTTGGTTGTGTGGAAAATGTATGCTACTATGGGGATGGTTTTAACCATAAAGAACTTGAGAAAGATTGTGAAGAGAAGAGTTGAAGGGCATCAATACATGTCTAGTTGGCAAAAGCTTATGGAAGAGAATGAAATATAGATACTAATGTATGGATGTTTAGCTTTGTGTATTGAATTTTTGTGTCCAGGTGACAAAGCTTGGGAAACACCATTTGCAGGTGTCAATGAAGACAAACAACAACAACAAGATCCATTTGAGAAGGATCAAGCATGGCAAGACAAAGACAATGCAAAGCATGAAGGGTACAAAATCCCACAGATGAAGATTTCCATGCAAGTGACTCAGAGCAGGCTTGAAGGGATTATGAATAAGATAGGAGTAGACCTATGGAGTGATTTATAGGGCATAAATCTTTTGTACCTAGGGAGTATGGTGCAGGAGCACCTAAAACATGTAATATTTCATGAACTCACAAGGCCATTCCTCCTTCTGTATAGGTTTTACCTCAAAGGAATGGGCATGAATTAGATAGGGGTAGGTTTAGGAACAAGTTTTTAGGGGTGATGAATGGATTAGAGTGGTCTGAGGAGGCTGCCTTGTTAAGAAACAAATTTTTGTGCCTTTTGAGTAAGGCTAGAGAGTGAGTTTTTGAGAAGTTGAATGAAAATAGGTTGGAACTTGTTGGAAACTATTAGAAGAGGTGTATTTAATGGTTTTTAAGAGGTCTAAGTGATTAAGAGTAACCTAGGAAGAGAAAAAATGTGAAACCCTAGTTGGAAGGGGCAAAAATAAGGGAAAATTAGTGATTTTACAAAGAAAGTGTAAGCCCAATTATGGGGCAGCATAATACAATGATGTTTTAATTTTAAGAAAAACAAAATTTAGAGGGAATGAAGTGGTTTCAGGATTGAGTGAGGTCAGAGCGTACAAGTTCCAATAAGCCCTACCAATAAGCCAGTGAACTGTTTGATAAAATGCTTTGGTAGACATGTATGAAAAAAGTGGTAGCATAGAAAAGGCAGTTGACTATTTGAAAAAAAGACTCAAATAAATGTGGTCTCATAGAATTCCATGACAACAAAATTCAATTGACAACTATTGGAATAGTTTTTAGTTATGCAATGTGAAGTAATTGCATAACTGCTTAGGTAGACTTTGTAAAAACTATATTGTAATTGAAATTTTTAATCTATCAACATCTAGTTGTTAGTTATGCAATCTGAAGTAATGCTTTGAGTAACTTGAAAGATGTGCAATTGCAATGTAATCAGCGATATAAATATAAACTACATAATATAACCATTCTTTTTTATGCTATTGTACATTGATATTTAACCATTGCTCAAGATAAAATTTTCAAAGAGTTTAATCATGCACATGAGAAACAAATTAAATTTTGATTGTCAACTTCTATATATAAAATTATCCAATAATCAAGTGTATGTCCATATACAAAAATGGCATTGAAACCAACTCAATTTTTTTTTACGAAATGTGGCATATGCCATCTCAATATCTATTCAAAACTTACATGCCAAAATGTCTATCTCATCCTAAAATACTGGTGGATCATCAAAATGGAGCCTCTTTGAAGCACTCGTTGGCTCTAAAGGTAGCTACACAAGAAAAATTCAAACCACAATTGAGATTAGTTATACTATATAATTTAAAATCTAATAATTAACATCAAAATCAATATACATTGAATTTTAATTGAACTCTAAAATTGAAATCTTGATTACCTAAAATATATGTCTCTTCAAAGGGTCAAGAGTCCTAGAATATACCAAACCAACTTTTGAAATGCCAATCTATATATGTGAACAAAAACATAAAATTGATCCAAGTTAGCATACGATTATTGGTAATAGGAACATATTTACCAAACACAAAATAAAATAAACACATACCTCTTTAGGTTGATCCTTTTCGTTATCTCCTTCAAGTGTTTCGACACCTCCTTCTTGAGGTGTTTCAACACCTACTCCTTGAGGTGTTCAAATACCTACTCCTTCAAGTGGTGTGTCACTTGTCAACAACAATGTATAGCTCATAATTGCCTATACATAAAAATGAAAAGTACATATGAAACTACCAATCTATGCCGATATATGTATAATCAATATATGTATAAGATAGCCATTGAAAAAGTCTTGAACAAATTAAAACTAACTTCCATGTCTTTAAAGCTCATAAACATATAGAAGGCTCAAGATGATCCATGAAGTTTTTGATAACATAAATTAAAGAAACAAAAACTAAATCTTTGGTTCATCCTCCTGATATTTAGGAGTAGGTTTGCAACATTTATCCTTTACCATGCTTAAGGCACATGCTGGTTCAACATTTGTAATAGCTGCTAGATGACTGATTATTCCCTACAAAAACACTCAAGTCAACCCATTAGACCTACATTGGAAAATTTCCTCAATTGATCATAAAAAAGAAAGTTTGTATAATTTTCCTTTAAAATAAGCAATTATTTCTCCTAAAGTTTAATAAATTGGCACATACTTAGGATTGAGCTTGTAAGAATAAGATTTTCATATTTTATTATGATGAGGTTATTTTTACCTCATCATTTCCTCCCCCACCTAATTCCTGGCAGGTCCTCCTACTCCATAGTTATAACCCCGAGTCTTATTTCATTCCTCATATAGGGAGATGAGATCATGTACCACTCTTGTTGTTGCATCAAAATCTTTAGGGTCATAGATGAACCCTCAGTGAAATATCACACTCTCCCTCCATTCATTAAAAACTTTGTCATTCTGATCAGTTGAGACATTTAAAGCAGGAGGTGGATTAAGTAGGAAAGAAGGCTTGTATTTCATTCCCATCTAGTTTGTTTTAAGGGTTGTCAGGATTTTAACTAAAGAATTACCTCTCCTAAAAGACCTCCTGAGATTAAGAGGTGAAATGATTTCTCTTTTCTTGAGGGAGGCAGGTAATGGAGTGAACCTCTCCTCAGAAGTGTGCCATGCTTTCCTAATCAATTTCTGCCTATGATTCATAAAATTATTGTAACACTACCTGAGGCTGTCATCATACTTTTCTTTCATCTTGTCATTAACAAGGAGAGACAAACATGCGTCTTTGAAACCACCAAGTCTAGAATTTGGGGATCTTACTTGAAGACCCACTATCTTTTCTATGTGAGGAAACTCTTTTGTACGCTCCTACCAATGAATATGGTTTCTCATGGTAGACAAAAGGCTCTTAACTCTAATTCTCCAACAAATAGGTTGATAAAGAAATCAATATGATTTTCTAATAATAAATCATGCAGAAAGAATCCACAAATTAGATCTTGATCTTCAGGGGTCGACTCTACAAATTATTTAACAAATTCTTTATCATTGGGTTTGAAAGGCTAATCATTGTAGATTCTAAACAAATTCCATCTTATCCATTGTTTGTTTAAAAACATGGAGTACAATCTAGATGACCTTCTACAATTCAATAGATAGTCAACAAGTTGACATGCATCCTGTTTTCCTCTGTATGCTCTGTGAAATGACTCCTTGAGGAGTACCAGTTCTTTCTTCAGCTTGTAATTCTCAATTTGAACGTTTCTTAAGAAATAACATTGTTCCATCCATTTCAATAACAATGGGGGAATGAGAACCTGAAACCAATTGGTTACAACTGGTTCAGTTTGGATTTCTTTGAATTCCATCTTTGGTTTGCCAATGCATTCTGCCAAGTCTTGTTCCAGCTCAACAACTCTGCTGATGGAAGCATTTAATTCTTCATTTTTTGTTTTCTTGTCTTCTTCAAAGGCTAAGATCCCTTAGGGGAAATCGCTTCGGATGGTGAAGCAATTTGATGAGATGATTCCCCTAGTTCAATTGTTTTTCTGATTGAAGCTTTCTCAATTTCCTCTAAAAAATTTTCCCATTTGCCCTCTGATTTCTTGCGGAAATGGTATTTACAAATTAACTGAATTAAACCATGGTGTTTCAGTGGCCATGTCCCAGTTTTATATCTTTCTATGGAAGTGTTTAGAGAGTCATATAAAAATTCAAGCAAATTTACCCTAAGAGCAGGGTTCTCTTTCCCATGATGTAGATGGATCAACATTCAAAAAGCGGGTCCTACTATAACAACTAGTTGACCTTCACAAGTAAAATATTTAATGATCCAAGCAATGACAACACCCCAAGGCTCTAGTATGGAGGTCCTCTAGAACCCTTTATTCTGCCCTCTAGTGCTAATTATTACCATGGGGTGAGGGTCTCCCTCTCTAACAAATAATTTAGATAATTTATGGTACATTATCTGAGAGGTTTCTTTTATCTTAATACCTGAATTTTCTAACCCAGACAAATAGGAAATGATTTTTGGACTTACCTTGAAATGCCTTCCATGAAGTATTACTTCTCCATTTGAGTAGTTCTTTGCAAATGAGCTCACCAACTTTTCATCATATCCTTCAAATTTTTTGATAAAATCCAACCATCCTATCTATTTGAACAATCTGGAGATATTGCTTAATCCCAATAGTTTGTTGGCTGAATTTGGCTCTCAATTCTTTTTACCACTCCCCATTTTCATATTTTCCCTCTCTGTAAAAGATTTCTATCACTGCCCAAAGCTTTCACACAACACTTTTGAAAATATTGCCTCTAATATAACTTATTTGTCCTGTTTGTAGCTTACCAAGCAATGATTTTTAGAACTGCATGAAGGCATTCGAAAGGCTTGTCGTACAAGTAGTTGATCACTGAGTGGCACCATTTACTAAATTGGGAGTGAAGTTCGTGCCAATTAATTATTATTTATTTGAAAACAACTACCTACTTAAAGTGAAAATTAGTACTTATTTGCATTCTATGATTGTTTGAAGGTCTTGTACCTTATAGATTTGATAGGATGATGTGAAGGTATTGGCTGAAGTGGCGATGGATTTATTATGGTGTGATGCAAAATTTTATGGATGACGAAGCTATTAATGAGGACTGCAAGACTTGGTGGCTTTATTTATGGTAAAAAAAAAATAGGAAGATAGGTGTACAAGATATAATGATGGAAGTATCGTGAAATTTGGAATTTATGAAAAAGGTGGCAGAATATGAGTGAACAAGTTCTAGAGTATGCAATTGATGTCATGCTCGAAACTAGTGCATAATTTTCAGAGCATGCAAGAGGTTTGTATTCGTGATAGAGAAGGCAGACAAGTTACAGAGTATCCATGAAAGACACAACCGATACGGTGATGAAATGAATGTTCTGGAGCATCGCTAGAAGATGCAGTTGGAGAAGGAATGAAATGAAGGTTCCAGAGCATCGCCGAAAGATGCAGTCGAAGCAGCAACGAAATGAAGGTTCCAAAGCATCACCGAAATATGTGGCCAAAGAAACAACGTAATGAAGGTTCCAGAGCATCTCTGAAAGATGCAGCTGGAGTAGCAAGAAAATGAAGGTTCCAGAGCATCGTTGAAAGATGTAGCTGGAGCAACAATGAAATGGAGGTTCTAGAGCATCGCCAAAAGATGTAGCCGAAGCAATAATGGAATGAAGGTGGAGTGAAAAGACTTAAGAATTTTGGATTTCGAGAGGTTTGAACCTTATCACAGGAATGCCTTTTTTTCATAATGAGTTTTGTACAAGTTCCAGAGCATCGGGCATCAGGATCATAAAGTTCTAGAGCATCTTTGGAGGGTGCTTCGGAAGTTATTTTCCTCCTTTTTAAGAAGTCCTACAAACTGGAACAAAAATTAGCTAAGTCCAAAAGAAGAGAAATTAATGAAAATATTTTGGCATACATGTATTTTTATTACACCTTTTCAAAATTATATATATATATATTTTAACAGAAATATTTTACCAAATAGACTCTGCCTTGGCAGAGTCAACACATTGGACTTTGCCCTACATTTCCACCATTCTTGAGAATTCTTCCCTATTGAATGGCTTATGGTAGACACGTAAGTGATGATCATTAACCAAGAGGGTTCATGTGTCACCATCAATTGGTTTCAACCGCACAGTTCCATTTGAAAAGACTTCAGAAATCTCATAAGGTCCCAACCAATGAGTCCTAAGCTTTCCTTTATGATCTTTGTTTTTTTAGGGCCCAGTCTCCATTATGAAACTTCCTCTCCTTAATATGTTTGTCATGCCACAACTTTCGTTGATGTTGAATTAGTTCAGTTTCATGGACAACGTCTAAGCGGAGCTCATCCAATTTACTTAGTTACAATACTCATTCAACTTAGGCTTGTTTTAAATCCAGACCTAGTTCCATAGATGTTCTTAGAGTTTATGGGTCAAACTCAATGGGAAGAAGAGGTTTCTTTCCAAAAATGAGCTCATAAGGGCTAAATCCAGTCGTGGATTTCCAGGTTGTGTTGTATGCCCATACAGCTTCAAGGAGTTTCCTGGCCCAATTTTTTCTTCTTGAAGAAACTGTTTTTGTTAGGATGTTTTCAAGTTCTCTATTAGTCACCTCCACCTGGCCATTTTCTTGAGGGTGGTAAGGTGATGACTTTCTATGGCTTACTTGAAAATGGTTGGTAAGTGCTAAGAGCACTCTGGACATAAATTGGGGTCCCTGGTCAGTAATGATAGTTCAAGGGGCTCCAAATATGAGGAAGATTTTACTATAGAGGATGCCCGCGACTTGCTCTTCCATAGCTACTTGTAAGGCTTGAACTTCTGCCCATTTTGTGAGGTAATCGGTGTAAACCAATATGCATTCTTTCCCTTGAGAGGAAGGATCTATGGGTTCGATAAAATCTAAACCCCATTTCTCGAATGGTTCTAGCACTACTTGTGGCAGTAAAGGCATTTTTGAAGAAGTAGTTGGTTTTCCTACTCTCTGACATTCATCACAACGATGAACGTAGTTCTTAATAGCTTTATGCATTTAAGGCCAATAGTATCCGGTGCCTAAGATTTTATGGGAAGTTCTCTTTGCAGAGTAGTGTCCTCCCGAAGGATCATCGTGATAGGCCCTTAGAATTTTGTAGGTTTTGTCTGCTCTCACACATCTTCTTAAGACCATATCAGGTCCAAAAATGAAATAACATTCTGTTAATCCATTTGAATGGGGCACTTTCCTTGATAAGGCATTTCTTTTGCTTAGTCGTGAACCCCGGGGGTATCTCAGAAGCAACTAAATAGTTAGTGATATCTACAAACTAAGGGTTTTTTATAGAAACTCCAAAAAAAAATTCATCTAGGAATTCATCCTGTATAGGAGTACTATCACCTTCTTCATGTTTGATTCATGACATAAAATATTCTACTACATTATATTTTCCTAGTTTATCAAGAATTGTAGCATTAAACTCGTGGAGTAATAACCATCTCATAATTTGACCATTAACTATAGGTTTGTTCCTTAGGTATTTTATAGCTAAATGGTCTATATAAACTGTAACCTTATACCTCATAATATAGTGGCGGAATTTTTTAATGGTGTGAACAACAACTAGAAATTATTTTTATGTTGTCGTATAGTTCCTTTCTGCAGAAGTAAGATTTTTATTGATAAAATATATGGCATATTTACCTTCGTTCTCATCTTATTGTCCCAGAACTGTATCGATAGAATTGCCAAAAGCATCTACATAAATGTGGAAGGGAATACTCCAATTTGGTCCTTGTATAACAAGAGTAGAGACAAGCTTTTCCTTAATGGTTTTGAATGATAGCTGATAGTTGAGCGTCCAAATAAACTCTACTTCTTTTTGTAAAAGAAAGAACATAGGAGCTGCTATTTTTACTAAAGCCTTCTATGAAACTTCTGTAGTAACCAACATGTCCAAGAAAACTTTGAACATCTATTTGTGTTTGATGGATAGTCAATTGTTGGATGACTTCAATTTTCTTGGGGTCGACCTTTATTCCCTCAAAGTAAATATGATGACCCAAGACTATTTCTTGTTCTACCATTATTAAACATTTTTCATGGCTAAGGGATAGTCTATTTTCCTCACAAACTTGTAAAAATCGGTCTAGGTTCTGAAGAGCTTCATCATAAGTTGACCCATAGACTATAAAGTCGTCCATGTAGACCTATACACAGTCATTAACGAGAGTAGCAAATATAGCAAAAATGGTTCTCTGAAAAGTCATTGGAGCATTACAAAGTCCAAAGGGAAGCACTATGTACACAAATGTGCACTAAGGACAAGTAAACGTGGTCTTTTCTTGGTCTTCTAGGGCAACCTATATCTGATTGTAACCACTAAATCCATCTAGAAAGGAGAAATATTTCCTTCCAGCCAAGTTGTTAAGAACCTGGTCAACAAATGGTAGGGGGAAATAATCTTGATAAGTGGTTTTGTTGAGTTCTCTATATTCTACATAGATTCTCCACTTCCCATTTTTCTTTTGGATGAACACCATAGGCGATACCCACTTACTATCAAAGATAGGATTAATAAATCCTACACGGAGGAATTTCTCAATTTCAATTTTGACCAGATCCTTTAATGCAAGATTGAGTCTCCTCTGAGGCTGGTGAATAGGCCTTATACTGGTGTTAGTATAGATGTGATGAGTACAGAAACTTGGGTGAATTCCCCTCATGTCCATATAATCCCAAGAAGAAACTTTAGACCTTTTTACCAACACAATGAATAACTTATCCTCTTGTGTTTCTGTCAGCCAGCTATTGATGTTCAAAGTTTTTCCTCGTAACAGCATGATAGATTTTGTTCCAGGATGGACTGAAGTGGCAATATAAACTGGTTGTAACAGGGTATTGAGAGGACAACTATGAGGTATAAGTCGGTGAAACCTTGTGATATCTTCAAAGAAATGACTTGTTCTAGGAATCATATTTGCTAAGGGACAAGGCATTCCCATTGTAGCATAGCTTTGCTCCATCCCACCTATATCAATTGGTTGCCCAAAAATTCTTGGAGCATCCATCATTTCTTCCTCATTCGGGATTGTAGCAAGGCATGCTACATCACTTACTAACTCTTCCTCCAGTTCTTTTCCATGTTGTTTAATTACTACCATAGCTAGAGCGGCCAAACTGTCAGGACCATTGGATTCCTCTGGTTCATCAACTCAGACCTTTTTATGCTTAGTAGGCTTAGCAGGGGGATATAAAAATAAATGTTTACTATCTTGACCATGTGAAATGGTCATTCCCCCTTCCTTGCAATCTATCTTAGTGAAAAGCATGGCCAACCAAGGCCTCTCAAGAATTATAGGATAATTATCTTTGGGTGTAAGCGATTGAATTACCTAGAAATCAACTGGATATTCCCATCCATCAACTTTGACAAGGATGTTTTTAATGATGCCCTTTGGGATGGCTATAGACTAATTTGCCATTTGTAAGACTGTGGTTGTAGGACATAAATTAGTTAGTCCTAACTTTTCCATTACATCCATAGTCATCACGTTAATAGCTGCCCCAAGATCCACTAATGCATTTGGAATTGCTACATCGTTGATTGTAACTGTTATAACTGGTCTCTCAGGATCATCGTATTTTGGAGCAATAGACTTTCCAAATAAAAAATCAGCTAGATAACCATCAATATGAATGGTATTTACTTTCTTTGGCTTCCAACCCGACGTTATAATACGTAGCTATTTGATTAACTAGTTTAACTCAGGAATTTATTTTATTGCTTGCAATAAAGGAACTTCAATTTGTAGTTGCTTAATCTCTTGAATTAACACAATTTTTAAAGCCATGGATACTTTCGGAGTATCTTCCAGAGTTTTTGACTTTAAACATTCTGGATATGGAGCCATCGTGTTCTCCTTTGGAATGAGATCCTTCCTATGTTGACTCAAGGACTGACCTTCCTCCCCCTGAGACAGATCAGCAGCTCCTATCGCTGAAAAAGACTCTCTGACTTTGGTAGTGGTATCTTGATTAGATGACATGACTTTGATTGGAATTTTAGGCTCAGGTTCCTCCACTATTTCTTCAATAGTTAGAGGTTGAAGAGTTTGACTAGAGCGCAACTGCACATTTCCAAAGTGTATCGCATTAAGCCCTGTAACATTTTCATGTTCGGTAGAATAGATTGGCATTCTTAGGGTTTGGAAGCGCTGGAATCTGAGGTTGGTTCACTTACTCATTTAGAGGAGGGTTTTGAGCTAGAGGTAACAAATTCTCTTGTTGATTCCTCCTAGGTTCAGTATAAAACTAATTTTGTGCCTGATTCCATTGAGGGGCAGCATGTTGTTGGTACCATTGTTGTTGTGGCTGATTCGACCACTGCTGATTTCCCCATGTTTGGTTTTCCCATTCAAGGGATCCCCAATAAGGAGTTCCCCAGTTAGGTTGCGGTGGAGGTGACTGATTCCAAGATGGAGTCCATTGATTATGAACCCAATTACTTTGTGGTTTCCATGCAGGATTGAAATTTTGTCCATAAGAGAAATTACCACCTTGACGTTGGTTTAAGGCATTTATCTCTTCTTCAACCTGAATGGTTTTTCTCTTAGTATTCTTAATATCAGACAAAAGTTCACATTGATTTGTAGGATGGTTTTGCTCACAAAGTTGAAAAACATTGACTTTATCTAATAGACACTCGTGCGATAGGTGTTTATTTCGACACCTAGGACAATAGATTGATAAAGTCTCTGGGTTGTGAGTTTTAGCTTGTATACCATCTAATGTGATATTCAACTGAATGAGAATGTCTATTTTTCAGATTTTCTATTTCTTTGCAAAGCTTACCTATCTCATTAGACCCTTTAAAAATCTTAGTTTTGTTGATTCCTCCTCGAGTGCAAGAGAAATTCTGACATAACTCACATATTTCCTCAAGGGTTAGTTGAGATACATTACCTTTCCCCATCAAATCAAGATTTATTCTAGCGTCATCATCAATACCTTTAAGAAAAATTGTTTTGAGAATCTTAGCGCTAATGGTCGCTTCTCCACATCTTTTAGAGAGGAAGAGGAACCTATTGAGATAATCCTCTAAAATCTCATCCTCATTTTGTCTCAGTTTAAATTGCTCTTCCTTTTGGTCACTCACCCTACAGTAGCTTTGGTATTTTTGCAAGAAAACATTCTCCATTTCTCCCCAGGATGTTATACTACCAGAACCCAATCCCATAAACCAGCGCATTGCCAATCCTTTAAAGTAGAAGGAAAAATCTTCAGCTTCTAGTTATCATTTTTAGAGTCATATGTTTGACATAAGACCTTAAATTCAAAGAGAAATTGGTTTGGGTCTTTTGAGGACAAGCCACAAAAGGTTGGAAGGAAAGCTGGAGAAATGTTCTTCACCGCAGTATCATCATCTACATCCAAGGTAATAGGATAAGTAAACGTTCTAGGAGGGTGTTGAGGTTCATTGTGGTTAGGTTCAACTCTATGATCTCCCATGATGCTCGAAGAAGTCTATTCCTCAAAGACAATTTCTTCTATGACTGGTTGTTCTACCAATTTCTCATCAGATAAATAGTGGAAAGCCTCAGGTGGGATAGGCTCAAATAATTCTTCAGAAGTATGGCGGTCTAAGCCTTGGGATTCCTTAAGTATGATGGGTACGTATTTTGGGGGGGTCTTTGGTATAAATCATCCGTGAGGGCCTCTTTTCATAACCATGCGGAAGAGGAAGCCGACGACAAAATTTTTGGCATAAAATGAGATATCAAAACCATCTCCTAGTAACACTTAAGCACAAAGGCTATTTTAGTCCCCGGAAATGGTGCCAAAAAGTGATAGGCTATCGTTAGGTCCTACTACTTTAGAATATAGAATTTTCAATTAGTCAACTGGGCAGTGTCCAAGGTAGTTTGTAGAAGAAAATGATTTGGATAACTCATTTTATATTTTTAGTTTTTCTTTAAACTATTAAAATTAATTTTGATCTAAGGCTATTTAACTTCTTAGCTGGAAAATAATCTATTCTAAGAAAGCTGAAAATACTAAGCTAGAAAGCATAAGATAACTAATTTAGAAAGAATCACGACTAAACTAGAAAGCATGGAAAAAATCAAAGTAAACAACTGATATAGTACGAAAGTAGAGAAATAAGTGGACAAACTATGAAACATCTTTAAATAGTAGAAGATTATAACAATTACGAAAAATAACTCACACTATCTAAAACAATGGTGCTCTAGATCTACAGAATCGACTCTTCAACAAAATTAGTTACTTCCTACTTGAACAATAATCCATTTTAACAAAGAAAATAACATAATAGTAAAATACTTATCTATCTAAGCTAACTTCCCTCGAGTGGCTAGCTTGCGGGTTAACACATCATTCTCAAATCACATACACTACAGATTCTAGAGTCTTTCCATTACAAATAGTCGTCATCCTTCATAGCTTAATAACTTAGAAAGTAATAGAAGAAAGTTATTTTATTCATCAATACTCATAAATCATATAAGCAGCATAACGTTATCATTCAGTCTCCTTGTATATCTTTTGAAGTTACATTTTTATAGACAACTTATAACTAAATCCTAGATTCTAGATGGTGTGGATAGCCATTGAAAAATTCTTCAACAACTTAAAACTAACTTCCATGTCTTTAAATCTCATAAACATATAGAAGGCTTGAGACGAGCCATGAAGTTTTTGATAACATAAATTAAAGAAAAAAAAACTAAATCTTCAGTTCATCCTCCCAATATTTAGGAGTAGGTTCACAACATTTATCCTTTACCACGCTTAAGGCACGTGCTAGTTCAACATTTACAACAACTGCTAGATGACCGATTATTCCCTACAAAAACACTCAAGTCAACCCATTAGACCTGCATTGGCAAATTTCCTCAATTGATCATAAGAAAGAAAGTTTGCATAATTTTCCTTTAAAATAAACAATTATTTCTCCTAAAGTTTAATAAATTGGCATAGAATTAGGATTGAGCTTGTAAGAATAAGCTTTTCATATTTTGTTATGATGAGGTAATTTTTACCTCATCACTCCTCAGACATCAACTATTAAATAGACCATGTAAATAAATATTGGTACTTGATATTATCTCTTATTAATATTCATTTAAAAACAAATGCAAGTTATGAATTTACAACTTAAATATTACCTATATCACTATTCCAACATACCCCTCTCTAGCAGGAGAGGACTCTGTAGGGTGCGCTCCACTCCCCTGCGACTGATCTATAATGTCCACATCATGGAGGTCATAATCAAAAGTGTCCAAGGGATGCTCAACGAGTTGTACAAGAGGACCCAAGCATATCTGGTGGCACATAGTGCAATTATGTGGCACAAAAATATGTGGACCTAAGGAGGATGATGCAACAACACTTGAGCCTTCGCCAACATCACCAGAATGTGGTTGAGCTATTGTAAAAGCATGTGAAACCAAATGAACACTCAAAGAGTGAATAGCCTAAATAGTCTGTGTGGTTACATCATGGATAATATCTAGATGATATACTAGAGGTGGAGGAGGAAGGGGAGGAGGGGGAACATATGGGTGCAAGACTACTCTAATTGCCCCTAGTCTATCCTAGGGCATACCTCCATCGACGTCTTGCAAGGGTTTAATGTCAAGTAATTGACATGATGCCCTAACAAAAACTCGACATATAATTTTTTAATATAGTAAAATGGTATATCAGAATTCTTGTCCAGTTATTTATCAAAATCCATACCCCAACGATCCCAAAATTTATCTACAGTGTCCCTATTTTTGCACCATTTTATAGAAAATTTTGTTTTATTAACATTTACTGGCAAACCAGTGCACGGGTTAGTGAATAAAGAGGCTATTTGGGCTTTGGTTATTTGGACATATTTCACATCATTTTAAGACAATCCACATGAATAATATTCCCTCATGTCTTCTCACCACGAATGAAAGGCATTATGTTGGGTGGAGAGGGTTTCTATATTTTTAATTATTTCCTTCAATGTGTTTGTCATATCTCTCAACCAAGGGATTGTCTTATAAACTTCACAAATTCCCCTCAATTGCCCCACTTTTTCACCAATTGGTGGCTACAGAGGTGGTGGAGCATTTGGCTGCGTAGGTGGTGGAGTGTTTGAAATTTGTGCATTTTCATTCTCAGCCATAATACCTGATTAAAGTTAAAAACTAATTAATCTAATTGAAATTACACAATATAAATGAAATTATTGTAAAAAACCCTTCCTTTTCACAAAAATCCATAACAAACTCTATTTTTCAATAAAAATACATCAACAACACTAGTTTTTAATCAAAATCCATTTAAAAACATTAATTTTTAATAAAAATTCATTGTAAACTCTAGTTTTTAATAAAAATTAATTAAAAACCCTACTTTTGAAAAAAAAATCATTAAAACTAAAAATTATAAGAATCTAATTGAAAAATTGATTACAACATTAAAAAAACTAAAAACTTACCTTTGAAATCGGATATCTAGTGAAAATGGATATCGGATTTCGACTTCTCCTTGTGCGCCTGTGTTCAAAGTGTGTAAAATGACTTTAGCAGTCGGCTATTTTTTATTTATATTGTTTGCACAATTCGAATATCTGACTTGTAAAAATAGGTTTGGGAATTGCTTTGGAGGAATGTACTGACACCCGAGCCTAAAAAAAGTCAACTCAACATTTCTGCGTTTTTGAGTCGATCCAAAACATAATTTTTTTCCCATTGCCACTTTTTGGCCCATCATGATCCTGCACATACCCTCAAGTTTGACTTGATTGAGTAAGTCTTATTTGATGTTGCTTTATTGTAATGTTTGGTCAAATATGATTAGAATGCAATTTTATTCTTATGGTATTTGGAATATAAATTTATTTCTTATTTATAAGGATAAAATGGTTCCTATATGAATTGTTATTAGCAAGAATTTTAAGATTACCTGACCAAAATTGTTACATAGCCACATTTAATGCATATATTTAAATATTTAATGGTGAAATGGTTATTAAGTAAACTAGTATATTAGTAGGAATTTTGAGATTATCTATTCATGGGAGGATACAACCCAGATGAAATTTTTATTTGCATATCTTTTTGATAAGCTTCTAGAGGAAGCCTCGGACTAGATGGGGTGAATGTGAGACATAGCTAGTATTATTCTAGAGATTTTAATTTGACTATATATTTACATAGTTTGGTGTTTTGGACATGAATTTTTTATATGAATCATTAGATATTTATTTGCTTAATAATGAAATAATATGTTCATCTAATAAAATAACTCGATTATGCAGTATTATGGTTATATGTTTAATTCCTGTAAAAATAATTATTTCTAATTATTATGATAGATGTTTATTTGGTGTTAGAAATTTTAATGTTTATATTAATTCGGCTATAATTTACAAAATGTACTAATGTTTCTAATGAGATGTTTTAGGAGGGAAATCAAGGTCCCTTAAGAATGTGAGACAAATCTCAAATGCTAAATATTTATTATTAGTTTTATTTTTTGTCAAGGGAGTTTAATGTTTGAGTGTACATTTTGATTTTCTTGATCGTTTTATATGGAGGGAATGTTTTTATTGAATTATATTTTATTTGGGAGTATTTGTGAGAGAAATTGAAGAGTTGGAAGTTATTTTATTTTATTTTAATTTAAAAGAGGGAATTGGAATGGTTGGGAGGTGAAAGGGAAATGTGGAAGTTTTGGATTGTATTCTTTCTTCATTTTCTATTTATCAACCTCTTCTTTAGAGGAAAAGGGGGATGGCTGGAATGAATTGATATTAGGATGGTTTTGGTTGGAAAAAAAACTCTGTGAATTTGGACAGGTTATTTGGGCCGATCCTAACTTGGACAACCAAGGTATGCTTGAATTGTATTGGTAATTCTTTGTGTTGTAAATAAATTCTTGATAGACGGTTGGAAATTTTTTTGTTTTTTATTGTTTCGTGTGGTTTCATGTTGAGTAATAGGGGTTTGGGTGTGCATATGGAGCAGATGACACTTGAGGGCTAAGAGCCTACTTAATTTGGGGTTGAGGAGGGCATAGAGCCTCTCTTGGGGATTCTGATAGAAAAATGAAATTGTTTGGAGTTGTGTATGATAACGGAGAGTTATGAATGATAAATTGGATTATTTGATGAATGTAGGTGAGTTAGATATTATAGGGTTGTGTATGGTGGTGGTTGTGTCAGATGGATAATGGGTGTGTGTGGAGAATATTAGGTGGATGGTGGTGGTTGTGTGGGGAGAATTTCAGATGGATGGTGGTGGTTGTGTGTTGAAATTGAAGTTGTATGTTGAAAGTTGTGAATAATTGTTTGTTCCCTAAGAGGGAAGGGAATCCCCCTTCTCCCCCTTTACAACAATTTTGTGATCGGATTCTTTATGTGTGAATCAATGTTTATTCACAACTTATGGATTCTTGTGGATTCTTTACAATGTATGTTGAATGTTGTGTATGGTGGTGGTTGTCTCAGATGGATAGTGGTTGTGTGCGGAGGATGTTGGGTGGATGGTGGTGGTTGTGTGGGGAGAATGTCAGATGGATGGTGGTGGTTGTGTGTTGAAATTCAAGTTGTATTTTGAAAGTTGTGAATAAATGTTTGTTCCCTAAGAGGGAAGGGAATCCCCCTTCAACCCCTTTACAAGAATTTTGTGACTGGATTCTTTATGTGTGAGTCAATGTTTATGTTTTTCCAAATTTAATCTATGTTGAGAATTTGGATTTTTTCTTCCACTCAAGGGTGGAAATACCAATCCTATGGCTAGGTGGAGAGTAGGAAAAGGCTGTTCTATTCAGTGTTAGTAGGTTTATAAAGCATCACCTAGGTTTGCTGAAGAAGATCTGATTAATGAGTTCCTCTTCATATTTTTGATACATTCAAAATTGTGGATTGAAAATACTCTTTTTGGAATCTTAGTAAATTCATGATACTAATGGATATTATTGATTATATCACAACACTAATTCTATGTGACATGATGGATTATAAAATTAGTGTATTATGTTAGCAAAAGAATTGGTTTAGTAGAATATAATAGTGCTTAGATTTTGTATTATATAAAATGATGAGTTTTTTAGTCATATTTGTATTTTTGTTGTATCATATGCATATTCTTGGTTAACATTATTATCTCTTTATTCGTTTTGACTATTGAATGGAATTGGAAGAATCCAACTTGGAAATAAAATTATTGGTTCAATTGTAGTGGACAATCTTTCAATATTTTTCTTTTAAATCCATATCATAATTGAAATATTTATAAAGTATAGTTGTTTATTTTTATCAATTTAATTAATTTCTACTTAAATTTAGTTGTTTTCTTGAAAATTATTAGCTCATTTCAGATTGGGTATTACAAAGAGAAAACAAAGAATTGGAGAAACTCAGACTTGGTATAGAATAGTTAAGACTCCAATAAGATATTATGGCCAAAAGTGACATATATACACCTAGGCCTAACATGTGGTGCACCTACTACAGAATAAAATGTCATGTTAGAAATGAATGTCCCAAAGAAATAAGGGAAATAAGTAAATGTGTTATGAGTAGACCTTTGAACAATACCCAAGAAGGTGAATTTAGTCTACTGTGGAGTCTATGGGGAGTGGGATGTGTTGCAAGTATGAAGGTGTTGCCATTGATGTCAACAAGCTTATTTTGTCATTGGTGATAGTTGTGCAGTAATTAAGAAAGAATTTTCTTTGATTAGTTGCATTATGTTGTCATCAATTAAGTTGTTGATGTTAACCTTTGGTGTTGCTTTGATAAGATTTTGTTTATAGCTTAGATGTTGAGGATATTGAGAAAATTGATAAAATATGGAAATATGGTGCTGTAGAGGTGTTTTAGTTTTGGTTTGCATTTCTTTTAGGTTGAAGATATGCTTGTGTGGTTTGGATATGTTTGTTATAAGTGTTCAAAGTTTCTATTTCCATAAGTTTGGCTTCTGGATCAATGTTCAAAGTAAGTTATGTTCATCGGTGTGTGAATTGGTTTAGTAGTGTTGCTTACAAAGGTGTCTGAATGAAATGATTTTTCTCCATGTTTCTTTGTATTTTTTCTTCATATCTTGCAATTTTGAAGGTATGTTGATGGTGTTGATCTCTTGCTCGCATCAAGAGTATTCATGGTTTGGTTCTTTGGAAGATCAATTTTAGTGTTGCAGTGTTTGGCAATGTAGTTTGAATGTACAAGTTGTGTACATTTTCAAGGTGCAAGTTGTTGCTAAGGAGTTTGATGGATTTCAAGTTGAGAGGAATAGTGCCTTTACCACAAATCACTCCAACATTGTTATCTCCAAATCTTACACCTCCATCATATTTTCCAAGCTTAGGAATTTTCTTTTGTCACCAGTCATATGATGTGAGTGTTCGTTGTCAATCACCCACTCATCCTTCTCATCAATTCTGGTTGCAAGATATTTTTCAATATTCTGATTACTAGCTGATTCAGTGGACACCAGACCATTTTCCTTGATAGAAATGAATACCCATTCATCTTCTTTTCCAGTTTCTTTATTAGATTCATCATCAGTAACACCTTCTTCAACATAATAACATTTCTTCTAAAATCCAGTCTTTTCAGGTTTGTACTTAGAAACCCTTTCATGACACCTTGATGCAAAATGACCTATCTTACTGCAAGAGAAACATTTAATCGGCAACCTTCCTTTGTACGTACCTTGACCTCTGGCTTCTCTTTTCACAATCAGTGCTTCCATTTCTTCTAGTTCTCTTTCTTCATTTTCAATCAATTTCATTTCTTCTTCATACTTGAATGTCTTCCTAGAACTCTCTCCCAGATCATATCTCTACTGGATTTTCTAGATATAGTAGCTTTGAATGCAGGCTCTGTTTACTAGAAGATTCACCAAATTCACTCAACTCAAAAGTAGCAAGTTTTCCAATCAGCATGTCTCTTGTCACATTTGTTATTGTCCTGATCTCTTCAATAACATGAGATTTTTTTTTGTAAGAGGTAGGCACATATCTAAGTATTTTAGCCACAATCTCTTCTTCTTCCAAGATTCCACCGACACACCTAATTTCCATCACCAATTCATTTATCTTTTGTGTGAAAGATAAAATCTTTTCATCTTCACTCATCTTCATGTTCTCTCACTTACCTTTCAGAATTTGTAGCTTAACAACTTTTACTAGTGCATCTCCTTCATACAATGTCTCCAAATTTTTCCAGATCTCATGCACTATCTTCAAACCTATCACATTTGTCATCTCAAAATATATCAAGGCACTCAACAATGCTTCTATAGCCCTGGTACTAGTTTCTGCTTCTTTGATCTCATCAACACTAGAGGGACCATTCTAAGGAATAGTATATGCATTATTTGTAATCTTCCATAAAGGTTCACCAATGCACTTCAAAGGACACTCCATTTTGACTTTCCACAAAGAGTAGTTTGTACCATCGAATCTAGGACTATCCTTCTTGTATGATGCCATATCAGATCACCTCAAGTTATTAGAATTCTTTAGAGGAACTAGCTCTAATACCAATTGTTGGAAAAATAAGGATAGACAACTGAGAGGGGGGTGAATCAGTTGTCCAAAAATTTATAACATTATTTAACCAAAACAACCTTCAATCATAGATTTGATAATTAATAGTGAAATCAAGAAAGATCAACACACAACACCAAGATTTTTGCGTGGAAACCTTATTAAGGGAAAAAACCACGGTGGAGGTTAATCCAGAATTATACCCTGTTAAAAGTATAATGAAAAATGAATAGGGAATACACATGCATTCAGGAACACTTCCTAGATCTCACTACTCAAAGGGAAGACTTGCTACCTTACATAAGACAATTAGATTAAATCCATATGATGGGTTGAACTGAGAAAATAGCTTCTTCAATAATTCTGATGATAGTTCCAGTTAAGCATAGAAATACTTTTTCACACTTCACTCAAACTTCTTCACACTCTACTCTGTATTTGGATGATTTGATCTTTATTCACACATATCTTGCATATACTTTGCATACATATACTAACCATTCTCCAAAATGAGGAAAAAAATCACTCTTATATATCCGCTTCACGGATTTACATCAATAAATCTATCAGCTACAAAATAATAAATAAATGAATTACAAATTTCTGGCCTCATTACATGAACAAATCTCAATGTGCACCAAACTAAGTCGGTCACAACATAGAGAGGACCTAAATCAATATCCTCGAACACACCAAACAAGAAAAGATTAATCCACAAGGATCCACAACATGCTATCACCATCATGTTGGCCAAGAACATGAAAACTCGAGCACACAAGGGAAAATTCTTCGATCATGAACACACCAATCAATGTAGACATACCACATTGATAAAGAATGATCTAGAAACATCACTGAACATCTCAGGAATGTACAAAACAACTCAATTCACCAAAATTGCTATCTCAACTTCCAAAAACATCTTCTATAGTAACATAATGACTGTAGGAACACATAACTTCATAACTTTCTCGATCCTTGATGCACACCACTAAAACTTATAGACAACATACTAGATAGGCTCAGAAGAAAAATATTTAATGTGCACCTCCTGATCACCAATCTATATAACTTTCCACCACTCTTATCATCTCAGCCTCACTGACTGCCTGCAATATATTTATTATAATTTTCTCAATATCCTCGACATATACAACCTTCAAAATCATCAATGTTAATAGTGTTGACAGCAATGACAACCACATATCAGCAACACAACCACTACATCCAACACCTCTTAGGTATAAAATGACTATATAAGAAATATTGGGGTATAGATCTCCATAATGTACTTCTCCATTATTCTTGCTAACATCGGTTCCATTTTTGGGACCCTAGAGAGAATAGTAAAGAAAGTATAAAGCATAAAAAGGAAAATAAGTTAACTCAAAATTTCATCAAAGCATAAGGGCCACCTCTATGAGAGGGGGTAGGCCATTAGAAAATGCAAAATGTAAAGGGGGAAGGGATCTAAAAGGATCTTTGAAAGGGTGCAACTATTCAAAATTTTCTTTCAACTACAAGATATATACATATAGACTAATAGAAGCCAGGAACTGGAAAACACATGGGATTAGGAGATAACAAAAGAAAAAAAGAGATTTGAATTAAGTTAGGGATGGAGATGAATACAAAAGAAAGGAGGTCAAAATTGATTCAAGAAAGGTAGGAAAGTTACTGCAAAATAATGGAAGAGGCCCCGAAAGGGCTAAGGAACATAACCTCGAGGTTGCAAAAGAAAACAAAAACAAAGAGAGTGAGCATGCCATTGAGGGTGTTGTTGATTACGTCAATGTGGATGGTGCTAGAGAAGAAGAAGAAGAGCATGCCATTATGGGTGCTACCAAAGAGGAGAGAGAAGAAATTTTGTACTTAGGTTCCAGCCTAAACAAAATGAACCAAATAATTCAAAACATTGAAGAAGAAATTGAAGACTAGAAACTCCAAAAAAAGGAATGAAACAAGTGGTAATAAGAATCATGAAACCTACCATAAATAAGATAAATAAGGAGTGGTCACCACTAGAGAACCCAATACACAAACTTTGTAATACAACATTGGATGATAATTACTTGGATGGATTAGTAACCACAAGTGTATTTAAGATGAGAAGTGAAGATGTGATAACTAATCAAGAGAATTATATGAAGTTAACTCTCAATAACAGAATGAAACCATCCAATAATAAAAAGACACTAACAAATAAATGGACACTTCAAGAATGAAGAGGAAATTTGAACAAATGCAACCCCTAGACTAGGAGTCATTCCTAATGCCTATAAAAACAAGTAGAATTTCAATAGAAGAAGTATAACACAATTTAGGACAACACAACACAAAAGAGGAAAACAATAAAAATACATAAAGTGAACAATAATCTGATATAGGATACATAGATAGTGATTCAGAGGAAGAATTGATCATGAATACCACCATAAATTTTCCCATGATTGGACATGACATGCAACTGAAGTGATTGAACATGTATTCATTGAAGAGTATCTAGGGTAGAGACAACACCTAACAAGAGACAACATTGAACTATTTGAGTTTTTTGGATCCATTTAAGGAGAAACATTAAAATGGTACTAGAAGAACTACCCAAACCATAATAAAATTTGGGAATAGTGAAAAAAGATTTCCTAGTAAAATTAGCCACACCAAAATTACCTACAGAGGGAGTGAGTAAACTCTAGGAACTATTGCAACAGGAGAATGAATCAATAAAAGAATTTGATAAAATATTTAAAGAGGTCACTAGATGCCTAAAAGAACCCCTAAGTGATAAACAAAAAAATGATTGGTTCATCTCCAAAGTCCTATAAAAAATAAGAATAGAACTTGATGGAGACATTTCAACACATATTCAGAATAAGTTACATTCATCTAAGGGATTGAAAACCAGTCATGGCACAAACAAGATAAAGAAAGAGTTTGAGACATAGCTAGTATTATTGTAGAAATTTTTATTTGACTTTATATTTATATAGTTTGGTGGTTTGGACATCATTTTGGACATAAATGTTTTATAAGAATGCTTAGATATTTATTTGCTTAATAATGAAATAATATGTTCATGTAATAAAATAACTTGATTATGAAGTATTATGGTTATATGTTTAATTTTTGTAAGAAAATCTATTTCTAATTATTATGATAGATTTTTATTTGATGTTAGAAATTTTAATGTTTATATTGATTTGGCTATAATTTCCAAAATGTACTAATGTTTCTAATGAGATGTTTCAGTGGGCAGTCCAAGTTCCTTAACAATTGGAGACAAAGTCCAAATGCTAAATATTTATTATTGGTTTTAATTTTTTGTCAAGAGAGTTTAACTTTTGAGTGAATTTTGATTTTCTTGACCATTTTTTATGGAGGGATGTTTTTATTGAATTATCTTTTTATTTGGGAGTATTTTTGAGGGAAATTAAAGAGTTGGAAGTTATTTTATTTTAAAAGAGGGAATTATAATGGTTGGGAGGTGAAAGGGAAATGTGGATGTTGTGGATTGCATTCTTTCTTCATTTTCTATTTATCAACCTCTTCTTTGGAGGAAGAGGGGGATGGCTGGAATGAATTGGTAGTAGGATGGTGTTGGTTTGAAAAAAAGACTATAAATTTGGATAGGTTATTTGCGCTGATCCTAACTTAGACAACCAAGATATGCTTGAATTGTATTGGTAATTCTTTGTGTTGTAATCGAATTCTTGATAGATGGTTGGAAAAATTATTATTTTTTATTGTTTTGTGTGGTGTCATGTTGAGTAATAGGGGGTTTGGGTGTGCATAAGGAGCAGATCTCACTTGAGGATTGAAAGCCTCCTTCATTTGGGATTGAGGAGGGCGTGAAGCCATTCTTGGGGATTTTGATAAAAAATGAAATTGTATGGAGTTGTGTATGATAATAGAGAGTTGTTAATGAAAATTTTGATTATTGTATGAATGGAGGTGCATTGGATATTGGAGGGTTGTGTATGGTGGTGGTTGTGTCAGATGGATGGTGGTGGTTATATGTGGAGGATTTTAGGTGGATGGTGGTGATTGTGTGTGGAGAATGTCGAATGGATGGTGGTGGTTTTGTGTTGAAAATGAAGTTGTATGTTAGAATATGTGAATAAATGTTTGTTCCCCAAGAGGGAAGGGAATCCCCCTTCTTTCCTTTTACAAGAATTTTGTGATCGGATTCTTTGTGTGTGAGTTAGTGTTTATGTGTTTCTGAATTTGATTTGTGCTGAGCATTTGGATTTTCTCAGCTGCTCAGGGGTGGACATATTAGTCCTATGGCTCGGAGGAGAGCAGGACTGGGTTGCTCTATTCAATGTTGGCAGGTTTATAAAAGTCATTTGGATTTGCTGAAGAAGATTTGATTAATGAATTCCTTAATGTATTGTTGATACATTTATAATTATGGATTGAAAATAGTCTCTACTGACTATAATACAATAAGAAACTCATTAATGAAAATAAACTATAAATATAAAATCTTGTTTTCTTTTCTGTGACATTATGGATCTTTATCCTTGCTAGTCATTGGTATCCCTGCAGTGGATTTATTAATGCCGATTTCAGGTCAGCTGTAATGGATTTAAAAGCTACACTAGGACCAATTTGTACTTGATTATCTCTAGTCACTAGGTTACTACTTTTATAATTTATACATTTAAAAAAAATTAGGATCAACTTTTGATTAGAAGCGGACAAAACCTTATAATGATAAGGTGGATTGTATAGAAATATAAATTGATAAAAACAGAAACCAAAGCAGATCCCCTACGATTATCTGAATCAAGTTAGTCTATGGTATTGGTATCCTTTTTCTTGGATTGAATGTGATATTTAAAATGAAAGAACAAAGCACAGTCTGGACAGTTACTTGATGTTCTATACCCCCATCTAATGTATGGAAATGGTAAACAAAGGATGAACCAAAAGATTAAGTAGAAAATCAAGCATTCCTCACAATTTCATGAGGTTAAAGAAATACATAGTAAGCAATTTTACAAACCCCTTCACAAAAGAAATGGATAGTCAGGTGTGACCTTTCTCCTTCCAATCCATTTGTGTATACTTTCAATATTATTTTATTATATGTCGGTACTACACTTTCCTCTTCTATGTCCAACCACCCCACAATGTTCGCTGCAAACGTGAATTGTGTAACAAAACATAACAAAATCCCAACAGTAAATTTTCACCTTTGCTAGATTGTCGTTTGCTTGTAATTTCATTTTTGGTGGATCTTTGTCTTGGATTTCCAGATTTCTGGCAAAACCAGTTTCCGTTATGTAACCTAAAGTGGTTTTATGTTTACAACACCAAATTCCACATCTTTACCAGCACGCTTCTTGCCTGTGTAAAAATAGGAGCTTAAGAACAAGGTATGGACGTCAACTCAAAACATAATTTAAACGTATTTTTATAAGATCTTGTTCCAAACACCCAAATTATCCAAACACCTCTCTAGATGCTAATTTTATTTTCCAAACACTAATTTTTTGGCCAATAGGCTTGTTCCCAGTAGGTGGTTTGCTCCAGCAAGATTAAATTTGTCGCATTCCACAAACTTTCCTATAATGAACCCTTGGATCATGCCAAAATTAGAGAATTGTTACGAGAATCAAAACGTATAAAAAAGTAGAGGATTTTTGTCAAATATTAGATGTCGTTCCCTTCGAATAATTATGTATTAAATAATACAATTAATATAAAAGTATTATTTGGATTAGAATTGGAAAGAAATCTAAGCTAATTTGGTAAACAATAATCTTACAAGAAATTTGATAAATTTTTCATAACATTTAAATGAGAAAATAAATCTTAATTCCCATTTGAACCTTAAAAATTTAATGATAATTCAAATCAGAATTGTTAGATTTAAGGTAAGTATTTGTCAAACTTGTGAATTGCAACATTTAAGATTTTCCTATAAATCGATATAACAAATAAATTGTACCAAGAGGATTCCACTTGGAGACAATGGAAAATTTATTTATCTAGCTTAATGTGAAAATTCAACTTTATTTTTATGAAGAAAAATCCAATATGAGTATAAAAAAAAATTCAAATACTGAAGTTAGAATCCATTCCAAAATATTAAAGCAAGATTATTTTTACATGATAGGTAGGCAATACAAACTTGATAAATCATCAATTTTATGTGACTGGTAATATTGAAGTTAGTTAAAGATTTATAAATAAAAGAAAACTCATTTTGATGCATAAACAGTAATATGTTGGAAGTTGCTTTGGATATTAGCATATGGATCCATTGTTCATTCAACCTGTTAAAAAAAAAAAAACACACACAAATGTCTAATGTGAAAAATCTACAAATGAACAATGTGCTTTGATAATGAACTTTATAAAATAAAGAATGTCAAATTCTTAATAGTTAAAAGCAAGATTTAATCCACAAATTATGGTAATAAAATCTTTTGAATAGTGATAAAGTATGAGTTGCAAGGAAAAATCAATAGAAGATTTAGTAATAAGAATTAAAAAGCTAAGAAGAAAGTAGTGGTTTAATTTAATTAACATTTTTTTAGAAGTTTTTTAATTATATTATGAAGTAATCAATAGTAAGTTTCTAATTTGAAACTAAATAATTTAATGTAGATATTTGTAATTATTTGTTTATTCTTAAATGATAAGATAGTAGAGACAAAATTTCCAATAAGACTTATCAAATTGATAAATTTATTTTAGGGAACTCAACAAAAAGTCAAAATGATTAATCATTAGTGTGCCTACATTTTAAGACTTTTGTAAGGGAACAAAAATATTAAATAAATGACCAAATGTTGAATTAAAATTATTTCCCTTTGAATTAAATAGATACAATAATAGTCATTGAAAACAAAATTAGTATTATTTAAATTAAACCATTAGATAGTATAAAACAATTAAAGTTATTGTCATAATCATAACACTTGCTTAAATATGTCAAAAAGATTTCATTTGTGCAAATTAATTTTATAAAGGATTATAGAGGATTTTAGAGTTCAACTTGAATAGCATTAACAAACTCGGTTGTAAGATGCAAATTTTTGGTAGTTATGTTTTTTTTCCAGTTACAAAGCTTGAATTTTTCAACATTTCTTGTTTGCTCTTTTGACATCTATTAAAAAAAAACTTTCATTTAGCTCTTGAGGAATACTACTTTCTTTGTAGATAACATTAAATGGAATTCATCAAGTATTTTGCTTTGAATATGGGGTGCATGGCAAGCACATTCATTCTTTTTTTTTATAAGAAATTTGACTCTTCTATTTGTACCACATGAATGTAAATTGTAATGATGCTTGCACAAATTTTAAAATTAAGATCTCTAATCTATTGATCATTGGCATAATTCAGCTTGAATTTCATTAGCTTACTTTGACTGAAATAGTAGTCTTGCATCTCATACTTCATTCAACAATCATTTGGGAGAAAGCATTTGTGGCTACATAATTCTTCTACCTTTTATAGGATAAGTTATAGCTATAAAATTAAATTGTGAGGTTGAGCTATGTTTGTTGCACGTGATTGAGTATTTTAAGAACAAAAGAAACAAAGGCTATCATGGTTGGTGTTGACATTGAATTTAGCATCTTCGAGGAGGTCAAATATCTATTATAGAGTAAGAATGTAGAAGGAACCAATTTAAGGTTACCATAGATTGTTGAATGGATGTTACCTTATGCTATCATATGACATTTAATTTTCATTCCTTTACAAACTATCATCAAATACATGAATGATAGGAAAATTATCTAGTTGTCAATGATTAGAAATAACTTACTATTTATTCTCAATAATTTCACTAGAATGGTATATTGAAAATGTTGTGTGCCTAAATTTGATTTATTTTCAATATCTATTTTTAATGAGACTTTACTATTTATTAATCCTAGCATAAAATTAAATCTTTTGGAAGAATGATATCGAGAAGAATAATGTGTTTTTGAAAATTAAAACTAACATTTTATGAGCTCATGAAAAGATAATCTTAAAATAGGATCAAATATCGAGAACATTATAAATTGTTATGAATACTATTATTATATTATGATTAAGATAATTAATGCATGCCATGCTTGTTTGGTCTTTAGGGGTAAATAATAGTTGACTATGTCATTGTCTTATTAATTTTATGACTTTGAATTGTTCTTGTGGAGAGGTTAGCTAATACCCTTAATTATGATTAGTGCAAATTATGAAAAAATTATGTCATTTAAGGTTTGACCTTGTAATGAACTTGTTTAAAAGATTAAAAGATAGTGGAAGAGTTTAGTTAGTTTATTTATTAATCTTAAGTTGGATTATTGATTTCCTAGTTAATAGACAATAGAGACAGAGCATTTTCACCTACTATCAAGTTTATAGGAAAATATATAAGATTTCATGTTTCATAAGCATGCTGTATTTAATTATAATGATGTTGCTTCATTGTAATGTTTCATAAGCTTGACTTGATTGAGTAATTCTTATTTGATGTTGCTTCATTGTAATGTTTCATAAGCTTGACTTGATTAAGTCTTATTTGATGTTGCTTTATTGTAATGTTTGGTTAAATATGATTAGAATGTAATTTTATTCTTGCGGTATTGAGATAGTTATTTTGGAATATAAATTTATTTCTTATTTATAAGGATAAAATGGTTCCTATATGAATTGTTATTAGTAGGAATTTTAAGATTATATGTCCAGGTTGTTACATAACCACATTTAACATATATATTTAAACATTTAATGATAAAATGGTTATTAAGTAAATTAGTATATTAGTAGAAATTTTGAGATTATTTGTTCATGGGAGGATACAACCTAGATGAAATTTTTATTTCCATATATTTTTTATAAGCTTCTAGGGAAAGCCTAAGACTAGAGGGGGAGAATGTGAGGCATAGCTAGTATTATTCTAGAGATTTTTATTTGACTTTGGGTAAGTGCAAAAACATGGGGGGGCCAAAAAGAGGGCTTAAGTGGCCACTTTTTTTTTTTTCTGAAATCAAGAAATACTAACCTTGGATGTGAAATTGAGGATAGTTACACTCAAAATTTTGAGATGCAACAAAAACAAGGATCGTAGTGCTCCAGTCTACTTTCTAAACTACTAATTTATTTTGAAAATAGTTGAGATTAAGGGGTTCAAAAGAGGGATGCACATAAATTGGTGTTATTTTTGTCAAAAAAACATAACATAGCAACTTTTGTGCGTACCTAGCATGGTGAACTTTTTTTTAGTATTTTTAAAATCTCTTTGGTGAGAAATTAGCTAATAGTATGTAGTTGATGCATGATTGTTTTGATAATTTTTTAATGAATATTTGATTTTTACTAATTTTCAAAGTGGAGACTTCCTGAAAAATAGAATTTTGGCCATGCTACCCCTACAAATTTTGGAAACTAATTATTTTTAAAAAAAAAAAAAATTGTAGAATGGAGTCTAGTTTCTAAAAATGTAATTTATTTGAAATTTTGATGAACGATTAATTTATAATGAAAAAAACAAAACACTGTTTTTTTCCAAAAATAAGACACAAACAAAAGAAATTATAGATGAAAGGCTTAACATTGTCAAAAAGTGAAAACAAATTACATCATTGGATAGCTAAGAGAGATCCTAACATTACCCAGGTATTTTATTTGTTTGAAATTGAAACACGTGTAATCCTGACGGTGAGCACAAACCTGATTATGTGAAATATTAGAATTTGCAAAAACACATCTTTGGTCATTGGGGAGGCCCTCCAAGCCTTTGGGTTGGTATTCCAAGGCAAATACCAAGCCTAAGGATTGGGGATTACCAAAGCAAAATATAACGTGAGCATGTTATAACACGCTTGTGTTATATCTTAGTTTTGACATGGTTTTTTTCATTTGTGCAAGAGATGTCTAGCAAGACATAATGCAAGTATAGTATAATGCACTCGCATTATTTCTTTCTTTATGTTAACTGTTACTCTAATGAATATATGTTTATATATTTGTATGTTTGTATGTACATGTATGCTTGTATGTCATGTATGTATGTATTGTTGCTTGTATGTATGTATGTATTCCTATATGTATGTAAGATTGTATCTACATGTATGCTTGTATGTATGTAGGATTGTATGTACATATGTATTATACTTGTATGTATGTAAGTATGTCTTTAGAGGGAGGAAGAATTTTAAGAGAGAGAGAGAGAGAGAGAGAGAGTTGTCTAGGTAGGGAGGGAGAGAGGGGGGGAGAGAGGGAGGGAGAGAATTATGAGAGAGAGAGGGGGGAGAGGGGGTGGGAGAGAGAATTGAGAGAGAGAGGGGGGAGAGAAAGAGATAGAGGGAGAGAAATAAAGAGTTATTTAGGTAGGGTGCCAGAGGGAGAGACTTGAGAGTGTGAGGGGAGGTGAGAGGGAGAGACTTGGGAGATAGGTAGTGAGAGGGAGTATGAGAGAGAGGGAGTGGGAGAGAGAGGGATTGTGAAAGTGAGATACCTAAGAGAGGGAGAGCGTGTGGGAGGGAGTGACCTAAGAGAGGGAGAGATAGAGGGGGGTGGAATGAGAGGGACTTATCTAGGTATTGTGGGAGGGATAGAGAGAGGGGGAGAGAGAGAGTTACCTAGGTAGGGTGCCAGAGGGAGAGACCTGAGAGAGAGAGGGGGTGGGAGAGACTTGAGAGATGGGGTGGAGTGATGGGAGAGGGAGTGGGAGGGAGATAGAGGGAGAGAGAGAGAGAGAGAGGTTTAGGGATTAATTGAGTGAGAGGTACATAGAAAGAGGGAGAGGGTAGATAAAGACAATTAGAGAGGGTAGGAGAGATGGATTAGGGTTTAAGGGTTGAGGGTTGAGTGTTGAGTGTTGAGGGTTTAAGGGTTTAAGGGTTGAGGGTTGAGGGTTGAGGGTTGAGGGTAGAGGGTATAGGGGTTGAGGGTAGAGGGTAGAGGGTAGAGGGTTGAGGGTTTAAGGGTTTAGGGATTAAGGGTTGAGGGTTTAGGGATTAGGGTAGATATTTTTCTTGGGTTTAAGGGTTTAAGGGTTGAGGGATTAGGGTTGAGGGTAGAGGGTATCAGATTGAGGGTTGAGGGTTGAGGGTTGAGGGTTTAGCATTTAGGGTTTAGGGTTGAGTGTTCAAGGGTTTAAGGGTTGAGGGAATACGATTGAGGGTACATATGGTTGAAGGATTAGGGTTGAGTGTCCAATGTATAGGGTAGATAGTATCGGGGTTGAGGGTTTAGGGTTTCAGGGTTGAGGATTGAGGGATTAAGGGTTGAGGGTTGAGAATTGAGGATTGAGGGTTTAATGTATAGGGTAGAGGGTAGAGGGTAGAGGATTTAAGGGTTGAGGGTTGAGGGTTTAAGGTTGAGGGTAGAGGATTGAGGGTGTAGGATTAGGGGATTAGGGTTGAGGGATTAGGGTTTAAGGGTTGAGGGTTGATGGATTAAAGGTTGAGGGGTTAGGGTTGAGGGTAGAAGGTATTGGACTGAGGTTAGAGGGTTTAAGGGTTGAGGGTTTAGGGTTTAGGGTTGAGTTTTTAAGGGTTTAAGGTTTGAGGGTATACAGTTGAGGGATTGGGTTAGAGAGGGAGGGATGGAGGGAGGGAGAGATGGAGGGATAATTGAGATAGAGAGAAGGAGAGTAGAGGAGGGAGGGACAAAGATATATGAGGGTTGAGGATCCAACGTATAGAGTAGAGGGTTGAGAATTGAGGGTATATGGTTGATGACCTATAGGGTTGATGGTTTAGGGTATTGGGTTGAGGGTATAGGGTTGAGGGTAAAGGGTAGAAGGTTTAAGGGTTTTGGGTTTAAGGGTTTAGGGTTGAGGGTAGAGGGTTTAGGGTTTAGGGTATAGGTTTGAGGGTATGTGGTTGAAGGATTAGGATTGAGGGTCCAATGTATAGGGTAGAGGGTATAGGGGTTCAGGGTTGAGGGACTAAGGGTTGAGGGTTGAGAATTGAGGGCTGATAGTTTAATGTATAGGGTAGAGGGTAGATGGTAGAGTGTGTAAGGGTTTAGGGTTTAAGGGTTTAGGGTTTAGGGTTTAGGGTTGAGGGTAGAGGGTTGAGGGTATAGGGTTGAGGGATTATGGTTGAGGGTCTATTGTATAGGGTAGAGGGTATAAGGGTTAAGGGATTAGGGTTTAAGGGTTGAGGTTTAAGGGTTAAGGGTAGAGGGTAGAGGGTTTAAGGGTAGAGGGATTAAGGGTTGAGGGTTGAGGGATTAGGGTAAAGGTTTTACTTGGGTTTAAGTGTTTAAGGGTTGAGGGATTAGAGTTGAGGGTTGAGGGTAGAGGGTAGAGGGTTAAAGGGTTTAAGGTTTAAGGGTTGAGGGTTGAGGGTTTAGGGTTTAGGGTTTAGGGTTGAGTGTTCAAGTGTTTAAGGGTTGAGGGTATACGATTGAGGGTACATATGGTTCAAGGATTAGGGTTGAGGGTCCAATGTATAGGGTAGAGAGTATCAAGGTTGAGGGTTTAGGGTTTGAGGGTTGAGGGATTAAGGGTTGAAGGTTGAGAATTGAGGGTTGAGGGTTTAATGTATAGGGTAGAGGGTAGATGGTAAAGGGTTTAAGGGTTGAGGGTTGAGGGTTTAAGGTTGAGGGTAGAGAATTGAGGGTATAGGGCTGGGGGATTAGTGTTGAGGGTCCAATGTATAGGGTAGAGGGTATAGGGGTTGAGGGATTAGGGTTTATGGGTTGATGGATTAAGGGTTTAAGGGTTGAGGATCCAACATATAGGGTAGAGGGTTGATAATTGAGGGTATAGGGTTGGGGAACTATATGGTTGATAGTTTAGGGTATTGGGTTGAGGGTTGAGGGTTGAGAGTTGAGAATTGAGGGTTGAGGGTTTAATGTATAGGGTAGAGGGTTTAAGGGTTTAGGGTTTAAGGGTTGAGGGTTTAGGGTTTAGGGTAGAGGGTTGAGGTTATAGGGTTGAGGGATTAGGGTTGAGGCTCTATTGTATAGGGTAGAGGGTATATGGGTTGAGGGATTAGGGTTTAGGGTCAAATAAATTATGAGCATTCTCGAGGAGATTGACATGAAAATATAAACCATTTGTTGAAGCATTGAGAACACTAATTTAAGACTATTTGAATAATAGAACAAGGCCATCTATGAATCAAAGAGATGTTGTAAGGAGAATCGATAGTCAGAACCATGAGCCACATTCAAAGCATTTTTTGGATACGACTCAAACCCATTTTTTTGTAAATTTCAATAGGATTATCCTCAAATTCAAATTTGTCAAAGATATTTTGAAATGCTTAAACTTATTTATGTCAAGATAAATCACACGCAAACTAATTGTTGTTGTAGAAGACATATTGAATTCTCTAACCATTATGATGTTTATCATTCTATATGTTTAGATTTGCATACTAACGATGTTTTGCAGGATTGTGGTATACATGCCCCACCAACATCTTCAAGAGAGTTCTTATCAAAAAATTTATGTGAAATAGAGGATGGGAAAATATTCTATAGGATGGCCTACTTGGATGGTTCATGTTAGCGTTGTGGTGGATTGCAATGTATGCCGGTATGCCAACATATGGAAAGCACACAATAGGTGGGAAAGCAACTAGTAGATTTCGAGAAGTATAAAATGGTGGCATATGTTACAAAATATTGTAATCAATAAAAAAGGTGTGATTTGGTTATTTAGAAGATTCTAGTGTATCAGTTTATGTCTATGTTTTGTGACAATATAATGTATGAGTATGCAAGGAATACCCATAGAGCCTGATGGTTGGACACATAATTCAAGTTATGCAAGGACACCCTTCCAGTTGGCAGCATAGTTTCAGTGGTCAACTTTGCAGAGAACTACACTCTATAGCCATAGTGTGAGGTGCAATCACAATATTACAAATCCACATAGGTTTCAATATTTGTATACATAGGATTCATTCATGCAACTGATAGTACAAAGGACCAAAGAAAGGTATTAAGTGAGTATCACTTTTATATTAATGATGATCACACACATTCTCTAGAGTTCATGCAAGGCTACTTCCAGATGTTCTATAGTGATTTGGCTCAGAGGGGTATAGCATACAATCAACATATAATATGGTCAGATAATTGTGTAGTACAATTCTAGAACTCATGCATGTTCTACTGGTTGTGTAGGATGTATGTCATTACATGTTTTCAACATATGTGGAACTTTTGTGAGGTCAATCATGGAAAGGGGGAGCATGGTGGTTCCTGATTTGGAACCAAATGGTGTGGATTTGTCATCTATAAGTGCCTTCCATCTATTTTCATTTCATTTCTATTTTGGATGCTCTTTCTTTTTCTTCTTTTACTTTGCCTATTTGTAAGTAACCTACTAAAAATTGATTGGTGTCCCCTTGTAGAAAATGCTGATTTATGAGTCATCCAAGAGAATCTCGGTCATAAAAGCAATGCAACATCCTTATTTTGATGATCTTGAAAAATCTCAATAATTATTTTCAACCATTATAAAGTGTGTTTGAATCTTAGCAAGGGAATTTCAAGTTATCCATTTGAAGTTAACCTCATCATGAGCACCTATTATGTAGTCATTATAAGAGCATCTCAAATTTCAAGTTATTTATTCTATTCATGAGAGGTGTTGTGTGCAATAGGTATCTTGAAACCCCCAATGAAGATGTAAGATCAGGAGTGACTAAGTTGAGAGATTGGTGTGCCTATCCTCAATGGAAGCATCAAGATTTAAGCCTTGTTGTTCCCAAGTTGGAACCAAATGGTGTGGATTTGTTGTCTATAAGTGCCTTCCATCTATTTTAATTTTATTTCTATTTTGGATGCTCTTTATTTTTCTTCTTTTACTTTGCCTATTTGTAAGTAAAATACTAAAAATTGATTGGTTTCTCCTTGCAAAAAATGCTGATTTATGAGCCATCCAAGAGAATATCAGCCAAAAAAGCAATGCAACATAGTTATTTTGATGATCTCAACAAATCTCAATTTTGATTTGAAACCATTATCAAAGAGCGTGTGAAGCTTAGAGAGGGAATTTCAAGTTATTCATTTGAAGTTAACCTCATCATGAGCACCTATGATGTAGACATTATAAGAGAATCTTGAATGTATGAGTGACATTGTAAAAGATTTGTCAGAATAGAGTACCTAAGGCATCCTTCAATAAATTTCATTTTATTGTAAACATCATATTTTTTCTCATGATTTTGTATTACCACTTGATAGTTTTGAGAAATAATTATGCCTACAAGTACAAGCACTTGGGTTTTAGAATAGTGTATGAAGCATATTAGACAATTGTAGCACAAACAAAAGAATTTGGACAGCCAAATAAATCTCATTTTATTGTAAACATCATATTATTAATATAGTGAGTGTAATAACCATCGATGGTTACCAATCATTCTTTTTCTTGTTTTATTCTCTCCCTATTATATCTAGCACCAATTGACTAAATTATTATAAAAAAATAATTTATTGAAAAAAATCAATCTAATGATTACATATCAATATCAATATAACATACCATCTATTCACATAAATATTTGTAATTCATGCGACACAATCCCTTAATAGTCCAAATTGCAAAATGGCAACAATCTTTGATAGCTTATTACCTGGATACCATGTCAGTTACATAAATTTTGTCTAAGGCATCAGGATCACGTAGGGCACCTCTACAATAAAATCTCTCAATTTTTGTTATCTTAGAGTTATTTTTTCATGGTGTCCAATTTTGACTTGATGGAAAAAGTGTCAATTGCAAGCAATGTAAAGTTGCAAAGTGGTGTAAATTTTATTTTGCAACTCATGTGACTAAACCGACTATTCCAATGTATCCATATGGGTACATTTATGCTAGGCATGGTCCTATTTCGCACCCAAAAACTCCAAATCACTCCAAGCTACGTTCAACCGACTCGATCCCTTAAGGGTCCAAAGTGCAAAAGGGTAGCAATGTTTGACGAGCTATTACTCAGAAATCATGACACTTACAAACTCTTTGTCTAAGCCTATAGTTTCATGTTGGGCCGCTCTACAATAACCTCTCTCGGTTTTTGTTATCTCAGAGTCATTTTCTCATGGTGTCCAGTTTTCACTTGATGGAAAAAGAGTCAAATGCAAGTAGTGTAAAGTTGCAAAGTGGTGCAAATTTTATTTTGCAACTTGTGTGACCAAACAAACTATTCCAACACGTTTGAATGGGTATGTTTACACTAGGAATGGTCCTCTTTCACACCCAAGCATGTTGAATCGCTTCGAGGTACACTCAACTGGCTCGATCCCTTAAGGGTCCACAGTGCAAAAGGGAAGAAATCTTTGACAGGCTATTACTCAGAAACCGTGACACTTAAAAAATCTTTGTTTGAGTCTACAAGATCACATTGGGCCCCTCTACTATAATCTCTCCCAGTTTTTGTTATCTCAAATTCATTTTCTCATGGTGTCCATTTTTCACTTGGTGAAAAGAGTGTCAAATGCAAGCAGTGTAAATATATACATCTTGGGTGGGAGGTAGATTATATTCATGGGAGGATAGCCGATACACCTTAGGTTAGTAGCGAAGCTGTCCCAACCTATTCACCTTGGGTCGGTGGGTGCCTTTGGTACTAGGGGTGGAGATGACAAGAACAATGATTGGTAGAGATGTGGATGAGAATAGTTCGAGTAGGCTTAGTTGTTAATAAATAGACAATAATTGATTGGGGTGGGTAGGTTGATGATGGAGAAATTTGGTAGCCAGTTGTACCGTTAGAACTTGCTAGTCATTGGTAGCTAGGAACAATCAGAGGAGAGAATAAACCCATCGGTCTAACCTCTCCCTAGTTTCCCATATTAAGAGTCATAGCTATAGATTCATGGATGTTCGGGCATTGAGATAATAGAGATATCGAGCTGACAATCCATAAGGAGAGGGTGAGAGTGAATATAAACCCTTGGTTTAGCAGTTGAGCTTGTTATGGAGCTTGCAAAGTGGTGCAACTTTTGTTCTACAACTCGTGTGACAAAATGAACTGTTCCAACACATCTAGATGGGTATGTTTACACTAGGCATGGTCCTCTTTGCACCCAAGCACACCAAATCACTCTGAGCTACACGCAATCCCTTAAAGGTCCAAAGAGAAAAAGGGTAGCAATATTTGATGGGATATTACTCAGAAATCATGATGCTTACAAACTCTCCATCCAATCCTATGAGATCATGTTGGGCCCTTCTACAATAACCTCTCTTAGTTTTTTGTTATCTTGGAGTCATTTTCCCGTGGTGTCCAGTTTTCACTTGATGAAAAAAGTGTCAAATGCAAGCAGTGTAAAGTTGTGAAGTGGTGCAACTTTCATTCTACAAATTGTGTGACCAAAGAAAATATTCCAATTCATCTAGATGGTCCTCTTTTACACTATGCATGGTCCTCTTTTACACTCAAACACACTGAATCACTCTGAACTACATTCAATTGACTCGATCCCTTAAGGGTCCAAAGTGCAAAAGGGCAACAATCTTTGATGAGCTATTACTCAAAAACCGTGATTCTCACAAAATCTCTTCTTGAGCATACAGGATCAAATTAGGCCCCTTTATAATAACCTCTCTTAGTTTTTGTTATCTCAGTGTCAATTTCTCGTGGTGTCCAGTTTTCAGTTGATGGAAAAAGTGTCAAATGCAAGCAGTGTAAAGTTGCAAAGTGGTGAAAATTTCATTCTGCAACTCATGTGACCAAATGGACTATTACAATGCATCCATATAGGTACATTTATGCTAGGAATGGTCCTCTTTCACACCCAAACATGTTGAATTGCTTCGAGCTACGTTCAACTGGCTCGATCCCTTAAGGGTCCAAAGTGCAAAAGGGCAGCAATCTTTGATGGGCTATTACTCATAAACCATGATGCTTACAAATTCTCTATCTGATCCTACGAGATCATGTTGGGACCATCTATAATAACCTCTCTCAGTTTTTGTTATTTTGAAATCATTTTCTCGTGGTGTCCAGTTTTCACTTGATGGAAAAATGATCAAATGCAAGCAATGTAAAGTTGTAAAGTGGTGCAACTTTCATTTTGTAATTCATGTGACCAAAAAAAATGTTCCAATGCATCTAGATGGGTATGTTTACACTAGGAATGGTATTCTTTCACACCCAAACATGACGAATCACTTTGAGCTACATTCAATCGGTTCGATGCCTTAAGGGTCCAAAGTGCAAAAGGGAAAGAATCTTTGATGGGCAATTACTCACAAGCCATGATGCTTAAAAACTCTTTATCAAAGCCTACGAGATCACGTTGGGCCCCTCTACAATAACCTCTCTCAATTTTTGTTATCTCAAAATTTTTTTCCCGTGGTGTCCAGTTTTAACTTGATGGAAAAAGTGTCAAATGCAAGCAGTGTAAAGTTGCAAAGTGGTGCAAATTTCATTCTACAACTTGTGTGACCAAACAAACTATTCTAACACATATGGATGGGTACATTTATGCTATGCATGGTCTTCTTTCACACCCAAACATGCTGAATCGCTTTGAGCTACATTCAATCGACTCGATATTATATAGATCATAATTCTTCATCATCTTTAAGATGTTCTAAGTTTGGCAATGGTTTCACCAATATGTGAAGGGTGAAATATTATTTATTTAGTTATGCCTATGTGGGTTCATTTGCCTTATCTCCCATTGCAATTTTGGGTGTATTATTGCTTTCAAAGTATTGGGAATGCTTTGCCTATTTTCTAGTTGGCAGTTGACATTCTAGAAGGCTCATCTCTTGATATATATATCATACTTATTTTTAATCAATTATCGGGTTGATAATCAGTTCATTTATTTACAGTTAATCTTTTCTTTTCAATTTCTACAATCTTGTAATTTGTAACTCTACTAGTATTCCTAGAAATATTAAAGTTGTTTAGCATCAATCAATAAATATTTAAGACAAACCATGAAGGACAACAATGATCAATACAAGGGCTAACCAATTAATAAGTATACACATGAATAAGTAAAAAATACACGCGAATAAGGGAATAAAAATTACTCAAATACACGTAAGCCTTGGAATACATAAGTCATAAAGTATACATTGGAATACATGTAAGTCACAAAGTATACACGTAATTTTTAAAGTATACACTTGAATACATGTAACTCATATCTATTGAAGCATGGATTTATAATGCAAATATGGACACCATCAATAAAAAAATATTTGTATTAACCAAATAGCCATGTAGGAATACATTAATATATGTCGATATAAGTATAAAATATATACAAAATAGCCATATAGGCTTATGAGAATGCCATATAGGCATACAATGTCAAATATATCCAATACAAAATATGTACAAAAATTCCATATAGGCATACAATAAAGGGCTCTAGAATCAAAAGTCATTGCTCTCCATGCTCTGGAAATGAATTCTTTCCCTTTGCTTGTCAATTGGATGGTGATAAATCTATCACTCATTTGTTTTTAGGTTGAGGAGTGCTCCTGCTATTCCTCATAGGGTTTAGTTTCCGGTCAAGCTGTATTCCGTTACAATAACAAGTAAAGACATTAATATATAAAAATTAAATTATAAAAAATGATATATTTAACAAAATAATCACCTACTATCACTAGACGATCACTCTCCTTGAGGGAAAGGTTCGTGTGCCCATGCTGAGGCATGTTGAAGCCGTGTAGAAACCATCCAAAGAGAAATTAAAATACGAATCAATAATGGTTTGATTTTTCACTAACAACTATAACAACGAATGTAAATTGAAATTTAGTAATCTGCCTCATACCTTCGTGAGGGGCATCGAGGAGTCTATAGCAGACAAAACACCAAGCTCCATTTCCCTATGAACATTTGGAGGTGTATCCACATATTTATGACTATCATAACTACTATTTTTCCTATCCATAGCTTGTTCGAAAGAATCTATTTTTAGGTTTTTATCCATAACAACAAGGCAGTGAACCGTTTGATAAAATGCTTTGGTAGACATGTACAATAATTGTGGTAGCATAGAGAAGGCAATGAACTATTTGAAAAAATGCCTCAAATAAATGGGGTCTCATGGTGACGAAATTCCATTGCAAAAAAATGTGTCATGGAATTCCATCACCATGAGACCACATTTCTTGAAGGTATTTTGTCAAATTACTCACTACCTTGACTATGATATTGCTTACTATTGTGCTTTGATAGATTTTTTCCAAGCATCCTAGTTTGTTGGAAAGCACCTGATTTAGGCTTTTAGCCATAGTAGCAAGGAAGTGAGTAGTTTGATTTTGGTAGACATTTATACAAAATGTGGTAGCATAGAAAAGGCGGTGAGCTATTTGAAAAAATGCCTCAGAGAAATGCGGTTTCTTGGTGATGGAATGGCATTCCATCAACATGAGACCACATTTCTTCGAGGCAATTTTTCAAACTACTCACTGCCTAGGTATGAGCTCTGCTAGGGTTTTGTGGTTTCTACGGTCACCCTTGGCCCCTCTTGCATCATACTATGCCTACTATGTACAAAATCTTTCCTCATTGAGTACGACCACATTTACTGTGGTTTTAATGGTTTATTATTCCTTCAACTGGCTCTAACTCAGTAATTCATGTTCGTGTTAGTGGTTTGACGACGCAGCTCAATGGCTCCTCCTCTGAACAAACATCCCTGAAATTTTGTACTAAAAGTATTTCATGAGGTAAGAACTCTAATTCCCTGGCTGCTATGATTTTTCCTTTACCATATTTTTATTCTACTTGCCAGTGGCTTGAACAACACACCCTTGTGGGTTATTTTGTTGGGATGAATCCCCCTGAAAGTGTGCTAAAAGAATGGGTTAGCAAGGCCTGGGTCCCTCATGGGGTCTACCTTGATATGGTCCAAAACTTGACCAAGGGTTTTTTTCTATTTCACTTTGTAGAAGTCAATAATGTCTAGGCTATCTTAGCCCATGGTCCCTAGTATGTTAGGTCATCCTTACTGGTTTTCCAAGCATGGACCTAGGATTTTTTTGTCTTAGACGACACCAAATTGCGGGTCCCGGTCTAGATTGACTTCCCTGGATTGCCTTTGCCTTGTGTGCCTTTTCTGAATCACATTGCTTCCTCACTAGGGAGGGTTATTTGTGTTGATCCAGATAGGTTTTTCCTGGCTCGGCCCCAAAAGCAAATCTGTGTGGAAATTGACCTATCCAAGGATTTGAAAAATCCATTGATATCCAAATAGGTGCTATCAGGCATACCTAGAAAGTCATGTATTTTAACTTGCCTAACACGTGTTATCAGTGCCAGTTAGCTGACCACAAGATTAAGGATTGCCCTTTGGCAGTGCCTCGCACACCTTCCCCATCACGAGATACTGAAAAGTGTCATTAGGTAAAGCCTTTTGCTAAGGCTAAAACAAAGTGGACTACAGTTGCAAACCAGAAAAATAAGTCAACTGGTTTTGGGTCAGCCTCTAAAGCCTCTGAACCACCAAATGTCACTTCAAACCCTTTAGAGAAGGGGATAGATGCTCCTATTGGAGCTGTTAATGCTTCAATGCAGCCCAGGTCAAAGGCAAGGCCTTAGCTTGCTGCTATTATGTATGCTCAATAGAATCTCCCTCCCATGTCAGGAGCTCAAAGGTGGTCTCGTAGCTCGTCTCCACCACGTGAAGAGGGTGAATATGTTCAATAAAAGTGAAGGTTTTCCCCTCCTATTCAGATTGGTTCATGTCCATAGGATTTTCTGCAGAATCATTTCTCTTCCCTAAATGAAGAGGAATTAGATTCCAAAAATATGTAGGAGTTTCATCCATGAACTTCCTCTCATGGAATTTTTGAGGTCTAATAGACCTCTCCAGAAAGTATTCCATTATAGATACTTTGCAAAAGTATTCTGGTATTGAAGTGCTTTGTCTCCAAGAGGTTAAAATTTCTGGTTTCTTGCTTGCTTAGGTTTGTCATTCTATTTGGTTGGCCAGTAAAATGTTTTGTACTTTGCATGAGGCTAGGCATGGTGGAGCCGTCACTCTTTTTTCCCCATGATGGCATGCTTGTGTTGTTGACCATGGGACCAATCCCTCTCATAGGCTTGTTTGGATTATTTTTAACATTAATAACCACTCCTTTGGGATTATTAATGTTTACGCCTCTAATGATGTTGTCGAGCGCTCTTTGCTTTGGCGTTGGATTGTTGATTCTTTACTAGTTGCCACCTGGTTACTCTATGGGGACTTCAATATGGTTGAGATGACGTATGACAAGGATGGAACCCTACCATTGAGATGGGAAACTAGCGAATGAGAGGCATGGTTTTACATGCGCAGTAAATTGGGGCTTTTTGATCCCAATATTGGTCGCTGCCATTCTCATTCCCTTTGGCATACTTGGTGTAATTATAGGGCCAGATCTGACAAATTTTTTAAATGCCTTGATCGTGCCATGATCTCGGCTCAATTTTTTTTTCTTTTGACAGCTCTACTCTTCTAATGAAGTTATTAGTGGATGTGACTCTGTCTGATCACTTCCCAATTTCTTTTCACATTGAATGGGAGTCTTGTCAGCCTCGCACGTGTAAAACTCAATTCTTATTGAGCACGTATTTGCTCTACCACAAGCCTACCCTAGACCACATCCGTCGAGTGTGGAATTTGGAGTGCAGACCAGCTAACCAAATAGACTGGATTACCTGGTGGAATGATGCCATCACTCGCACGACTAGATTTTTGTGCATTTATGGGCCCCAGCTGGCTATTTTTTGTTGGCGATCTTATGAAGCGGCCATCATTGACCTATGCTTGGCTACTAAGGCTTTGGCGGCCAACCCATTTTCCCCATCATTACAAGTCAGGGTCAAAAATTTAAGACACAAAAAGCAAGTTGCTAACAATTACACTGCCAAAGGAGTGCAAATTAAAGCTCAACTACATTGGCTTAAAATTGGTGATCGTGCCTCCAAAGAGTTTTTTTTGGCACTACGTTCCAGACACTCATCCCCAAGTTTCAAAAAATCAAGGACAACATTCAGGTGCTCTGTGAGCTCCTTGACATTCTCAAGGAATTTGTGCTTCATTATGAGCAGGTTTTCACTACACAGGAACCCACACTTGTGTGAAAACAAGCCCTTGAGGACTGCCTTTCTGTTGTGCCAAATAGGCTTTCTTCAACCCAGAGGAATTTTTTGATCAACTCAAGGAAGCTGGTCATTCCATGGTCGTTACAAAGCCTCGGGAGTCGACGACTTCCCTTGTGAATTTTACAAGGCCCTATGGGACTATGTTGGGAAAGAATTATATCATGTTTACCTTGAGGCTTTTCATGCTAATTCTCTAGGTAACTTAATAAATAAAGATAATATCAAATTCATACCTAAGTCTGGGGATCTGAAAGACATCTACAACTGGAGGCCCATCACACTTCTCAATGTCTCCTACAAGATCATTTCCAAGGCTTTAGGTTTGAAAATCCTCCATCTCTTGCCTTAGATTGTGCGCCCAGAGAAAACTAGGTTCATCAATTCCAGGTTCATTCTGGATAATATTATTGTTGTTTGGGAAGGTATGGAATGGGCCCAACATTCAAACCAGAAAGCCATTTTCATTAAAATAATTTTTTTCCAAAGCCTACGACCGCATTGAATGGGCTTTTATTCTTACAATTTTGCAAGCTTTGGGGTTTGGACCCAATTTCATTTAGGTTGTTCGTATGATTTTTGCAGATGCCTTGGCTTGTATCACCATTAATGACCACCAATCTTCTGCCTTTGGTCTTTTTCATTCAATCCGACAAGGGTTCCCTCTTGCCCCCTCTCTATATGTACTTGTGGCTGAAGGTTTTGGCTACCTCTTGGCCAATGCAGCTTCTCAGTGACATGTCAAGGGTATTTCGCTTCCCAATTCTTAGGCAGAACTTGTTAATGACCACTTTGCAGATGATTCCTTCCTCACTCTCTTGGAGGAAGAAGAGATGATTAAATCTGCCCTTGAATGCCTCAATATATTTTGTCTGGCTTCCAACTCTGCCATCCAATGGCACAAGACTATGTGTTACATACAATCTATTCTTCCCAATCCTACTTGGCTTCAACAATATAATTGGAAGAGGATTGGGTCAGGAGAAATATTTTGATTCTTGGGCATTCCTTTTGCTTTCCATTCATCCCCAACCGAGCTTTGGTAAGCTGTGCTCTCCAAGGTCAAGCAAAAACTTGCTTATTGGATTACCAAACCTCTTTCTTTGGCTAGAAAATTCCAAGTGTGTTCTAAATTTCTGGAAGCCACCCATGTGTACTATTCCTCCTGTTGGGCCCCTTCCAAAGCTGATTATGGCACACTTGAAAAATTACTCAGATATTTTCTTTGGGTCTCTTCTAAAACCCACAAGGGTTTTCACTGTGTTGCTTAGGAATTTTGTTTTCTTCCCATAGATTCTGGAGGACTTGGGCTGCTCTCTACTCAATGACAAGGAATTGCTCTGTGTGTCAACTGGATTATTCGTGCTCTTACCGAGGATGAGGCCTAGAAAATTCTTCTCAAGCATTGTATTCATTCTAGCTTTCCTACTCATAGACCCGCCTAGAAGGGGATTAACTTTCAGACCCTTCTGGTCATGAAAGAACTAGTCCAAATTGTTAGGACTTTTATGGCCAAAATTATTTGGCATTCTTGGGAGGCTCTTAAGCCTTGGCTTCGGTGGGTCAACTCTGGATTTTGTGATGGTATTTCACTCAATCAACAGAATATTTGGTGGTCTCCTCTTTTTGAGCATAATGGTCAGCCATTAGCTAAGTCGCCTTATCTTAAAGTTCTTAGATGTCACAAAAAGGGTATTCAGACCCTACAACAGATATTTCATAGACCCACTATGTGTATCATGCAATGGGAATTTTTTTGTGCCCAATACCAACTTCAAAACTAGGACCGTGCTACTTATGATGGTTTGGTGAGTGCCATTCCAACAAAAATGCTTCATAAAGTTGGTATTTGTGGGACCAAACCCTGGTGGAAAGACTGGAAGTGGTTTCCAGACAACCCTTTCAAAAATTACAAGCCTCGGTTTGGTTATAGGTGGCTTTTACCCCATTTTCCAATGATTCACAGTTTGAACCAGAGGTGGCTACTCCAATATTCTGCTCATGTCTAGTATAAAATATTTTTTGCCACTTGGTCTGCAAGTGTTAGTCTGAAGCTTGCCCACTTTTCTTGGTGTATTCTTTTCCAAGGCTTACCTGCGGGCTCCTGACTTGCTCACTTGGGGGTCCAAGACCCTCACTACCCTTTTTGTGGGAAAGCTAAGACTTTTAGGCATCTTTTCTAGTTTTATCCCAGAGCTCAACAACTTTGGACTTGGATTCATGACTTCTTTCGGCCCTTTAGGCCAAAACCTTTTTCTTGGAATATGGTTCTGCTGGAAGACCCGCCTAGGATCCCTACTAAGTTTACCCAACTTTGGCACACTTTTAGGGTGGATATCCTCTTTAAAATATGGAAATACAGAAATGCCTACATATGTGCTCATTCTCAAATGGATATTAATGTATCTTTATATGCTAAAGCTATTATTTTCTCTAATGTGCTTTTACAGATTTAGGTGCAAGCAAACAAAGTTGCACTGGAGGTTGCTCATCTTGATGTTCTGTAGGACCACTAGGGAAATGTCTCGTGTACTATTTCTTGGGTCCCTACTTTGACCACCTCTTCCTGTGGTCATTCACCTTCTCAGGGCTGACAGTGGAGTGGCTATGTGCATCCCCCTTCTCAGCCTCCTCCTCGGTGGGACTCTCGCTTTCCTCGGTGTGCTCGCTCTCCTCCGTCGTGGGCTAGATAGGAGTGGCCCTCTAGTGGTGCTTCGGGGAGTGATGGTGGTAGTTCTAGGTGGACCTTTGATGATCCACCTACCTCTGGTTCTGGATGCCCAGATACTGGCAAAAGTTTTCCATGTCTAGTGCTTGCAATCTCACCTCAGTGCAAGGATGAAGATAAAGAGAAAAAAGATGATGACAATGGTTGGGGTGCTCCTCCTGATGTCACTCCAGACCCCGCTAATGTATGGGGGAAAAACATGGATGACAAAGACCCTCCCGACTCTGCTGGCATTGCTCTAGCTGTTTAATGGACCCTTTTTTGTTATGTTTTAATATTGGACTTTTGAGCTCGGCCCATGTGACTGGTTGATTTTTGGATTTTTCTAGGCACTGCCCATGTGACTTTCGGGGTGTTCCCTTTTACCACCCACCCTTTTTTTGTGAATATGTAGTTTTATCTTTATATTAATATAGATAGCTACTTATTCATGAAAAAAACTACTCACTGCCTTGTCTATGCTATTGCTTACTATTATGCTTTGATAGATTTTTTCCAAGCATCCATAGTTTGTTGGAAAGCACCTTTTTAAGGATTTTAGCCATAGTAGCAAGGAAGTTCAAGTAGTTTGATAAAATTATTTGATAAACATGTATGGAAAATGTGGTAGCATAGAAAAGGTGATGAGCTGTTGGAAAAAATGTCTCTAAGAAATGTGGTCTCATGGTGATGTAATGGAATTTCATCACCATGAGACCACATTTCTTTGAGGCATTTTTTCAAAATACTCACTGCCTTGTCTATGCTATTGCTTACTATTACTCTTTGATAGATTTTTCTACAAGAACCCATAGTTTGTTGGAAAACACCTATTTTTAGGCTTTTAGCCATAGCAACAAGGAAGTGAATTGTTTGATAAAATGCTTTCATAGACATGTATGGAAAATATGGTAGTAGGGAAAAGGCGGTGAGTTGTTTGAAAAAATGCCTCAAAGAAATTGGGTCTCATGGTGATGGACATGACCACAAGACCACATTTCTTTGAGGCATTTTTCAAACAACTCATTACCTTGTCTATACTATTGCTGACTATTATTCTTTCATATATTTATTCCAAGCATTCATAGCATAGAAAAGGCAGTGAAATGTTTGAAAAGATTCCTCAATAAAAAGTGGTCTTATGGAATGCCATGACAAGAAAATACAATTGGCAATTGCTCCTAATTATTACTTATGCTATGTGAAGTAATTGCATCACTGTTTATGTTGAATTTCTAAACAACTATATTGTAGTTGAAATTTTTTCATCTATCAACATCTAGTTATTAGTTATGGAATGTAAAGTAATGATTTGAGTTTGAAAGATGTGTAATGCAATGTAATCAACGATATGAATATAAGCTACACAAATCTATTAAGTACAATTCATTAGTTAAACTCTTTATTCTATTACCTACGTGAATGTTTGTCTAACTCCACTAGCACTGGGAAGTGTTCCCACAAAACCTCCAATATTATCCTATTCAACATCCAAAATTAGATATTAGAATACCATTCATATAAAAATGTTATTAACATGCACTAAATTTATAATTGTTTACTAGTTACATACCTCAACAGTAGATGCAGTGGAGTAATAAGAAGGTGTAGCATCAGTGTATCTAGTATCAACTCTATGACCCTAAAATTTTATTACAATCATAAAAATAAATTAGTTAATGTTGCATTTCAAAAATGAAATTTAATAAATTAAATTCAATGAACATGCTAGCATTTACCTAAGTATCGATGCCATAAGGCTCATTCAAAATCTCATCTACCCTCACCATCTTCGTAGCTACAGACATATCCTATGTAGTAACCTCCTTAGTGTTGGTGGGGTCATATGTACAAGTCACTCACAAACCTAACATGAATGGGGTGGAAGCCTAGCACTCGAAGACTCCCCTTGATGGCGCTATACTAGAGGACTAGCATGCTAGATGACACTTTGGGTCAAAGAGGTGATAGCCTACAAAGTTTCTACCTCGACACTCTCCTCCATGATGGAAGGGATAACAATGTGCTCATGAGTCGGCCTAGCAAGAGCTTGTATCGCTTGTCCCCTAGGATCCTGTCGTGCACTGGGTCTATCTTGAGTTGACTCTCCACCTCTCCCCTAGAAGTCCCTCATATCAAAATAATTCAGAATTTTGTTTAGGATGAACTCACAGTATAGCTTCCTTAGGAAATATTGTGGGACTTTGCAATTGTTGCATGATGGGTAATCAAAAACCATGTACCACCTATCCCAAAAAAGTTCCTAATCCCTTGTTGGTGGCACCAATGGATAGGAAACCTCTTCACATTGAGGTCAAGATTTTGATTTGTGCGTGGGTTGGTGAATAATGAGCACAAATCTAATTTTTTAATTTTTGATCTTTTATGTCTTTATATGATAGTTTATCTTGGTAAAAATTCCTAGCTTCCTGCCTCCTATCTTGCCAACCACTTAATTGTTTGTTGATTGCATCTACATGTTTTAACAATTCTTTTAGTGAATTTGCAAGTGTTCTTATCTCCATGGTTGAACATGCTGGATCGTTCAACCTCGTCAATAACTCCTTAATTTGTTTTTTTATTGTATTCAATTACCCCCATTAAATTTTTTTGAGTGCTAGGAGGATGTTGAGGGATTGGTGCAGGAGATTGTTGTTGTGGTTGTTGAAATTGAGGATTTTTTTCATGTTGTTGTTGCCCTGGTTGTTGAGAATTTTTAGGAGGGTTTTGAAGAGGGTTTTCAGGATCATTCACATTTCCTACAATTCAAAAAATGAATATAAATAACCTAAAACTAACAAAAAATAACAAAAAATAAACAATCCTTACCTATTCGACCTCCTCATCGATGTGGCAGCATCCTGGCGATGAAATAGCCAAAAACTGACAAAAAAATTGCAAGATTGTCTCCTCCCAGAACTTGAGTGTGCAAGAGAATGGTTTTTGGCCGTAGATAGTAGAAAAAAAAGTCAACATACAAATGAATTCAATTTTATTTTTTTTCTTATAATAGCTTATAGCACAATCGTGTTATTTCGTGCTCGTGTTATAACATGAGCACAAAATAAGCTCGATGTGGCCAAGCCTTAGGCTTGGCACACCAAGCCATAATGTGAGCACATTATAATGTGCTCGCATTATAAGGTGCCCACATTATAGCCTATTAGAATTTTTTTTAAAAATTGGCCACAATTTGGCCCCCATCTTTTTGCACCTGCCCCTTTATATTTATATAGTTTGATTTTTTGGACATGATTTTGGACATAAATGTTTTATATGAATGCTTAGATATTTATTTGCTTAATAATGAAATCATATGTTAATGTAATAAAATAACTCAATTATGAAGTATTATGGTTATATGTTTAATTTTCGTAAAAATAATCATTTCTAATTATTATGATATATTTTTATTTGATGATAGAAATTTTAATGTTTATATTGATTCGGCTATAATTTCCAAAATGTACTAGTGTTTCTAATGAGATGTTTCATGTGGGCAATCCAAGTTCCTCAAGGATTGGAGACAAAGTCCAAATGCTAAATATTTATTATTGGTCTTAATTTTTGTCAAGGGAGTTAATGTTTGAGTGTATTTTGATTTTCTTGATCATTTTTTATGGAGGGAATATTTTTATTGAATTATCTTTTTATTTGGGAGTATTTTTGAGAGAAGTTGATGAGTTGGAAGTTATTTTATTTTATTTTATTTTAAAAGAGGGAATTAGAATGGCTAGGAGGTGAAAGGGAAATGTGGGTGTTTTAGATTGTATTCTTTCTTCATTTTCTCTTTATCAACCTCTTCTTTAGAGGAAGAGAGGGGATGATGGAATGAATTGATATTAGGATGGTTTTGGCTAGAAAAAAAAGACTGTAAATTTGGACAGGTTGTTTGGGCTGACCCTAACTTGGACAGCCAAGGTATGCTTGAATTGTATTGGTAATTATTTGTGTTGTAATTAAATTTTTGATAGATGGTTGGAAAATTTATTGTTTTGTGTGGTGTCATGTTGAGTAATAGGGGGTTTGGGTGTGCATAAGGAGTGGATCTCACTTGAGGGTTGACAACCTCCTTCATTTGCGGTTGAGGAGGGTACATAGCCTCTCTTAGGGATTCTAATAAATTTCTATTTTTTTTGGAGTTGTGTATGATAATAGAGAGTTGTGATGGTAGATTGGATTATTTGATGAATGGAGGTGAGTTAGATATTGGAGGGTTGTGTATGATGGTGGTTGTGTCGAATGGATAGTGGTTATGTGTGAACGATGTCGGGTGGATGGTAGTGGTTGTGTGTGGATAATGTCAGATGGATGGTGGTGGTTGTGTGTTGAAATTGAAGTTGTATGTTGGAAATTTTGTGATTAGATTCTTTATGTGTGAGTCAGTGTTTATATTTTTCTAAATTTAATCTGTGTTGAGAATTTAGATTTTGTCGCTCACTCAAGGGTGGACATATCAATCCTATGGTTGGGAGGAGAGAAAGACTAGGCTGCTTTATTTATTGTTTGTAGGTTTATAAATCATTATTTAGGTTTGTTGAAGAAGATTTGATTAATGAGTTCCTTATTGTATTGTTGATACATTCAAAATTATGGATTGAAAATTCTCTCTATCGAGTCTTAGTAAATTCTTGATAGTAATGAATATTATTCATTATACCATTACACTAATTCTATGCAACATGATGGATTGTAAACTTAGTGTATTATGTTAGCAAAATAATCAGTTTAGTAGAATATAATAGTGTTGAGATTTTGTATTATATAAAATGATGAGTTCCTTAGTCATATTTCTATTTTTGTTGTATCATATGTATATTCTTGGTTAACATTATTATCTCTTTATTCGTTTTGACTATTGAATGGAATTGGAAGAATCTAACTTGGAAATAAAATTATTGGTTCAATTGTAGTGGACAAGCTTTCAAAAAAATTCTTTTAAATCCATTTCATTAATTGAAATATTTATTAAGTATAGTTGTTTATATTTATCTATTTAATTAATTTCTACTTAAATTTAGTTGTTTTCCTAAAAATTATTGTAGAAGTTAAAAAACCAACTTCACAGTCCCCAAGAATCACCTGCAAGTAATCACCTGTCACATGCAACAGATGTCCAGAACAAACAAGAGGATGTTTTGTAAACTCTCAAGCAAGAATGTGCAAGCTAAAACCAAAAAATGATTATTGAATAATATGATAATTACAATGTGATTAATCCTTATGAGGAGATCAAGAAAATCTAAAATTAGGAAACCCTAGTGTGCACACTTAATAATTAATAAATAATTATTAATGTGCCTAAGTTTAGCTTAAGCAACCTAAAGGAATAAGTGACTTAATTAATTAACCAATATGATTAAATTAATTAAGTGGAATAACTTATTACTCTAACTACCCCCCTTAAGATGAACTTAGGGAGTAGTTAAAACTCTGATACCATGTTAGAAACCAAGATCACCTGCATGCAATCACCTATCACATGCAAAAGACATGCAAAACCAAAGAAGATGTTCTGGAAACCTCAAAGTAAAAATGCATTATTGAGAATCAATTATTACAAAGAGATCAATCCTTATGAAGGATATCAAGAAACCCTAAAAGGGAAACCCTAAATGAAACCCTAGTGTGCACACTTAATAATTAATCAATTATTAATGTGCCTAAGTTTAGCTTAAGCAACTAAAGGAATAAGTGACTTAATTAATTAACTAGTATGATATAATTAATTAAGTGTAATAACTTATTACTCTAACACCCCCCCTTAAGATGAACTTAGGAAGAAGCTAAAACACTAGAAGAAGATGCATGCAAGCAAAGATGGGTCTCGACAACTAGGCCTGATCAGGTACCCATTTAAAAATGCAAGAATGAGGTAGAGGAGGAAAACTCAGTGGGACAAAACCCCCCTACAATGAGATGACATGCTACAAAGAAGCATTGGAAGAACTCTGTAGAGTAACACTGGAACCGCAATCTGTCAAGAAAGGAAAGATACTTTTGTCTACAAGAAACCATATCAGAATCATAATGATGCAATAGCAAACCTGATGCCACAGAACACTCAAAAACTCTAAACGGGAACAACCTTGGAATCTATGAAGCAGCAGTCAATTATTGAATGATGTGATACTAAAACGAAGTGCAAAGATGCAAGGTGCACTCTCCCAACTGGCAAAACATCCAAGTAATCTCCAAAACACCCATCGTTCCAAATCTGGATTAATGATAAACCAAGGATAGATACAAAAAAAAGTGCATGGACAGCAACATAGATCTCCTCAATACCTTTCCAACGCCACAAAGATAGCAAAAATTGGAGATCGTGGCAAAAAGTTATGAGCTCAGAAGCATAAAATAAACATCTGACTTCAAACAGAAATAAATTTAGTAAACCAGAAAAATAATGTAAAATAAACTACACCACAGATAGTGCTCGGAACCAGCTTTCTGACAATATCTTGTTTTCCCGATTTCGATACCGTATGCCCAAGTTATGCCAAAAACAAAAAAACTGCTCTTTTAGGAAAATTAGGGTTAGGAGGGGGCAAAGAGGCCGTATGGACGCTGACGTCATGCTGATGTCAGAATTTCACAAGAAAAAATTTGATGGCCATCTAGCCGTCGCCACAAAAAATGCCCCCCCTGCAAAAAAAATTTGACAGAGCCCATAGTCGTTGATATGACCAGGGGCTAGGTGCTGGAGTTGGTCGGGGGTCGGGCGCGAAGCTCCCGGTCCCCCATATGACCTCGAGCTGGTGCGGAGGAGCCCTCGAGGGCTGAGTAGGGTCGATGGCCAGATGGGGGAGCCACCGGCGGTGGCGGTGGACCGGTGACTGCCTGGTGGCTGCCCGGTGGCAGAAACCTTTTGCATTGGAGGCGGTGGCACGGAACATGAAAAACTTGTTTTTCTTAAATTTTTTTCGATTTTCGTGCCTCCAAACACGTGTTGGGGAGGCGTACGGCCTCCCTAGCAAAAACGTTTTGCCTTAGAAACCAACTTCTCCAAAATGGATGATTTGATAGGCATTTCTAGGGTTTTGTGGTGCTGCGAATGCGATGGCGACATCCGTTTGAGCCCAAGGTGTCCCAAAAAATCGACTACCCCCAGATCTTGCAAAAAGATGCCTGTGGAAACCCTTGCACTTGAAACTCACTGAGAGGCCATATCTTCAGATCATGAACAGGCAGCGGTAGGTTTGGAGCTTTGATACCATGTAGAAGTTGAAAAACCAACTTCACAGTCCTCAAGAATCACCTGCAAGCAATCACCTGTCACATGCAACAAATATTCAGAACAAACAAGAGGATGCTCTGTAAACTCTCAAGCAAGAATGTGCAAGCTAAAACTAGAAAATGATTATTGAATAATATGATAATTACAATGTGATCAATCCTTATGAGGAGATCAAGAAAATCTAAAATTAGGAAACCCTAGTGTGCACACTTAATAATTAATAAATAATTATTAATGTGCCTAAGTTTAGCTTAAGCAACCTAAAGGAATAAGTGACTTAATTAATTAACCAATATGATTAAATTAATTAAGTTGAATAACTTATTACTCTAACAATTATTAGCTCATTTCAAATTGGCATTACAAAGAGAAAACAAAGAATTGGAGAAACTTAGACTTTGTATAGAACAGTTAAGACTCCAACAAGATATTATGACCAAAAGTGACATATATATACCTAGGCCTAACATGTGGTGCACCTACTACAAAACAAAAGGTCATGTTAGAAATGAATGTCCCAAAGAAATAGAGGAAAAAAAGTAAATGTGTTACGAGTAGACCTTTGAACAGTACCCAATAAGTTGAATTTAAACTATAGTGGAGTCTATGGGGAGTGGGATGTGTTGCAAGTATGAAGGTGTTGTCATTGATGTCAACAAGATTATTTTTTCATTGGTGATAGTTATGCAGGAATTAAGAAATATTTTTCTTTGATTAGGTTACATTACGTTGTCATCAGTTAAGTTGTTGATGTTAACCTCTGGTGTTGCTTTGATAGGATTTTGTTTATGGATTAGATGTCGAGGATATTGAGAAAATTTATATAATATGGAAACATTGTGTTATAGAGGGTTTCTGGTTTTGCTTTGCATTTCTTTTAGGTTAAATATATACTTTTGTGGTTGGGATATGTTTGTTAGAAGTGTTTAAAGTTTATATATCTAGAATTTTGGCTTTTGGATCGATGTTCAAAGGAAGTTATGTTCACCAGTGTGTGAATTGGTCTTGTAGTGTTGCTTACAAAGGTGTCTGGACAAAATTCTTTTGCTCCATTTTTCTTCACAATTTTTCTCCATATCTTGTAATTTTGAAGATATGTTGATGGTGTTGATCTCTTTCCCGTGCAAGAGTATTCATGGTTTCATGATTTGGAAGATCAATTGTAGTGTTGCAGTGTTTGGTACTGTAGTTTGAATGTACAAGTTGTGTACATTTTGAAGGTGTGAGTTGTTGCTAAGGATTTTTATGGATTTCAAGTTGAGAGGAATATTTTAAATCATGATGAAGCATAGTATGTGGTTCACAAGTTGTCTTTAGAATTGAGGAAGCATGTAATTCAAAGTTTAATGGTGTTTGCATGGGTAATGACTGACCTAACATTTACACTACATCTGAAGATGATCAAGCATTAATGAAAGTGTAGTGTGGTGTGTGAGATTTAAATTGGGTCCTAGTTAAGTTTTGTATTGGTTCGCTTTTCATTCCTATCCACTATGGGAATGTTGAGTGCTGACCTATTTTGAATTTGTAAAGTGTAAGGTGAGTGTATCCGACTTGAAGATGCTTTTCAAGTTACGAATGGTATAAATTCAAGGTCAATTGATGCAAGATAAGTAGTGGAATAGATTTGAGTGATGTGATGTGAAATTAAGTGCAAAAGTGTGAATTACAGTGCGAACTATAACACAAGATTGTTGAATATAGCGAGTTGAGGTATCTTGATATTTTCAAGGTTGCGAGTGTTGTTGGAATTTTTGTGGTTGAATTTATGTTGCATAGAGATTTTGTTCTCTTTGCAACATCTTATCTTCTTTTCTTATTTCTATTCTGGCAATGAGCCTAGGTTGTGAGCCTTCTAGATAGTGTGTCCCATTTTGGTAGTGATCCTCTTTATACCAATTTTGCAATTACTTATATTGTGAGCTAATCCTCACTATGGTTATTCTCTTCTAGGATTTTCCACATAAATTTGGTGTTCTCTTATGTATGGTTTTGATTGTTTTAGTTTTTTTTATCTACTTTTCATGTCCAAACATTATAACAAATTTAGGGTTTAATGAATGCATGTGGATCTAATCATTGTTGATGGTTTTAATGTTTTAATTTGATATAATTGATTCACCCCCCTCTTAGTTGTCTTTTTCATTTCAAAAATTGGTATCAAAGTGAGGTTTCTTGAAGAAAATCTTAACTGCTTGAGGTAGATCTAGGATGGCGAGCAAGAATGAGATCCCTATGTTTGATGGCACAGACTATGCATTCTATAAATTAAAGATGGAAGGATATCTAATTTATCTTGGATTTGATGTCACTAAGGCAATAAAGATTGTATATAAGATACCTACAAATGGACCGAGCACAAGTGATGAGATCAAGGCCTATAAAATAGATGGTAATGAAAGGTTTTTATTTTTAGTCTTGCACATACCAAATTAGTGAAAGTTATGGATCTGAAAATTGCTAAAGAAGTTTGGGATAAGCTATAGAGTATTTATGAAGGATATAACAAGGTTAAACAAGCTAAGTTGCATAATTTAAGGACATAATTTGAGACTTTGTGGATATTTGAAGATGAAATAGATACAAGTTACATGTAGAGGGTTGATGAACTAGTAAGTTCTATGAGAGGTCTTGGTGCACAAGTCAAAGAACGTGAGGTGGTAAAGAAAATTCTCATAACTCTTCTTGATTCTTATAGTGAAAAGGTTTTTTCTATTGAAGAAGTTGCACATTTTAATACATACACTAGAGATTAGTTGTTTGGCACACTAACTTCATTTGAGATGAGGAAAATTGGTCTAAAGAATGGTGCAAAAGTGGAGACTACTTTCAAGACTAGAAAATAAAAAAAAGTTGAAGATTTATATGGAGATGATCTTGATGATGTGGAAGATAACTTTGTAAGAAGAATGAAAAAGGCCACTAGTAAACTTACAAAGGTAAATTACCTTTCAAATGTTTCATTTGTGGAAATACAAGTCGCTATGCTTCGAGATGTCCAAAGAGAAATGCGAACAATAAGAACAAGGAAAACAAAGGAAAAATGATTAAGAGGAGCTACTATGTTAGAGAAGATGCTAGCATTTCTGACAGTGAATTTGATTATGGAGATGTTGATGATAATGAATTTTTGTTCTTAGCTTTAAAAGATGAATTTGGTTCTGGTAACTCTGAAATTTGTATGAAGGAAAGTGTTCTAGAGAAAAAGGATAAAACTAGAGGAACTTTGGTATCTACTTTTCATGTCAAAAAAGATAATTTTGTTGAACTTAAAAAATATGATGGACTTGTTAAATTTGGAGATGATTTAGGTGCTAAGATTTATGGAATAGGATCAATCAATTTTTATAAAAAGCATAATATTGAAGATTTTTACTATGTTAAAATTTTAAGGAATAATCTCTTGAGCATTGGACAAGTCTGTAGAAAATGATACAATCTTATGTTTCAGGATGATGGATGTGAGATCATAAAAGGGTCTAGAACTATAATTGTTATTGGAAAGAGGAGATTTGGAAATATCTACCATCTCAAGGGTGATGATGGTCACTATTTTATGACTCAAATTAATGATAGCTAGTTATGGCACAGGAAAATGTGTCACATTAATTTTGATAACCTAGTTAGGATCAGTTCAATTCAATCAATGAGAGATCTATCAAGGATTACAAAGCCTATCAATGATGTTTGCAGAGATTGTCAATTTGGAAAAAAAACTAGAAGTAGTTTCAAGGGAAAGGAACAATCTTCTATCAAATTGCTGGAATTGGTACACACAAACCTTTGTGGTCCTACAAGAGTGAGAAGTATTCAATGTGACATGTATTTCATGATTTTTATTGATGATTATTCTAGAATGGAATGTGTTACTTTTCTTAGAGAAAAATTAGAAGCTCTAGATAGATTCAAAGCATTCAAAGTTATGGTTGAAAATGAGAAGGATTTGAAGATCAAATGTTTGAGGTCTAACAGAGGTGGAGAGTTCACCTCCAATGAATTTAACATATTTTGTGAGAATCATGGCATAAAAAATCACTTGTCTTCCCCTACAAATCCTCAAAAAAATGGAGTGGTTGAAAGGAAAAACAAGACTGTTCAAGAAGTTGTAAGGACTATGATGAAAGAAGCTAATCTATTGGAAGTCTACTAGAGAGAAGAAATTCATACTGTTGTTTACATACTTATTAGAGTTCAAGAAAGAGCTAAAACACAAAGACTCCCTATGAGTTGTGGTATGGAAGGATGCCTACTGTCAAGTACTTTACAGTGTTTGGAAGCAAATGTTATATCAAAGGAGATGATGAAAACTTAGGAAAGTTTGATTTAAGGTTTGATGAAGGTATCTTGGATATTATATAAAAAGAAAAGCTTACAAATGTTATAAGAAAAGGTTAAGAAGGATTGTTGAAAGTGCCAGTTTCAAGGTTGATGAAGATTTAAGGAATTTAGTGGTAATAGATGGATATGAATTAGATGAACTTTATTGCAAAGAAGAAGAAGAAAAATCTGAGGTAAAATAAGTGCGCAATGAAGAGGAATAAGCTCTGGAAAAGACCCCTAATACCCCTAAGTATGTACACAGAAATCATTTCGATGAATATATCATTGGAGAGAAAAGCAAAGGTGTGTTGACAAGAAGAAGAGTTGTTATCGTAGAGGCAAATTTGTGTTTACTTTCTAAAGTTGAACCTAATATAGTGATCGACTCATGCAAAGATGAACATTGGATGAAGGAAATTGAAGAAATTATGCAGATTGAGAAGAATCAAACTTGGCAACGGGTTCCTAGACCTGAAAACAAAAATATTATTAGAACTAAATGGGTATTTAGAAACAAGCTGAATTTAAATTGAGAAGTGGTAAGAAATAAGGCAAGGATTATGTGTAAGGGATATGCACAATTTGAATGAATAGACTTTGAGGATACATTTTCTCTGGTGGCTAGAATGGAAGAAATCAAAAAAAAAATAGATTTTGTAGCACATAAGGACTTTAAAATTTATCAGATGAATGTGAAAGTCTACTTTCTTGAATGGAGAATTGGAAGAAGAAGTTTACATGGAACAACTGTAAGTATTTCAGTTGTCAAATAAACCTAATATGGTATGCAGACTGAAGAAGGAATTGTATAGATTGAATCAAGCTCCCAGAGCTTGGTATGAAAGGTTGGACAAATATTTGATACAACAAGGATTCAATAAGGGTGCCATATAGTAATCTCTACTTTAAAGTTGAGGAAGACTGAATCTTGATAGTGGTATTATATGTTGATGACATAATCTTTGGAGGCAATGAAGCTATATGAAGGTAGTTTGTAGAAGAGATGCAAACATAGTTTGAGATGTCTATATTTGGGGAGATGAATTTATTCCTTGGGCTACAAATCAATCAAATAGTTAAAGGCATATTCATTTCACAATCAAAGTATGTTAATGAGATGTTGAAGTTTGGAATGGAAGACTCCAAATTGATATGCACTCCTACAGTTACTAGTTGCAAATTGAGTAAGGATGATGAATCCCCTAAGGCTGATCAAAGCAACAATAGATCTATGATTGGTGGACTCCTATACCTAAATACTACTAGACTGAATATCATACATGTAGTTTTTCTTGTGGATAGATTTTAAGAAGAACCTAAAGAGACACATGTTGCAAAAATGAAGAGGATATTTAGATATTTGAAAGGCACTCTAGATTATGGCTTGTGGTATCCCAAGGATATTGATTTCACATTGATTTCTTACACAGATATAGATTAGGCTAGTTATCTAGATGATAGGAAAAGTACAAGTGGTGGTGCATTATTTCTTGGATGTAGATTAGTATCATGGCTTAGTAAGAAACAATATTTTGTTTCTTTATCTACTACAAAGGTTGAGTATATTGCAGAAGCATCTTGTTTTACATAGGTATTATGGATGAGACAAACATTGAAGGATACAAAATGGTGTATGATGAGCCTATTTATATATTTTGTAATAATACAAGTGCAATCAATTAATTTTGAAGAATCTAGTGATGCATTCAAGAACATAGAATATATCAATTAGGTATCACTTTTTGAGAGAGAAGGTTGTGGAGAATCAAGTGAAGCTTGAATATGTACCTACAAAGGATTAGATTGTTGACATATTTAATAAGGCTCTTCCTAAGGATGCTTTTGAGTATCTTTGAGAGAAGTTGGGGGTTATTGTCCCTCCTTCTTTAAACTAGATGAATATGGAGATGCATCAGTCCAACAAATCTATGGATTCATTCCTTTTTTGGACTAGTGTTGGTGGCTACCTCTCAGGGAAGTAGGTAGTGACATTGTTGCAGTATGGAGTTGTCATTGTGTAGAGGTTGTTGAGTTGATTGGTGTATACTCCCAAGGGGAGTATTTAGAGTAGTTGTAAGTATATTGGTTCTATGTCAAAGGGGGAAAATAATACGAAATATTTTTTCCTTTTCCATTGATGTAAAAAGGGGGAGAGAGAGAAGTCATGAGAAAAATTCTATTTATACAAAGGGAGAATTAGAAAAGTATCAAAGGGGGAGAGAGTGTAATAAGTTAGTTATGCAATGGGGAGAAAAGGAAATAATTATGTTTAGAGATATATTTTGTCTTTGATGGTTTTTCACATCTTGTGTTGTCATCAATGATAAAGGGGTAGATTGTTACAAGTATAAAGGTGTTGTCATTGGTGATAGTTGTGTAGTAATTGAGAAATATTGTTGCTTTGATTAAATGTATTATTTTTTCATTAGTTAAGTTGTTGATTTTAACCTTTGGTGTTGCTTTGATAAGCTTCTATTTATGGCTTAGATGTCAAGGATATTGAGAAAATTGATAAAATATAGAAACAAGGTGTTGCAGAGGTGTTTTGGTTTGCAGAGGTGTTCTAGTTTTTCTTCGCATTTCTTATAGGTTGAACATATTCTTTTGTGGTTTCAACATGTTGGTTATAAGTGTTCATAGCTTCTATATCTAGAATTTTGGCTTCTAGATCAATGGTCACAGGAAGTTATGTTCACCAGTGTGTGAACTAGTTTTGCAATGTTGCTTATAGAGGTGTCTGGGAGAAATTATTTTTCTCCAAGTTTCTCTATAATTTTTCTTTGTGTATTATGATTCTAAAGGTATGTTGATGGTGTTGATCTCTTGCTTGCATCAAGATTATTTGTGGTTTGGTTCTCTAGAAGATGAACTATAGTGTTGTATTGTTTGGTAATGTAGTTTGAATGTACAAGCTATGTACATTTTCAAGGTGTGAGTTGTTGCGAAGGAGTTTGATGGATTTTAGGTTGATAGAGGAATATTTTAGATTGTGATGAGGCATGGAATTTGGTTTTCAATTCGTCTTTGGATTTGAGGAAGCATGTAATTCAAATTTTAATGGTGTTTTTACTAGCAACGACTGACTTGGTGTTTACACTACATTCGAAGATGTTCAAGAATTAATGAAGGTGTAGTGTGGTGTGTGAGATTTGATTTGGGTCCTAGTTAAGTTTTGTATTGATCTTGTTTTCATTCCTATCCACTGTAGGAATATTGAACATCGAACTATTTTGAATTTGTAAAGTGTAAGGTGAGTGTAGCTGACTTGAAGATGCTTTTCAAGTTGTAGATGGTATAAATACAAGGTGAATTGATATGAGATAAACAATGGAATAGAGTTGAGTGATGTCATGTGAAATTAAGTGAAAACATGTGAGTTGTAGTGCAAGCTATAACACAATATTATTGAATGTAGTGAGTTGAGGTATCTTGATCTCTTGAACAGTGTGAGTGTTGTTGGAGCTCTTGTAGTGGAATTTTTGTTGCATTGAGATTTTGTTCTCTATGTAACTTCCTTATCTTCTTTTCTTCTTTCTATTATGGAAGTGAGCCTCTATAGACTATGCATCTTATTCTAGTAGTGAGCCTCTTTGTACCAATTCTGCAATTACTTATATTGTGAGCTAATCCTCACCATGTTTTTTCCCTTCAAGGGTTTTCCACGTAAATTTGGTGTTCTCTTGTGTATGGTGTTGATTGTTTCAATTTATGTTATCTTATTTTTATATTCAAACACTATAATAGATTAAGATTTTAATGAATGCATGTGGATTTGATCACTATTGAGGGTTTTAATGTTTTAATTTGATACAAATGATTCACCCCCCTTAGTTGTCTTGTTCATTTCAAAATGATGACCACGATACCAAAAATATCCATCACATCTATTCTAGGTAAGAGAAGACTCCACCATAGTAAGCAATAAAGATTAACATTCATTGGAATATGTAAAAGGACTGGTGGAAAACCAACTATATACACCTAATACTGGATACAATGTACCACCATGGAAGAACAACAAAGGGAATATAAAAAATTCTCAACACTCAGAACCATACATCAAAATTGGTCTATTGCACAAAGGAACAGACCAATGCCAAGGAAGAGGAAGGAGATAAAATGTTATATACTTCAATTATAGAAAACCAGGACACTTTGCGACTAATGCTAGGATGAAATAATAAAACAATGTGGTTTATGTGGCTAAGAAGATCATAATGCCTTCAATTGTGATAAAGCACATCAATATTATAAATATACAACACCATAGACCCAAAATGAGGATCCATAAAAAATTCAATACAAAAAAAGGAGTAAGACTTCTTTGGAAGGCACCCAAAAACCTAGAAGAGGAAATAAGGAGATGCTACAAAGTAGGACGAGATGAAGGATATACTACATAAGAAAGTAGTACATGAGATGAGTATCGTAAATACCCTAGAACAAAAGAAAGGGTAAAGTGGCAGTTGTCACTAGACAAGGTACCAATAGTGAAAGATAGGAAGTGGTACCACTAGAAGAAGAAAGTTTAGAGAAGAAATTAAAATTCCACCCCACCAAACAACAACATGATTAGATCCTAGAATAGGCTAGGAAAATCATTAAAATGGAACAAGGAAAGGAAAAAGTGAAAATTGGTTATCTCTTAGCACAAGAAGGAAGAAGACTAAAACAATTGGCACAAATGGTAGGACAACATGACCTCCTCACAAAATTGAAAAAAATACTAAATACTAGAATAAGAAATCCATTTCACAAGTTAGGAAAGTAGGGAAACTTTTGAAAATCAAGACTCTCATGATTAACCTCTGGATTCATAACTGAAAGATCTCTAGGGTAATGGTTGATTTAGGGGTAGATATAAATCTAATCCAAAAAAGGATATAGGAATACCTAGGAAGACCCACACCAGAACCTACCCCATACAACATCAGTCTGGTGGATGGATCTGGAATGGAAACCTTAGGTACTTGGAGACAGGTGGAAGTAAACATCAAACAAGTAAAAAAAGTTGTAGATTTTCAAGTAGTCATGATCGAGGAAAAAATTGATTCCTTTGATGCACTCTTAGGAATAAGATGATTTGTAGACAAATGTGAAGTAATAGATGCAAGGAAAGAAGTCATTTTATTTACAAATGATATGAGAATAGTACACACCCCCTTAGGAAAGAATCAAGATGATACCTATATAAAAGAGGTGAATGTAGAGGAATATGATGATGATGACAAAAGGATGACATCATAACTAAATTCCCTACAAATGAAATTTGGGAAGAACCCAAATCTAAAGGGAACTTAGAGATAAATGAAACTAATGGGAGTATAGATAGTGAGAGATCCCTAGAAGCATGGCTACAAGATGAACCAAAATTATATTCTCACTGGATCTTTGGCTATATAAGGATATTTATGGAAAGGAAGACACCAGCAGAAGTACCATACACATAAAACATACCACATGATATTAGTGAAAATGCAAAGAATGGTGAGAAGGAAGATAATGAAGTTTCTCATAAGGTCAATCACATTTCACATGGAATTTCAAATATAAATTTTCTCCTAAATATTCCAAAGTGGTAGACTTATTGGCATACCTATCACAAATAGAAATTTTTTTCCCAAATGAAACCCACAAACTTGATATCCTACCATACACTATTACCTGCTCTACCAGATTCTAGTATAACACACATGGGCACACAATTATCAAATGAGAAACTTTCAAAACATTGATAAAAGCAATATTACTAATAGAAGTAGGAGAATATGAGGACATACACATATATGAGGGAGATATCCTATTGTAACATCATTTAAACATTTGTATGGACTTCTCGGATTAAGGATATGTGTATGATGATAGACTATACATCCAACTGTTCTATTGGACACTTAACATGGTGGCCAAAACTTAGTAAATTAACCAAGAGAGATGTGTAGAAACTAAAACATGGGAGGAAGTAACAATATATTTCCTTCATACCTTATCTTTTCCTAGTGAAAATCCTCAGATACATATCACATTACTAAGAATGAAGGAGATCATATTCAATCTAAAAGCTGATCAAAAAAATTTTGTAGATATATGAGTACATTAGTTGGTTGAATTGGGAATCAACCAGTGTAGAGAAAAATAGTTGTGCAACACAAAATGATGAAGAAAGATCTGATCCAAGAACGGAAATCAATCAAGGAGAATGGGAAATTGAAGAATCTACATAGCCTAAGAATAAATAGTATAATTACCTCCTCAAACTAAAGGAGGAAAATATTGCAATAAAAGGATATCCCAAGATGGAAAGAATAGGGGACTATGTGGATGAAAAGGTAGTAGCTTAGACAATAGAAGCCCTCTCAAAACTCCAAGATTTATTCCCTATAACCTTCATAGAATAGAACCTTCATAGAAATCAAACGAATTAAAGAAGTGGGAATGATGAAAATTAAACTAAAGGAAGGGGTTAAGCTGGTATGGAAAATACCTTATAGATCGAATCCAAATATGAAGAAAAAGGTCAAAATAAAGATAGGAAAAATTCTAACTTCCATAATCATTAAACCGATAGAGGATGCATATGGGATAAGTACTATAATTATCCAAAACAAGAAAACTAGAGAGATAAGGATTTGTGTAGATTTTAGGAAGTTGAAAAAAACTTGCATACATGATCCCTTCCCAACCCCATTCACTAAGGAAATTTTAGAGTTAGTTGTAGGAAGAGAGATATATTCATTTACTAACAGTTTCTTCGAATATCATCAAGTTAGATAAAAGAGGAAGATCAGCCCAAAACTACTTTTTCCATAGAATGTGCAACATATTTGTACATAGTCATTCCTTTTGGGTTGAAAAGTTCCCCTACAATATTTAGTAGAATAATGATTAACATAGTTGGGATGAGTTTTTCGTAGTCCATGATTTTTTTTTTGCAAGCTTCTGGATTCAATTGTGTATGTTTTTCTAGAATCTTGAATCCTCAGCTTGTTTTCACAAAAAACATACATAGTTGAATCCAAAAGTTTGCAAAAATAAATTATTAACATGTTTCAATATTTTGTACATGATTTTCTAGAAGTTTTCTTAGATGACTAGATGGTCTCTAGATTAGTAAAATATAATGTATAGGTACTTCACATGATTCTAAATAGATGTAGGAGCATGCAAATTTCACTAAATATTAATAAATGTGCCTTTGTGGTACCCTTTGGGACCTTACTAGGCCATATTATATGTAAAGAGGGATTAATGGTCAATCCTATGAAAGTTGCCTTAATATGAAACTTATTTCCCCCTAAAAATGCACCAAAAGTTAAGAAATTTTTGGGATATACAAGATACCATATGAAGTTTATAAAGGGACATTCAGATATTGCTACACCATTCAAGGAGCTATTGAAGAATAAAAATGGTAGGAATATTGAATGGAATGGAGAGTCTAAAAAATAATTTGATATATTAAAGAAGAAGATTGTAGAAACACCAATCCTCATATTTCTAGATTGGATAAACCCTTCTCATGTTCATGTAGACACTTTTGGTATCACCATAGGAGAAGTGATTACCCAACCTAAAGGGAATAAGTACCACCCCATTGCATTTACTAGTATGAAATTATCTACTACAGAGAATAATTATATTACCATAGAAAGAGAGGAACTAGCTATGGTCTATACACTCCAGAAATATAAACATTACCTACTATCCACCCCATTCACCTTTCTTCACCGAATATGCACCTATTAAGTATCTAACCAATAAAATGGTAACACATGGACACATATGCAGATGGTTATTACTATTTGAGGCATTCAATTTCAAAATTATGGTAAAACCTAGTAAAAATAACCAAGGACTAGACTACCTATCCAAAATTGAGACCAAAAAATAATTAGGTGTTCAAGGAGAAGATCTCCCCGATGCACACCTATTTCACATTAAATTGATACCAGAGGAGTTTCTGGATATTTCTATCTTATTTTCGACAAGGGAATTTCCCAAAGATATCTCACTACAAGAGAAACAATCACTTTCGTGCAGGGTTTTCCCATACACCTTAGTCAAAGGATAAGTACATCATTTACTTAAGGATGACTTCTTGAGAAGAGTGGTTTATAAACATGAAAATTAAGTAAATTTTAAAGGAAGCACGTGAAGGAGTTGTAGGGGACATAAATCTAGAGAAACTACAATGAGAAAGGTACAACTTGCAAGTTTATGGTGGCCAACTCTTCATAGAGATGCTAAGGAATATACAAAAGGGTGTGATATTTTTCAAAGGGTAGGGAAACCTATTACAAGAGATGAAATACTATTAATATCGGTATTAGCACAAAATCCTTTTGAAAAATGGGTCATAGACTTATTGCACCTATTGATCCATCGACAAAACATTCTAAGACAAGGTTCATTATAATTGGAGTAGAATACCTTACATAATGGGTAGAGGAAGTACCTACAAAGGATTCTACCACAAATTCTACAGTAATATTTTTTTATGAGAACATAATCACAAGATATGAATGCCTACTTAGTATAGTGAGTGACCAAGAAAAAAAACTTTGTAAATAACATGGTAAAGGAATTACTATAAAAATTTATGATAACACACAAAAGAAGCTCCCCCTACCACCCAAAGGACAATTTGGAAAGTGAAGCTTTAAAGAAGTTAACTATAAAAGCTTTTACTAAACTGTGTGATGGGAATAGGACACATTGGGATATAAAATTACCTAAGATACTTTAGGCATATCACACATCATATAAAAGGAATAATAAATTCATTTTATTTTAACTAGTCTATGGCATTGATACCACAATCCCTATGAACTTTATAGTCCCCAACCTACGTACCAAACTCACCTTGTGGTTGGAAGATAACCGATCCCTCAAATAATGAATAGAATACTTAGATAAATTAGATGAGTATAGATAAATTTAAATGTATAATCACCAACTTGAGTGTAGAGGAAAAAATCCTGGCATGATAAAAAAATAAGATTGAAAACATTCAAAATAGGGGATATGGTTTTAATTTATGATAGCAAGTTCAAGAAATAAGGGAACCTAAAGATGGGATGGTTAGGACCATTCTATATCCATAATATCAATGATTTTGGAGCAGTACAACTTAGATAAATGAATGGAACACTTCTAACCAGATATGTAAATGGTGCATTCCTCAAAAATTACCAGTTACCAATAGATTCAAAAAAATAAAATACAAGAATCACATTCTAATGTATATAATGTACTATAGTTCAAACCATAAAAACAATTAAAAATCAAAACACCCAAAAATTAACCCATCACATAAAAAAATTGAAACAACTAGGAAACACCATGTAATGAGAACTAGCATTAAATACACTATCACCCACTCTTCTATTTAACACTATATTCCACTCATAACACTCACATGCCTCTTCTATATTCTAATTTATTGTACTAAATCTACTAAGATAAAACCCTAGAAGCTCCCTGTACTCTACAATTTTCTTTGCTAATGGCCACACCAATAGAGTTAAGATCTACAAGAAGCCTTGGACCAAGTACCAAAAGTAACCATATAAGGCCCTCAAAAAAGATAAGGATGGGGCATTCTCCTAGGTTCCCCACAATGTGGTATACTTGGAGGATGTTCAAAAATATATTCATGAAAAAATTGAAAAAATTGACCACACTAAGCTCGAGGAGCTCCACCCATCACTTCTAGAAGATGAAAAGAAGAAATATAAGATAAAATATATGGAGATTGGACAAAAAACATCAGGCATTTGGAAAGACTATCTATTATTCTATGATGAAGATGCATGGTTCAGAATGTATTGAGCAAGGTGAATGATGAATTCGTGTACCTAGATAAACCCTACCAAATCAAAAAGGAAGATACTCACATAGTGATAGGGCTAAGAATAGAAGGTGGCATTCTTTCCAAGAAAGATATAAAAAATAGTGAGGTACAATAATTGACTAGAGGAACCCCAAACGACCAAAGAATGAACATAAAGACAATAAAAAATGATGAAGTTCACTATTTTGTGATAGGGATTGCATATAAAATATACTATGCCAATTGGGAAGACTTCACCACAACTACCACTATCCATACAAAATATCAAATGGTGGTGGAGGGAAAAGATTTCGACCTTTGCAAGGACATGCGGGAGCAACTGATAGAAAATATATAGAAGATAAAGACCTCCAAGTACCACTTCCGATATGGTACATTTCCCATATGTTTAATGTTTTATTTTCTTAAAGAATTACTAAATTTTAAAGGCAATGTATGGCAACTCAACCAAATAGTGGTGACCCAAATCATGTACCATATTCATCAATTCTTGAATTCCAAAGCCTACAAAGCCACACACTTGGGTTTCCTCAAAACCTTCCAAGAACAAATGAAAGAAAGGGAAAGGATTCCCCATGCATAGACCACCCAATACACCAATACAATCATATTCATGGTGGATAAGGACTATGCATATATGGAGGCAATAGAACCACAGACAGTTTAGGTACTTTGGCTACCATATGAAGTCATTGTATAAGAGGTAGATGCTTATGTTTCTACTCTAATAAGACAACCTAGGGATCCTAATTTAGATGGGTTTGACACATATAAACAAGTGATGGAAAAAAAGATCAATAAAGGTGGTGGAAGAAGAATAGGAGAAATAAAGATAAACCCCACAATGAATAGGGAATATCGGAAGGGGGTTCACTCAATTATTTGCTGCCATAGTGTGGTTAGATCCCTCCTCCACAAGAATATTAGGGAGGATTCACATCACATCACCAAAAAAGTTAGAAGGCCCCACCATCTCCATACTCAACTCAAATATCCACATCAGGGAAACCACCTCAAGTCACTCCAAAGAGACCCTGATAGGTAAGGCCCAAGCAAATGAAAAAAAGAAGTGGAGTAGAGTAAACTATAGAGGAAGAAGAAGAGGTTGAACAACCTCTCAAAATAAAGAAAAGAGGGAAACATACCTTGACATCCAATCCTTAGGACATCCAAAAGAAACCTCAACTTCCAATTGACATCTTGGCGATACTAAATGTCATCCTCCACTTTAGGTTGCTATCATAGATACTAGAGACATATGCATAATCAAATGAATTAAATAAAGCTAGAATAATACAATGTCTCCTTGGGCATGCCAATCAATCCAATAAAGGGCTAGAGGAAGCAATGAAGGACTTTCCATAAGAAATTGTTTCCACAATAAGGGAGAAAAGGGACAAGGCACTAAGCAAGGAAGAGGAAATAAGGGAGAAAGTTATCTCCACACTCAAATCAAATATAGTTGAGGAGAAGAAGTAGATATTATCCAAATCACAAGCTCAATATATCTGCACATAGAAAAGATTAGACAAATTCATGGAAGATGATTCAAAGAACATAGAGGCAATCTAGAAGGAAATCAAAGATGTCACTCAGAAGCTCTATGAAGAGATGCTAAAGAATACTAGAGAAGAGGTAGAGAATATTGGGGAAGAGGTATAAGGTCCCCACCCACCAAAAACTAATCCAAATAGTGAAGAAAATGAGAAAAGTGAAGATACTACCACTAAAGAGACAACCACCCCTAGTTCTACAATCTCCACTATCAAGAATTTTCTAATGCAAAAACAAAAAATCATAGTGCCATCATCGCAGCTATTGCAAATACCAATAGTAGGATCATAGGTGGATATGTCCAACATTTCTCCATTATATAAGATTCAAATTGGAGACCTTATCCATGCTACAAGGGATAAACTATTAAGTGGTCATGTAAATAAAGTGGATCAACTACAAGATGTAGTAGATACACTACAAAAGGTTATTCCCCATGTACCAAAGGACACTTCACTATCCCTTCTACAACAACTTAAATAGTTGGCGGAGAACCTCCAAGGGGATTTGGCTACCACCAAATAAAACATAAGGAAAGAGACACAATATGAGGTTCTAAATATAAGAACAAAGCATTATACCAAAAAATGCAGCACCACACACTCTAAATTAGAGGAGAATATCAAAGGGTTGAGTGACGCAATTACAAAAGCAAGGGTGATTTACCAATTTTGTTTACAATGGCCTACTACAAAAAAAGACCTAAAGGATAATGTAGCTTAACTGGAGAACCAAATAACACAAGTGGCATAGACCTATATTCCTCTCCAAGATAGGGATGGAACCACCAGAGCCCGAGTGGAAACCATACACTCCCAGCTACATAAACTCCACAAACAAAGGGAGTAGATCAAGAATATGAGGGAAAAAACTTGATATGAAAAGTATTAGGGATAATTGGGGAAGCATAATAAATAGAAAAAATCATTCAAATCCCTAATAGTCTAGTTGATGCTGAGGAAATAGTAGTACAAATCTAGAGTCACATTTCCACTCTACGGTGGGAAAAAACACATTCGGTTAAGATATTCAAGCACCTCAAGGAAATATACAAGCATCTCCTCCCCAATTAAGCATCATGTCTTGAGGACAAGACATCATTTTAAAAGGGGGGATGATGTTAGCAAGACAAGGGCTAGAATAGATCCTACCACATGTTGTTATGTGGAGCCCGATCAAACTCAAAGTTTAAATTTTCCCATTTACTCAATGCATTCTCCCCCAAATCAATCAATGAGGGAATGCAAGGGGGGTTGCATGTTTATATTTGTAATTATGTTATAAAAAATTAAGAAATTTCCAAAAAAATGAATAGTTAATTGGTGCAAAGTGAATTCCAATAGCCATGTGTTGAATGCCAACAATCAACACGTGCAAGAGAAATGAAAAATCATGTGGTGATTGAGATTTTTTGTTGCAGGGCATGTGAAGTGTGATGGAAGAAGTTTTAGGTCACAATTTAGTGATAGGAAGAAAAATGCAAGTTATTTTGTTTGGCACACATAACACTGTGTGTGTAAAAACAAAGCAATGGATATCATGTGAATCGATTGTTGCAAGTTGTAGATGTTGCTACAAGTCATTGTAAATTGCATTTTCTAGAAATCAATTGATAAAAGAATATTTTTTGTGGACGTAGCTCAAAAATTGGGTGAACCATGTTAAACTCTTATTGTTTCTCACTATTTTTTTATTCCTCTATTTAATTATTTCATTGTGTTTAATTTAATATCCATGTAATTTTTAAATTTGAAACCTATGTTCCTACCTACAATTTCTAACACCGTGGGTTATCACAAAAGTTCTATGGATGATAGAGAACAATGCAATGTAAATAATATACAAAAGTAGAGAGAGAAAGAGAAATAGAGAGAAAGGTATAAGGATAAGGATAGATATATGAAGGTACATAAGAATACATATTGAGAAAATACTAATACCTACCTTTTGTATACAACATAATATAATATAATATAAGGAGATATAAGGAGTTATCAACATCTATGTTATGGATGAATGAATTGTTCTTTTTTTGTTAATATAGTAAAAATTCATTTGTTTATCTGAGTTCCTTACTGCAAATTCTTCTTTCTCTTACTATATCCTTTGGGGTATAAAGAGACTACACAAGAGATCCTAGGGCATAGATCTCCAAATTATACTTCCCCATTCTTCTTGATAACACTATACATTTGCATAGATATTATGACCAACACCACCTTTGAATAGTATGTTACATTTTAAGGCATGTTGATTAGAGTAAATATAATCTTCTTTCTATTTAGTCTCTCATTGCTTCATTCATGACAAAAAATTTGTGTGTCTTGAGTTTCTTTTGAGTAATTTTCATAATTTGATTATTAATTATTATGTATACTATTCAATTTGTGTGAGATGTTAATTATATCATTATAAGAATTTAATTCATAATTGTATCTAGTTTAGCATGTGTTCAAACTATAACACTTAATTAGACAATTACATATAGTTTCTTAATTAGGTCATCATCTATTTTCATATGTCAATTAGATCATTATCGTATTTATTAAATATTCTTCATAAGATTTTTTAGTAAATTATAAATTGTATTAAATTTGTTATATATGGAAATGCAACTCATGCTTTAAAACAATGTCACATGAAGTACTACAAACAATTAGGTAAGAAAATCAACTATAGATAGTCATATATGTAATAATATTTATGTACATCATCATATCATCATGCTAAAGAAATATGGTGTGTCATACAAACAATACATGACCATCCCGTAGGACTTTGGCTACCAAATTCCTAAGGACTTGGTGGTGGTTAGCATGAGATAGTAGATTAAGAGTAGCTCATAAAGCCGCTCCATGTTAGTATAATTTGTATCTCTCCTATAAGATTTGTATTAGCCTCAAGGGATGCCATGTGTGGTCATTGAAAATGATCTCTCTCTACTCATACCCTTCTCAGATCCTCTCATAGGAAGGCCTAAAAATCACTCTTAGTAGGAGCATGAGCACTCTTAGATCTTGGCTCCTCATAGGCAACTCTCAGCTCCTTGGAGGTGGATCTCATCTCCTCATGTGCAGTCCTGAATCATGCTATAGGCTTAAAAATATCTACATGGTTCCCTACACTCTATGAGGGCCTATTCTCATCTCACACTAAATTTTGTGGCTCCACATCTAGAACCATGTTTGATATCACTAGACTCAAAAATTCAAGCCAATCTCACATACCAACTACAAAATATGAAAACATAGAAAAAAATCAAATAACATGATATAAAACATAACTCAAATCTAAACATAGCATATAGTATATTATAACTTAAAGTAAAAAATTAAAATAATAATACTCATATCACCAACTCATCAATGAGGATCTTGGCATGCAGCCATGGTGGCTATGTTTGGACACTCTCAAGAGGCTAGGGGCATAGTATATGATTCTTTTTTTCTATCCTTGTGCTTGTAGGTAGGTGGTCTTTCAGGAATAGTAGGTAGTGCTCATGGTACACGAGGAAGAGATCTAGGTCTCTCCTTGTGGGAATCTCTAGCCTCCTCCTTCTCCTAAGGACCTCATCCTAATGATCGAGATGACTACTCATCCTCTTCAAAATAATCATCTCCTCCAATATTCCTATAATCATCCTCATTGTCCTTCTCATGCCTATTAGTGTGAATAAATGTTGTGTACCTAGTTAATTCACTTACTAGTGACTTAGGGGACATATTCACATGTTAAGTTTACTTAGGTCCTAAGATTATTTCTAGAAGACTTAGTTTTCATGTTTAGATCTTATCTTTTTGACCTTTATGTCAAGTTAGTTGGCTCATGTCATAGAATTAAGACACTTGCCATGATCTTTTTTTAATCATATGTCTCGCCTTGGCTATATAACCAAGGGGTTCTTACTTGTAGTTAAATTCCATTTGGTTCTAATCAAATACCATTAAAATATTGAGTATTACATATTGGCCGTATTGTCTTGCATCCATTATTGTAAATTTATGCTCTTGCTTTTCTCTCTTTTAGAAAGTTGTTTTTTATTTTGCAAGTGATATTGGAGGCTCGAGTCTTTGAGTGACTCTAACATGGTATTAGAGCTTTATATTTGCAATACCCTTCTTAGATATAGGAGATAATCATACTTGAGCTATTTCAAGGTTTCAAATCTTGGTGGATCTTGAAAAGTTGAGTATGCTCTTCTCTTGCATCATATGATGACCTAGAGAATCATAAAAACTTGAAAGAAATACTATATTTGTTTTTTTTGTCTTTGTGGATTTGTATTGCAAGCTAATTTTGGAGCATTTTGGTGAAAATATAAGCTCACTATTGAGTTTAGAATTTCCAAGAAATTCATATCTAGCTTTTATGTCACTCAATTTGGCCATTGTATGATGTAGTTGCAAACTAGGGTTTGAAGCTTAGATCTAGCGAACAAATTTTTATTGGAGCACTTATAGCCAAAATGGATTTTTACATTACATTTAGATAGCCCCAAAACACCTATTTTCATATAAAAATTTTCCATTTTAGATGAATTTGTTTTTTGGAAAACTTTTATTTTGCTAGAAGGGTCATCATTATAGGCTAAATTCAACATTTTTTCAAAAATTCATAACTTTTGATCTAGAAGTTAGATTTTTGAAAACAAGATATTGTTGGAAAGATGGTTTTGTGTTATTTATATTGTTGTAGGTTTCATTATCATATCTAAATACTAGTGAAAGTTATTATTGTTTGAAGTCAGATCTCCCATTTGGACTTCCAAGCTCATAACTTTTTTTCCCGTTAATCCATTTTTTATGATTCTTGTTGCATTGGAAAGGTATTGAAGATATCTACAATTATATCTTTCTTTTTTTTTTCCAAATTCAGCTCCAAGTATCTTTTATTAAGATTTGTGCATATTTGCATTTTTTTTGATAACTTGGATGTATTGACACTTGAAGAAATTTTGTCCTTTTGGGAAGGCTTCATTTTCAGTCTAAATCATATTGAGAAAATGTAATTTCAGATTGTGGATCTCATTTTGAGTTGTTTTTGTAATTTTCCATCTTTGATCCATCTTGGCATTGTAAACACACTAAATATAAAGTTCCAAATCATATATTACTAGGGGGATTCTTGATTGAGTGATTTGGGGCTTTCTTGGTACATTGATTTGATCTATTTTCTTGTGCTCTTATTTTACATGGATCATTCTAAGGTTCCTTTTCTCACATCATATAATTATTCAACATGGCATCAAAATGAATGGAGTATTCTAATGACTAAAGGTCATTCTCTATATGTTGAAAATAAGGTACATGAACATACAAATGAAGATAAGAAGATAAAATGGAAAATTGAACATACCAAATCTCTTGGATGTCTTTATAGACTAGTTTCTCAAGATCTATTATTTCAGATTGAATCATGTAATAATTCTCATGAAGCTTGGAAAAAATTGAAAATATTGTATGTTACTACATATGAAGTAAGATGCTATCAAATTGATATTGAATTTATGAGACTTCATCCTAAGAACTTTGACAACATCCAAGATTACATCACTAAGGTTAATGATATAAGAGAGCAATGTAAAGCATGTGGAATTGATAATAAGGACATTCAGTTGGTCTATAATACATTGAAAAAACTTGGTCCTGATTATGCTTCTTTTGTTTCTAGCTTTCATAATCATAGGTTGACTATAGTTCTACATATACTATACCTTCATTTGCATAATTTTCTCAGATTTTAATACATGAGAAAAAAAATATTATCTCAATGGGTCTCATCAAGACTTCTGAATCTCAAGCATTGTTGGTTAGTCAGGTGAAATAATTACAATCAGATAAGAAATAGAAGAAATAAAAGAATAATCCAAATTCATATAAAGAAAATAATAAATTCTCTTCCAAATAAAAATCATCTAAGAAGGAGAAGAAAACTTGTTCATATTTCAAGAAGTTTGGACATGATGAGCATTCTTGTTATAAGAAGGATATTGATAGTTGAAGCATCTTCTAAAAAAGAATCAAACTATTTTGTCTTCTAGAATGTTTGAGTCAACTTCTTCTTCTTCTTCAAAATAGTCTAAAAAGGGCAAAGGTCATGTTATTTTGGCTTCTATATCAGGAAATAAAGGGAGAGCTCTTTGTGATTTTTCAAGTCATGGATCGGGGAGATGACTTCTAGATTCAGGAGCATCTCATCATATGACATCTTCACAATCTATATTCTCTTCTTTTGAGCCTTGTGCTATGTATCCTATTTTGATGAGAAACAATACATACATGAGTGTAACTAGGAAGGGATATAGTGATGTTGGGGAGGTTGCTTTCAATGATTTTTTATGTGTACCTCATTTTTCAAAAAATCTTCTTTCCATATATCAAATTATAGATGGTGGAAATGAGAGGAATGTGGAATTCACTCCTGATTTAGTTATCATTAGAGACTTGTAGAGTAGAGATATTATTCCTATTGGGATGGTTGATCATTCATTTTGGTTGTACACCTTTATAGATTTTTCTTCTAAGGATGACATTGTTCCTTAATTATTTTATCACACTTCTAGTGTGAACCATGACTTTGAGGATAATTTTGGCTTCTTGAACTTGGGGGTTCTCACATCGGATCACATTTTGGAGCTGCATATTCTATTTCACCCATATACTATTACATTTCATGATGCATGTGTTGCTACAAATATAGCTTCTTGTGATTCAGTGCATTAGGTTCTACATCATCTTCTAGCTACACCTACTTGGGATGAATACTTGATAGACATTGGTGGGTTGTTTGTTGAGTCTCACATTTCATATTTGGAAGACACCATTTATTGCATACATCTTCTCTTTGATGAAGACGATTCTTCTTCAGTTGTTGTAAGGAAACACTTTAACCCTCTTGTTCATTCTCTACATGATCATTCTTCATAGTTTGACGTGAGTTTGAATACTTTTGGATAACATTTAGAGGCTTCTTTATCTTTAGAGGAGGCATACTTGTCTGTGGATTGTGTTCTACATTCATCTCTAGGAGATTTTGTATTGAAATCTTCAACTGTGTGGCCTAGAATATCTATATGGAGTGTGTCATCTTTCAACATCGACATGGATACACTTGAGCATAGTTCAAAGACATCAAATATCATCCTTCTTAGTGCATCTTCCTTTCAGGAATGGGAAGACATCTTGCATACTATATTGGTTTTGTATCTTCCTAAAGGGAGGAACGTTATTCAAAAAGATTGCATCATCTTCAACATTCAATGTCAAGATTCTACCATTATAGGAGACTCACCATTGATGGGTTCTACATGGTCTCTATTCTTATTCTCTCTTATGGGGGGTTTTCCTCATATAGGGATTTTTCCTTCTCATGCATCATTGAGATCTTTTTCTTTCATCTTTCTTTTGGGTAGGAGTTTTCTCCCACTAGGTTTTATCCTTTCATTCATTTGTGAGAGATTTGTTTGCATTTGTACATGGGTACCTAACATGGCCTAGTATCTAGGACTCATCCTTTCATCTTTGTGTCATTTTTATAATAATATACTTCTGAAGTTGCACTTAAGGGGGGTGTTGGTGTGAAAAAATGTCTTGTACCTAGTTAATTCACTTACTAGGGACTTAGGGGAAATTTTCACATGTTAAGTTTACTTAGGTCCTAAGATTATTTCTAGAAGACTTAGTTGTCATATCTAGATCTTGTCTTTTTTACTTTAATGTCAAGTTAGTTATCTCATGTCATAGGATTAAGACACTTATCATGATATTTTCTAATCCTACATCTCACCTTGGCTATATAACCAAGGGATTCTCATTTGTAATTCAATTTTCAATTGGATTATAATCCAATACCATTACAATCTTTAGTATTCCATATTGGCCACATTATCTTGCATCCATTATTTCCATTGTATGCTCTTTCTTTTCTCTCTTGTAGAAGGTTGTTTTTGGTTTTATAGGTGACCCTGGGATCTTGAGTCTTTGAGTGACTAAAAATTCCCCTCTTAATTTCATGGCCATGGATTAGGATTTCTAGTGGGATAATCCATAAGAAATATAGAAGTTAGATGTGCAATCTCAGACCATTTAGTGTAGCCAATGCTACACCTAACATCATCAACATCAGACACTAGATGTATATCTCATTCTTCGTCATCCAAATCATTTAATGGGATTTCATTAATGGTAGGAAAAGGTGTCATGTGGTAGAGAACTATTGTAGGTAGACCTCAAATATGTTGGTTGAGGAATGGAGAATCCCTATGTGCGATCAAACTTCCTCTTTACTCGATCATAATTAAAAAGGCATCACAATACACTCATAGCGATAAACAAAGAAGTGATCAAGCTACATCCTCTCTAGTTGTCCTTGTATGCCTGACCAATGATGCATGGTCCTATAAGGTCTCATACTATATCCTCAACATCCAATCTATCAAAGGTATTGTGCCAATAAAGAAGATATCCATGTTTCCATGGCTTATGAAGTAGATAGAAAAATTCTTGAGGTAAAGTCCATGTTGTTGCAAGAATGATGGTATTGCCATTGATGTCAACAGGAAGTTTACTAACTAGTGTTGTCATTTATGTCAACTATGGGATGAAGATGTTGAGGATATTGATAAAATAATGAAAAAGAGGAAAACGGGTTGTGCATGTGTAGTTGAGACCTTGAGGAAGTGTTGTGAGTACATGGAGATATTATTTTTTTTGTAGAGTTCAAGGGTGAGTTGGAATGAAGTAATGAGTTGAGATGATACTTAGTTTCCAGGTTCTTTTGAGAAAATCTAATAAACAAAGTAAACTACGTTGTCAAAATGTTCATAGTGTGCTTTGGTATTGTGCTCCATGTTCTTTCTATGTTGATTCTATTCTTGTGTAGATCTTACAGGTTATTCAAGGTTGTCAGAGGTTGCTATATTTAGAATTTGGGTTTCTTGATCATTATACAGTGTGAGATTTTTTCACTAGTGTGTGAATGAGTTGTTCAGTAATGTTTTTTATGGCCTAAGAGAAATGTATTTGCTTCGTGTTTCTTCGCTATTTGGCTTCAACTTGTGTAAATTTGGAAAGATGATTATAATACTTTTATCTTTCTGTATTCATGGTTTTACTTGATTTGGTGTAATACATTGTGAGTTTCATTTATCAATATGCAAATAAAGGTTACCAGTTGTGCTGAATTGAAATATTTGTTGATGTGAGCTTGGATGAAGTTTTTAACGAATCTTAAGTAGTTCATGGATTATTCTAGATTGATTTCAAGTGAATTATGTTGTTTGCAACTTTCAACTTGGTTTAAGGAAGTGTGTACTTAATGATTATGGAGTTTTGTACGGGTGTTGTCCACCATTGTGTTTAACACTACATGCAAGGCTTGTGGAAGAGTGTTGAAGTGTGTTGGGATCTATTTGGGTCCTAAATAAGGATTCATGTAGGTCTCCTTTCATTCCATTCCACCATGGGAATTTTTAGGTGTCAACCTATTTCAAATTTGTATGTATAACGGCTAGTGGCTGACATTGGAGAAATTTTTTGAGATAGAGATTGATATAAATATGTATGGTGTTGATGTGAGTTGGAGAATGAAAGAGTAAGAATCAAGATAGATGTGAGTAATGTGCATGATGCGAAATTGAGTAGAGAAGTGTATGTTAGGGATCTTGAAGGTAGTGAGTTGAAGGCATCTAAAATCTTTCATGTGAGATTGTGAAAGTGTGAGAGAAATTATGGTGGACTCCTTGTTGCATTGAGAATTATTTTATTTGTGTAACATTATTCTTCTATCTTCTTGAATTCTTTATGTGGCAGTGATCCCTAGTTGTGAGCCTTTTGGATAGTGTGTCCTATTCTAGCAATGAGCCCCTTTTATACCAGTTTTGTTATTATATATTGTGAGCTAATCCTCACCATGGTTTTCCCTCATTGGGTTTTTCATGTAAATATCATGTTCTCTTTTGTTTGGTGTTGTGATTTCAGTTTATGTCATCAAGATTTCATATTTAATCAAACTAAAAGAATAAGGGTTTAATGAATATTTTTGGATCTGATTACTGCTGAGGGTTTTGAAGGTTTAATTTTCTACAAATAATTCACCCCCCTCTTAGTTGTCTTGTTCATTTCAACACATGTTTCATCCATGGAAATCTCATGGGATGCATGCAAGTGATGTGCTTGAACAATCACACCTGAAGCATTGTGCATTCCATCAAACTTTGTCTCTCATATTGAATATAACACTCAAGGTTATGGTATAGGTGCACTAGCATTCTTTGCCCCCAAGAAAACATGGGTGTGTTTCTCCTCCATCTCATGTATCATGTGGACTAGGCCCCCATATAGGTGTGTGCCTCACCCATTAGGAGAAACAAAAAGTGTGATTGTAGCAATCATTACAATGAATTATAGGAACATCAATGCCCACATGAAGTAACCATCGTAACTATATCTATCCTTTCCCCTTGCGAGGAAATTTGTGACATGTATAGTAGTATTGATCGGTTAGGACCTCCTATACTTCCCTCCCCTCATCATGTCTCGCAATCCTACCCCAAATGGGTGGTCAAAGAATATTGTATACATCCTTCAAAGTAACCATCATCTCTCATGTTAGAATACGGACATCCCATCACTCCATAAGTTCCATGAGCATAGAGTCATCATACCTCATAGCTGGCATAGTGTATAACCATTGTAAAATGACCTCATAAAGATGTCACTACTTCAAGATGGCAATTCTTGACTATTGATTGCAAAGAAAGGTAAACAAGTGACCTCCTAGATGACCCTACATCTTTAGAGGGTCCCATTGGAAAAATAAAGATCAAATATCAGTAGTGTATTCAAAGATAAATCAAATTTTCAAAGTAAATTATAATTCTTTGGACTTTGAGCCTAGTCAAGGGTGCCCATGCTAGTCAGGGGTGCTTATGTTAGTTAGGGGTGGCCAAAAATGTTCAAGGGTGCCCATGTTGATGAGGGACACCCAATTTTTTTGAAAATCCATTAAAATACATAAAAATCAACTCCTAATTACAAGGAGGGTGAAATTGTGACTAACCTTTGCTACCGGTGCATCTCTTGTGATGCACTCCCTTAGGGCCTCAAACCTTGGTGTGTGGTATGGTCATTGTTGCAACATCTTTGCCTCAAGAGTGTTCACATAAGCTCTCAATGCTTTAAAAATGCAATAGTAAAAATGATAAAGGAAAAAGGTAAAAAAGATAGAACTTATAGCTAAACTTAGAGTTATATTACTAATACTTTTTCATATTTAAATCAACATACCTAGATATGGAAAACTCTTATTTTGGTGTCGTTTGTTATGTTGGAATTATAATTCCACTCATTTTCATTTTGTATGCTTCTTGGTACTTGGTGTTATGTTTGCATGGCCTCACCATAAGTATTTTAACTAAAACCCTAATCATTTTGATGTGGAAAGAATGCTACCCTATTCCCACCTCCATAAAGCAAGTGGAAACAAGGGGTATACATCTATCCTTGAATTTCATTCTCATTAAAAAAAATTAGTAATAAATTTTCTTGTATGAACAGGATAGTTTTGAGTTTCTAACAAATCATTGTTGTAGGATGTGATTCCAAACACTATAGTTTTCTAGGTAATCACACTAGGGGATTAATTCTCTTGTTTAGAAAATGATCTGCATCCTTTGCAATATCATTTTGAGTATCCTTTGTCAATATGATTTAATTTCAATACTTTAGCTTACATATGCATATAATTTCATATAGCTACTAAAGTGGGGGCTAAATGTATGATAAAAAATTATATTCCCTTTAATGTGAAAGTATAATTTCATGCTCTATTTGGAACTTGATTTAGTATCCTTCCCATTCATATATTTTATACATTCTTGATTCTTAAAGGTGCCCTCTAGATGGAGAAGTTCCAAATTATGATAGATATTAACACCCAAATCAAATTTATTTGAGTGCAAGAATAATGGTCTAGGGTGCCCCGTGCCCTTGACCAAATATGTTTCCTAAAATTTTTATTTATTTATCTTTATTATTGTCAATCTCTAATTTCAAGAACAAAAACTTAAATTGGATATTGGTAGTAAATTAATCCTAAAAATTAAAATTAAATGAGTTGGCCTACACTTTAATTCATTTCTACATCCCACTATATAAACATGAATTATTATTTGAAAAAGATAAGAACAAAATTACAAACCATTTACAAGTTTATAAAAAAAAATTCAAGTTTGTTCAAGTTGCTACAATGATTGGAGTTTGATGCTAATGAAAGAACATAATGGAATCTAGGTTTTGGAGATTGCTTTGGCTTCCTTCAAGTTCCTAGTGACTTGTTTTCATGGTGTTTTCATCTTCATAATTTGATCTATTTGCTGCCCTAAGGAAGCTATAAATTTATTTAGATTTTCTTAAGGATATTTGAATTTCTCTTGGGTCGATCCTCATTTATGTCATTTAGGACCCTTATCTAATGCATTTGATTAAGTTTTTTATCATTTTTAGCTCTTCATATCTGTAGACACACTTAAGGTTAGGAGCACACACATTTATCAATCAATCAAATGACTATTCATGGAGGTAGAAATATCAATTAAATGGGGGTTTGACCAAGGGAAACTCCTATATAACCACCCGCTTCCCCTCTTTTGTTGTCATTTTGTAGGTTTAGATATGAAGATGAATTTTAGAGAACATATACAAAGAAGAGACTTGACAAATCCAAATATGGAAATCACATAAAAATGGGACATAATGAGTCAAGGGCACCCCATGCCCTTGATCTTCTAATTCACCCAAGATTCATATGATAGGTGCATAAAATTCTGCCCTCCTTAGACTTGTCAATTTCCAAAATTTAGTAGGCAAATAAAATAAATTAATTCATTAAAATTCCAATCCATTTTTAGATCCACAAAAAGGAACCAAATCTAGGGTAGACTGGCTCTCCTTTTAGGTTGTCATCCAATCTAATTTCCCTTGTGATTCGGTTCCCAATGTTAACATAAAAAATGATTGGTTTTAGTGTCATTAGCTCTAGGATCTCTTTTCCACCATTAAAAATTAATTATATATGGATGAAAAGAATGCATGATTTTTAATTAACTAATTAAGAAATATTTAATTATGTGGATAAAGGAAAATTAGAAATTAATTAAATAATTAAAAAATATTTAACTATAGTGAATGAGAGAAAATGATTAATTAATTAATTAAAAATTATCTAATTAAAGGTGATGAATGAAAATGATAAAATAATTATGGCAGGGGCCTTGGATCAATTAGCTAAAACATCTTGTTGTAGGAAAGAGGTCACGAGGTTCAGTCTCCCACTATCCTAGTGGTATCAAAGGCCATGGCAGGCCAACATCACTATTCACGTGAAAAAAATTTACTAGGTGCGTTGCAGTTTATAGGGGGCTACCTGATTCTCATAGTCTAAAAAAAAACTAATGAAATAATAAAAAAATAAATAAAATAATAATTAATAGAAGGAAATAGGTTAGTTTAATCAAATAATTTTTTTTTTAATTAATAGTGTAATGAAAGGGGTGATGAGTGATGATGATGAGAAATGATGAATTTTGAAGAATGTGTTAGACATTTTTAGGTGTTAATAATTATAATATATAAGTTGAATGAATCCAAATAATTTTTTATTTTTTTTGTTACAAACCTAATTAATAAATTCAATAATCTATAGTTACACTTGGATATGATATAATATGTAGCACAAGGAAAATTCACAGATTAGCAATACAAACATAACTCAAACTAAACCTAAGCTAATAATCGAGAACAATAGAAAACTATAGAAATAATGCATAAATGAACAATTTTACCAAACATCCATGTAATTCCATGAATCACCTCCATTACTCTTCTCCATTTTGCTGTAGTATGATACTTGCCCTCAGATTTTAATTAAGCATGCAAGTGTGGACTCATGACAATGATAATAGCAAAACATTGAAGATTCTAAATTTGCTTCCAAAACTCATAAGATTTTGGGAGGAGTAATAATGATAGAGGTAAAGCCAATTTATAGAAAATATGATTTTTAAATGACAAGCTTAGATTAAAAGATAAATCGACGATTAAGATTAAAAGATGTGACATGCAATAGGATTAGGGTTAAATTAGTGCAAGTGATAAAGCATAAATGGTGGGGATTAAATTAAATAATAATTTAATCACTCATGGAAACTAGTTGAGACACAAAATAATAAAGATTGCATGTAGAAGATGAGATTGATGAAGTGATCAAGACAAAAAGATTGTTCGTTAGAGACAATCAGATATTATCTCACCAGATAACTGAGTGATCAAATTAGATCTAGAGATAAGTGATAAATGACTAATTAGATAAAAAAGAGATTATATAATTATAGAGGAATATGCTATGGATAAATCCTTTTATGAATTAAATAATGATTTAATTCAACATTCAAGATTTTGGGATTAAATAAAATAAATAAAGATTTATTTGATTAAAGGGAGAAAATGCTAAGGAATAATTAAATAATTAAAGTGATTATTTAATTATAGTTGAAAGTGTGACATGAATTAATTAAATAATTTAAAATGATTATTTAATAGAAGATAGATTTAATTAGCGATGTAATTAATTAAATAATTAAAGTTATTTAATTAATAGAGGACATACAACTTTAGAAAATAATTAAATAATTAACATTATTTAATTATGAGAAATGAAGAAGTTAAGGGTCATAGGCCTAGGAATTCTTTTAGTGTCTACAGTTTTCCCCTCTTTGATACAATGCATTTTATCATGTTGTGTCAAAGAAAATCAATCAAAAATATGCCTCAGTGAAAGGGAGAATGACGAGGAGGTCATGGTATGCCCCCTCGAGAGGATAGGTGGGTTCAAAGAACATGAGTGTGCTCTCGACATGGATGAGAGAACTAGAAGATGAAGGACAAAAGGATAGATGAATATGGATAAGGGTGGTGAAGATGCAGAAAAGAAGAAATATTAGAGTGAAGAAGATGAATAGTAGCATAGAAGACATGGATGTTAAAAGAATCTCAAAATCTTCAATACTTTTCCAAATACATAATAGGTCTTGCATGAATCATCATTGAGTGTTAAATGATACAAATGGATAACAAACACCATGATATGACATAGACCAAGGTGTGCAAGGTCATCCACCTGCTAAAAATAGACATCCGTAGACAAGGAATGTCCTAACTCATACTAAGGGAAAAAATGCCCAAATATTTCTATCAAGACAATCATAAACAACAATCAAATAAAAGACAAGTCATGAGACATCATCACTCCTCTAAATCCTTCATGGGACATCCTCGAGGAAGCTAGTAACCTGACTTGAAGACAAAGCCAAAAGACAATAGACAAACAACAGTCAAAGAAAAAGAGTCCTGAGACATACTTGCTTCTCTAAATCCTCCATGGGACATCCTCGAGAAAGATAGTAACCGAACTCAAAGACAAATCCAAATGAAAATATAAGACAAAACAAGCCATAATGTCAACAACTAGTAAGAATATTTGCCAAAATTTGATCTATTTGTTGTTTAATTGTCTAGAAGATTGATAAGATGCTTATTTGATGAAAGATGATGTTTTCAAAAAATTGTTTGAAACTATCTGCCATCTGCTTGTATGGGGTGAGGTTTTCATCTTTGGTTTTATTTTCATCATTAACTTGTCGAACTACTAGCTGAGAATATCCATAAACATGTAGGTGCTTAATCTTCCATTTGATGGTCATTCATAATCTTGTTACAAGTGCCTCATATTCTGCTATATTATTGGTGCATGGAAAAACAATTCTGAATGACTTAGGAATAGTGTCACCCTGTGATGTGATAAATAATATACCTTCCCTTGAACCATAATTTGTGTGGGACCCATCAAAGTATAACTTCCATGTCATTCCCGTGTCAAGGGTGAAGATGAATCCATCAAGAAAATATGAAACTAGACGATGATCTACCTTAATCAATGTGTCTTTCAGTTGGTCAACAATAACTTGTCCTTTTATAGCTTTTCTTTCTACATACTAGATATCATATTCACTTAGTACCATTACCCATTTATCCAATCATCCTATTAATGCTACTTTACTAAGGAGATACTTCAAAGGATCTATCTTTGTGACCAACATTTTTTTGTGGTTTAACATGTAGAGCCTAAGTTTTTGAGTAGCGAAAACTACTGCAAGACAAGCATGTTCTATGGTACTGTAATTTAGCTCATATCCCACCAAAGTATGGTTGATATAATAGATTTCTCTTTCATGGCCCTCATTATCATTATGTGCAAGTAAGGCTCCTAGCACTGATGTGGTTGCTAAAATGTAGAGTATCAAAGGTCATCCATCAGTAGGTGGAATTAGCACTAGTGGTGTGAGTAGATAATCCTTGATTTGTTGAAAAGCTTCTTGGCATTTACCTGTCCATACAAATGGTACCCCTTTTCTGAGTAGATGTTGAAAGGTATTTACTTTATCTACTAATTGCACTATGAATTTTCTAATAGACTGTAGTCTCCCTTGTAATGTCTGTAGTTGACTTATATTGGCTGGTGGAGGCATGTCCATTATAGCTTTCACTTTTTTTGGGTCCACTTCAATGCCTTGTCTAGAAATAATGTATCCTAGAATTTTTCCTGATTGCACACCAAATACACATTTTTTAGGATTTAGCCTCACTTTGTATTATTCTAGTCTTTGAAAAATCTTATCTAGGACCCATAAGTGATCAACCCTTGTCAATGAGTTAGCTATCAGATCATCCACATAGTCTTCCATGAGAGTGTGTATGAGATCATGGAAATGGTTTTCATGGCACGTTGGTATGTGGGTCTGACATTTTTAAGTCCAAAAGGCATGACATTCCAAAAATAAGTTCCCCATGGAAAAGTAAAAGTTCTCTTATGTTGGTCTTTAGGGGTGATTCTGATTTGATTGTATCCTGAGAAACCATCCATGAGGGATAACATTCCATATCCTACTGTCAGGTCCACAATCATGTCAATATTTGGCAGAGGAAAGTCATCCTTAGGACATGCTTTGTTTATATCTCAGAATTCTATACAGATGCAGATGCCCCCTGTTGGTTTTTTTACTAATACAAGATTGGAAATCCATTCAACATATTCAATTGATCTGATAAAGCTAACATCCAATGTTTTCTTTAGTTCAGTTTTGACTAATAAAGCAATTTGCGGGTGCATTTTCCTTAATTTTTGCTTCATGGGTTTAACACTTGGTTGTAATGGAAAATGATGTAATACCAAGTTAGGATCTAGTCCAGGCATGTTGGCATATAACCATGCAAATTTGATTTGTCTTTCTGTGAAGAAGTTACAAAATTCAAGTTGCTAAGTTTATGTCAAAGATTCCACAAAATTGAATACCCAAGGATTATCTTTAGTGCCTATGTTTATCTCCATAGATTCCTCAACTAACATTGGTGACTTTTCTCGACCAACGGGGAGAATTTTCAACCCTCCATCCTTGGGTGCCTCAAAGAGGTTTTTACTCTTGGATGTGTCCTTATTTTTTACTTTTTCATTGTCCTAAGGTGCCTTTCGGTTTTCATCTAGGGACTCATCATTTTTATTTTTTTCATTATTTTTCTTATTATTTCTACTTTTGTGACTGGATGGGTGAACACTCCCCAAAATAATCCATGTTATCCAAGTCTATGGTAAATCTAGCCTTATGGTAACCACTAGGTATGCCTTCTCATAGTACCATGAACTTAGTTATTGCTTCATCATTCTTAAAGGTATCTAAGATGGAAATGTCTTGTTGATCCCAATCGATAAGCTGGGGATATACTAGGGGCATGTAATCATCATAAGTATCAAAGGTAGAGGCCGATAGGGTGAGGATAGACCTATTGACATGGTCACAAAATTTTCTTATCAAATCATCCTTATTCTTTTTCTTGGGAATAGGTAGATTCTTAGATGGACCATTGTAAAGGTTTGGTTATCAGAAGCTAGTTCATCGGGTTCCCAAGAGGCAAGATCAATGGATTCCCAAAAGTAATGTCTGAGCCATTCTTCTATTTTCAAAGGAATTTGAGGATGGGAATTAGGTATATTTTGTGAGGGATTAATCATTTGGTTAAGTTCCCCAAATAGTTTATCGAGGTCCATGAAAGTGGTGGAGTAGAGGGAATCCCACTCATATTCATTAGAGTCGGGGGAATTGCAGTAGCATTGGTTAGATGGCTCATTGGATGTCTCGATACCTTTGGAAGCACTTACTATAAGATAGGGAAAATCAAATAGATTTAGATTAAGTGACAGCCAACACTTCTAAACTATTATCCCAATCTAAACAAGAGAATACAAACAAAGAGAGGAATCAAAATGAAAGCAAATGAAATAAAACACTCCCCTTTGAAGTTGATTCTTTCTCTTGTCTCTCCTATTTCTTCTTATGCCAATATTGCTCTCAGATTTGTTGTTGAAGTTGTGCAAATACCTGCAAATAGTAAGCAAGAAAGTTGGAGATAATGACTGTTAAATTGAAAATGGAGGGGAAGGGTTTCTTTTATAGACAACCATTCGAATGGATGGATGAGATTGATCTTCCAGAAAGATTCTAAGATCAACGAATGAGGATTCATGAGAGGGAAGTTACAAAATGGATGGCCAAGATCGAGTTTCTAGAAAGATGCCAAGATCTACGGTTGAGAATTGATGCAACCAGAATATGCCATGCATGGAAAAGATATGACGCCTATGACGCCTGACGGCTATGACAGACATGCAGGACATGCAGACTATGACATGAAATAATGATAGGGGATCTTTGACCAAAATAGAGGGATAAATAATTTATTTTAAATTATTTATTCGAAAATGGAAGAGGATGACAAGTGGCAAATAAATAATTTATTTTAAATTATTTATTTGGAGGAAATGAAAAAGGAGATTTAATTAAATTCATAAATTTAATTAAAGGAAGAAATAGAAATTGAATATGGATAATTGATTTGGACCAATTATTTAAAGGAGAAGAAAGACACATAAATAAATAATTTCATCAATTATTTAATTATAGAAGAATAAAAGGTCAAATAATTATTATTATTTGACTATAGACATGTGATAAAAGATAAATAATTAAATAAATAACGATTTATTTAATTATTGAAGAAAGGGGTATTAGTGACGCAATTAAATAATTTTAATTGATCAAGATAGAAATGAGAAGGTGAATCAATTAAATAATTAAAAACTATTTAATTAATAAAGGAATATGATTGAACATAATAGAATAATTAAAATTATTCAATTATTGAAAGATGATGACTAGGAAAAATGATGCTCATAGACTTAGGACATTTTTCAGTGTCTACATTTTTCCCCTCTTTGACATAATGTAGTTCATTGCATTGTGTCAAAGAAATTTAATTCTGAAATATGCCCCAGTGTAAAGAGAAAGGGGAAGGATGACCAAGAGGGTTGTGGTATGCCCCCTTGAGAGGACATGCAGGTTCAAAGAATATGAATGTGCTCTTGAAATGGAAGATAAGATTAGAGGATGAAGAATAGAAGAAATGTTAGCATGAAGGAAATGGATGTTAGCATAGAAAAAACAAGGGGGATGGGATGGTAGCATGAAAAGGGGAAAGAAGATAGATAGGAAATGATAAGGGAACCAACTTTCATACTTACATTTTTATATTTATCATCATTGGGGGTCAAAAATGTCACAAATGGACCACAAACACCATGGTATGATATAGACCAAAGTGTGCAAGGTGACCATTTGGGAGAGACAAACAATCAAAAAAAAGACAAGGAATGCCCCAGCTCATACTAGGGACCCGATTGTCCCAGTCTTTTTGCCAAGACAAACCACAGGCAGCAAATAGAGAAAAGAGGCCATGATCCATCATCATCCCTCTAAATCCATTGATAGGACATCCTCGAGGAGACTAGTAACATGACCCAAAACCAATCAAAAAGATAAGAAAATCCATACCAACAAAGTGTTTGCCAAGAGAGTATTTTCTAGTGATAATGATGATTGTTTGGTTGGTTGATTAGGTTGACCAAGATGACCGAGTTGATTGATAGGTTAATAAGGATTGATAAAGTGATTTAATTGACCACACCTAGCCTCAGGAAGGACACATCCTGATGAAGGAAAGATTGATTGACCAAGCTGATAAGATTGAGTGGTGTGACAAAGTTGATTGATAATGATAATGCTCGATTTCAGGAAGGACACATCCTGATTAAGGAAAAATTGATTGAAAAAGTTGACAAGATTGTTTGATTGTTTGACAAAGATTTGATGAATATGACCAAGCGAGTGACAATACCCAACCATAGGAAGGACACATCCTATTTAGGGAGAGGACACATCTGATAAAGTTGACCAAGTGACAAGTGTTGACATGACACCCTGACTGCAAGAAAGACACATCCTGCTTAAGGTGAATGACAAGGTTGAGAAAGTCCAATCCCAGGAAGGATGTATCCTGATAAAAGACAAGAGATAAGACCAAATGAGACAAATGACATGATGCCCCATTCCGATATAAGACTAGTGACTTGATTGAGTTGATGATAGGATAATTGATTGATGAAAGATTTAATTTGTTTGTTGTTTCTTGATGTAGTTTGAATGATGATTGCTTTCGGATCAAGCACGTGACCCAACTCGATGAACCCTAAAGGACTTGACCTAGGGGGCCTCGGGGGCTCATCGATAGATGGCCTTGCCTACGTAGCAATGCACAGAGACCTCGCAATTCGACACGACTTGACTTTGTCTTATTTGACAAAATACCGGGTCATGATGTTATTTGGACAACCTAAAGGGACTGACCTAATGCCTCAGGGGCTCATTTAAGATGAGCCCTGCCTATGTAGCAAATGCACAGAGGCAACGTAGTTCGACCACTCTAACAAAACTGATTCAGACTCAGACTCTATTTTTGGGATTTTTGAAGCTTTTTGATTTTTTTGGATTTTGAAATGTTTTGATTTTTTTTGGATTTTGAAATATTTTGGTTTTTTTTTTGGATTTTGAAAATGTTTTTGGATTTTTCAGGACATTTTATGGTTTTTTGGATTTTTCAGGACATTTTATGGTTTTTTGGATTTTTTCAGGACAATCAACCAAGGAAGGCATGCACACGAATCTAAGGACAAACATGATCTTCCCCCTAGTCAAGCTGAAAACCAATTGATAGGTGATGATGATGATGACAATGTTGTTTGATAGGGGAAAGACACATCCCGAAACAACATGAGGATGATGATTATGTGACTAAAGGATCAAGGTTTGCAGCAGGGCTAGGAACAAAGCCAAGGAATGTTTTGGATGATGTGGTAGGTTGCATAGTAAGATTGTATGGATTAGACTCATTGCATTTGGAATGAATAACCCTAGGACCAGATGGGATTATAGAGGGCACTTGGATAAGTGAGTTATAATCCTTAAACCGACGACAAGGGAAACCAGGTCCAACAATAGGTATGAAGAGATAATGGATTGCTTTTGGCAAAGGATAAGAGACATGAGGATTATTGGATGGAAGAATTAGGATATGATCTCCAAGGAATATTTCGCATAGGAACAATTTGTTTTCTCCAAGATATGGGTTTGGATAAATTCTATGAAGGAAATGACATGATATTTCATGGGTAGTGTATGACCAAAGGATAGACATGTCCAAATTTTTTCCAAAGCATGATTTATGTTTGTACCCCATTTCTTATCAAGATCAAGGTAGGCGGAAAAATGGATGGAAATGATATGGATTGGATAGATAGATGGAAATGCTATGAGAAAGGCATGGGAGATGAGACAACTTGCCCCCAAGTGTAATAATCCACATAGATAATTTCTCTTACACATGACGCCTGTTTGCCAGGTTTTCATCATGGTACTTATCCAAAGCGCCATAAAAATGGTTTTCACTATTGGACGAAATTTTTCTCTTTACTATTTTTTTTTTCTTTCCTTTTGATGATGTCACACAAGATGCCTGCTTGCCAGGTTTTCATCAAGGTGACATATTTTTTGACTTTTTATATCGATTTGATAGTTTGGATGACTGTTGATTGTTCTGAATCTTTTGATGGTGTTGATGTAGATACTAGTGTCATGATATGCCAATAGTGACCTTTATGGAGTAATTGTCTTGTCAAGATCATAGCACTTGCATACAACTGATCGATGTCATTGTGATCCTCTCTGATACTAGTGTTGGCCTTATCAGAATATGCACATCGTGATAGAGTACCATGGGAGTCCTTATGATAAAGGGTTGCTGCCAAGATGCGATGGATTTGTGAAGTAGGATTTTTAGACTTTAGGTGAGATGCAAGATTATGATGGATGATGGTAGGTGTGGATGGACTATTTGGTGTTTTGGATGTAGCAATTTTTATTTTCCAAACTTGGGATGGTGGTTGATGGAGTTTGGAATTTTGATTAGGATAGTGTTTGGAACCAACATTTTTATATGCCTTTCTTGATGACCATTTTAAAGGTGGACATTTAATATATGTGGGAGTCCTCTTTTCTTGTGGCTCCATATTTTTATTGACTTTTGGATTTGAAATATTTTCTTTGTTTGATCCATTTTTCTTTAGGATCCATTTTAACTTCATTTGTCCTCTTGAATTTTTGTTTGACTCAATGACCTTTGACATTTGATTTTGGATTTTGGATTTATAATAATTTTCTTTTTGTTGGTTCCAAATGGAAGATTTATTCATGTTGAAATGATGGTTTACGGTGTGGATGGAAGGAGTGTTGGCAACAACCTTATGACAAGGACTACCCATGGCCCCTATTTTGATGTTTATATCAGATAAAGTTGCCCCCAATATCAAGGAGGTACCACTAACATCATTTGATTCTCCGATTGAAGAATAACCAAGACCTTGATGTCTAGGATTTGCATAAAATTTTATTTGTTCTATAATGCCTTGCTCATGTAGACCTAGTCCTCTTCCTTGATACTGCATGCTCTGACAGATTTTGTTTCCGATGAGGTATTTTTTATTTTGAAAACAAGATGATAATCCATCATTTTGTATGTGGAAATTGTTACTTGGAATCTCCTCATCTACAAGAAATTCTGCTTTGACAAAGGTGGATGCTCCTAATTGATAGGATGTTTTGGATTTATCATTCATCATGCTTGTTTCTTCTCGATCATTTGAGATATCAATTTGATTTGTCATAGATTTTGTATCTTCTTCTTTGACTTGATCCATAGTAGCTTCTTTGTGTTTTCCTTTGACTTGATCAATAGTAGTTGCTTTACACTCTTCTTTGATGTTATCCATATCATTGATTTGATTATCTATGTGTCCAAAGGAGGCAAGTGTCTCATTTTGGGAAATGGAGGTGTTTTGTGTTTGGATGGGATCATCTTCAAATGTTTGATCATGAATGGCATAAAGGTCAATAAGAGGATCATTTTGGATTACTTGTTCAATGGTAGGGTCTTGGTCAAAAATAGGTGTATCTTGGAGAACATGGTTGTGAATAGACTCTTGAACAAGGATAGGTGTATTTTGGATGCCATGATTATCTAGAAGGACTTCTTGGATGGACTTAAGGATGGGATCATGGGATGAACTACTTTGATCTTGACATGAAGGTGAAGCTATGATGTCATGCTTTGGAATTTTATTTTGACATGTATCCCAAGGTGTAGGCAATGTGATGTGGTTTTGTAGACCCTGACCAAATGTAGCTTGGGATGGAGTGGATGGAAATGGGCTAGTGGATGATGGACTAGGATAAGATGTGGAGGTTTGGAATGGACTAGTGGATGATGGATTATGATAGGATGTGGAGGATTGGAATGGACTAGTGGAAGGTTGGTTTCCCTTGTCAAAGTTAGGATAGGGATGACTAATGGACATTTGTTGTGGGTCAATGGCATGGATTGTGCTAAGGGACTCTTGATAGTGAGGGTAGATGGATGAAGGACTAAGGCTTATGGATTGTTGGTAAGAAGGGTATGTGAGTGGTTGGTATTGACGATTGAGGATTGATTGGTATTCAACTTGACTACGAAGAAGATCAAGGTAAAGTGAAGACATGGTCATGAATTTGGATTATGATGGATAAAGGAAACTTAGTGAGGACCATAAAAAAACTTGTGACCTTTGGATGGCAATGCAAGGTTCTAATGCAAAATGGATATGAAATTATGCTATTTTTTATTTTTTTGAGATTTTCAAGGATATAAGGATGCAAAGTGCCAATGTACCTAAGACCAAGATTAAGGAATGGTGGAATGATAATTACCCTATTACCAAGGATATGATGTGCAAGGATGAACCTATGGGCAAATGCAAACTAAAGATGTCACTAATGGAAGATTTGAGCAATTTTTTTTTTTTTGGTTTTCGATAGAGGTTGTTTGATATCAAATTGGACAAGTTTGGTCTTGGGTTTTAGACTGCAAAATTTGGAATTGTTTCAAGTTGAATGTGTGTGTTTCTAGATTTGTGAAAGGTGTTTATTTGTCTCAATGTCTTAAAAAAACACTTGGCAAACACAATATCTTGTCTTTGAAAATTTGAAAACATGCTCAATGAAGACAAGCACAACCCTAGGTTAAGCAAGGATAATATTCGCTAGATTCCACGTGGGTTTCCCCAACCGCACTTATTCTTAGCGTGTGAATCCAAAAGCTTGGCCGCACGGGCTCCCCCTTACATTGCACTCACTTCTTAGGCCAACCAAGCTTCCAACCCCCATGAAACTCCCATGGCAAGTTGATCACCTCTACTAAGAACTGCGAGAATGTGGATGCCTTCACAAGGACCGTTGCTGCGTTAGCAAATAGAAGGATTTTGGCAACTACACAAAGGTTTTTAGTTCGGGACCCCCGTTCAAGTGGCCATACATGGGGTACAAGATTAAGCTCTGTTTAGGAGGCACTCCAGCCTGAAGAGGTTATGCTCAACAGGGTTTTGGGGAGTACTACTTGGTCCGTATGACACATCTGCACTCGTAATCCTAGGTTTTCCCTTAAGATTCACATTTATATACCGGTCGAGGGTAGCTCGGCCAAAGAGCTCCGTTGCCGGTCCGAGTCACCTTGGGGTGAGTACTTTTTTCCACCAAGGAAGGCCCAAGTTCTAGAGGCAATAACCATTTCTCTTACACCCAAGATTGCATCAATGTGTAAGGGGAGAGGATACTTCGATTATTGCATCAAAGGGTAACACAAAATTGAAGACACTTATAAATTTTAATTACCGAATGATAATGTGAGGAGGACACACAAGACACTTTGTTCATTTTAAAAATTTAACTTGATATGAAACAAACAAAGTTCATTTTAAGCCAATGACATGAAATGCATGTTCATTTTAAGCCATGAGTGTGCATGCAATTTGTGTTCATTTTAATCCCATGAAATGAAATGCATGTTCATTTTAACCAATGAGTGTGCATGCAATTTGTTGTAGTTGTTGAAAGCAAATAAAATTGATTATGCCTAAAAAAATTAAAAGCTCGATTTTTGTTTCTAAAGAAACAATTTTTTTAGACTCCCTCCAAGCTGTGCCACATGCTAAAAACAAGAGATTAGTAACTCAAAAGAAAATGACACCAGCGAATTAAAATAATCATAAATTTCTCAAAACTTAACAAAATTTCAATTGGTTTATATCCATGGAAAGCTAAAATTCAAAATTTCAAAACCCAGAAATTATTTTTCCAAAATTCTGCATGAAAAAAATGTTATAGGCAAAAGAAAACGCGGGTTTTAACAGCTAAACTAAAAAAACAACAAATATTAAAATAGCCATAACTTTCTCAAATCTTAACGAAATTTTAAACCGTTTGAAGTTTCAGAAAGCTGAAAATGAGGGATACAAAACCCAAATGATCATTTTTAAAGAATTTATGCGCCCATTTTTCTGTGCTCAAAAGAAGATGACGGGATTTCATATGAATTTTTGGCTGTAACCTGCAAAACAACCAAAAAAACAAGAAAACAAACAATTTTTTGTATTATTATTCGATTCACGTCGGGTTCACCAATGTAAGATAGGGAAAATCAAATAGATTTAGATTAAGTGACAGACAACACTTCTAAACTATTATCCCAATCTAAACAAGAGAATACAAACAAAGAGAGCAATCAAAATGAAAGCAAATGAAATAAAACACTCCCCTTTGAAGTTGATTCTTTCTCTTGTCTCTCCTATTTCTTCTTATGCCAATATTGCCCTCAGATTTGTTGTTGAAGTTGTGGAAATACCTACAAATAGTAAGCAAGAAAGTTGGAGATAATGACTGTTAAATTGAAAATGGAGGGGAAGGGTTTCTTTTATAGACAACCATTCGAATGGATGGATGAGATTGATCTTCTAGAAAGATTCTAAGATCAATAAATGAGGATTCATGAGAGGGAAGTTACGAAATGGATGGCCAAGATCGAGTTTTTAGAAAGATGCCAAGATCTACGGTTGAGAATTGATGCAACCAGAATATGCCATGCATGGAAAAGATATGACGCTGACGGCTATGACGCTTGACGGCTATGACAGACATGTAGGACATGCAAACTATGACATGAAATAATGATAGGGGATCTTTGACCAAAATAGAGGGATAAATAATTTATTTTAAATTATTTATTCAAAAATGGAAGAGGATGACAAGTGGCAAATAAATAATTTATTTTAAATTATTTATTTGGAGGAAATGAAAAAGGAGATTTAATTAAATTCATAAATTTAATTAAAAGAAGAAATAGAAATTGAATATGGATAATTGATTTGGACCAATTATTTAAAGGAGAAGAAAGACACATAAATAAATAATTTCGTCAATTATTTAATTATAGAAGAATAAAAGGAAAAATAATTATTATTATCTGACAAAAGACATGTGATAAAAGATAAATAATTAAATAAATAATGATTTATTTAATTATTGAAGAAAGGGGTATTAGTGATGCAATTAAATAATTTTAATTGATCAAGATAGAAATGAGAAGGTGAATCAATTAAATAATTAAAAACTATTTAATTAATAAAGGAATATGATTGAACATAATAGAATAATTAAAATTATTCAATTATTGAAAGATGATGACTAGGAAAAATGATGCTCATAGTCTTAGGACATTTTTCAGTGTCTACACTTACTTCCTCTTGTGATGGTGTCAAGGTACTAGAAATTCCAATCTTAATTGGTTGAAACCCTAGCCCTAGGACTTTTGGTCACTTAGAGATAATGATGGACTCATTCCTCCCATTTTGATGTAGTCCTAGCCCGCTATGTCTATTATATCCTTTGTTTTGTATTATCATAAAACCTTTTCGATATTGATCTGTAGGTATTTGATTGGGTAGAGGAGGTTCTTCATTGTCTTCTTTGTATAACCAAGAGGTCACATCTTGATTTATAGCTTCTTTACTTAAATCCCCCCATTTTATAAAATTCATTGTGGGAGGGATGTGTAATGTGACAATGGATTGTCTCCTATCTACCATTGGTAGACCATATGATTTAGGAGGAACCAACTATTTGATACAATAAGATTCTTTCATATGATACTCTCCATAACCCTTATCTTGTATCTCAACCTTACGAGTGGAAGGTGTTGTTTGGGAAGTAGATGTTTTGGAAAGAGCGGATGGATCGATATATTGGGATGAGTTGGATGATGAAGCCTCCTAATTAATAGGCACCTATTGTTGGGGTATTCCACCTAGGTTAGTACAATACTGGAAAGGATTAGGATCACCATCTATCATGATCTCGGTGCCATTATATGGGAATTTAAGGCATTGATGGTAAGTGGAAGGGATGAGCTTCATAGCATGTATCCATTATCTGCCTAGTAAAATATTATATGGAAGGATGAGATCCAAGACTTGGAAATTGGTATCCATAACCACAGGACCAATTCTGATGGGGAGTGTTACAACTCCTTTAGATGATCATTCTTCATCATCATATGCCTTAATGTCGATGCTCTTAGTAGTTTCCACACTTGAAATTGAGAAGCCTAATGCCTTAACCAGTTTCAAGGTGCGAAGACTCAACCTTGCTCCTCCATCAACCAAGAATTGTCTAACTTTTATTTTATGAATAAGAACTTCGAGGTGCAATTGTTCATTGTGGTTTGTCTTCTCAGTTGCATAATCTTATTTAGAGAAGTTAGCATGATGATATTTGGTTTGGTATCCTACCATCTCTTGGAAATGATTGACATCTAGGTTGGTGGGGACGATCGTGCTTTGTAAAGCTTTGTCTAAAATAGCTTGTTGATAGGGTGATATACTCAATAGTTCCAAGATAAAAATTTGTGTTGGGGTCTTCCCCAACTAGTCAAGTAAATTGTATTGATACTTGGAGGACTGTGGTTGTTGCTACGATGAAGGACCTTGGATGGTTATCTTAGTTCAGCGAGCGTTGACAACACATTCAAGAGTTTTCTTTATGGTAATAGTGTTGATATGTCCATCGATAGCTCAAATGTGAGTTATGATTGAGTCATGGTTATATTCATACTTGACATTAGCATAGTTGGCCGAACTATTGGTCTTATTTCCTAAACTGGAGGCTTTTCCTTTTCCATGGTCATGTAATGGATCAGTAAAGACCTTGTGGTTGCTATTTGAGGGTGTTTGTTTCTATCCATTAACTTCAATAGTTTTGTTTTCAATGAGATCCTATATAATGTTCTTCAACTGTCAACATTGTGGTAGACTGTGTCCCTTAGTTTAGTGGAAATAACAAAAGGAGTTTTCATCCCACCAAGAGGGTTTAAATTGTCCAAGATCATATTTTTTTGGCTCTAGAAGTTGTATGAGTTTGTGTTTTATTAGTTGTTTGAAGAATGATTCAATCGGTTCCCCTAGGGGAGTGAATTTGCATTTTGGAAACCTCCTTTGTAGTTGTGGTTGTTGCATGTTCTGGACAAGATTGGAATTTTGGTCAGCATTGTTGGGTGTGTCATTAGAGGGGTTGTGTCCCAAATGTAATGAATGGTCCTACATGTAGGGTTTTAGCATCGACAATGCCATCATTAGTTACGTTCTTGTTTCAGGACCAGAACTTGTTCTTGTCATTAGGGCTGTTTTGAACATTTAGATTCCTGTTTGACATCTTGATTTCGCCTTTGTCAATGAGAGAATTTTCAAGTATGATACCCTTTTTTACTAGTTCCACAAAATAAATGCAGTAGTGTACTCTTAGATCACTTCTCAATTTTGAATTAAGGTTTTCTAGGAATATGGTGACCTTTTTCTTTTTAGGTATTTCAACAGTGCATCGACTAGCTAGACTCCTCCATCTCTAGAAGAAGGTGATAAAGTTATCTCCTTCATCTTGTGTAGTGTGACATAAGATGCTATTGTGATTTTGTTGTCAATGTTAAAGATGAAATTTTCAATAAATTTTTCAGCAAGTTCACCCCATGACCTTATGCCATATGGAAGTTGAGAAAACCATTCAAGTGTTATTCCAACAAGGCTTCATGGAAAAAGTCTCATGAGATATGTGGGGTCATATGCGACGTCTACACACATTGTGGAAAATTCCCTTATATGTTCAATAGGATTATGCTTCCCATTATACTTAGGAAAGTTTGGTATAACATATCCATGTGGGAAGGGTGTCATGTATAAAGCTTTGTCAAAGGGAAATGGACATAAGTCTTTTGCTGAAAAAGTATTTTTTTCTAGACATCACCATGTTGTCCATTTGTTCTTGAAGGGCTTGCATTTGTTTTTGTAGAACATCCACTTGTGCCAATGACGTGTTGGTTGTATTGTTGGGGTTTATGTAAGTCTTTTGAAACCATATGTTATGTGACAGATTTTGGTTCAGTGTAGGAATGAAGGGTGGATTTTGATTTCGAATGTGAGAGAACAAGTTTTGGTTTGATGTCGGTTGATTGGGAATGTAAATTTTTTGTGAAGGATCGAGCTATTTCCTAAATTGTATGAGAGGTATGTGTCCCATTTGTGAAACTCCTATTTGTGGAATGGCAGTAGTGGTGTTGATGTTTGGTATAGCATTTGTCATGTTTATGCTAACTTTAGGCCTTTTGTTTCTAGTATTGGTGTCGAAGGGATTTGATAATGATGCTCCTATGGTAAAATTAAGGCCTTGTGTCATGCTTGATGTACCAAATGGTGATGTATGTATTGTTGTGGAACTTTGGGTAGGTACTCCAAATGGTATAGTTGTAGTTACTTGAGGGATAGAGGTGCTAGATGTCATCATGTTTTTCCCTTGGGTAGATGAAGTTTGCAATGCATGAATGCCAAATCTAGGAGGTAATGTGGCACCTTCTACTAAAATTTTTTCTAGATATCATAGAGGATCTTGTGCCAATTATTCATCTACAAAAGAGGAAAATTTTGGATCTTGGGTAGCAGCATCTAAGTCTTAAACTATAACGCGTCCTTGTGGGTCTCTAGTGACAAATTTATCCAATAAGGTTTTGTGAGGTCTTGATGTCCTTGATGGGGGGTTTGAAAATGGATTGATAAAGTCTTATGGATCAGCCATTTCTCTTTGTTTCCTCTTGGACCTTGTTTCGAGCATGTAAGATATGCTCAAAATGTGGATGATGTAGAACTATGTCTATGAATGATATGATTTTAGTCTATGTTTTTTCTGATTTTTTGGATATAAGGAATGAATGCTAATGCAACTATGTTTTTGGTCTTTTTTGGAAAATAAGGGATGTTTAATGTTGATTAATGTCTAAAATGATGGTGTTCTAAAATGACTATGTCTAAGTATGCTAAAGTGTATGAAAGCTTTTAAAGGTAATCAAATGTGGGATATTTGAGAAGAGGTTACCAACCATGCAAAGTTTAGCCAAGGATTCAATTTAGTTTATCAAAGGAGATTTTGTAAGAGACAAAGTGAGTTCCCAAACTAGATTGACAAGTTGGGAAAGACTCACCAAAATGACAAAGATAGCTAGTGTGACAAATGACTTTATATACGTGAGGCAAGATTAACTTGTTTGTATAACACATTTGAACCTATAATGCTAAGTTTTCCATTAGCATTCACATTTATATACCAGTCAGGAATCGCTTGGCTTTAGCTTGTTTCTAGTTTGAGTCACCTCGGGGTGAGTACTTTTTCCCACCAAGGCAGGCCCAAATCTAGAGTTAATAACAATTTCTCTTACACCCAAGATCACACAAGTTTGCAAGTGGAGAGGATACTTTTATTAAATCAGGTTTTAATCTAAACAGAGCGTGCAAAGGCACCAAGCATAGTAGAAAATTTTTTATTTTAAGCACCAAATGAAGTATGATCTAAGCTAATTAGACAATCAGTTTCAAAATCAATTCTTCAACAAACATCCAACATCAAATTTCATTAGTAGTTTCAATTTTAGCTTTCAACAAATAAGAGTTGTAGCTTATAGATCTTGGCCAAATGAAACTGCAAAATAAACATTAAATTTATCTTGTCGCACACTGTCAACAGATTATCAGTAACCAAAAAATCCTAACCTATTGAATCGAAAAATGGAGAACTTGCAGAAATTTAAAAACAAACCCAAAACTAGGCAGTTGTGTCGTGGGATGATAGATACGGTGCATAAGATGGATCAGATGAGTTGCAAGAAAATCAATTGTGGCTTATGGGATAATAGTTGTAGTGTGGTACAATAGATGTGGCTCGTGTTGTTGGTGGTTGTGATGAAATAACTGGCAGATGTGTCACTTTGTCTTGGCGATTGTGTCGAATCGTATAGAAAACCTACAAAACATAGAAAACCGTACAAAATTTGCAAAAAAATTCCTTCACGTCGGGTTCACTTGATTTAGCATAGGGAAAATGCACGGATTAGAAATAAAAGCATAACTCAAACTAAACCTAAGCTAATAATCAAGAACAATGGAAAACTATAGAAACAATGCATAAATGAACGATTTTACCATTTACCTCCATGTAATTCCATGAATCACCTCCATTACTCTTCTCCATTTTTCTGTAGTATGATACTTTCCCTCAGATTTTAATTAAGCATGCAAGTGTGGCCTCATCACAATGATAACAACAAAACATTGAAGATTCTAAAGTTGCTTCCAAAACTCATAAGAATTCAGGAGGGGTAATAATGATAGAGGTAAAGCCAATTTATAAAAAATATGATTTTTGAATGATAGGATCAAATTAAAAGATGTGGCATGCAATAGGATTAGGGTTAAATTAGTGTAAGTGATAAAGCATAAATGGTGGGGATTAAACTAAATAATAATTTAATCACTCGTGGAAACTAGTTGAGACACAAAAGAATAAAGATTGCATGTAGAAGATGAGATTGATGAGGTGATCAAGACAAAAAGATTGTTTGTTAGAGACAATCAGATATTATCTCACCAGATAACTGAATGATCAAATTAGATCTAGACATAAGTGATAAATGACTAATTAGATAATAAAGAGATTATCTAATTAAATAGAGGAATATGCCATGGATAAATCCTTTTATGAATTAAATAATGATTTAATTCAACATTCAAGATTTTGGGATTAAATTAAACAAATAAAGATTTATTTAATTAAAGGGAGAAAATGCTAAGGAATAATTAAATAATTAAAGTGATTATTTAATTATAGTTGAAAGAGTGACAAGAATTAATTAAATAATTTTAAATGATTATTTAATAAAAGATAGATTTAATTAGCGACGTAATTAAATAAATAATATTTATTTAATTAATCAAGAAAGAATAAAGGTAAGTATGAATTAATTAAATAATTGAACTTAATTAATTAATAGAGGACATATGATTTTAGAAAATAATTAAATAATTAACATTATTTAATTATGAGAAATGAAAATGAAATAATTATGAAGAAGTTAAGGGTCATAGGCCTAGGACAATTTTTAGTGTCTACATAATCCATTTATCGATAAATTTAATCTTGAAATGTGGATTTTTATAAAATAAATTTGCATAAAATTAAATTTAACTTATTTTGCTCATAGTTAAATAATATCCTTTCCTATATCTTAAAGTTTTTTGAGTAAGCCTTAGACTAGTATATTCTATCTAGCAAAATTTTACTCATTAATTTTAAATTTTGTTATACAACTAGCTTCAAAAAAATGGATAAGTAATTTGTGAAATTAGGTATGTATAATTTTTTTTTTGAGCAAAAGGCTAATGCCTATATATATTAACATTATTTCAATAGGATTGAGATTACATTATAAGATGCTATATTAAAATATTTACAGCCATGTCCATACTATTCTACTACAGAGCCATGAGCCATATTATCATCAACACTGTCTTATGTCCAAGGCTATTACAAACTGATAATACCCTAAATATAAAACATGTAAAATTATATTGCATGTACATTTTTAAACCACTTCTGTAACTTTGAGAGTCCTCCAAAATGGCAATTGCATAAAATCCTTTGTGTCCCCTTCAGCCTTGTAATTATTGATTCATTTTCTTGTACGTTATTCCTCACATAATAGTTTTTTCTTGATCAAAATTCCATAATCTTTATTTTACCAAAAAAAATTTCATTGAAAAATCTTTCATTCTGTTAAGGCCTAAAAGCTTCGTACTACTTCGCTTGATTTTCTTCAAATTTGACTACATCTGCTCCTCCCAAAACTTATATTGTTCGAATTTCTCAAAATTTAGAATATTCAATTACCTTGCACTTTATTCCTCCATCATTAATGGATTTTCACTTTCAACCTTTTCATCAACCATGATAACATCTTCTGCAAATGTTAATGAAGCAACATTTAGATCAATTTCTCAACCTTCAAACAACACAACTTTACTCCCAGTATCCATATCCACTTCAATTTCGAATTGATCACTTGCAACCTCATCTCTATTGCGAGCACCATTATGATCATTTGTACTATTGTCATCCTACAACTCTGGAACTTGTGTATGCAATGGAGGATCATGTATATGTACCAGAAGGACCATAATTGCCTGCACCTTAACTTTTATTTTCTCTGTTGTTTCTTCACCAAACTCAGCAACATATCTTCGAAGATCTGAAAGCATAATAGATGAATTTCTCTGGGAGAGATATTTGTTGATAGCAACAAACATATTTAAATATGTTGATTGGTGCAAAAGAAAGTGCCTAGGAAATAGACCACCAATATACCTATTTCCCTTCCATAGATCAAATTTTTGACAGGCTCTAGAAAAAAGAACATTTGGAAGAAAATCTTCATTAACAACCTTTGTGATTATCATTTCCAAAAGACTTACATCCTGTAATAGGTCCAAAATGTTTGACATGAACACAAACAGGAACTGAGACAAATAGATTACTCATTTTAGCTCTGGCTTGATGATTTCTTGGACGATTATCCTTTTGACATGCTTTGTAAATGTTGCACAATGATTCTTGAAGACTAATTGCAGCTCGACATCACCAATTTCCTCTAATATCGATAGCTCCCATTCATTTACTGGAATGTAGAATCTATAATTCCTTGGATAAAACTCCATTTGTCTTCTTGAACACAAATCAAACAGAAGGTTTGGTACTCGAAGATCCCCACTTGTGTTTGAATTCTTGGAACTCATAGGCTCTGTTCGCCCAATACACCCAGCACTGTATACATATACAAACCTTGTTGCAAAAATAAAACCTATCTCTGCCAATTTATTTCTCAAATACAACCATAAAGTGACTTTTGGAATGGCTACTAAAACGTCATGTACAAACTGTACCTTGCCCTGAAGGAAATTATTATATGATGCTCCTTTATCTTCTTGCTGCAAATTACTACTTAACACTGCATTTTTAATGAACTTTATCTGCACTAGCACCATATCTTGATGGTCAAAAATGCCTTTACTAAATTTAGCCAGGAATAAAACGCAGCAAACTTTACTTCGCTTGCTTACACCATGCTCCCAGTTCACACATTTGAAAATTGTGTGATTTTTTAAATATAACACCATCTGTAACCTGCACAGTACAAACAATATTAGAAAAACATCGGCTTGATCTTGAAGTGTGAGGATTTTATTACAAGGAATTTGCACTATAAGTACTTGAAGGAATAATTTGTACACTTTTTAATTGAAATCTAAGAAGATCTTTAGCAATCTGAACATCACCTGTGTTGGAATAAAAAGACATTGAGAAGGGGGGGTGAATCAGTGTTATAAACTGATTTAACAAATTTTACATAAACTGAAACAAAGCAGATTTATCCTCTCATTTATCAATGATTAATTCATCCATATATTGAATGCACTCACATATAACTATAATGAGAACTATGACAATGAAACTTAGCTTAACAAAGCATTCACACAATGAAATAGTGAAACACAGATAAGCAATGTGACACAAGATATGCCGAGTGGAAAACCCTCCTAGGGTAGAAAAACCACTCCTAAACTGTTGCCTTTCTAGGCTTATATTAAAAACCACTTTTGACAATGCCTTATAGGTTGATTTCTGAGCACCAACTCAAGGAGCACCAACCCCTTTTATGTTTTTAGTAAGAAATACAATGATACAAAGGATCTCTCTGTTTCTCTCTTTTCTCACAAGTGCCTCTTGATGGACAATACCTAAAATCCTCAAAGTTCAAGAATGAACTTTTAGAATTCCAACCATTATCAAGTCTTAAGACAGCTTGATATTGAACATATATTCCAGATTTTCAAATCTCAAAACTAAACATTTCTTCCTGTGTAGACAAATACAATGGCTATTATTTTTTCACAGGTTTTCACAGTCTTTTCTCATAGTACAAAGAACAATTATCACTTTTTTTGTTTTTGTTTTTCTTCATACATATATTTCTTAATTACATTACACAAAATTACCACCCAATAACTTATCTCATTTTCTTTTTAAAAAATAGAGGTAATTTTTTAATGTACCCAGCTTCTGTTGAATCTCATTTCCATGAATTAAAGTGATTCGAAGAAGTACTCAACATGGAGGATTTCTTCTCAAAGAATGGTCAAGGAAAATGCATTTTTAGAAAGAAGACTGAACCATGCCCACACAAGGAGCCTGCACAGGCAATGCTAACTTAAAAAGAATTAAACAATATATTCCATGCACCATCCAAAAGATCCTTGAATACTACAGCAACAAAAATGTAACCGAAACCCCATTTTTGTGCACTCAAGAACAACTACCACATAATCCAAGGGAAAGAATGAATTATTTTGTAGAAAGCATGATTACCCACCAATGAAAACACAATCCCTTAAAGTAGGACCAAAAAATGATATAATAAAATATCTAGGTATCTATTTCAAATTATGAGAAAACTAAAATGCAGCATTTCTAACCACAAAAAATAAACCCATTTGATCATTTTTTCAAAAAATAGCAAACAATTGTCTTCTATTTTTGTGCCAAGAGAAGTAACGGTTCCTTAAATATCAGATGATAAGATAAATACTTGAGGAGTGTGAAATAAACTGTCATGGAGAAATTTACCAACCCGGCCGAAAGACAAAACATCGAAGCTTCTTCCAATTTTGAGCCTTCACCCAAAGACAAGCGGCTGAAAACGACACTGACCATGGAAAGGATCTTGCAGAGAGCCCCATTTGCTATCAAAGAGTTGTAGTTAGCAAAAAAAAAATGACTGAGTAATGCCTGAGAGCTAATCTCTATAGAGGTGGAAAAGCTAGGGTTCCAAACCCTCAAGCTTGTGAAAAACAATACAATTGCCCTAATCTTTCCTTAGCAAATGAATCAATGACTTTTGAAGTCATAAGACCATTTCAAGTCTGCAGCATATGAAATTTGACTTAATCAACTTCATCCATGCAATAAACTGACACCATAATTAAAAACATTAACATGTGATTTCCTTGCCTTACCAACATGCCAAATACCTTAAACAACTAGGCATTATTGCAAGAGTCGATGTCAGTCACTTTTCAAGTGACTTGACAAGTAATTTCTCATACCTGCTGTCGGCCTTAAGGCCTAATGAAATATCAAACATAAGACCCAATTTCATGCTAATGTGAGGTTCAATTTATTGACCTTTATTCAAATCCATTTTCCATATCATAAAGCCCAATTTATTCAATGCCTTTTCTAATGTAATAAAGTTTAATTCCATGCTAAGAGAGGTTTAGCTTATTGAATTTTCATGATAACCATACAAGGCCCGAAATAAATGACTCCCTTTAAAGTCATTTTTCAAATGAATGTAAGTCAAAGATAATGCATCAAATCATCATTACATAGATTTCCATGAAATTTCCATGTTCATACCTTTTCCAAAAGAATATTGCAATTGATATCAACGTATCATATACCCATGCAAATATCAATTGTTTAAGGAAACCCGATAGGGTTTTCTTAAAATTAAAAACCAACTCCATTGATGATTCCAAAAACCAAGTTAACTAAAAGCATTACCTGAATGAGGCTGTAAAGAGAAACACAACTCTGATGTTGTTCAAAATCATTATCAATGCCATGATGTTAGAAATCGGAACATGCCAAAACCATATAAACCTGTAGATCACTATAGCCCAATAGTACAAAAATTTCAAACCAGAATTATACCACCTAAACATGGAAACATTATCCTGTAAACAAGATTCCTTGTAATCTGCACATGGAGTCAAGAGATTAGTACCATAAAAACCAACATCATAATGCCAAAGTCAAAACCAAGTATTCCAAGACAAAATATAAACAAGAGTGCCTTCCAACAGAATGTAAACTGTGCAACTAATAATCAACCACAAAGATGTCGATTTGAAACACAATATTGTCATCAAGGACAAATACCAAAAGAGAAGCTCAATAAACTCCCCCTTTGTCCTTGATGGCAAAAATTGAGCCACCAAACCGAAATACTGAACCAGAACCAAGAGCTCATAATTCTCCCCCTTTTTGCCACAAGGATAAAGGGAAGACAACAGTGAAATGCCAAGAAGCTGCAGATATAGCAATGGAGCAGAAAAGTATGAGCTGCAAAGAGAGCTGACTAGCTCCCCCTATCACTAAGATAGAGTATTAAGATAGCAAAGATTGAGAGACAACTCCCAATCTAGACCGAAGTCTTTCAAATACCTCTTTAGCCAAAGGCTTAGTGAAGATGTCAGCTACCTGTACTTGTGTAGGAACATATTGCACAAAAACCTCATTAGCCAACACCTTTTCACGAAGAAAGTGAAATTTAATAGCAATGTGTTTAGTGCGAGAGTGCATAATAGGATTTTTGGAGATATTAATCGTACTAGTATTATCACACAGAATAGAAACAGGTTTAGGAATTTCAATACCCATGTCAAATAGAGTTTTTGACATCCAGATTACTTGAGTACATCAAGAGGTGTCAGCAATATATTCTGCTTCAGCAATGGAGAGTGAAACAAGTTCTTGTTTTTTGTTGTGCCATGCCACTAATCGATCACCAAGAAAGAAAGAAACACCACTGGTGCTTTTCCTATCATCTAGACAACCAACTCAATCAACATCAGTATATGAAACTAATGAAAAATCATTGCTTATGGGATACCAGAGTCCATAATCAAGAGTGCCCTAAACATATTTAAGAATCCTTCTAATAGCATTAATATGAGATTCCTTAGGAGATGACTGAAATCTTGCAACCATGCAGATTGCCTACATTATGTCACATCTAGAGGTTGTTAGATATAACAAGTTGCCTATCATTGACCTATAGTCAGTTGGATTTATAGCAGGAGAATCATCAACCTTGTTGAGTTTGTAATCAGTAACCATTGGAGTCCTAATTGGATGACATTCTTCCATTTGAAATTTCTTTAGTTTCAAGTTGAGAGATTTGAAGACCTAAGAAGAAGGTTAGTTCTCCCAACGTTGACATTTTAAACTCAGATTCCATAATCTGAGAGAATTTTTTACTCAAGGCAGTATTGTTGCAGCCAAATATAGTATCATCAACATAGATTTCAACAACCAGAATATCAGAACCTTCAATCTTAACATAAATATTACTATCTACACCTCCTCTAATAAAACCTTTTGAAATCAGATGATTATCTAGTCTAGAGTACCAAGCTCTAGGAGCTTGTTTTAGGCCATATAGATCCTTTTTCATCTTGTAAACATGATTAGGCTTGTTTTTGCAAATGAACCCTTCAGGTTGTTCTATATAAACTTCTTCATCCAAATAACCATTCAGAAAGGAAATTTTGACATCCATTTGATATACAGTAAAGTTCTTGAAAATAGAATAAGCCAAGAATATTCTAATAGATTCAAGTCTAGCTACAGGTGCAAAGGTTTCACCAAAGTCAATACCTTCTTGTTGAGCATATCCTTTGCAGACATACCTAGCCTTGTTGCGAACAACATGGCCATTTTCATCATGTTTGTTTCTAAATATCCATTTTCCCCCTATGACATTTTTGTCATCTGGTCTTGGGACTAACTCCCAAGTATGATTTTTCCCAATTTGATCAATTTCTTCCTACATTGCATTAAGCCAGCATTCATCAGTTAGAGCATCATCAGTTTTTTTTGGCTCAAACTGTGTAATTAAATAAAATTTGTAAGCTCGGCTATTTGAGCTTTTTCATTAGAGTTAACAGTTCTTCTTGTTTGAACTCCTACAGACTTATCTATGATAATCAGATTTTTAGGATGGTTTCTAGCAAGAGATTTTGAAGGGGTTTTTGTTACACATTTTTCAGGACTTGTTTCAACATTTTTAGAATTTGCTTCAGCTAGTTTAGGACTTGTTGATTCTACTTCAAGCTTTTCTATTTCAAAGCCTTCTGAATTTATTTCAAGTTCAAATTCTTCTTCCTCATCATTCTGCATAGGTTCAACATCTAAAAGCAAATTTTCATCAAATTTGACATTGACAGATTCAATAATCTTATTCAGCCTATTATTAAAGCATTTATAGGCTTTTCTATAAGTAGATTATCCTAAAAAGATACCTTCATCAGACTTAGATTGAAAACTGCCTAAATTATCATCATCTCTCTTGATAAAACACTTACAGCCAAATATTCTGAAGTATTTAATTGAGGCAGATTTACCATACCATAGTTCATATGGAGTGAAATTGGATTTCACTCCGATTTGTACTCTGTTCAAGATGTAAACAACTGTATGAACAACTTCTTTCTAGTACATGTTTGGCAGTTTTGCTTCATCCAACATAGTCCTTGCCATCTCTTTTATAGTTTTGTTTTTCTCTCAACAACCCCATTCTGTTGAGGTGTTCTGGCAGCAGCATATTGTCTTTTTATGCCATGTCTTTCACAATAGTCAATGAATTCTTGTGAGATGAATTCACCACCTTTATCAGATCTCAGACATTTCAATTTTAAATCTGACTCCCTTTCAACCATTTTTCTAAAGACTTTAAAATGTTTAAAAGCTTCAGATTTATGCTTGAGAAAAATAACCCATAACATACGAGAGTAATCATCAACAGATAACATGAAATATTTCTCACCATTGATAGATCTAGTCCTTTTAGGACCATATAAATCTATATGAACAAGTTGTAGAGGCCTAGTAGAAGAATGTTCTTTAGATTTAAATCTTACCTTTGTTTGCTTGCCTTTGAGACATTCTTTACAGACTGCATTTTCAGGTTTTCTTAAGATAGGCATACCTCTTACATTCTGGTTTTTACTGATCCTAACCATATTGTCAAAGTTAATGTGACCTAGTCTCTTGTGTCATAGCCAACTTTCTTCAAGTTGACTCATTAAACACATACCTTGATTATTTTCATTACCAGATGTGTCAAGAAGATTGTAAATGTTGCCCTTAGTCCTTCTTCCAACAACAATAGCCTTTCCAAGCTTATTTTTAATCTCACATCCCTGTGAAGTGAACAAAACATGATAGCCACTATCACAGATTTGACTGACACTTAGAAGATTTTGCTTTAGACCTTCTACATAATACACATAGTAGATAAGAGTGTCCTCATTCAGAAGAAGTGAACCTCTACCTTTGATTTGTGTACCAAAATTATCTCCAAACTTCACATATCCACCTACATAATCTTCAAGATTTGTGAATTTTTCTTTATCACCAATCATGTGGTTTGAACAACCACTGTCCAGGACCCATAAGTCATTTTTCTTTGAATGAAAATTTGTTTGGACTAACATAGTTTTCTCTATGTTTTTGAATTTTTTTGGTCTCCAAACCTTTTTGGTTTTTTGTTGTTTAAATTGCAGATCAGCTTTGCACTGCTTAGCAGAATGACCCACAATATTGCAATTAAAGCATCTGATCTATCTAGAAAAACCAGGGTGTTGCTTATGACAAAATTTAGGTGTTCTAAGATTCATAAACCTGCAAGAGCTCACTTTGTGGCCAAATCTGTTGCAGAAAAAATAGTACCCATAAAAGAAAGGGTTGAAATTAAATGATGTTTTGTTATTCCTTAAAGGATGATCATGATTCTTATCAGAATCATGATGATTAGATTCAAAACATTTGTTTGCAGCAACATCATTATGCTTTGCACTATCATTTGAACATTCACCCTTCTTGAACCCAATGCCTGTTTTGTCCTTGTTCAATTTTTTCTTACTAAGCATGTCATTCAATTTTAGAGTACTCTCATACTTCTAAATGATCTTCCTAAGATCAAAACTTTCATGTTCAAGTTTTTGAATTTCTTGATCTTTATGATTTAAGCCAATACGAATACAATCCTCAACTCTCTTGGCTTCCTCAATTTGAGTCTTCAACGAGACTATTTCTTGATTTGTGAGTTGCTCTTGTGCAAGATCTTGAGCAGAATTTTGTTCTTGAGCAAGCATTTGTTTTTTGAGTTTTCTTAGCTCTTTTAATGCACATTTCAGTTCACCTTCTAGATCAACTTCGTCGTCTTCAACATCATTTTTGTTAGTATCTTCTTTTTGAATGCTTTTAGCCATGAATAGGTTTTCATCTTCTTCATCTAAAGAATCTTCAGATTCAGTGTTTGTTTCATTTTTGTTGAACAAACTTTTCTTCTTTTTGAAGTTGAATTTTTGTTTAGGTCTATAGGCCTTTTTCTTAGGCAATTTTTTAGATTTCTCATTGTCACTATTCAGATCACCATAGGGACACTTTGCAGAAAAGTGGCCTATTTTTCCATAGTTAGAACATTTGAAGGGAAGTTTTCCATTATATTTTCTAGACCCCTTTTTGAGCTTCCTAACAAAGTGGGATTCTTTGGAATCAAGAATTCTAATTCAGTAGCCTCATCTTTTTCTTTCCTTTCAGTATTAAAGGTAGTTTCTTTTGCAGAGGAATTGTTTTTACTGATTCTCATTTCATAGGCAGTCAGAGTGCCTTGTACACTATCTAGGGTAAGTTGGTCAAAGTGTTTCTTCTCTTCTAGAGTAGCGACCTTAGCTTCAAATTTAGTCGGTTAGTTACAACATCAAATTATTTTACTTCTTCTCCTAGAACTTTCATAGCATTGAAAATTTCATACACTCTCAAGAAGTAATCAACTACTTTTTCATCATCCCTCATTTTTATTTCTTCAAATTGATGTTTTAGAGTGAGGACTTCTGACTGCTTAACTTTTTCATTTCCTTAATAGATGGTTTCAAGTTTAATCCAAATATCCCTAGCAGAGCTGCAGTGCATGACTTTTATAAAGACATCTTTAGTCAATGCACACAAGAGAGTATGTTTTTCTCTGGCATTAGTTACATATTTTTTCTTCTCATCAGAAGTTGTGGGCAGTGTAGTTGGTACAGTGTACCCAGTTACACTATGCTCCACACATTGAGATCAATAGAAGTTAGATAAGTCTCCATTTTGATTTTCCAGAATACATAATCAGTTCCATCAAACAATAGAGCTCTAGTCATAGATGTGCCTTCATGAGCTTGAGACATTTTGAACCGACTCTAAGGCTAGAATCAATCCTAGGTTGGATAGACCTATCAGAGGACCCTACACTTTGATACCAATTGTTGGAGTAAAAAGACACTGAGAGGGGGGGTGAATCAATGTCATAAACTGATTTAACAAATTTTACTTAAACTAAAACAAAGCAGATTTATCCTCTCATTTATCAATGATTAACTCATCCATATATTGAATGCAATCACATATAACTGTAATGAGAAGTATGGCAGTGAAACTTGGCATACTTTGGTGTTTTTACTTTGTGGTTTCAGGTCCCTATAAAACCTGTTTTTTCCTTTTCAAAAACAAAGCATTCACACAATGAAATAGTGAAACATAGATAAGCAATGTGACACAAGATATGTCGAGTGGAAAACCCTCATGGGGTAGAAAAACCACTCCTAAACTGATGTAAAATCCTCAAAGTTCAAGAATAAACTTTCAAAATTCCAGCCATTATCAAGTCTTAAGACAACTTGATATTGAACTTATATTCCAGATTTTTAATCTCAAAACTAAACATTTCTTCCTGTGTAGACAAATACAATAGCTTTTATTTTCTCATAGGTTTTCACAGTCTTTTCTCATAGTACAAAGAATAGTTATCACTTTTTTTTTTCTTCATACATATATTTCTTAATTACATTACAAAAAATTACCACCCAATAACTCATCTAATTTTATTTTTTAAAAATAGAGGTAATTTTTTAATGTACCCAACTTATGTTGAATCTCATTTCCAGGAATTGTAGTAATTTAGAGAAGTACTCAACATGGAGGATTTCTTCTAACAAAATGGTCAAGGAAAATGCATTTCTAGAAAGAAGACTGAACCCTGTCCACACAAGGAGCCTGCACAGGCAATGCTGACTAAAAAAGAATTAAACAATATATTCCATGCACCATCCAAAAGATCTTTGAATACTGCAGTAAAAAAAAAATGTAACCGAAACCCCATTTTTGTGCACTCAAGAACAACTACCACAAAATCCAAGGGAAATAATGAAGTATTTTGCAGAAAGCATGATTACCCACCAATGAAAACAAAATCCCTTAAAGCAAAACCAAAAAATGATATGATAAAATATCTAGGTATCTATTTCAGATTATGAGAAAACTGAAATGCAACATTTCTAACCACAAAAAATAAACCCATTTGATCATTTTTTCATAAAAGAGCAAACAACTGTCTTCTATTTTTGTGCCAAGAGAAGTAATGGTTCCTCAAATATCAGATGATAAGGTAAATACTTGAGGAGTATGAAAGAAACTATCATGGAGAAATTTGCCAACCCATCTAAAAGACAAAGCAACGAAGCTTCTTCCAATTTCGAGCCTTCACCCAAAGACAAGCGGCTGAAAAAGACACCGACCATGGCAAGGATCTTGTAGAGAGCCCCATTCACTGTCAAAGAGTTGCAATTAGCAAAAAATAAATGACTGAGTAATGGCTGAAAGCTAATCTCTATGGAGGCGGCAAAGCTATGGTTCCAAACCCTCAAGCTTGTGAAAAATAATATGATTGCCTAATCTTTCCTTAGCAAATCAATCAATGACTTTTCAAGTCATAAAACCATTTCAATTCTGTGACATATGAAATTTGAATTAATCAACTTCATCCATGCAATAAATCGACACCATAATTAAAAACATTACCATGTGATTTCTTTGTCTTACCAACATGCTGAATAACTTAGACAACTAGGCATTATTGCAAGAGTCGATGTCAGTCACTTTTCAAGTGACTTGAAAAGTAATTTCTCATACCTGCTATCAGCCTTAAGGCCTAATGAAATATCAAACATAAGACCCGATTTCATGCTAATGTGAGGTTCAATTTATTGACCTTTATTCAAAGCCAATTTCCATGTCATAAAGCCTGATTTATTCAATGCCTTTTGTAATGTAATAAAGTTTAATTCCATGCTAAGAGAGGTTCAACTTATTGACTTTTCATGATAACCATACAAGGCCCGAAACAAATGAATCCCTTTAAAGTCATTTTGCAAATGAATGTAAGTCAAAGATAATGCATCAAATCAGCATTACATAGATTTCCATGAAATTTCCATGTTCATACCTTTTCCAAAAGAAGATTGCAATTGATCTCAACATATCATATACCCATGCAAATATCAATTGTTTAAGGAAACCTGATAGGGTTTTCTTAAAATTAAAGACCAACTCCATTGAAGATTCCAAAAACCAAGTTAACTGAAAGAATTACCTGAATGAGGCTGAAAAGAAAAACATAACTTTGATGTTGTTCAAAAACATTATCAATGCCATGATGTTAGAAATCTGAACATGCCAAAACCATATAAACCTGTAGATCACTGTAGCCCAGTAGCACAAAAATGTCAAACCAGAATTATACCACCTGAACATGGAAACATTATCCTGTAAACAAGATTCCTTGTAATTTACACATGGAATCAAGAGATCAGTACCATCAAAACCAACATCATAATGCCTGTTGGTGTTTTATTTTTCCAGCTAGGCTTTGAAACTCTCTAAAAGGAAGCCAACCTCTATATTCAAGAACCACAAAGGCTAGTGGCCAACTGACAGGAAATGGAATTGACACACATTTCCCTTACACTTCAGGCTCTGTAAGACCTAGCGGAGTAACCCTTTAGCAACATCTAAAAATATAAACACACAAGTAACAGGATATTGCTTAAAAAATAATGTTCTCATAGAAATATGCTGAGAAACCTAAAATGTCACTTAACATTGGCAAGATATTGAATGAATTTCATCAACCAACATGGAGAACATGACAAACACAACTCAGCAAAATAGATTTGAAATGGTTTTTTGATTCAAATAGTTGGGACCAAACTGAAAATAGTAGAAACATGATAATGGACCAGTGCCATAAAAATGGGCTATGGAGTCATATAACTAACATTCATCTTTCAGTGTTAAACATGTTCTGAAGGTCTTGCAAATGTTGTCACATTATGACAACCAGACCACTGAAGCTTTCTCTAATAACTCTTCTTATAAATCAACCTAAAACATAACACTCCTGCCACATTTGTTAAAGCAATTACACTATCCCTGAACAATAGCAATAATAAATGCAGCTTGTTCTTTATTAAAGCAATTACATCATTCATAGAATAGAAGGAAACAACAAATGTAACTCAAATACAACAAATGTGCATGAAAAGACTCAGATAATTTTATTATTGAATCCAAAATAGCATTACAGTTCAGCCATGGAGACAATTATTAGCTAAAATAAACATAACAAAATAATTCAGAACACACACTTTCAGATTAAATGACTAACAATCATATTTCCCCCTAGCTTTACAATCTACCCATAGCTTCTGCTTGACTTGCAGATCTTTCAGAAAATTGGAACCCCCTTTTACAATGAGAGAAGAAGAGAAGATAAAGAGAATGGAAGAAAACAAGAGCAGCCCTAAACTTGATCTACAAATGCCACTTGGAAGCTCCATTCCCATTGATCATCAATTTGCAAAGCCTCTCTCATCTCTCTGCAACAAACTCATTCCCTCCAATTTGCAACAACAAATTCACTCCTCCGTGAAAATCTCCATTCTGCAGTTACCCAACAAGTGAAAAGATACCTCTGTTTTCCCGTGAAAGACTTCTCATTTCTCAGCTCATTTTATAATGTAGTGGCTGCACTTTTATATTTCATTATCCAGGTGTTAAAGTTCAATAACTTTAATATTTATGCTAATAGAAAACTCAAATTTCAGCAAAGGGATCACTAAAAAAGTGAATATTTAATCCACTTTATCAAATATTCCCCTCCGTGCAGTTAGTGTTTTAAATTCTCCATTTAAAACATTCACCCATTCACGTGCCAGTTAAAATTCATTTGGGTAAAACATTTTACCCACTCCCACTTTTACATTAAAGTTTTATTTGCACCTGTATCTGCCTTTTATTTTACACCTATGTGTAAAATATTCAATTCACTTTAATAACACCCATCTTGGGCAAATAAAAGATTTACCTGTGCCCAATTAAAATGGAAAATCATTTTTTGGGTAAAAAGAATTACCCATGCCTTACTCACTTTATTTCACTTTACAAAGTGAAAACCCTTTCTTAAAAAAAATATCAGGCAAATGAAGATTTCACCCCCTCGGGCCCACCTTCACTTGGCACTCGTGCTCTTCAAAAATTTCATCGGGCTTCACTTTCATCTTCTCCTTTACCTCGCACACCCCACAAGAAAAAATGATTTTGCATTTTAAACCTGCGAGGTAGCAGGGAAAGTTGAAATATTTCTATGGACTATTTAAACTATACCCATGCACATAATACTTCTCGGGCCCACACCTGTCGCGTGCTGCAATCTTCCCAACCCCACAACAATTTTGTGACGTCATTAGAAGCCTTGTGAGGTCTGCGAGCTGTGGTGGAGATTTAGTCCAAATTTCTCCTTCTATATTGGTCCTTGATCTATCCTTTTCCCTAATTTTCATTCTGCAACATCTCCATGGATAAGGGAGCAAGATTTCTCTTGTAGAAATTTCCTTTGCAATATCAAATTTTCTCCTTTTCAGCAAACATAATGGAAGCCCACTCTACAGAAAAAAATTTTAAATTTGATTGTCAGATATCCACCATGGCTGGAGCTCCTTCAAGCTAGTAATTTACGGGTTTTAATCCCTCCACTTGCAGCAAACACATCTCCACGACAATGCACAAAATGGAATTTCCTCAAATAATTTTGATGTATTCTCAATGCAAGAATTTGCTTGAATGTATCTGAAACCTCTTCAACAGATCCATTTTGTGTATGCACTATGATGGCATTCTAGGAAACCTTTTTTAATAGAGCGTTCACAGTGAAAGTCGTGAAAGCCATGCCTCAGTGAATCAAAAGCAAGAATTAAACTTGCTTATGATTAAAAACATTTGAAAATGCACTTATGTTTGCTCTAAATGCCTCATTTACAAATACACAATATTTAAAATATTCACACCATTTTAAATATTGACATTTGAGAACATTAGAAAATAGGCAAATTTTAATTACGCTTGCGGGCCATTTGAAGAAATTGATTGTGGGCAAATCGGGACACCTAGAGCCGAGATTTTTTGTGTGCACCCATAATCAATTATTTAGAGAAAACCCATTTCCTCCAATTTTTTTCAGCCATTAAAATTTAGGTACCTCCTTTGTAAATTGGCCTCAACACTTGTTAGCCGTGACAAAAATATATTAAAATAATGTATCATATGACCTTCAATCTTGATAAAAAATGGAGATGTAGAGGATTTAGACCGACATAATAAATGGGTTGTCATTAGAATTGCAAACTTTGAAAATTTCCAGAACACCATTTATGGCCCTATCGCGATCAGAAAATAAATAATTAACCCATCTGAACTCATCTTGAGACCCTGAAATTGAGCAGGCATGTATAAATATGACCCAAGAATGCAATGCAATAAATGGCTTAGATAAATAGATCATGAGGTGAAATATATTAAAAGCCAAAGCTGCCCAGTTGGACTTTCTGCAACAACAACCTGTTCTAAACCAATTAAAACTCACCCAATTGCCATTTTGAAAAAATAGCAAATCAACTCCTGGGAGGTTGGCACTAGACACAATAGATCGTTTAGGTACATTGAGTATGTGTGCAAAGGAATTTTCTTGAACCATCACTAATCAAAAGATATTGACACTCAAAGTTGGCCTTTCAGAAAGGTTTCTGGAAATGCATATGCAAAATACGAGAAATTGCATTTGGTTTCGATCTGTTAAAAATAGAAAATCAGATCATGAGACTCATAAAACTGACATACGAGCTCATCTTGGTGTGGAGAATGCAGAGCAACATTCATTTTGACTTGATAGTCATTCAGTTGCAAAATGCAAGCTCAAATGGGAGGCTACTTTGCAAAACTGAAAGTTTGCAAACAGTAGAAAGGTGTCAAAACCCTCCAGCTTCACTTTTCAAAACTTTGTCAAAACTTATTGTGGGAAGCTAAAAATTGGCATGCATGTTCACATATGTCAATTAAATATGTCCACTAAGGGGTTTTGCATAAAAATCATCTGGCTCCAAATTATGACCCTTTGAACTAGGTCTGTCAGGTAGATTTGTTAGGTGCACTTCTGAAAGTGCGGAGGCAAAATTTTGAAATGGGCATCTCAAATTTGAAAAATTTGAGAGTGCCATCAGTGGCTCCGACTAGGGATGTATGCCCCCTATGGGAATAGCAAGATTTCAAATGTCTGGGGAGTAGACCAAAAGCTGAGTCCATCAGGTGTCCTCAAACTACTCTTTTATTCATTCTTTTCTTTTTCAACTTCACATGGTGACCCCAGGTCACCAAATGAAAAATGGGAATCAAAATTACCTCTGTCAAACACAATTCTGTAAAAAGAGCTGATCTCCCTCAACTCATGCTTGCCTCTGACCATAACAACACTGGTGACTGCATCTATGCAAACATAAGCATCACGCTACCTCTGTGCAAATTGAAACTTGCTCTCTGTTTAACTTTGTCATCACATGGAAACCGAATTATATAGGCCACATCACTGCGACTCTCTTCATTCTCTGATTTTTTACCAAGTGGCAATAATTGAAGATGGGGATCAAGACCACATGAAAGAATAGCTTGATCACATTCACTAACCCCTTCATCATGATCAAGTTCAGAGGAGATGCCATGGTTAAAAAACAACATGCAATCATCTTGTGTGTTAAGCAAAAATTGCTCATACATTTGTATCTCCTCCAACTGAAATACATCACAGTTCGGCTTGTCACCATCGAAACACCACAACCCAAACACATTATCATGTGTTTCAAGATTCTAAAAACCAGTTTTATCAACACCTAAAGTATTTTCATCTTCATTCACATCATGACATTCAACAAAAAATTCAGCATCCCAGACATAAGCAATGCTTTCTATCTCAAGCTCACACATTATGTCAGTTTCATTTTTTAAACCATCATGTAATTCCATATGGAAATATTTAAACACAGATTCAGATAACTCAGAATTTAACTCGGAGCTAAGAGTCTCACATTTATCTTTCATAACATATTCACTATCTGAATCATTCTAGATGCTATCATTTTCAAGACCAACAGGATCAGCAAGAAGACTTTCATGTGCATTATCAGCTGATAGGCACATTGATCCATGTACAAGAGACTCACTGTTATCTGAAAATTATTCATTAGTAATGAAATTAATACCTTCAAATGTTCTCTTTCTCACTGATGCATTCCTTATTCAAAGGAAACATATCTATTTGCAAACTATAAAGATGAGAGAGATCATCAAAGCAAGATCCACATTCAATCCCATATTGACTGACATCACACCCACTACTATCTGGATCATATGGCTTCTCTACACATTGATCAAAAGGCATTGCAATTTCAACACAATCCAAAAGTCCACCAAATTGTTTCACATTATCTATGGATGATAATGTTGATTCTAGATCCATGTGATTGTCGCTATGCACAACTTGATCATTCAAAACTGAATTTCTTCCTTCATCACTGTGCACATTATCATTCTTTTCATGTGCAACTAACATTTTCATTTATGTTTCATATAAACAATCATGGACAACAAAGATATAAACAAGTTCATCAACATCTTCATCACTTCTAGAAGTACTATGCTCATGATTAGCAAATTGAACACATATATGTTCATCCTCAAATTCTTCATCATTGACAGAATCAATAGGCTCCATTGATTCAAACTTGAATTACATTCCAAGTTTGTCTCAAGTGTAAATGGATCATTCACTTGTGAATACGTGACTTCATCAGTATCCATATCACTATATTCTTTGTGTGAAGAACATACGTCTAAGTCATTCTCATAAGGGCATTCATAATCATCAGAAAAACAATCAGTTTGGTTGTCATCAGCATCCTCATCACAAAAAATCTCATCACTACATAAACCATGTTCAAAATATTCAGAATGAATACTTGAGGTTGCACTTTTAGGATCATAATCACTGGTTTGTAATGAAATATCAGTAACACATGCATTGTAATTGTTTCTTACAATAGGGCATGGTGTAACATTTTGTATCTCATTTACTTCTCCATCACTTGAGATATTATAGGAAAATTTTGCATGCATATTTATCCTATCATAATCCCATGTATCTTCCTCTTCATCACTGTTGCAAGGATCTACACTTGTGCTTATTGTATTCGATTACAATTAATGTCCTCATTCATACAACAAGTATCTACATTTTCTGATACACTCTTTTCATTCTTGTGTATCATTTTCTGATTTTCTTGAATAAGACAACTACTACCTTCATTTTGAGACACCAAATTTTGATGACATTTAACATGGAGTTCATTAGGATCTGCAGATCGTGATGATGGAGAAATTGGAGCAGCAACATCATTACCCTCTTGACAAGAACTTTTATTATCTTATCCATGAGTTCTATTTTCCTGAGGTGTGTTAGGATGACCAACACTCACAACCCTATGTCCTTTCATCATTGAGTATCTCAAATTGTTCTCAATGTCTATAGCCATCTGATATGCTTGGTGCAGGGTTGTAGGCTCTTTATCCCTCAATAGATAACTTATATTTTTATCAAATGCTCCTAAGTACACGACCGAACATTCAGCATCATTTGGCCTTATGTTTTCTGGGATCTCTCTAATGATCTTTGAAAATCTGAGATTAAAAGATGGGACTAACTCATCTTTTCCTTTCTCCATGTTCATGAAACTTTTCCTTATCAAAACATGGTTAATCCTCTCTCCAAATTGTTCCATGAACATTGTCTTGAACTCTTCCCATGAATGAATAGAGGAAGTTGGTAAATAAGAGAACTAATCCCTTGCATCTCCTCTTAGAGACTGAACAAATAGTCTCATGATCACATCCTCATAATCAATATCATAATCATCCATCACATTACTGAACTCTTGGAGATGTTTATTTCTTGATTCAAACCTATCACCAATGAATCTTGGTAACTCATTTCTGACTTTAGCTGGAATGTCATTTGGGTAGCCAGTGATGTCGCTGAAATTGATGGCTCTGTGCCTTCCAGTGCTGAAACTTCTTTGACAATCTGGCTGGGACTAATCACAAACCATAGTTCCATCCGGAACCATACTAGGGTGCATGTATTGAGGCATTCTAATATTCCCTTTTCAAATTTCACATATCAAGTCTATAGTTGATCATTCATTGCCCTATTTCTATCTTTCATCATGAACTTAGAATACCACAATGCATAATTCAAATGCATTTACACTAAGATCTACTTAGTGGGAAAATTTAGAACAAACATACTTCTCCAACAGAGCACATAGGCTGCAAATTACTATTCAAAAGTATGCAAACAAAATATTACTGTCATTTCCCTCTCTTAGTGCTAACCACTCAATAGGGAACCAAAGTTTTGTCTAAGATGTTCAAGTATGGTTTTCATATACAATTTTCTTGAAAACCAAGAGTGAAGAATACTTGGAAACGTTGCAGCTGTTGCAAATTGTCTTCCTGATTGGACATATTTGTAGATTTGGAACTTTCTTCAAATTTTCAACAGGTTCTATTAACAGAGTTGCCACCTCTCGTCCAAGAGGACTGAACATCAAGCAATATGAAGTTCTTTCACATGTAATTTTCTTTATGAGTTTCTTCCACCAATAGAGCACCACAGATAATGGAATCTTCAGGTTCACTGCAACAAATTCTTCTTCTAGGTTTGAAATCCTTTAGAATTTGAACTTAATTTAGAATGGAAAACGGTATGACTCTATGCAATGACTCTTAAGACTAGATTATGCAAACAGAATTTTCACAAATTCTCCCCAGTAGAGTCGCCATTCTGTTGGTGTTTTATTTTTCCAGCTAGGCTTTGAAACTCTCTAAGAGGAAGCCAGCCTCTATATTCAAGAACCACAAAGGCTAGTGGCCAACTGACAAGAAATGGAATTGAAACACATGGGTGCTGGCAAGAAGTTGAGTCCACTTTTTGGCCAAAAAGTGGAAGTGTTTTCCCTGATTTTCAGAGTTTGACACATTTGACCTTAAAATTTGAAGCACTTAGAGATGAAATCTTCAAACAAGTCAGTAATCATAAAATGTAGTACTCGGAGTCTAGTTTCCAAATATGTAATTTATTTCAATATCCACATTGTACAAATTGAGTTTCAACAGGCATTTGTAAAAACCACTATTTAAAAGTCATTTTTTTTACCATACCATGCACGTGTACGACATCCATATTTTGACTTAAATTATCATATTTTTCTAAATCCTTTTGGGAAAAGACTTGTGACTCACTGAAGCGTGCCCTGGATATTTTTTGTTAATTTTTTATTGAATTTTTTTTTTTTGTTAATTTTTTATCAAACATAATTGACGTTTAGAAAAATCATCGCGTACGACACACATAAGATGACCTAAAGTTATCATTTTTTGCATTTTTTTTTTAAATTGAAAAGAATTGTCTGAAGTTTGCCCTTGTGTAATCCATTTGTCAAAATGTTATGTTGATCAAAAGTTATTAAAATAGTAAAAAACACTGATATTTAAAGTTTATGGACCAATTTCATCATAAATTAATTGAAAAATAGAAAAAGTAATTCAATTGTAAAAAAAATTACATATTTGAAATCTGCATTGTCTCATCTAAAATGAGTTTTAATTTTGTCATAAAATTCTGCAAAAAAAGTCGTCAGCCATATGTCCAAACTCAATTTTTTTCCCTAACATTGTTAGAACCTTCAACTTGTAGGTCAAACCAGGTTGAAGGCCTAGGTTCGAACTCCCAATGCTTTTCTCGAACCAAAATCCGAAGCAAAACCCCGACCACAAGGCCAAAAAAAATTCAAATTAAAAAAAACGGGATCCTGATTATAAATCGGGATCCTGTTTTTAATAATACGGGATCCCGTTTTTAATAATACGAGATCCCATTTTTAATAATACGGGATCCCATTTTATAATCGGTGTAACGCCCCACCACGCAACCCTAGAGGAAGTTACAAACAACTGTTAGTGTAATTAATATTTAATTACACTTGCATAACTTTACTTAGGTTGAGCTAATTTTAGGTCAACATTAGGGTTGCATACTTTTCTTTTATAAAGCAAATCATCTCATTGTAATCTTTGAATTCCTGAATAATATCAATTTGCACATTACATGCAAATCTCTGCTTTTCTGATGTTTTCTCTTTTATGGAAGGTGTTTAGGTTTGCATGTCTGATCTAGGGTTTCTAACATGGTATCAAAGCCTTGACATGCAGCCCCTTCTCAATTTTTGGAGAAAACCATTGTAGATTTTGTTCGGGGTTCCTCGAGGAGTTTATGCTTTGAGTTCATATATGTAGCATTTTGGATTAGATCAGGCTTCACCATTGGATTCAGAACGCTGGAAAAAGTCAGGTTTGGCTTTTATTTTGCAGATTTTGGCCATGATTTGCCAGATCTGTGAGGGTTTCAAGTTGGGTGTTTTTTTGCAAGCTCTGGAGGTTGCCATTTTTTTGAAGCATTTTGAGCAGAAACGGAGGTCACCATTGCGTTCGCAGTGACCAAAAACCCTAAGATCACCTTTCGTTTTGTCAATTTTGGCGAAGTTGATCTGGAAGGCAAAAAAAATTTGCCATGAAGGTCGTACAGCCTCCCCAGCATGCATTTCGAGGCATTTTTCTTCACGAAAATCGAAAAAAAAATGGAAAATTGCCATTGGTTTTCATGCTTGTAGTTTTAAGGATCCCGCCACTAGCGCGCCACCAGGAGCGCCGGCCCCCGGGTGGCGCTACCCCTTTCCACCGCCGGTCCCATCGCCAGCCCCCGCGGGCTTTATCTGCACTGGTCGCAGTCACATGGGGGACTGGGTGCTATGCGCCCAGCCCTCGGCTAGCCCCTCAGCCCCGGCATGATCGTATGGAGAACCAGGGGCTCCACCCCAGCCCCCTGTCTGCTAGCCCTTGGTCGCATGCAGAACCAGGGGCCCATTTTTTTAGCCCCCTGGGCTGCCTATAGGCCTTATTGGCCATTTTGGAGCAATTTTACAAAATCAGGCGTAACTTTTGTGTACGGTGTCTGTTTTTTGCAAACGAGATACCATTGGAAAGCTGATTCCGGCATCGATCTATTCAATATTTTAGTTTTTCTAGATTTTTCTCCAGATTTATTTTACAAGTATTTGAACTCAGATGTTGTTGTTTTCACTTCAGAGGGCATATCTTTTGACTCGGTGATCTTTTTTTCGCCATTCTTGCGGCGTTGGAAAGCTAGTTTAGTCCTCTACATAGATCTAAGGTCTATTTTAATTTTTTGTTTATTCATGTTAGGAATTCTCTCCTTTTGCAGTCATTGTGGATTGTAATAAATGAACTAATATAAAGTTCCTTCAGGGGGGTTTCTTGCATAATAATCTTCATTGTGTTTTGATGGCAACTCGCATGGGTTGTAATCTGGTTTATTAGTTTCTTTTGGCCATATTTTTGTCTTAGCTTGACATATACCAGATTCATTTTGGTTCATGCTTTAGATTGAGAGCCTATGGTTAGTGATCCGCATCGAATCCATCTCAGTTTGAGGGCTACTAAATTTGTGGTTATTGTTCCCGAGTCTGTATGGTACTTTTTTCCATGGAAGAGTTTCAGTCTTAGTTTGGCATCAGCATCAAAATTCACGGCTTCCAGATTCTTTCATCATCATATCATCTACTGTTGCTCTATGGATTCCAAGGTTGTTCCAGTTTGGAGTGTTCAAGTGTTATGTGGCATCGAGTCTGCTATCACATTATTATGATTTCGATATGGTTTCTTGTAGATAGAAGTATCTTTCCTTGCTTGCCAGATTACGGTTCCAGTGTTACTCCACAGTGTTCTTCCAATGCTTCTTTGCAGCAGTCATCTCATTGTACGGGGGGTTGTCCCACTAGGTTTTCCTTCTCTACCTCATTATTGCATTTGTACATGGGTACCTAATCAGGCCTTGTTGTCGGGACCCATTCATGCTTTCTTGCATTCATCTTAGTTTTAGGTGCATGCTTATTTAGTCTCCCTAAGTTGCACTTATGGGGGGGTGTTAGTGTAATTAATATTTAATTACACTTGCATAACTTTACTTAGGTTGAGCTAATTTTAGGTCAACATTAGGGTTGCATACTTTTCTTTTATAAAGCAAATCATCTCATTGTAATCTTTGAATTCCTGAATAATATCAATTTGCACATTACATGCAAATCTCTACTTTTCTGATGTTTTCTCTTTTGTGGAAAGTGTTTAGGTTTGCATGTCTAATCTAGGGTTTCTAACATTTAATTACACTTGCATAACTTTACCTAGGTTGAGCTAATTTTAGGTCAACATTAGGGTTGCATACTTTGCTTTTATAAAGAAAATCATCTCATTGTAATCTTTGAATTCTTGAATATATCATTTTGCACATTACATGCAAAGCTCTGCTTTTTTGATGTTTTCTCTTCTATGGAAGGTGTTTAGGTTTGCATGTCTGATTTAGGGTTTCTAACAACAACTACTTAAACATGCTAATTTGTTTTTTAAAAGTATAATTAACATGCAAGTTCACTGAACAATGCCAACAACCTCTAAGGTTACGAGACCGAGGTTATATAGAACCTCAACAAAAAACATGAACTTAATCCATGACATTCAATTACTTAATAATTTAAGCACATGCATTCCAAAAGAGAATTACATCAACACAAGAGATAACTTCCAATTTCAATTTAACCAAATTAAATAATAATATTACAACACTCATTCCCCGAATGAGGCAAGTCCAATCAATAGGATTACAATTACAAATTCCACCTCAATAACAAGAGGGGTAAATAATTACAAGAGCAACTGAAATGGAATAAAGCAAGAACTAATACTGAATCCCACGAGCTCTCCAACTGGAAGTCTCTTCCACATGAACATGAAGATAGCCCAATGGATTTAGGTGCACGTCACCCAACCAAGTGGAACCCAAAGGCCCACCCCCCGTGCTAGGAGATAGTAACCAGGAATCCTAGTCAAGACAATCTACCTCTAGACACAGGCTAACACAACTGAACCAAACTGAAACCACCAATCACATGTACATCACAAGAACATACCAAGGTACATCACATGTACAACTCAAATACAAATCAGACACCATGCAAGTACAACACAGGTACAACTCTACAAGGTCACATTGCTTCCAGAAATAAAGCAGATCAAGTATGTTAAAAGAACCATACACATAATAATCGAAACCCAACTATGGTCACATCAGGTATGTTAAGGAAACCATACCCACAATAAACAAGTACCAACTGTGGCCACACAAAGTGCCATCACACATCACATCATGAGTTACCCACTGTGGATCGTCAGGATGGTGGCCCAAACCAATCCTTGGCCCTCATACATACTAAAGCAAAATCAGAAACCAATTGTTGTCCTAGACAGAGTGTCATCGCACAACTCATCATGAGTTACCCATAGCGAATCATCGGATAGTGGCCTCAACTGATCCCTGGCCCTCATACTTACTAATGCGGAGTCAAATACCTTTTGTATAGACAAGATAGATGACCTTGCCATTACCGGTCTTCCCAACCATCCCAAGCCTAACCGAGCACTTGAGTCTATGAGTGAGGCATAATTATCTTTTTAGTGTGAAGTACTACCCAAACTTCTAAGTATATTGATTTAGTTATCACTTAATTACACCACTTACAACGAGTTACCTTGGCACCACTTCGTGTGTCGACCCCCGTTACAAACCACTCCTCTACTTGACAACAACATACCAAACAATCACCAAGGATACAAAGGTGCAATAAACAAGATACCACGACCTCTCCTTTTCAGGAGGCAACACAAACTGAAACGCACTCCAACACTGGAGGCCACAAACCACATAACAAGGTCACTCCATACAAGGAGACACGGATCCCATAATCCGCTCCTAAACCAAGGAGGTACAACATTCCTGTTCGTGGAAACCGGTACTAACATAGACACAATCCTCATGCTCTACCCAAGAGAATCCACAATAACTTGTCAATCATGACACGATAAACCACATAACTGAAAATCCAATCTGGAAGACTTATGAATAAAACACCCTTAAACCCATTTCCAAAAACAAGAGTACGAAGGGAATATTCACTGAAGGCACATGAAACAAACTACCTTTGAATATTCTAAATCTATTTTCCACATAATCATTCAATAATTTATTGCATTAAATACATTGAATTAAAATACGTCTTTTCCAGACAAGGGAGAAATTACAAACTCAATCTTAATTCCTTATCGGCATTTAAATAATGATAAAATAACCATTTATTTCCATAAATCAAAATATGTTGTTTTAAAGTAAATATTGTTTCCTCATTTCCATATTGCCATTTAAAATAATTAACTCCTCTAATTAAACATATTCCTTAAAATCAATATACTGATTTAACAAAATTTAATCTTTTAGAAACAATCTAGTATTTTGTCTATTTTAATTTAATATACAAATTTCCACGATTTCACTTAAATCTTACCATTATTTAAAACATTGTCATTGATTAAATCAATCTTTAAACAATAAGTCATAGTGTAATATTTAAATCAAATAAATAATTGAACTTTGCACATCAGTTTAAATTTCATAACTTCATTTAAATTATACTTTTATTTTTCTCCATCATTTTAATATATATATATATATATATATATAATATTAAAAAAAACATCTCCCCAACTACAAAAATATTTAAGTTAAAATCTAATATTATTTACATATAATATAAAATATTTAAATATATATATTATTGATTAATATATATATATTTAATAATATTTTAATATTATATATAACTAATATTAAATAATAATAAAAAAGATATTTTATTCCATTAAAATTTTGAAACAAAGCCCACAATCCATGCCTCGGGCCACGTGCCAACCCTTTAGGGTTGGGCCGTGGCTACCTTGGGTTGCGTGTCATGTTAGGGTTAGGCGAACTGGTTTCGGGCCGCGGTTTTCTTGGTGGCCTCGGACTTTGACAGTGGCCGTGGATTTGTTTTGCAGGGGCAGTGGAAGTTTTTGGGGCGGCGGTTTAGAGGGCACCGTCCGCAGCAGCAGCGACTGCATACACAGTCGGCCACCACCTCCGGTGGCGCTATGCACAACACAGCTAACCACCGACGGTGGTGGCGGCGGCTGTGTAAACAGCCACTACACCGGCCGAGGGTTGTTGTTGCGGGGGTAGCGTTGGGTGCAGCTCCCCCCACACACCTCCCATGGGGTGTGGTGGGGGTTGAGCCCCCAACCCCCCCAATAAATTTTATTATTATTATTATTACTATTTATTTTCTTACAAGCCTGTGGATTTTCTTGGAAAACCGCACCCTTCAAGGGGTATTTTAAAAATTCTTTTAATAGCAAAACCCCTCAAAAATAAAATTTAAATAAATATAAATAATATATGTATAAAATACATATATATACATATATGAATAAAGTTAAATCACTCTATTTTAAGATTTGTAACACAAATTGAGCAAATAATTTCCAAGACAATTATTTGCAGCCAAGAACACAAAGTTTTTTCTTGAATTTTCCAACATAATAATCAACTACAAAACATATACAATTTAAAAATCTCAAAACAACCAATTTCTAAAACATGAACCTGATTCCCTGAGTTTTTGAGGAGATCCAGTCGGTACCCAGCTTCCTACTTCAGCTCCACCGAATTTCACAACTCCAAGCCAAAACCCACAAAATGAAAACCATTCTTCCTCTCCTCCATTTTCAATTTTCCAAAAACTCCATAATCCAAAAATTGAAAAACAAAATTCAACCATAAGAATAAAACCCTAAAAATCCTTCAACCACCCCCATAAATTCTTCAGAACAGAAAAATGGAAAATATCTAATTTCTTTCAATTTTTGAATTTTCAAATTCCAAATTGACTTTTTAATCATTTTTTTTCAAATTTGAATTTCAAATTTCTCAATATTGACTTTCATGCATTTTCTTTATTTTCAGATTCAACAAAGTAATAATAACTTTAACATAAATAAATTAAATTCTTTCAACATCAAAAATTTAATTAATTAATAAATAGATTTAATCAACGATTAAATTATTTATTAATTAAATTAAATTAATAATAAATAAATTATATTTCAACATAATTCTAGATCAAATTAGTCAACAACTAAAATGCATTAAGCCATTTAATTCCTTTTTTTAACTTGCAATTAAATAACAGGGAGAGGGAACGATAATCAAAACAACACAACCCGTCAAACAATTGACGACATACTAGGACTAGGGTGACGACTTGGCACAGAAACCTAGCTACTATCTCCCAATCGAATACCATTGGGTATTGAACATGTTCTCACCTATGAAACCAGGTGGAGTCGATGTCCTGTACCTTTCAACCTGTAAATCAAGTAAACAACAACATATAATATGAACAGCATAAAATACACATCGTGAAGAGGAAATCACGGAATCGCAGGGTGCTCGCAAGCGAGTGATACGATACTGTCCCCTTCACCAATACAATGCAACCAACTGATAATCTAACATATTAATATATTTCAAAGCACAAAACATCTTTAATTCGAATAACCACTATGCTAATTCAAAGCGTGGAATAAAGATAACATCAAGATAACCAGAAACACATCACAGCAACATACCCACACAAGGACACACTGTCCCACCAGAAGGCAAAACGAAGGGGTATTACAATCGGGATCTCGTTTCTCTTCAACTATGTAATTTTAAATTACTGTCAAATTTTACTGTGAAGTTTGCAACTTCACATGTACGACCGAGAACAGTAAAATTGGTCTATTTTTTTCATTGAGCATTTTTTTGCAGTTGGTGACTTGCTTTTTTGATCATTTTTTTCAAAGGAGAAATCCCATTTTTTCAAAGAAAGAACAAAAGGTCTTCAACTTGCAATATGAATTGATTTTTTCAAAGAAGGCATGAGTTGTTTTGAGGAACACAAGAGGAAGAATTCAGTCCTTTTAGGTCTTGAACTCCTAATTTGAATCGATTTTTTTGAAGAATTTCACTATTTACATTCATTTGTGCTTGAGAATTTTATAATCATGGGAAATAAATGTCGTAATAAGAGGAGGAAGACATTGACTCCTGAAAAAATTGAAGCAAACAAAGAGAAGGAGAGACAGAGACAAAGAGAAAGAAGAATGAGAATTAAATCAATGAATGATGGGGAGCATCCAATTCCACAGCTATTGAAGATGAAAACATAGAGGAGACCATGGTTGTAGATGAAGCGAATTTGCAAGAAGTCAATTTGGAGAAGAATATGATTATACAATCAAGTCCTACTATGTCTTCAAATCCCTCTTTCAATGCTATGGATAATGTTTCAATATGCACAAATCCAGGTATGTCTTCAAATCCACATGTTAGTGGAATGGTAAATTCGTATGTAGAAATTTTACAAGATGTTGGACTTAAAGATGTTGACATTGATAATATTCAGAGAGATGAAAATTTTATAGAATTTGTTAAAAATGATAGTGAGAATGATCCTTTTGTTGAAAATGAAATTGAGAATAATCCTTTTATTGAAAATGAAAACAAAAACCGTTTTGTTGATTTAAATGAAAATGAAAACCGTTTTGTTGATGTAAATGAAAATGAAAACCATTTTGTTGATGAAAATGAAGATGAAAATGTAAATTGTTTTGAAGTTGAAAATGAAAATGAAAATGAAAATGAAATTGAAGATGAAAATGAAGATGAAGATGAAAATCTAGAATGTGATATTGAATTTAATGAAAATAATTTTTTTTAAATTGAAAGTGGTGTTTTTGATAATCTCCCTGGTCAAATTTCTTGGAGGCAAATAAGAACACATGCAAATAAAATATACAACAAATTCTTTTATCGTAAAAAAAATATAATTCAATGTCAACTAATGATGCAATTGATGAGAATGAAAAAAATGAGGAAAATAATGAAAAGGTTAGGCTTTTTTGTTAAACCAGAAAGAAAAGATCAATCATTAAAACATGCTATGTGTACTGTTGCTAGTGCCATTCAATCGATTGGAAAAAATAGTCGATCTAAAGATAAAAATGCAGCAAGAAGAGCTATAACAACTGCTATAGTTAATAAAGCAACTTTGAATAAAAGAATGGTAAGAAATATTAGTGAAGTTTTAAAAATACATCCTAAAACATTGCTAAGAGCGGCAAAAAGAAGAATAATTATAGAAAATGATCCTATCAACCAATGTTGGAGTTTCAGTGGTCGACTCCCGAGGTCTGATATGAAATTGAATGTTGAAATTAAATCTTTGATTGAAAAATATTGGTATGATAATACTAGGGTTTCATCTAATGCTAGAGATATTTTAAAATTAAGGATGGGGTCCAAAGTTCACAATCCTCACCCAAAACACCTATTAGATACAACACAAATTGAATTTTATAAAAAAAATTGTGGTGATTTAGTGTTACCCGGTAATATTAAAATAAGTCAAAGGTCTTTTGAAAAATGTAAACCGTGGTATGTAAAAATTAATAAGCAACAAATATCTTGTTGTTGTAAAACGCATGTTCAATTTCATTATTTTTATGATGTTTTTCGATATATACATTGTACCTTGCATACTAACATGATTATACAGGAATGTGCTATTAATATGCCACTTGAAGCAATAAGGGAGTTTATTTCAAGTTTGTTTTGTGAAAGATCTAATGGTAAATTGTTTTATTTAAGTTCTTGTATTTCTAGACAATGCATTGACTGTGGAAACCTTTCATTCTTAGGAATTTGTATGCATGAAAGTGTTGATAATGATTTTGGACAACAATTAGTAGAAGTTAAAAGATTTAAGAATGTTCACTATTCTTTAAAAGATGGAAAAATAGGAAAGCGTTGTGATTTAGTTACAGAAAAAGTTAGTGTGCATGCATTCATGAGTGAATTTAAGAATAAGATAGTACCAAAATATATCATGCACTCTCAACATGCTCGATGGCTTGATGGCCAATTTCACGCATGTAGAAACACATTTCCAATTGATACTATACTTTCAGTGGTTGATTTTGCAGAAAATTATACTCTAGCTCCGCAAGAGGAAATTCAATCACAGTATTATAATTTAGTGCAAGTAGCTATGTTTGTCCATATTGTTTATAGACATGCAAATAATAGCACTAAGGATGATAGAAAAGTTATGAGGGAGTATCATTTTTATTTGAGTGACAACCGATTACACTCATCAGAGTTTGTTCAATACTGTTTTAGTATATTTTACAAAAAATTAAGAGAAAGAGGAGTCCATATGAAAGAACACCTCATATGGCTAGATAATTGTACAGGGCAGTTCAAGAATGCTCAAATGTTCTATTGGTTAAGTAGGATTCACAAAGAACTTAATGTCCAACATATATGGAGTTTTTTTGAAGCTGGGCATGGTAAAGGAGAACATGATGGAGCTGGTGCATGTGTCAAAATAATTCTTGCTAGAGAACAATTAAAATTTGAATATGCAGTAAAATTTAAAGATGCACGTGGGATTATCGATTGGTGTATTACAATATTATCTACACCTGGTTCGAGTGAGTACTCTAGAGTTCATCGATTCTTTTGGTTGGTTGAAGAAGATAACATTGTACCTAGAGTTGACTGTGAGACAATTAGTGGATCTACTAAATGGCATTCATTTAGGAGTTCAACAACAAGCACATGGACTATCTGGACAAGGGAGCTTGCATGTTTTTTCTAGTTTTGCATCTCAGGAGATTGGGAAGCATGTGAAAATATAGAATGGGTTGAACAGTGGGAGCAAAGATCATTGACACCTTCACAAGCACATTATCAATATGAAAGAACTATTGAAGAAAATGATCAAGTGTTTTCATCTGAAGACTATGACCGTCTTTCAGACCTTGTAAAAGAAGGTAATTTAATTCAATTTATTTCATTTAATTTCACTTTATTAAGTTATTTTGTACTACTAAATTTTTTATATTGATATGCGCAAGTTATTAAATCAATTTTTGTTTGCAGGACATGCGTATGTTGTTGTTGCACCTGAGGGGAATGAAGAGCAAACAGAATATTGGTTGGCTCATTGTGTGGAGAGTAAACATAAGTTAATATCACCTCGAGAAGATGATGATGGCTATCATTATCCAACAGGTACCATGATCCCCCTAAGACATCCCCTTAAGCAAACTTTGATAACAATTTTTTTGATCCCCTTAAACAATATCTTAGAACAATTTTTTCATCTCATTAAGAAAAATTTGAGAACTTATATGATGATTGTTTTCATATTTTCCAATAGGATCGGTTGTGGTTGTTGGCACTTGGCTACGGAAATACCTAGCAAGGAAGAATGGTCTACTTGCATTTGAAGATTATGAACCACATAAAAAAATTATACATTATTCACATTTGGTGGTGGCAACAAATATAAAACTAGATCGGTATCGTGGAAGACCTACAAATAAAGTGTTATGGACAATTTCTATGGAAGAGAATGAGACAATCATAGATGCATTACAAAAAAGAGAGGATGCAGATGGTACAATGGAATAAGTAAATACAGGTAAATATAGTTTAAGTTTTATATTGTCCTTTTAAATATAGGTAATTATTAGTAAAAATGTATTTAAATACATGTTTTGATTACATATTGATATTGCTTGTACATTAATAGTTTAAATTGATTTATTATCCTTTTTTTGTATCCTTAAGCCATCATTGCATTGATCTCATACTTTGAAACAAAAAGGAGAGGATGCCTGGATTCAACCTACACACATGTGGAATACTTTTAAATGCAGGTACTTGAGTTGTGTACATATAGTTAGTTTTATATAAATTAAATTATGTATGTTTTGATGATTTCATTGATATTGCTTGTACCTTTTTGATATTAGGCGGTGTGAAGACCTAGTACATTCTGGGCATGAGTTTGAGATGTTCTTGAGATGGCATATCCAAATTTTGTAAACATTATTTTGAGATGACATATATGTACATATATGTCCTTGTATGTCTTCAAATCACTAAATTTCATGCATACATTATTGTTAAATCAATTTTATCCTTAAGATGTTGTATTATGACCCCTTAAGACATTCCCTTAAGACAATGTATTGTGACCCCTTAAGACATTGTATTATGACTCCTTAAGACATTGTATTATGACCCCTTAAGACATTCTATTATAAACCCTTAAGACATCCCCTTAAGACTTTGTATTATGACCCCTTAAGACGTTCTATTATGAACCCTTAAGACATCCCTTTAAGGCATTCTATTATTAACCCTTAAGATATCCCCTAAAGACATCGTATTATGACCCCTTAAGATGTCCCCTTAAGACATTGTATTATGACCCCTTAAGATGTCCCCTTATTTGTTTTCAATGTACGCCTTATAATTTAGTAATGGAATCCATTATTTGTGTTGACAGCTTAAAAAATAGTATTGGATGCCATTATTTGTTTTGACAGCTTATAAATTAGTGTTGGATTTTATTATTTATAGAATTTATTAATGCTTTTGTTCTCTAATCTTGTATGGTTTTGTTTATTTCTTAAAATTTTATCCTTTTTGGTATATAAATGAATTGCTTTGGTTTGTAAATTATGATTTATTGACTAATTATGATATTAGGCGGTGTGAAGACCTAGCTAATTATTGAATGTACATATCATGTATGAGATCACTAAATTTGTAAACTATAACTATGAAAATGTCCTATTAATTTCAACTTTAATTTCATATTTAGATTTAATTTCACATTAATGTCCTATATTAATATCTTGACTATGAACATAAAATGCATAAATGTATGTGTAAATTAAAATTTCAAACAATAATAAAGTCCATAATTTATGTAAATATATTAAGTGCATGAAAAAAAGTCCATTAGAGTACAACCCATGAACTAAAGTCCAACTAAGTACTCAAGAACCATGAATTATAAAGTCCAACAAAGTACATGACAAACCAAAAATATAGTCCACAAAATAAACAAATATAACCCACAAAATCATGTTTCTAGGTCATGTATTGTCTCTATAATCAAGAGACCTCTTTGTGCCATGCGGACTATGCAGATGACCTGAAACACTCTATACAAGAGAAAGATGAAATCATATGTAAGAAAATGAAAAAAAAATTAATGGAAATTTAATTTATAATTCATCATATTAAAATTAAATTACCGTCATATCTGGATTTGGATGCTCTACTGCACCTGAAGCAACCTCTACATTCTCTGAATCAATCTACACAAACAAGACAAAAAAAGTTGAAATTAGATGCACAAGTCTACAATTAAAAATGATTTAATTGAAATTAATTTATAATTTATCATATTTTAATTGTACCATATCCATAGGTTGTGCACCCTCTTCTGCATGACATGTTTGTACATTCTTAACTACTAGATGTGTCACATGCTATAAAAGAAAAAGAATTTAAAACATGTATTAGCTCAAATTATATTAATATTCAATTTGAAATTTAAAATTATTTAGTTATATATTCACAATATATAATTTATAATTGAATTTAAATATAATAAAAATTTTAAATTACCATTTGATCTAGAGCCTACTCCACATGCCCTCCTGGAGGTGTAACTATGTCTGGGTCAGGGCTAAAAGTTGCACTAACAAAGTCCTACAAGATCAAAGTTAAAGCATGTACATACTTGAATTAGGTAAATGTATATATATTCAAGTTTGCACATTTTGTGTAGAAATTTATTTAAACAACTTGAAAATCAGAGGCCTCACGAGTAACCGCAAAATCTAATGTTTGCCCAATGCCCATTCTGATTGTGGTATCAACCTAAACAGACATGTAGACATGTAACACAAGCTTATAATATTTACAAGTATACATGCACATTTCATATATATAGTGAATTAAAAATTAATAATTGTAACTATACTAATGTAAGTTAAATAATTTACAATATAGATGTACCTACCTCTGGTCTACGACGGCCGATAGTGGAGGAGTGCTCAACAAACCCTCGGGTGGAATCAACATGGAAGCTAATTGACTCACCTAAACTAACATTAAAATTTCAAACATATATGTTATTCAATTATAAATTTAAAACTCAAGTTAAAAATCATTTAATTTATAATTTAAAAAATTGAAATCAAAATACACCATAAGGGTTGCCGATTAGGACTGGTGTCGATGTATGTACTCGTGGAACAAATGATTGCCCCATCGTTACTATCATCTGTACACCAAACAGTTTGATTGTTAAAATGTATTGCAAACTTTACTTTGATATATACATTCATCAAAATTCTTATAAAATGAACATGTAGATGCATATTTATACCTATGTACCAGTGTCCTCAGGATGTTCACCTCTTGTAAGAAACTCTACAAATGAACTGGTGTGACCAAATGAACCACTAGAATCTCCACGTCCACCCGAACTAGGTGTGGCCTGATTAGGTCCATAGCATACTTGATGGCAACTGGTACATACATGTGGGACGGGCCTCAACACTCCTAGAGTGGTACACGGACCAGCTCCATAGAACACTCCTCCATCATCATTGTCTCTATGCTCCCCACCCGCTATCATAGAAGCATGTTGATCAAGGTCTCCTACGAGTGTACTAAGGGAACCTAATGTCAAGACCATATATCAATGATGCATAGGTGCAAGAATGGGAGGACCAGGAGCAACAACAAGGGGTTGTGTGTGCATAGGGTGTTGGGGATCAACCCTTGCCCCTAACCTCTGTTGTGGCATGTCCCCACCAACATCCTGAAATGATTTAAAATCAAAATAATTGGGCTTGTGCCCCATAAAAAACTCTACATATAATTTCCTCAAAAAATACAATGGGCACTCCCAATTAGCATGTGGGGGACTATTAAAAACCATATACCATCGATCCCAAAAATGTGCACTCATCTATGGATGTATGCACAACCTCATGGATATTCTAGATTTGTTCGCAGGAATGGGCTGTCGAGTAACAGGGTCGAGAAAGTAGGGGGCTAGGTGGGATTTCGTTATTTTAAGGTCTAATATTTCTTTATAAGAGATACCATCAGCATAAAATTGTCTCATTTGTTCTCTGTCTCGTCTATGCCCATTTAGATCAGAATCAATGGTCCTGATGGCATCCATAATGTTTTGCATTGTAGATGCAAAACATCTAACATGGGGTGGAATCAATGCTTGACTCTGCATAGCATTGATTTGATTTTGTATTGATGCAACCTGATCATTTATGCGTGCTCGTAAGTGAGCCTCATCAGATGCAACAGGTCGTGGAGGTGGAGGTGGAGGGGGAGGTGAGGAAGGTTGAGGTGGTGGATTGATATCATCAATATTAAAATCATCCATGATATGAGATATAAGTGTGCACCTACATTAAATTATACTAAATTAACATACAAACTTAAAAAATTACAAGAAATAGTTAAATTTGAAACACACATGCAAATTTGTTTAAATATGATACATGCATACATATATTAAGATCATATAAAATTGAAACACACATATACATTGATTGAACTTGATCAAGTAAACTATGTACATACATTTAAAATTAAAAAATACCATGCATTTAACATACATATATTTAACATGTACATACATTTAAAATAAAAAATACCATGCATAATTTGCATGCATACATCATTAAAGTAAACTATGTACATACAAATTTCAAAATTTAACAACTATATGTGCAATTTTAATACATGTGTACATAGTAAACAATAAACTTGAAACATTCACAAAAAGTGCATTTTATGTCTAACGCATGTATATATATCCATCTAGAACCATCCATCTAAAAATATCCATCTAGAACCAAAATCATAAATTCACGTCACACAAAATATCCATCGTTCACCAAATTCATCACACAAAATATCCATCGTTCACCAAATTCATAAATTCATAACTATTTAAGATCATTGTCTTAATTTAAAAACTATTGTGGCTTTCTACTGCATCTCTTCATTTATTTGTGTTTTCCTTTTCAGAATCAGAAGTTCTCCTCTCCTCTAGCCATTGTCGATGCTCATCTAAGATCCCATCCATAGCCCTGACAACATCAAAAATGATTTGCATCCTAGATGCAATCATCCTCACAGGTGGTGCGACAAATTCTTCATTTTGAATAATGTTGATTTGATCTTGGATGGTTCTAACATTGGAATTCATTCGTGCTTGCAAACAAGCACCATCGATTTCAGGTGGTGGAGGTGGGGGGTTATGAGGTGGAGTGGGTGGAGGTGGAGGTGAAGGTGGTGGAGATGGAGGGCGTGGAGGTTGATTGCAAATATTATTGAATCGATCCATGTGATATCTAGAAGATATGAGTGAACCTGCATTAGATTTGTAATTTCAAAATGTAAGATACATGTTTAGGATTTATACCCTTAAACCATTCAATATAAATGGCCTAATTGAATACATATGATAAAATAAAATTTTAAGCCTCATTTATGTCTAAGGCAAGTTACTTGAATGAAAATACAATTAACTATTAATATTAGACAATTTATGAATGTTATAGGGTTTACGGTTTAGAGTTTAACATAGATCCCCTTAAGCCATCCTACCACCCTAAACCATAAATTAATCAACCTAGATCATGACTTATCTCATTCATATTATAATTAAGATCCTATAGGATTCTTGTGGAACAATTGATTAAGATCCTAAGACAAATTGAATGCTTTAGTGAAGAACATTTTCTTGTGGAACAGTTGATTGAGATAGCTCTTGTTTCAACTGACCAACCTAGATCATGAAATATCATTCATATTATAATCTTGCACAATCTTGTTACTGTTAAATTTGGTTGCCTTGGGCAACTTCACCAAATTTTAAGAAATTTTTTTATCCCATTAAGAAATGTCATATTAGGACCCCTTAAGACATCGATTTATGATTTAGGGTGATAGGATGGCTTAAGGGGATCTATGTCTAGTGAGGTCCTAGGACAAAATAACATGGCTTAAGGGAATCAAATTTGGTGGAGTTGCCTAAGGCAACCAAATTTGATTTTAAGGTCCTAAGACAAAATGAATGCTTTAGTGAAGAACATTTTCTTGTGGAACAATTGATTGAGATAGGTCTTGTTTCAAATATCATTCATATTATAATCTTGCACAATCTTGTTATTGTTAAATTTGGTTGCCTTGGGCAACTTCACCAAATTTTAAAAACTTATTTCATCCCATTAAGAAATGTCATATTAGGACCCCTTAAGATATTGATTTACGATTTAGGGTGATAGGATGGCTTAAGGAGATCTATGTCTAGTGAGGTCCTAGGAAAAAATGACATGGCTCAAGTGAATAAAATTTGGTGAAAAAATGATATCTTTAGCCTGTTTAGGGTTTAGAGTTTTGAGTTTAGGGTTTACGGTAATACGATGGCTTAAGGGGGTCTTTGTAGTAAGGTTCTACTACAAAATGACATGGCTTAAGGGGATCTTTGTATTAAGGAAGAACTTAGATAGTAAACCAACTTAGGTAGTTGTTATTGTAATACAATCCAAGGTCCACTTGTTAAATAAAGCTATCTATTTCATCCTACATCTATGTTATCAGTCATTGTCTATATTAGTGCATCTCAATAATGTTTATATTGTGAAAGTTCCACTACGTGTTAGTGTATTAAGTTTTTCATTTAGGTTAAATTACTCTAATTAGTTTTTCTCATAGTGGGTGGTTGTTTACCATTCCATTTTCCATGCCTTTAAAAGGTTGTACATTATGTAATTTATAGCATCTCAATCTATTCACTTTTGCTGAAATAGTGTGTGCTTCTCTCATGCATTGTGAAGGTTTATTCTACGAATGATGATCCTATGCTTAGTGGTCTCTACCAACATGGTATTAGAGCCCACCATTATACCCTCCTTCCTTTTGAGAGTTTTCATCAAAAATTTTTGAGATCGTTTATTTGTTGTAGTTGTTTCAGCATTTTCAAATTTTCAAATTTCAAAGTTGTCATTTTTTTGTCAATTTTCTATGTTGGATTTGAGGTGCTATTTTTTTGGTTTACAATGAGATTCATTGCCATGAATTTTTGTTATTCAAGAGGATGTTTCTTCACATAGGTGACATTTTCTTGTTAAACGAAGCATTTTTTGTCAACTCTGTGAGCAACATTTTGAATTTTTTCTATTGAAGATTCAAAACTGTCAGGGATGTGTTTGTCTCATTGAATCCATTCATTGAATAGTCTATTTGGAAGCCCGATTCTTCATTGAAGGCATGGAAAATGGAACGAGTAAACAACCACCCAGTATGAGAAAAACTAATCAGAGTAATTTACCCTAAGTGAAAAACTTAACACACTAACACCCCCGCCTTAAGTGCAAACTTAGGGAGAATTATTATGCAAAATGAAGATGCAATATGGATCTCGACTACACAACCATGTTAGGTACCCATTTACAAATGCAAAAAAGAAATCTCTCACAACCAGAGAAAAGGAGAAAAACCCTGTGGAAAAAACCCCCTCTCCAAAAGAAAGAAAATAAAAACAAGATGCATGGATGGAGGACTCAATCACACTACGTGACTAACGAGTGGTTGTAGGATTTGGAGTTGGTTGTTCTTAGGTATATCTCGATGTTCTCATGATAATTTTGATCCTCGTAAGAAAACTAGGAAAGGAGGGTGTCGGTGCCACACAAAGGCATGGCCCTTTGATTGTAGTTGTAATCACTCTACTCCCAAAAGGCCATGTCCACCTCCTTTATGCTATTATCCAAAATTATCTCTCCAATCAGTCTCATTATGATATTCTCTACATTATCTCCTTAATTCCAATACCCAATAATTATAGCATGGGGTCATAGATGGGGAGGGGGAACACCATACTACTTTTATGGCATGACATGAATTATATGTTCATAGTGCCAATTTCCTCACTTTCTACCTACGTTCCCATAAATATGATTGAATGCATTGATGGACGCCCATTATGTGCTCCCTTCCATTCATATATTTTCTATGGTGCCCATCCTTCTGATTTAACAAATCCTTGGCACCTTACATAACTAATAAGATAACATTATTTTCTTAGCATGGCACACATACCCATGCCATTACTCTCCTTGACTACTATTCAATAGAATTTATGGGATGTGACACCAATTTCATAGAAATGTTAAAGAAACATAAAAAAATATTTAATTATTAATCAATCATGTAATTTTTTTCAATAGAATAAAACTAATCATTTACATGCATTGAAAATGTGAAAAAAAGCATATGATAATTAATGGGACCAAACTCATGACCATTTATCTTTTGGTATTTTTTATATGATTTTTTCTATGAAACATAATGTATTATAACATGATCATATTATATATCATGTGCACATTTAGTTTATTTTTTCTTAGATGTTATTTGGATATTTGAGTCCAAGAGTTAGATTTTCTTATTTCTTACTCAAATTCATGTTTCGGAAAATATATAAAAAGTATGCACATATCAAGTATGCTCTCCATAAAGTTTGTATGTTTTAAGATATTATTTAGTGAAAACAATACTATGACATCAAACTCTATCTTATCTTTCTTTAAACACATATTTTATTTATTTAACCATACCATTGTGATTTCATTAAATAAATTTATTCTTGCATGAGTACTTTGCATTATAATTCAACCTTGTGGTTTCTTTTTTATGTGATTATGATCCTATGAGAAATTTTTATGTGTATCCAAGATTAGTCTAAGTGTGAAAATTTAAAATCCACAAGCGAGTCTTGTGTAGACCTAAAGGTGGATTTGTAAGTATTAGCACTAAACAATTGTGATAACTTGTTGCTTAGGATTGCATTTAAACTCAAAGTTAATTATAACAATGGAATGTATTACTTAGAAATTAGTAGTAGGTCCTAAATAATTACTTGGGTCTTATGCTAGATTTTATACCATCATTTGATAGATTTGGTATTCACACATGAGACCATGAATATAACAATGTAAGACTATTCCTTCCATTATGCATGGATATGTTAAATTTGTACATAAAGGAAAGGTTGTCAAATTTTGAAGAGCTTTTTACAATATATTATTTGATGCAATTCACTTTACAATAGATAAACTTGTAAAAATATCAAATGGTGTGTCATATAAAAGGGATAATCTCATACATGATTTATACATGATACATCTATATGATGAAGTGAGAATTCAAAAGCTATTGGACAAAGAAGCTTATGATGCAATTCACTTTACAATAGATAAACTTGTAAAAATATCAAATGGTGTGTCATATAAAAGGGATAATCTCATACATGATTTATACATGATACATCTATATGATGAAGTGAGAATTCAAAAGCTATTGGACAAAGAAGCTTATCCTCCAAAATCCAAAGAACCTCACATTAAAACACAAAGGTATTTCTGAAAGTAAGAAGGATATAAAGGGAATTGCAAAGGCTTTACAAAAACTAGAGCTTTATGTACAAATAAGTCTAATGGTCCTACAACAAAGTGTAACATCCAATGTTATATATTTGTATGCAACCAAAACTAAAAAGACAAGAATGAGCCAAAAGAGAGTCACTTGAAATCAACCCATAAAATATTTTTGTTATATTTCATTTTTGAAACATGACTATATCAAATACATTTTTTTTGTTTTTTATCAATTTGATCATACAAATCTCCAATATCCATATTTCATCATTAATTTAAAAATTAAATACTTTAAATTGTTACATTAATTTTTTTAAATATATATTTTTTAATTATTAATTCTCATTTCCTTCTTTTCAATTAATTAAATTTTTATTATACATAATAAATATAAAAGATTTTGTTCTCTCCTAATAATTTTTTTCTAAATTTAAATGAACGATAAACAATTTAAAATTTAAATATTACAATTTAAAATATAAAAATACCTAACATTCAATAGTTACGTGGGGATTGATTGATTTGATTTTATGCCAATATTCTCCACCTTCCTTGAATGTCTCCATTAATTCATCTGTCCCTGAATACTCATAATTAAAGACCCTCAGTCTTTTCAACTGCTCCACTCCCTCTCCCACTTTCTTCACTTTGGAACACCATCTTAACTCCAACTCCTCAAGGCATGTCATCGCCCCCTCCTCCAATTCTGGAAACTCCTCTAATTCCCCAAAAAACCTAATTATGAAAAAGCGGAGCTGTGGAAACCCTCCTGCCTTTCCAAACGCCTTTGGCAATTCTCTGCACCTCTCATTCCCCCTCAACTCCAGCCTCACTAGATTGGGCATTATTTGCAACTCCGGATAATCACTACAACCACAGTCATTTAACTCGAGTTCCCTCAGATTTGCCAAACCACATATCCAACTCGGCACTGCAAACTTGTATAGATAAAGATTTTCCAGATCTTTCATTGCTCTCATTTTCTCCGAAGCCTCCAATTCTGTTGTTGTCCCATTGGAAATGAATAGACGACGCATCTTCACCAGCCGCGCAAGGATCCCTTCTTCCATCCCTTTCAACTCCACTTCATGCTTAACCTTTAACCATAGTTCTTGAAGCTGAGTAATATTGGCAAAATACTCTGACCTCATGAATTCGTCCTCTTCAACGGACAATTCCAACATATTTGATCGCAGTGTTCTCAAAGAGACCAGCTTTGATATTCCCTTTGGCATGAGACTAACCCCCTCACATTCTAAATGCTGAAGACATTTAAGTTCATCTATCCATACTGGTAATTTATTACATTCTAAAGGCAGAGCAAAAAACAAGAGACTTTTCAGATGTCTCACACACTCCGGTACCTCCTCTGTCCATGTATTCCTTAAATTCAAGACTTTGAGGAGTTTCATCTTTCCAATGCTTTCAGGCAATGCAGATATCCATGTCCCGCTCAAATCGAGAACGCGCAATCCTCTCATAGCGGTAAACAAGTTTTCCGGAATGCTTGTAATCCTCCTATTCTGAGACAATGAGAATGTGCGGAGACAAACAGGACTACTCTCTGAGATGTCATCATCATTTATATCTTTCTTGCCCAGTAAAATCCGACACCACTCACCACTTGCATGTTTAGAGGCTTCCTCAACAGATAAAACACATTTGTTTTCTCTCGATACATGTATGGCCAAATCAAGCAACAAATCGTGAATTTTACAATATTTGTTCATACTCTTAACTTCCCATAGGTGAAGTAGACAGAGATTGGCAAGTTGATATAAACAGTCCCATGCTGCATCCCACTGGGCCTCTCCTGTTGGAACAAATCCTTCCCCTATCCACAAATATATCAGATACTCACATTCTATCTCCTCATCCTCGGGAAAGAAGGAAAGATAAGCAAAGCAGGCTTTGAGAAGTGCAGGTAAGGAATCATAACTCAATCTGAGAATAGCTATGATTGGATCAACATTGCGATTCCCTTGGACCCCTTGAAACTGATGGAGTTTCGACTCCCAGTCGCTTGGCATTCTGGTCTTCGCCAGAGAAGCGGCTATCGTTTTGATAGCTAGTGGTAGATTTCCACATTGCTTTACAATCTTATGACCCACCTCTTCCAGATGTTGTGCCTCTCTTTTTCCCTCAAATGCATAAACACAAAACAGCCTCCAACTGTCTTCATCAGACAAATATTGCATCTCATAAATTTGAGCATTCAAATTCGCACAAACCTCCCTGCTTCTTGTAGTTACCACAATTTTACATGGGCTATTGTTTAGACTTGGGAGGCCAAGTCTAGCTAACAAATCATCTTCTCTGCCAGCCCTCCACACATCATCTAACACGACAAGATACCTTTTTCCTTGAACCTTTTCATGAATCAACTGAGCTAATACCTGCTCACTTAATTCACTACCCTTAATCTGCTCATGTAAAGCTTGATCCAACTGAAAGACTAAATCTTTCTGTAATTTGGAAATAGAATAAGACTGAGAAATTGAAAGCCATATAGATTTCTCATACCTTTCTTTTATGCTGTTGTAAACATGTTGAAGAAGATAGGTCTTGCCCATCCCCCCCATCCCAACCACCGCAATAACTGGAAAGGCATCGTTGTCCAACAATCTGAGGATGACATCAACTTTGGACTGTATTCCCACAGAGTGAGAATCACTGCCGCTGGGCAGAAGATAAGATTTCTTCCAGTCTGCACTTTGAGATGTACTGGGTGATGCTTCATTTTCAGAACAAACATCATGCAACAGCTTCAGCTCGTTGCCCTCTTCAATAATAGATCCGATGCGGTCCTTGATGTCCTTAATTCTCCGCCCTATCCTATAGCGAAAAATCCATTTATTACAACTCAACCCACAAGATTGAGCGTTATTTCCATACATAGGTTGTACAACACATTCCTCACAGATGTCCTCTGCAAGCAAAGAAATAACGCGAATCTCCTCCAGCCATTCTCTCACATCCCCGTTATGTCGAGACTGTTGATCAGCATCTTTGAGAAATCCCTTCACATATTTGAGTTTCTTGTTTAACCATTTGAACTCCTTTCTGAAATTCACCACCAGATTTGCCTCCTCGGCCAGTTTTCGAACAGCCATCTCAACGACGATCTCACAAACTATTCCTAGAAGAGCCTCTCCAATTACAGAGGCCATCTTACAAAAATGAAATTCAACCTAAAATTCTTCTCACAACTTTCTATGCACACAAAGCAAAGTCCCCAAAACACTTGAGAAAATAGAATTGCTAAGCACACCCAAACAAACAACACAGACTTGAGAAGCTTGGATTCGATGTGAGAAAAGGCATTCACAAAATAGACATTTATAGCAGCAACTTCTTCTCAGGCAATGTGAAGGAAAGGCTGTCCAGTATCATTTACTTTGGATGCTTTTCTTGTTATTATTATTTTTTAACTTTTTCGGGAAATAAAATAAAATAAGGAGACAATGATGGAAAACCTAATGCTAAAGAGAATAGTGCTTTAATGGAAAAAGAGAATAGTGCTTTAATGGAAAATCGACGTGGAATATTTGGTGGCTAGCCAATTGACGTGAATATTTTGGCATCTCCGTGAAATGAAAGAGATATGCATGTGCAATTTAATTGGGGGTGGGGTCCCCCGCCCACTAGCTTCCTCCACATTTCCTCACATCAATCTATCCTCCTACTCAAACAAAATATATCTCCATCAATCTGCAACAACGTCAAATCGGATGGGCTGGCTTAATACGCTTTATATCTATATTAACAGGATAGTTAAGAGAACAAAGTATTGTTGATTAGATTAAAGATTCGTCGTTATAGGTAACAAAGCTATTCAAGTGCAGCAAATAAGAAAAGGATAATTTTTCAAGTGACAAATAATTAAGTGTGAATATTTTGTTTGTAATAATGTAAAGAAGAATAATTTTTCTTTCAAGTTAGTAAGGTGTATAATTTTAAATTATTTTAGATCAAATAATTGAAAGTGGAGTTTAAATTTGATGTTTATAGAATTGTATTCAAGTATTTTTTTAAATCTAATAAAAAAATTAGGATGATATGATAGAAAATAGATGTTTATTTGTTAAAAGTTTATATATGTTAATGTCAAATCAATTGTACTCATGGGATTGACCCAAAACAAGAAGGTGTTATAACCAAGTCGTGAATGGAATATTTGGAAAAACACACACATATGCATAATAAATGGATAATTAGGGTGAATGGAATAAAATATGTGTCTATGGATAGAGTGGGGTTAAATATATGGAAATGTGTTCAAATGAAGAATGGAAGACCAATGAATGAGCCCAACTTTACATACATGATTGTTTCATTTGCCAATATCTAAATGTATTGGCTTTAGATTTAGATAATTTTCTACTTTCCTTTTACCACTCCAAATTTCAAGAGTTAAGACCATTCCAATGCTCATTTTCTCCATGCATAAACTAAACCAACAATTAAGATAATCATGAAAATAAAATATTCTATAAATATAAATATACCCAAAATATCAAAACTCATAGCCCACATATAAAGAAAGATTGTTTCCACATCAAAAACAATGAAAACTAAAGAAAACATATAATAACAAATTCTAAATTGACTCCAGGTATCTCCCATTCGTTTTATACCTGATTCATAACTAGTGGCTTTCTATGACACTTTACTTATTGTTTTATTCCTAGAACACACAAAATTAAATAGAAATTAGCATGGTTATACAAACTTTTTACATTACATTTTTCTCCCACTTTAAGTTACACATGAATCTTAAAATGGTAATATATCTCAAAGTGTGTATCATACACAAACATTCATATATAACAAACATTTAATTATGAAAAATATATCTATGTTCATATAAAGTAGCATACCCCACTAAATGGCATCATGTAAATTCATTCTTTAGCACATATTCATAATGATAATTTGCAATATAAAATAAAATATGTCATGAGTGTCTTCTATTACACAAATAAAAATTGAAACAATTGTAAGTTAATTTTTTCTATCTACAATCATGAGAAGAAGAGGGAGGGAAAGAAGGGCTAGATAGATTTTTCTTCTATAGAATATGGTAATGATTCACCTAGCTCAATGGTCATGCTATGACATGGCATATTGGGTGATACTATGTTGTGTGATAATGACCTATGTTTGGTTAGTTATATGAGCTTTTGTAAGTACATACAACTATCTACAACCCCAACATAAGAGTGTTAGTGATAGAATATCCCCCCTTCAATTGGTTGCATCCATAATATGCAAGGAATTAAAGGAGAGGAAAAAATAGCACATGAAATGTAAATGTAATCTAATCATATAAGCATGAAAATCATGTAAAGTAACAACCACAAGGAGTGCATGATGCGAGAAGAAAGTAAAGCATGTTCAAAGATAAGCATGATAAACACATAAGATAGAGATAATGTTAAGAAATGATGTTACCCCCAACATGGGAAAATAAGATTGGTGATGTATCCCTCAATTGATGAAAACACTTGTATAAGTATGAAGGGACACTTGGCTAAAATATGCCTCCAATGTAGAGCATGAGCACATGTTGATTAGGTGATGCAATAAGATTACAATGGTAATAGAGATATTGGTACATGGTAGAACATGTAATCGAGAAAGGAAGAAGACTATTGTGCCCCTAGTGTAACCATTACAACATTGTTAGAATATGTGAGTACTCAAATAAGAAAAGGGAGATATCTACCTCCCAATCTAATAAGATGACTCTTAAAGAAAAATTAACTCATGCAATGGAATCCACATAAAATATTGGTATGAGAGCATGTATATATCAAAATTATTTCCATCATATCATGGGTGAGACAGTGAAACAAGGTACATAGAATATAAGGGGAATATGTAGGATCATAGTCAATGTATACCAACCTAGATAATGAGGTAAAATGACCCTTGGTGGTTGGATATGATAATCAATGTTAAATGATCATGTCAGTAGATATAAAGGAAGGAAAAAATAAGTAGGATGCAATAATGTGCCACCACATGATGGATTTTTTTCCCCAACATGTGCAACAAGATAAGATAGCTCTAGAAGAAATATGTGAAATGAATTCATAGTATAACATGAGGGATGCATGGTGCTACTCAATAGAAGAATATGACCATGAAGATCAATATAGAATGGGGAAGACATGGTGATCCCCACTCTAGATATATATATAATTCTACAAGTATAATATAACTATATAGAGTCATATGAATGAATCAATGAGCATTAGATAAAGGATGTGATCTAAGTATGATACATCATAAATATGTGATAAGAATCATAAGATATAGATCATATAATAATTAGTAGATAAGCATGGAAAATATAAGAAAAAATATCATAATAAGTAACAAGAATAAAGATGAAATTAAAAACTAGGAAGCAACAAGAAAAAGTGGGAAGCCAAAGTTGTAATTCAAGGAACACGTAATGATAGGAAAAGAAGAATGCAAACTAATACATAATTAAATATTCCAACTAATATAACAAATATATACTCCTAACTTGGGGGAGGAATTTAATATGAATCATAATATGGAATGTGAAATGAAAGTAGGAGGTGCAAAAAACATGACATAATTAAAGGGATCAAAGTGTAAGGATAATCAAATAAAATATATGAATAGGTATGTGGGATCACAATATAGATGGATAAGCCAAAAATTATAAATGAAATGAATCACATGTAAACACTTGATAAAATTAAATTGTGTTAAAACATGCATCAATAAAGGTGTCTTTGTGTCATTCATAGGGTAAATAAAAATGTGGAAACATAAATCCAATAAAAGACAGTGAAAGAAAAAATGTGGCAAGTAATAAGAGGAATAAATAAGGATATATAAGCAACAAATTCATCTCTCATATCAAATGGGTTCTCTTTAATGTGAAGAAACCTCAATATAGTGTGTGGCATAATGAAGAACATCAATTTATTGAAGAACATTATTTTATTTCATAGGATTGACCTTATCAAGAGAGGGAGTTGTGAGCTCATGCATGCTTAACATTTGTCTTCCCTTTGCTATAACTTCTTAAATTTTATTTTTGATTGGAATGTCTCACTCTATTAGTTCAATTTAAAAAAAATATCACTCTATTAAGAAAATATTTGTACAAACCCCTTAACATCTAAAATTAGGACTAAAAGTTTAAATAATAGATGCAAATATTTTCCACATTAATCCTACAAGGAGAGAAATACAAGTATATAATCTAAGAAAATTTTAGTAGCCTTTTTTCATGTAAAACAATAATTAGAAAAGAATAAGAGTAAGAGAAGAATAATAATAGATACTATAAAATCATAGTGACACATATATACCTTGGGAAAATCCTACAATAAAAAATGCTTAATTACCGGGCATTTTAAGTCCTCAACTTATAGGCTTAAGGAGGCATTAATACCAACCAAAAGGTAATACGATGAGCCCAAAGAAGGTTTTAAAACATCATGGTAAGAACTATCATACTCAGTCAAGAGATTGTCTAAAAAAAGTGAATATAATTCCTCAAAAAAGAATATTTGATCTCCAAGGTGCTGCCACAATAGTGGTGTACAATTTCTGAGAGGAACTAATTTTTGCTGAAATCACATATTTTTTAGAAAATATAATGATTTTAGCCTTAAAATGTTCCATTTTAAGGATTACAATTGAAGAGGGTTCGACCAAACCACCTTATATCAAACCCCCTTGGATAGAACCTCGCTAGTTTTAAACCATACCTACAAATGAGTCTCCTTTACACCTATCAAAATGCTGATAAAAAAACACTTTTGATTTACCTTTTGGGGGATCAAATGAATTCATTTAAAATTTATTTCAAATGATTATGGTATTCCTTATAACGAGCTATCCAATGAATATAATTTTAATATGTCTTGGTTTTATTATGTATTTGTTTTTTTAGTTTTATTAAACATAGGTTTTTCATCAAAAATGAAGGTATCTGTTATGCACATGTGGAAAAATAGAAGATTATCAAAAAAAAATTGAAAAATATGAGTGCACCAAATATTGAATTCCTTGATCCAGCAAAAAAAAATAAAAGTTCGATATATACAAAAAAAGTTACGCGTTATACGGTCACGCTATGTCTGAATTGTAATTGGTTTGACTTCGAAACTTGATTAAAAAAAAATTATTCAATAAAAATATATCTAACCAAGTGGAAGCACTAGATATCGGAGTTACAAATCTAAATTCGAAAGAATTAGAATTTTATCCTTCATGGAAAAAAAGTTATGCATTATACGGTGTGTGTCACTTTCTTAAAATGGTGTTTTTTGAAAAAAAAACAATTTTCGTGGGAGATGGAAAAATAAGTGTAATTTGATTCCAAAATTTTTTTAAAAAAAAAATTTAGAATCTACAGACAAAATGTGACGAGACTCTAGTTTGCATCATCTTCAAATTCCTCATGATTTAACTGCTATAGGTGCCTGAATGTGAAGACTTAGTTAAAAATAATAATTTCAGTGTCCAGTTTGGCCAAAAATTGTAAACCACTATTGTGGGATCACCCTCCATCATGCAATTTGGAACAAGTAACTCCTAGGAATTCCCCACGAAGTACTAATTACATCTGCATGTAAATTAATAATGAAATATTCTCTTACAAGTCTTCTATATAAATCCCTCATTATAATAATATTTACAAGTACTCTAAGAATAATAAAATAATCATATATTCCCATGATCACTTCGGAATTCCATTTTCCCAAGTTTTATGAATTTTTGAATTGCATACTAGTTAATCATCTATGAATAATTAATTTTCATTGGACCTTAGGATATGTAAGGTGAATAACACACCCAATCCTAACAGTGCCTTCATGAATAGTCTTAGGATATACATTAGGTTGTTGCAAGAGAATGTCTTGGCCTTTAGAGTGATTAGGAGAGGATGGCATAGGAACTAGGGATAGAAAAATTATCAATAAAAGTATGAGCCAAATTCATGAAGTATACAAATAAAACAAGATGCATTAAACAATATAAATATTTAACACTCAAGTAAAATATAAAATCACTATTAATTAGTGGTTCATCATCAATTTAATATCCATAGCTAGTAAGCAGAGATAATTTCACATCTAAACTGACATCCACATAACCATTATAATAATAATGTAATATAGGAAAAGTTAGTGAAGCATGAATAGTGACTATATTGGAGGTTAATGAAATATCAATAATATGTATGACATCATCATGAGATGAATCACTATGTGAAATATTGTAATGAGTATTAATAGAGGTAACATAAGATGCAAAATATTGATCATTATGCACCACATAATCATGCATAAAATAATAGAACATATTAAAAGTGCATGCCCCTATGGACATGGTACTATCATTATGTATGTAAAAGGAAAAATAGCATAAGATGTATGCAAATGTTGGAGAAAGATAGATATTCTACCCATGTCTATTCAAAGGTTAATCCTCTTGGAGCAGAGGAATTAATAGATATTAATCATGATTAATTTGTCTTTCATTTTCAAGTACAGGTGGAATTCCTTGATAGATCATTGGTTGGTTCATTCTTTGGTGATTATGGTGGCTAGACTCAAGTGGGTGGCCACGGGGTTTTTTTTATCTTTTAATTATCTATGGTGGGGCCCCTAACCTTTATGGGTTGCCTTGTCAATGGTACAACACATCCTTTCAAAGCCCCGGGAGTTCATGTAAAAGGATGTTATCTGCCATATTGATTAATAATTTCAAATTAAGGCACCTTTTGATTCGCCTTAGATTTTATCAGATGTACTTGAAAATTTCATATCCTCCCCTCACATTCATATGTCCTTGGGGAATGTGTAACTTATTTAAGTTGATTTGCTCTTAGGATTTAAATCCAGATCCCATCGTTATTTTTAATTATTTTAACCCTATTTATTTTTGTGATGTTTATGGGCCAGCGTAGAAATTGTCATCAGGATTGACCGTCAGCGTGTGTAAACATCACTTAGCCTTTATTATACCTTTTCACCCCAATTGGCATTGGAATTTTTTTTGCAACAGTATTCTCTCTAGAAAGATTTCTATTTTCTAGATGTGTTCTCTTGGCTACTGTGTGTTGTGGGTCAAAATGGATGGAGATAGAGTTAGAATTGAGCCAGACAATTGTGAGGATTTTTTCCAAGACCCTCTGGCTTGGCATATCTATCGAAAGGTGGGCTAGTGCCACTTATGGAGAATCTTGTGGGCCATGACGAGATGTTGTCGGATCGGTTTGCTAGCTCCTGGAAGGATCAACAGGTCACCATGGGTGGCATTTCTTTTGACGTTGATGAAGAGGTGATAGGTAAGGCTACTATCCTTTCCTGTGAAGGAATGAAGTATAAAAAACACACTAAAATGCAAGACTTGGTGAGTCATAATGCATTCTTTAAGGGTAATAAGAAACCAGTGAAAAAATAGTCGGGTTTCGACCATGAAGCGTTGCCTAAGCCTTGGGATAAAGTCTACCTCGCCATCATGAAACATGTAACTCTCGGGGGGAGATTCAAGGTATTTTATTTTTGCCACTTACCTCTGCTAAATCATCTTAGGCATAAAATTTTGCTTAGCTTCCCTTTCTTTTTGCTATGTTCTCTAGAAAGCTCCATGAAGGAATCCCAGGAAATTGCCATGCTTAACCTTGATTCTCTACCTCCTTTACCTCTGCACCAAAGCCTAATCCACAGGCTCTACCAATTCCATTCGGCTCTAGTTCCTTCCAAACCTATCTCGACTATGCACATTGAAGAATTGGAACCCCCAAAAAATAACCTTGCTAACCCTTCCCCTGTTGTTTCAAAGGGCTCAAAGAGGAAATCCCCCATCCTTGAGGATGATCCTAGTTCTGAAACATTAGACACTCATCCCTCAAAGAGCAAGAAAAAGGAGGTCGGGTTGGCCTAGTCGAGTATTGTGGTTGGGCTTTGTGAGCTAAAACATAAGAAGGTTAGCAGATCTACAACTAAAAAGAAAGGGAAAAATGTGCCTAAGATTCTGAGTGTTCTTCTAGTTTCTATTAATTAAATAAAACCACATTATTTGATTAATTCACATTTCATCATTTCGACTAATTAAATAAATCACATTTATTTAATAAAGTCCTAATCCCACTTCATTTCGTCCTAATTGATTAAATAACACCAAATATTTAATTACACCACTAAATCACCTTATTCCTCTAGGTAGATTAAATTATTAAATAATAATTTAATTACAACATTTTCCCTCCAAAATTTTGAATAATTAAATCAAACTATTCAAATCAATTATCAAAAATCAAATCAAACTAATGCAACTTTGTTTGCAAAAGTCAAACTTGATTTGCACATTCAACTCAAAAAATAAATTAATTAATTAAATCAATTAATTCATATTCCCCAATTTGCATCTTGGGCCAATAGTAATGCCTTCTTACCTGTTCTTAAGTCTTATCCACACAAAAATTCCCTGCTAAGCTGCCACAATGCTTCTTCATAATCAAATTGTCTCTCATAGAGCATTTAGGAATGCAAAGTTGAGCCCCTTTAAAGAGTAAACCTTCTTGAATCAAGAAATCAGAATTGTCTTCATGAAAAGTGCCATTAAACTGATTGCAATAAGCATAATTTTCTTTGAAATCATCATCCTCTACATACATACCTTTCAAATCATCAATCCCAACACTCTGCAATTGAACTTCTTGGATCAACAATGCCCTTCTGCTCAATGCATCCACCACCTTGTTTGGCTTCCCCTTTTTGTTTTTGATGGTAAAGGTGAAGCTTTCTAGGTACTCCACCCACTTCACATGTTTGTGTTTGAGTTTGTCTTGGTTGTTAAGGAACTGCAAAGCATGATTGTCAGTAAAAACAATGAACTCTTTAGGAAGGAGATAGTGTCTCCACTTGTTCAATGATTGTACCATAGCTTACAACTCCAAGTCATAAGAGGAATACTTTTCCTTTGCCTCATTGAGCTTCTCATTGAAAAATGCAACAAGCCTACCCTATTGGCTCAATATTTCCCCAATTATAGTCCCACTAGCATCACATTTAATGGTGAAAACTTTGTTAAAGTCAGGAAATGCTAAGATAGGTTGTTACTTTGTTAAAGTCGGGAAATGCTAAGATAGGTTGTTGTGCTACCCTTTGTTTCAGATATTGGAAACACTTCTCTACCTCATCAAACCATACAAGACTTTTCCTTTTATCCCCTTTTATTGTGTCAATGATGGGAGAACATATGTGACTGAAATTCTTCACAAATTTTCTATTAAAACTGGCTAGACCGTGGAAAATTCTTACCTCACTTACTAATGTAGGAGTAGGCCAACTGAGAATTGCTTCCACCTTGTTGGGATCCATCTTCAAAGAGCCTTTTGAGATCACAAAGCCAATATATACCAGTTCTTCCTTCATGAATTCACACTTCTTCAAATTTCTCATCAACTTTTTCAAAACCAAGTCTAGATGCTGCAAGTTTTCCTCTTTAGTTTTGCTAAAAATAAGAATGTCATCCAAATAGACAACCAAAAACTTACCTGTGAAGAGTTTTATAACTTCATTCATTAATCTCATAAAGGTCCTTGGTGCATTTGAAAGCCCAAATGGCATGACAAGCCATTCATACAACCCTTCATTTATTTTGAAGGAATTTTTCCACTCATCCCCCTCTCTAATTTTGATTTTGTGGTAGCCACTTTTGAGGTCAATCTTAGAAAAATAACAAGCCCCTCCTAAACAATCCATCAAATCTTCCATTATTGGTATGGGGAACCTATACTTTATGGTAATCTTGTTAATTTCCCTTGATTCAATGTGCATTCTCCAATCTCCTCCTTTCTTTGGTGCCAAAATGGTAGGGACAACACATGGGCTAAGACTTTCTCTTATTAGGCCTTTGTCAAGTAGCTCTTGAATTTGTTTCATAATCTCTTTATTCTATTTTGGAGTCATTTTATATGCAGCTTTGTTAGGTAGGTTTTCCCTTGCTATGAAGTCTATATGATGGCTCACATCTCTTATAGGTGGTAAAGAACCGAGAAGTTCATCTACCACAATGTCTTTGTATTTGCTCAACAAGGCTTGGACCTCTTTAGGTACATCATCAAATTTTGTTGTTGTCATGAAAATTTTTGTTCTAATTACAATGGCATAGTCTTGTCCACCCTCTTCCTTCAAGGTTTTCAAGAACTCATTTTCTCCTACCAGCATCATACTAGACCCTACTTATTTTTCTAGGCCTTCATCTTGTAATGGTATGAGTGTAAATGATCCCATCCTTTTCTCACATAAGTGTTCTTTTTTCCATCATGTTTAGCCTTCCTATCATATTACCAGGGTCTCTCTGAGCTCTATTCTTGATGACCACTTGTCTCTCCTTGTGGTTTTTGAGATTGTCCTCTTCCTCCAAATGTTCCTCTACCCCTGAAGTTTTTTCCTCTGCCTCTACTTTGTTTCTCCCGCCTTCTCTTCATCCTTTCTTCTACCTTGAATTCCATTTGAAATCATTCTTCCATCGTTCTAAGGGTGGTAAGACAACTCATTTTGTAGGTTAAATCTCAACCCATTTGTGTACCTTGATACTTTCTCCACCTCATCCTCAACATGACCTATCCTTATAATTAGCTTGTGAAACTCCTCTATATAATTCATTACATCCATAATCTCCTTTTGTTTGAGGTTTAGTATCCTTCTAAATGTTTTTATTGCATACTCACCAAGTAGAAATTGGCTCTCGATCTTAGACAACATTTTGTCCCAAGAATTGATTTTTGACTTTCCCTTATTCAACCTCTCTTCTTGCACATAATTCCACCAAGTTAGGGCAGGGCCTTTCAATTTTGTTTTGGAAAATTTCACCTTTTGGTCTTTCGCTACCTCTTCATACTCAAAATAGTTATCAAGTGCATCAATCCAACCTAGCACCTCTTCAATATCCAACTTCCCACCAGACATGGGTAATTCCATATTCACCTTAGGAGTGTCTCCTTTGACAGCCTTCAACATCTTAACCATTCTCAATTCATTAGGGTCTAGATATTCCTCATCTTGGACTCCTCTTTGAGGGTTTCAATTCTCACCATCTTTCTCTTGGTCACTTTGGTCTCCGATGACCACACCTCTCCTTTGGTTTGATTCAAGTGTTGCAAGTCTGGCTAGGACAACTTCTTGAGACTCCTTTACCTGTCTCAAATCCTTGGAATTATTTTCTTTCAACTCTCTCACTTCTCTAGTAGTTGGATTACTTTTAGGAGGAATCTTTCCTTCTTTCAAACTTTGACCTTTTCCACTTATTGACTAGAACCCATGCTTTGATACCAATTTGATGTAGAAAAATAGAGTATTCTTTATTGTTTTATCTCTAAAAATTCACTAGAAGGTTGCCTCGACCAAAAAAGAGGCATATTTAACCATTACAAGTCATATTCATCCATTTTCCAACTACCATTTGAATTCTAATGTTTCATCTTCCCTCACAACTCAAAAATGCAAAGTTGCTTGAGCAACTTTTTCCAAAATTGACCCCACATGACCAAAACCGACCAAAAACATGAAAAATGGTCTTAAAATACCTTATTACACCAAAAATAACTTAATCAACATAAAAACCCAACACTTGACTTATTTTCAGCATATGGGTGCCCCTACACCATAATCCCTCAACCCTTAAAACCTTAAACCCAAGTAAACTATCTACCTTAATCCCACAACCATCAACCCTTAATCTATCAACCCTTAAACCCACTACCCACTACCCTCCACCCTCTACCCTCTACCCTTAAACCCTAATCCCTCAACCCCTATACCCTCTACCCTATACATTGGACCCTCAACCCTATACCCTCAATCCTCTACCCTCAACCTTAAACCCTCAACCCTCAACCCTTAAACCATAAACTCTTAAACCCTCTACCCTCTACTCTATACATTAAACTCTTAACCCTCAATTCTCAACCCTCAACCCTTAATCCCTCAACCCTTAAACCCTAAACCCTCAACCCCTATACCCTCTACCCTTTATATTGGACCCTCAACCTAATACTTCAACCATATACCCTCAAACCTATAACTTAAACCCTCTACCCTCAACCCTAAACCCTCAAACCTAAACTCTTTAACCCTAAACCCTTAAACCTTCTACACTCTACCCTCAACCCTCTACCCTCAACCCTAATCCCTCAACCCTATACCCTCAACTCAATACCCTAAACCATCAACCCTATACGTCCTCCACCCTAATCCATCAACCCTATATCATCAAACCATATCCCTTTCTCTCTATCTATACATATCACCTCTCTCTCCCTCCCTCTCTCTTTCCCTCTCTAATTGTCTCTATCTAATCTCTCCCTCTTTCTACATACCTCTTGCTCAATCAATCCCTACTACTCTCTCTCTCCCATCTATCTATCTCTCTCTATCTCCCTCCCACTACCTCTCCATAAATCCCTCTCTCTCCCACTGACTCTCTCTCCATATCTCTTAGGTATCTCCCTCTCACCCCCTCTCTCTCGGGTCTCTCCCTCTAGCACCCTACCTAGTTAACTCTCTCTCTCTCTCTCTCTCTCTCCCCCTCTCTCTATCTATCCCTCCCACCCTACCTAGATAATTCCATCTCAATCTACCCCCTCTCTCTCTCCCTCTCTCTCAGGTCACTCCCTCCCACACCCTCTCCCTCTCTCATGTCTCACTCTCACTCTCCCTCTCTCTCACTCATTCTTTCTCACTCTCTCTCTCCCATTCCCTCTCTCTCACACTCCCTCTCACTCCTATCTCTCAAGTCTCTCCCTCTCACCCCCTCACACTCTCAAGTATCTCCCTCTAGCACCCTACCTACATAACTCTCTTTCTCTCCCTCTCTCTCTCCCTCTATCCCTCCCACCATACCTAGCTAAGTCCCTCTTACTCAAAACCCTTCTCTCCCACTCCCTCTCTCTTAGTATCTCCCTTCCACCCCCTCTCCCTCTCTCAAGGATCTCTCTCACTACCTCTCTCTCTCTCTCAGGTCTCTCCCTCCCCCTCTCCCTCCCATCATACCTAGACAACTCTCTCTCTTAAAATTCTCCCTCCCTCTAAAGACATACATAAATACATACATACAAGCATAATAAATATTTACATACAATCCTACATACATATAGGCATACATGTACATATGTAGATAAAATCTTACATACGTATAGGAATACATACATACATGCATTGATACATACATACATACATGCATACACACATACATATAGGCATACATACATACATACAATCATGCATACATACATACATGACATACACGCATAGATGTACATATAAACATACATTCAATAGAGTAGCATTTAACATAAATCAAGACATAACACAAGCGCGTTATAATGCGCTTGCATTATGTCTTGCTAGACATGCCCCATACAAATGCAAAAACCATGTCAAAACTAGGATATAATGCACTCACATCATATCTTGCTTTGGGAATCCCCAAGCCTTGGGCTTGTTATTTTCCTTGGAATACCAACCCAAAGTCTTGGAGCACATTCCCAATGACCAAAGACATGTTTTTTCAAATTCTACAATATTTCACATATTCGGGTTCATGCTCACCATCAAGATTGCATGTGTTTCAATGTCAAACAAATCGAACACCTGTGTAATGTTAGGCTCTCTCTTAGCTATCCAATGATATAATTATTTTCAATTTTTGACAATGTTAAGCCTTTGATCTATAATTTATTTTGTTTGTGTGTCTCTTTTTCAACAAAAAGAAGTGTTTGGTTTTTTTTTTCATTATAAATTAACCATTCATTGAAATTTCAAATAAATTACATTTTTAGAAACTAGACTCCATTATACAAATATTAAAAAAAAATTCAATTAGTTTCCAAAATTTGTAAGGGTAGCACGGCCAAAATTTTGTTTTTCAAGAAGTGTCCACTTTGAAAATTAGTAAATAATTAAATATTCATTAAAAAATTATCTTAAAAATTGTGCATCAACTACATACTATTAGCTAATTTCTCACTGAAGGGATTTTAAAAATACTAAAAAAAGTTCACCATGCTATGTTCCCACAAAAGTTGTTGTGTTAAGTTTTTTTGACAAAAATAGCACCAATTTCTATGGGTCCCACTTTTGAACCCCTTAATCTCAACCATTGTCAAAATAAATTAGTAGTTTAGAAAGTAGACTTGGAGCACTATGATCCTTGTTTTTGTTGCATCTCAAAAATTTGAGTGTTACTATCCTTAATTTCATGTCCAAGGTTAGTATTTCCTGATTTCAAAAAAAAAGTGGCCACTTAAGCCCCCTTTTTGGCCCCCCATATTTTTGCACTTACACCCTTCATCTCACTAATTTTGATATACCTTTTTGCATTACTCATACTCACATCCACACTCCTTGCAAAAAACTTGATCTTCCATTTATATCCTCTACAAGCTTCAAAAGTTTCTCCTTGTCAACCAAGATGAAACGTGTAAACATGAAACGTGCAACAACCATTAACAAAGCCTCAAAAATATTTATGGTAAGAGAGAATCAAATATGGTCTAATACATGAGATAAGAAGTACCTATTTTACCTTAGCACACATTCCCACATTGGCGCACACCTAAAAAACTTGGCACAAACATCTCAACATATAAAGTCGGCCCAACAAACCTATAACCTTCCATGCATTAGCTATAAACCAAAGAAGGTACTGGAGAGACCAAAAGAAAACATGTGAATCAATTTACAAATATTATATTGCATTGAAAAATATTTTCATACACTCTTTTCACAACTTCACACTACTTTATGCTGGCGCAAGTAAATAGACACTGACCCCAACATCTCTTGCAAACCCAAAAATCACATTTTTAAGATAGAACATTGAAAACCATACTTCTAGTACACCTCATCACCTGAAAATTAAAATGAGAAAACACATAGACAATGTGAACATATCCTCCAAACCACAAGAACAAATATTTAAAAGTGAAGAAATGTAGAGCATTCCTCTGATCCTTGTTGACTGTAACCACATTGTATTATAAATCCTCATTTTGCTAGCTCTGGAAACATCTGCGATAAATTTCATGAGCTAAGATCAAGAACCTACATACCACACACTTCTCTTTGTATAACTTCGAAATCACAAGGCCATATCTTCAAATGTGGAGGAATGCAAAGAATTCTCCCAAGCTACTTCAATATAACTTCATGAGCCACTAACTACATAAAAACTTTCATACATTATTTAATATCTTATACAATGTTTTACATCAAGTAATTAAGAATACAATCATTCTCAACATTATAGACAAAAATTATAACACTCTTCATCAACATGAACAAACCACAACTTCTTCATATTAGTGTTCACCTATTCATGAACAATAGGAGATGTAGTGCAACTATGCAAACCGAGCTCCTGACATACATCATCATGTCTAACACCTCTAATCATCATGTTGATTGTATCAAATGCAACCCTCAAAACACTACCACTCTATTGATATCAATGAAAACACCTACAACAATCTCCACTCTATTGACATCAATGGCAACACCTAAAACAACCTACAACAAAATAGAGGTGAAAAAGTGAAAAAGCCTTCATTTGAAGATGATTCAAAATGTGCCTTTGTTCGAAGATGGAACTTAATTTGAAGGTGTAAAAAATTTGAATGAAGGTAATTTCCAAAAATGAAAAAAGGGACCTTGGTTTAAAGGTCCCTTTTTTCCATTTTTTATAAATTACCTTCATTCAAAGGTTTTTTTCAATTTTTTTTATAGAAATGAAAGCTTCAAACAAAGGCCCATTAATAATTTTAAATGAAGGTACCTTCATTTGAAGGTACTTTGAATGAATTCCATAAATATTACCTTGTTGGAAGGTTGAGGAAGTTTGTCATTGGTGATGTTGTTTGGAAACATGAGCATGGAAGGTACATAGTGACATAATGCAGTACTTTCATTGATGTCAACATTGTTGGGGATCATTTTGATTACTCCTAACATGTTTTTGTAGTATGAAAGAAGGCATTTGCATAAGATTATTTGGTCCAGAAATATCTATTGTGTGAAAATTTGATTATGTCAAATCTGCCAGTTTAGTGTAACAGTGTGTCAGTTTCTGGGTCCACATCACTCTATAAATGAAGGTTTTACTCTACACTTCTAACATTATTTTTGTGGATGTTAGATGTACCTAATTCCAAACACATCCAAGAACTCCCACTGCATGGGTAGTGCCAAATCTGAAATAATCAAAGACATACCGAGTCTACTGATTACAACACATAGAAAGTGTACCATGTAGTACCAAGGACCATCGACAAAGATCTAAAAAATACTGCAACCAACTGCTACAAGAAACATCTCTCTCAATAATTTTCCACAACTCTCCCATCTTCTCCATATCTAACAGAAGAAAGAGATACAAGAGCCTCCATGTCATCACCCACTTGAGAATACATGACCACAAACTAGTGATAATCATAGCTCCACATAGAAATCTCACATCTAAAGTCATATGAATTTGAACATACAGGAAGAAGAACTAGACTAAAGAGAAAGATCTACAAAACATAAACATGTAGCATGCCCTTCTACATACACATCTAAATCCCAACTGTGTCAAGTAAGATATCCTTCACAACCTTAAGAGAAAAGCCATAACAACATCCAAACCTGTTCAACCTCAAGAGATCAAACATAACATATGCATCATGTATCTACATAGATGTAAGATTCTCAAAGAAGATCAAACTACTCTATTTCCCATCTTAGTAAATTAGCCAACTACCATCCCCTACGATCAACATAAATGAAGATGCAAACCCTAGGAGATAACCATGCTATCCATCTCTCACAATGAATCCTCCAGAACCATCTAATAGCAACTCAAGATCCATGTTTATGAAAGAAAGCATAAAGCACCCAAGAGAAACAATGGGCATTACCTCTCAAGTAATAAGCTTTCAAGTAGACCAAGAGTGGAGAATGACAATGCTCCTCCAAGATATGTAATCCATAATGAATCATCCAAGAGAAATCTCCTCATAGGTCTTTGTTGAACTCACGTCCAACCAAGATGTAGGCTCCTCAAAATTTCTGTTGAAATCTCATCAATAGTAACCATCTCAAAAACACTTCTCTCTTCTCAAGAGAAATACAACCTCACCTCATTCTCCATGTATCCATGAGCACCAACAAATAATCATCTCATGCTAAACTCCAAATGCATCACTACACTATCATGAAGTTCTCAAGCATATGACCAATGAACCCAAAACACAAAGAATCACCAGACCACTATCAAAGCTCCAATCATCTGAATCAGGAACTTATCATGACATCATGATATTACCATTCCCCTTAGGAGATCCCATGCTCCAAGTGAACATACCATGGTCTCAAGAGAAATGCATCATGCCAAAACTCCAATCTAGAGTCAATAGTATATCATGAAATAGTAGCAACATACTCTAAACCAACATCACCTATCAAGCACAACCAACACCTCAAACCAAAGACCACAAGAGTCCTCCATGGCTTTGAGATGCTAAACATCCTTAAATAGTGTTCACATGCAAATGTGAAGAAACCCTTTTGCAGTAACAAGATCTAAGAGTCCCTTTGAACCACTGCCTCACTAAAGAAGATCATTCACCACATAGTGATGAATATACAACCATTGCTAAAACTCCCACTGAACTATGGTACTGAGCTTTCCAAGCAAATGACACACCATCTCCCAAATCTGAAAATCATATAGGTCCATGCATATATAAGTGTATTATTGATCACACCAAGTGAAACCAAGATCTCCAAATCAAGGAAATGCACCATTCTATAGGACTCCAACATTGACTATCTAGGTACTCTCATATCATCCATCCTCTCATCTCAAAACAACCACACCAATGCACAAGTGACCACAGACAAGGCCAACTAACAAGTTTGCAGATCAACATAGAATCAAACCTCGTGGATATAGATAGTCCACTTCTGAGTCATCTATGTAATCATGTAGGTAAAGGTAACCCACAACATTGCAAAACTCGTAGATCCAATCAATACAACATGCAAACCCACTATCACACTGGAAATTACAAAAATGAGATCTCAAAGAGAATAATCATGTAGACAACATGACGCAAGCACCAAATCAAGCTCAGATATGATTTTCCAATCATGTCCATGCAATGAGCACCATAGTCAAGGAATCCACCAAGCATAACTACAAGAATGTTGAGTGACTAATCACGTACCAACACTCCCATGCAGAGAAATAATCTCACCTCTTCACACCATGCATGAAGTATGCATGCAAAACTATAACTATCTCATATAGTAACACCCCAAAAACTAGGGTCTAGAAAATAGTTTAATTGTAGCTCCACAAAATCACAAGTTTTTCTTGACCATGTAAAACCTACAAAACCACTGTGTTTGAAAAACACCCATGCGCATCCACACCCACTTCACATCTAGAATACTCAAAAGTTTGGAAAAAACACCATAATAATTAAACCAAAATAATGGATTATCATAGATGAGCATAACCATAATTTTTTAAAGAAATTCTATAAAACCCTCAAATCTGGAAGGAACATGAATCCAAGTCATGCATGCACAAAGTACCCATAAAAGGAAAAAAAACAATTCAGTAACTCCAAGCCCATTTCAGGACAACTCCACAACCACCAACATGCACATGCATCCAAGGGAGACAAGCTATTACAAAAGCTTCTAGATCATTCAATGATCAAATCCATAACCTACATGCAATCGGGGTAAGAAAAGCAGTGCATTTCAATACCAGGAAAAAAACACTTAGCATAAGCACATTACTCCATAGCTGAAAAACAACCCAAGCTTCTTCATATCACCAAGGAGCCTCTCACACAACACCCAATATGAAAGCTTTTCTACAACACAAGTATAAAGAATTAAAAACACACCCCATGCATCAAGTATAAAGAATTGAAAATACACCCCATGCATTAAAAACACACCATTTCAATATGACCAACTCCATTTTCTTCGTCTTCACCATCCTTTAGGTTGTGTGTTGTCTCTTGAAACTAAAATAAAAAAGAAAGAACTTTCACTCACCAAATGATCAATCTTTAGTCAATTCCTTCAAATTTCCTCAAGATTGTCAGGCTAAGAAATCTTCACAAAAGGAATACACATAACCTTAAACACTAGGAATTCTTACATGCAAGCACATGCAAGCCACATGCGAGTCTATGCAACTCAAAAACCTACACATGCAAGAAAAAAATAAATCCTAGAAGAAAGCTCTGATACCAATTTGAAGGGAAATTGATTCATCCCAAAATGAACAACTAAGATCAGTAAGTGTCTTTGATAAACAATGTTTCTTTAGAGAACCTCAAAAACACATACTACTATGCGATAAAGCAGAATCATACATAGTTTATTTCCCACCATTAATCCTTAAAGGAAATTTCATGTAATTTAAGATCATACAAAATCAATTGGTTTCAACAACATGCATTAAACAGATTCAATAAACAAAATCATTAAACATGAAAGAATAGAAGACATGAACACAAAGATTTACTTGGGGAAAACCCTTTTGGGTGAAAAACCCCACCCTCCAAAATCATAGATCCATTGTATTATTCAGCAACCAAAATACATAGTTACAATACAATTGCAGACTCTAAGCCTTTACATGGAGATTTACAGCTTGTTCGATTTGGAGAAAATCCAGCAGCATAACCTCTATGAATTCAATATCTCCTCTCACAACTCCTTACGAAAAATATCATATTTATAGAGCTTACAATGCACAAATTAGACATTTCTAAATTGACTGCCAAATATTGAAGATGCAACATGGAAAGTGTCAAAACCATTGCACACATGTAACGGTAAGTTTCCAATCATCACCACATGCCTCACTACAAAATCTGCACTTGCCAAAATCACTACACCTCGAAAAGTCACATTCCATGTAAAATCAACATGGAAATAGAAAATGCTTTTATGCACAACTCCACCTATAAAATCAACTTTCCAACTTGACTCCTCATCAGAAAAAGAAACTGCAAATTGTAACACAAAAGACAATGTGAAAAAATTAACAACATTCAATATATAGAAAAATCAATACTATGAAAAAAAATAGAAGGTTGAAACACCTCCTCTTTCCTAACATATTGCACACTCCTACTTTGAAATAATATAAAGAAGGTTTGCAAGATTTGAGACTATTTTTGTGTTAGTTTTGTTTGAAGACCAGTCAAGTGGCAGGCTGCCCGTTGGAATTTTCAAGCATCAAATTGCAGTCCACATAGAAGTTTCTCCCAAGTTGCCTGGATATCTTATACATATCTTCTAAAATATTATAATGCAAATATTATAGATCTGTATATTTAAAGCGGATCTTGTTCAAAGTCAATACTCATCACTTGTGGTAGAAGTAGGTAAGGAAAGCGCTAACAATGGTCCCAATGAAAGAGAAATTTTCCAAATGAATGAAGGCATCTTTTGTGAATGCTCGGCAGTAGTCGTGAATGAGGTTATTGCATGTTACCTGTCAATATTATTATTATATAGAGGAGTCCTTCCAAAATCAGAATTATTGATTTGTTTGAAGAGAAAACATTGAAAATGTCGTTCCTATGTTGTGTTAATATTCCCCAGTTGTGCACACCGTGGAACTACTATGATATCTATATTTTATATGATTTTAATCTTTCACCAACTCATCGTCTGACATTGATCTACTAAACATGTGTGCATTGATGATACCTACCATTATTGAGATGAACGAAAGCTTATTATTATTATTTTAATTTTATTAATACATTACCCCGTGTGAAATAACAATTTAATTTTTTTATTCATGCATGTAAGGAAACATATCATCCTTCAAATAAATATTTATTTTTAATTTTTAACGTAGAAAACTTTAAAATGGATATGATCACAACCTAACTCTCTATCTAGTCAATGATAAACAGCTCATCGCTTGTTTTAAATTGACGCCTATTTACATGTTTTCCCATCTCTTAAATCACAATCTTTCATTTCATCAATCTGTGACAATGTAAAATCTGATGGACTGGATGAATAACAAAGCATTGTTGATTGGACTAAAGATCCATTGTTACAGGCAAGATAAGCTATTTAAGAAAAGGATAATTTTAAGTGAGTGAACATTTAGTTTGTAATATTGTAAAGGATGATAAACTTTTCCTAAGTTTCAAGTAAGTAAATAAGATGTATATAAGTATAAATTAGTTTGATCAAATAATTGAGAGTGGAGTTTAACTTTCATGGTTATAGAATTGTATTTAAGTATATGTTTTTTTAAATCTAATAAAAAATTTCATAAGATAATCTGACAAAAAAGTAGATGTTTTATTTGTCAAAAATTTATATATGTTTGTGTTCAATTGTACTCATAATTAACCCAAAACACGTGACATTATCAATGTGTGAATAGAATATTTGGAAGAAGTGGGCATAGGCATAATAAATGGATAATTAGAGTGAACGAAATAGAATATGTGTCTATGTATAGAGTGAGGCTAAATATAAGAAAATATGTTCAAATGAGAAAAGACCAATGAATGATCTCTACTTTACATGCATGATTATGCCATAAATTTCAATACATGTAAATGAATAATTCTATTCCCAAAACATTCAAAAATATATATATATAAATTAGCATGGGTTTACAAATTTTACATTACATTTGCTCTCATTTTAAGTTGCATGTGAATATTAAAATGATCATATATATCAAAGTGTGTAGCACACACAAAAATTCATGTAAAACAAACATTTAAATATGAAAAGGACATCTAGGTCCATATAAACATAACCCACTAAATTTTGTGATGTAAATCGATTCTTTAGCACATATATTGAATGATAACTTGCAAAATAAAAGAAAATTTGTCATGACTAGCTTCTATTACACAAATAAAAATTAATATAGTTGTAAGTTAAATTTTACTAGTCAACAATCATGAGAAGGGAGAGGAAAAGAAGTCTTAGAGAGATATTTCTTGTATAGAACGTGGTAATGCTTCACCTAGCTCAATGGTCATGGTATGCCATGGGTGCTACCATGTTGTGTGGTAATGATATGTTTGGTTAGTTATATGAGTTTTTGCATGTACATACAACTATCTACAACCTCAACATAAGAGTGTTAGCGATAGAATATCTCCCCTTCAATTGATTGTATCTATCATATGCAAGGAACTAGATGAGAGGAAAAAATAGCACGTCAAATTTAAATGTAAACTAAGCATATATAAGCATGCAAATCATGTAAAGTAACAACTATAAGGAGTATGAGATTTGAGAAGCAAGTAAAGTGCGTTGAAAGATAAGCATGGTATTTACACATAGGCTAGAGATAGTATTAATGAATTATTTTACCCCCAACATGCGAAAAATGAGATTGGTGATGTGGCCCTCAATTGCTAAAACCACTTGTGTAAGTATCAAGGGACACTTAGCTAAAATATGCTTCCAATGCAAAACATTAGCACACATTGATTAGGTGATGCAATAATATTCTAGTGGTAATAGAGATATTGATACATGGTAGAAAAAGTCACACCCCATTGTGTGTTTACCTATTTACCATTACTATGTTAAGGTAATTATTGCATTTGTGAATGTATTTGGAATTCTAATTGGAAATATATGTGCTTGCACCTTGTTATCAATGAATTGTGAATGAATGTTTATTTCATTTAATGATTGATGAAATGCATATATGGAATGAATGGTTATTGAATTGATATTCTAACTATGAAAAAGATAATGCAAATGTTTGTATTGATGAACAATTGACTACCATGAAAATGTGTTAAGTTGGATGCAAGTTCAAAATACATCCTCTGGAAGGGAGGGGAATTATCACTCAAGAGAACTTGGTGAAGAAACGGGTAATGGAACCTAATTGAGCTTATACACACACACTCACTAGTAGAATAGTCAAGTCAAGTCATAGTATTTAAGAATTGGTAAGTTATCCTTTAGCATGGTGTGTTTGCAATAAAAAGGAGTTTGATTTCTGTTAGGAGCATTCTTGGTTTATGTTTAGTGCTTGGTGCATGCAAGTACTTCTTTATATTGCTATGCTTGATTGATGAGGTGCATATACGATTGAATATATATATATGTATGCATACACATGTCAACAATAATCCATACACATGAAGGAACGTGTACACGATCTAGTGCATAGGTAGACATACCTATGTGCGCTTATGAACGGGTTGTTTATGAGCATGGAGATATTGAAAGGACAATATGACATGTGTGTATATATATACGACATGTATACGTATATATCTACCAATAAGATAAAAAAAAACTATGTATGTGATTGTGTTATCAAATATATATATATAAGATATATTCATATATACATATGTATACATGTATCGATGTATATGTATGTAAAGGAAAATGGAAATGCCATACAAATACATCAACATATGTATGCATATGCATACATGCATATATATATATAAGAATATATATAAATATATACAAATGATATGGGATATGAATATTAACTTGATCTTATTCATTTGAATATAAAATGTATACACATTTAGTTGACATGGAATGCATATATATTACAATACATAAACATATACATATATATAGCTTTGGATCTATTTTCGATATATACATATATAATATATGCAGATATATATATATATATCTATATATATTTATAGATAGTGATTAAGGCTTATTTGTATATATATTATGCAAAGTAATTGTAGGTTGATTTATAAATATATTATGAAATGTATTGGAGGTCGATTTATACAATGTATAAAGACCAATACATGCAAGTTTATGCATTAGTCAATGAAAGGAAAATATGGAGCACTATATTAAAGCGCTCAAGCTATTGTAAAGTTGTATATATCATTTTAGAACTAAGTGATAATGAATTACATGAGACTTTACACTGTTGTTGTATAGGAGTGAATTTGCACCCCTTAGGAAAATTCCCCTTTTACCCTCCTTAACTTTAGAAAACCAAATTCAGAGGCTTAATTCCACATAAGCTTGATGTCCTCATTCCACTTGGCACTTGTTTTGAGCGTCTGTAGGGGAATAACTATGGAGGATGTTCGCACGACGCGTCGAAATCTGCATGACGTGCTTACGTCCCTGGAAGATTCTTGCGGCATAAGTCTGCAGAGGCATTACACTTCCCATTGGAAGTCAAATTGTAGTGCCCCCCTTCGGATGACCAACCCGAATATGGCCATTCTTCATGTTTCCTTAAAATTCACTCACTTTCAATCCATTTCATCTTCTTCCACAAGCTCTACACATCTCTTAGAAAATCTCATCCACAACTTCAAGCATTCAAGCAACATTTCGGCACTCCATAGTAGCAATTCCATCACTGCATCACTTCATTAGAGCAAGTGTAGAACAACACCATTGCAGTAGAGGCTTGAGTTCCTCTCATTTTCTCCTCCATTAGCCTTGAGCACTCTTGGTGGAGGTGGTAATTTCTCTACTCTCCTTCTCTATTACTTGGTTAAGTTAGCACATTACTATTTTGCAGTGTTTTAGTGTTCTTTACTTGCATTTCCTTCTTTATCGTACTATTTCTATATCATTGCAAATTTGGCTACCCGTGGAGGTGGAGACACCAAAAAAGGAGTCTGACTGAGGTAGACCCCTAAACAGCCCCCCCAACAATTTCTCTCTTTTGTGTGTAGGTGGAGACATATTAGAGCAGCCTGGTGAACAAGCTTTTGTGTGAGATCATTTTTGTCACCCTTGCCTTAATCTACTTGTTTTATCATATCTCTTTATATGTTTCATATTTCATAGTGTTATTTTTTTCTCTTATAAACTATTAGCTAGGCCAATAGTTTGTTTTCCAATGATTATACCTTGTCTTTATGGTCCTCTGGAAAGATGCCAGCACACCTAAGAGATGCCAGTGTGTCGCACTGTTGTCCCAAAACTACACTTTTGTCCTCTGACATAGAGCTATCTACGACACAGAGTTGAACCTAAAAATCAACTCACTTAGACTCCTTTCAAATCTCGGATCTACAAGGTGATCAAAGGACCTTATAGTCCTCATCATTCTCATCCCACATTTCCCAACACTTCCCTAGGTTGAGGTAAGTTAGAGTAGCCTGCTGCTCTTGGCCCTCTGAGACCTAGGGCCTTGATGTGGTTGGTCCCGCTCTCTTACATTTTTGTTGAACCTAACGTGAACCATTTTGGTTCCATTTTGTGATACTGAAAGATCCTTTTTTTGTATCCTAGGAGCATTGTGGGTGTGAGTGTTGTGAGGTGTTCACCTTGCAACCCAACCTACAACCCCTAGTAGACATAGTTGGAAGGCTCTAAAAGTGTTGTGTGATGAAACTTGAATTGGGTCACTATCTTATCTTGTAACCTTTGGAAGTTCTTTGAAAGTACCATTTAGTGTACACAATGGCCTCTTTCCTGCATCAACCTATTCACCTAGAGCAACTTGTGAGAAGTAGGAAAGATATAACTTTCACCTCACGGGACCTGTTGATGGGCTTTAATAGGGAACCATCTCCTCTTTACATTCCTACAAGGATAAATGGGAATATCGTAGCCGATGTTCTAGTTGATTTGACATCTCAAGTGAATATTATAATGGAGGATATTATGTTAATCAACTTCCTACATAAGGATGGGTACGATGCACCTATGAGTATTGTCTATACACATGACAGAATTTTCATACCTCCTCTGGGTAGCATTGTATTGTCGGTTATGGTTGTGTCTAAGGCCATGAGACTCTTGTTTGATATAATTCCAGGGTCCAAACTATTCAGAGTGAAGCTATGTATCCCCTTGTTAGTAGCTATGAATGTAGTTCCCTTGGTTATCCATAAGTTCCTTAAGTATGTTCATGAGGGTTATGTGCATGTGATCCATGACACTGGCTATAGACCATTGGTTGCATGTGGTAGCTACTCCTTAGATTACTTTTGGCCTACACCTGTTGGTCCTCTCCCACCTAGGAAGGACCTCATCCATCACACATATTAGAATTATAAGAAAGGGTGTTCCAAGCCCAAAGTGACGTACCCTCCGTCGCCTTATGCTGTCTCACATAAGGCTTGCTTGAAAGTTGATAGTGATGCCACCAATTCATGTAGAAGAGAAGAAGAGAAGCGGTCCCAAGATCCTCCTTCTTCTTCTATTTAGCCTGACGCTTCCTCTCACTCTATTGTAGCACCATCTATTTCTACCTCATGCTTGTGAGAGAATCCTATGGTGCCCACTTGGCGAAAGGCCAAGCGTCCTACATTTGAACTTCCTATCTTACCCACGAAGCCTAGACCTATTCGGTATAGCAAGCAGAAAGCCCCCTGAGGGGTGTCCTCAATGTCTCAGCCTCCGCGGCCTCCTAACACCCCTGCTTCTAAAGCAATGAACGAGAAGAGGCCCACTCCTGAGGTATTAGAGCCAATTGCTCCCATTGTTTTTAAATCTTTCCCTCTTGCTCTTGTCCAGGAGTCCATACTTCCACTAGAAATAGTTGTGGAGGACACTCCCATGGTTGGGTAGGATCCTTATGTTCCTTTGCAGCCTCTAGCCTCTAGTTCAAAGAGTCACAAAAATTGCCTTGCACGCAAGCGCAAGCACCAACAAAAGGCTCTCTTGGCTAAGCAGGCTACTTCATAGAGGAAGGAAGAGGAGATGATCACTCCTATATCAAGACCTCTTGTCACATCCTCCTCTCTCCTACCCTCTGTCTCTATCTAGACTAGTTCTTTATCACTTTTGGTTTTCGCTACAAGCGCGAATTCGCCCAACTTTAGAAAGGTGTAGGTGTTCATCGCTCCTTCGATGGAGTTGCCTTTACTGACATCCATTTCAGATGTCCCACCTTTCCCGAAGCTCATAGATATGACTAATACATCAGTCGTATCTATTGTGGTTCTTTATTCCTCTTCGTCTACCCCTCTTGCTTCATTTGTAGGGAGTTTTCCTCCTTCGATGAAGAAGAAGGTAGAGTGTGGTCCTTCTAGAAACAAAGGACGTAAGAGAATTTTTTCTTCTCTGAAAGATGGCCCTGTGCTGATGTTCTATCCTAGTAGTGGAATCAGTCTCGGCTTCCCCTGAGTTCATCACCTCTCCTGAATCATTTGGTGAGCCTAACTGTGAATCTTGGGTGCAACCTTCCCCATCTGTCAAATTGAAACAAGAAACTCTTGTTAAGTGCATGTTTAACTCAGTGGATGAAGTAATAACCTTATCACTGATCTTCGTGAAGTCATTGACCTTAGACCCACAAGAGCTGAGTGGAGAAGACCTTGTAGTCTCCTCTTCCTTAGCCCTTGTTGCGAGAGGGTCGGAAGCTCCTCCCCTCAATATTCCACCACTGCAGGCTCATCCTCCTTCCCCTTATGATGATTTAGAGTGGGAAGCTAATGACCTCTTTGTGGATCAGTGTTAGGGGAGGCCTCTCCTTTATATTTAGATTAGATGTGTGTATGTGTTGTGATGTGTTTCCCTCGGGGTGCTACCACAAGAGTGGTTTACACTTTCTAGGAGATCTTGATTTTTGCTGAAATCGCATATTTTTAGAAAATATAATCATTTAAGCCTTGAAAATTTCCATTTAAAGGATTCCAATTGAAGAGGGTTTGATCAAACCACCTTAGACCAAGCCCCCTTGGATAGAACCCTGCTAGTTTTAAACCATACCTATAACATAGTCTCCTTTACACCTATCAAAATGTTGATAAAAAAACCACTTTTGATTTACCTTTTGGGGGATCAAATGAGTTCATTTAAAATTTAGTTTTTGTAAGTATGTCGTCCTTATTATAAGTTTCCAGAAAAGTATAATTTTAATTAAATTAAATTAAATTATTATATTTATTTTTTATTTCTTGTGAATGTAGGTTTTTTTACCGAAAATCAAGCTCTCTATTCTACACATGTGGAAAAATAGTAGATTATCAAAATAAAATTTTGAAAAATATGTTATGGCTGGGTATTGATGTCCTTGATTCATTAAAAAAAAATTCAATTTCAATACATATAGAAAAAGTTATGTTGTATACAGTCCGCCTATGTCTGAATTGTAATTGGTTTGACTTCAAATCTTGATTAAGGAAAAAATATTTAATAAAACACTGTGAAACCAAATGAACTAGTTAGATATCGTAGTTACAAATTCAAATTTTGAAATATTAGAATTTTATCCTTCATACAAATTTTTTTATGTTGTATACGGTGAGAATCAGTCCTTAAAATGTTGTTTACTAAAAAAAACTAGTTTTCAAAGGAGATGAAAAAAAAGTGCAATCTGATTCCAAAATTTTTGAAAAAAAATATATTTAGAATCTATAGACAAAACTAAACAAATCACTAGTTTGCATCATCTTCAAATTCCTCACGGTTTAGCTGATATAGGAGACCGAAAGTGAATATTTAGTTAAAATAAATCAATTCAGTGTCTAGTTTTCCCAAAAATTGTAAACCAGTATTGTGGGATCACCCCCCGTAATTGTGCTATGTGTTCCTAGATGATTCTCGTCACCCCTGTTGATGCTTGGATATAAGCTTGATTTTTGTGTTATAAACCTTCTTCTATTTGTACCATCATTCTTCCATGTTTGTGATTGAATTTCAACAAATTGGGGACGATGCAAAGCATTGGGGGCATTTAGACCTCTCTTCCATGTTGACCCAATTTTTTATTTTTACTTTGTCTTTGCGTGCATTCTTCACATGGCCTGATATAGTAGGGGGTTGATGACAGTTCATTTATATACTGGATTATTATACTTATATATATATATAGGAGCGGTTATGACCCCAAAATATCAGGTTACCCTTGTGCCCTTTATTCGTGTTCTCTTTCCCTTTTGTTTTTCTTTATCTTTCTCTCTTCTTTTCTTAAGTTGTCCCTCTCATGTGTGACAACTTCACCTCTACATCACTTCAATCTTTAGAAAACACATTCATGGCCAATGAATCTTTTCTCAAGATTCTTCACACACTTCTTTGTTAGAATCACATTCTCAACTTATAACCCTAACGAAACATGTTTCCTTCATCATGGGTTCATAAAGAGAGGACTTGGAAACCTTCCTCCAAAGTGGGAACAACTTTGTTCCCCTTGTGTGGGGGCATATTCTACCTTTCAAATTCCTTGATGAGGTGAACATCTTTCAAAAGGATTCCTTGCTGACAAATCGATTCGAGAAAAAAAAAGCACTAGCTTTAGAGTAGCGCGTCCCTTGAGTGGACCCTTTTCTTTTCACAACGGGTTCCCAAGGGACCCTCTTCAAATTTTTTTTTTATCTCAACTAAAGTTCTATGGTGTCTAGCTCGGGGGTAGCCCGACTAAACCTGTTTCCTATCCTTGTGTTTAGCTTGGGGGTAGGCCAACTAGACCTATTTCACATCCTTACATCTAGCTCTGGGGCAGCTCGACTAGACCTGCTTCACATCTTTGTGTCTAGCTTGGGGGATCCCTGACTAGACCTTTCTTTTCAAATAGTGCGTCCCTTGAGTGGACCTCTCCTTATTTAGAAGGGTTCCCAAGGGACCCCTTTAAAAGCTTTCCAACTTGATGATGGTTTGCATGATTATCCACTTACTTTCCTATGTAGTCTCTTCTTGGAATGTTCTATCTACGAGTAAACATGTCACCACTCTTTGACTCTACAGAGTCCACTTTTTCTAGTTTCCTTCATGTCAAAGTTCTTGGAGGACACCTTCCTTGCAGACCTGTGGGTCTGTAAGGTGCTTTTCTCGGTTTCCCTCATGTGAGAGTTCTTGGGGGATACCTTCCTTGTAGATCTATGGGTTTGTAAGGTGATTTTCTTAGTTTCCTTCATGTGAGAGTTCTTGGATGATACATTCCTTGTAGGTCTGTAGGCCTGTAAGGAAATTTATTTCTTAATCTTCATAGTTCCATGGAGCTATGAAGTCCTTTTCCTATCCTACACTCTTGGTTTCACTAGATCATGGTCTGCTTCCTCGACGGTCCAGGTATACATTTCTAACCCTATCACTTCTTCAATCTACTTTACTGAATCACTCATTAGTATTTGTGCTCGCTAAAGTGGGGGAAAAATGAATAGAATTGAATTTGCACCCCTTAATAAAGTTCCCCTTTTACCCTCCTTCAGTTTAGAAAACCAAATTCAGAGGCTTAATTCCATATAAGCTTGATGTCCTCATTCCACTTCGTGCCTATTTTGAGCATTGATAGGGGAATAACTGTCGGGGATGCCTGCACAACGAGCATACGTCCGTGTGGCATGCTTACATCCCTGGCAGACTCCTACAGATGGAGTATGTAGAGATGTTACACTTCCCATTGGAAGTTGAATTGTAATGCCCCCTTCAGCTGACCGACCTGAATATGGCCATTTCCTTCATCCTTCCTTCAAATTCACTCACTTTCAGTCTATTTCATCTTCTTCCACAAGCTCTACACATATCTTAGACAATATCATCTACAACTTCTAGCATTCAAGAAACATTTTGGCACTTTATAGCAGAAATTCCATCACTCCATCACTTCAATAGAGCAAGTGTAGAAAAAAACCATTGCAATAGAGGCTTGATTTCCTCTTATTTTCTCCTTCATTAGCCTTGAGCACTCTTGGTGGAGGTGGTAGGTTCTCTAATCTCCTTCTCTATTACTTGGTTGAGTTATCACATTACTGTTTTGTAGTGTTTTAGAAAAATTAGCTGTTCGTGGAGGTGGAAACACCAAAATGGGGGTCTGACTAAGGCAAACTCCTAAACAACCCCCCCAAAAAATTTCCATCTCTTCTGAGTGTAGGCAGAGACATCTTGGAGTGGGCTAGCAAACGAGATTTTGTGTGAGATCGTTCTTGTCACCCTTGCCTTGATCTACTTGTTTTATCATATCCATTTATATGTTTCATATTTCATAGTGTTGTTTTGTTCTCTTAGAAACTATTAGCTAGGATGATAGTTTGTTCCCCACTGATCAGACCTTGTATTTCTCGTCCTCAAATTGTATGGATGCCAACACACCTGAGAGACACTGGCACATCATGCTGTCATCCCAAAACTGTACTTTTGTTCTCTGTTAGAGAGTTATCTGAGACATAGGGTTGATCCTGAAAACCGACTCACTTGGTCTCCTTTCAAATATCAGGTTTGTAGGGTGATTGAAGGACCTTATAGTCCTCATCATTCTCATCTCACATTTCCCAACACTTCTCTAGATTGAGGTAAGTTAGGTCAGCCCACTGCTCTTGGCCCTCCGAGACCTAGGACCTTGATGTGGTTGGTCCCCCTCTCTTATAGTTTTGGTGAACCCGATGTGAACTATTTTGGTTATGTTTTGTGATACTAAAAGATCCTTTCCTTGTATCCTAAGAACATTATGGGTGTGAGCGTTGTGAGGCATTCGCCTTGCAACCCAACCTATGACCCCTAGTAGACGTAGTTGGAAGGCTTCGAAAATGTTGCATGAAGAAACCTGAATTGCATCACTATCTTATCTTGTAACCTTTGGAAGTTCTATGAAGGTACCATTTAGTGTACAAGATGGCCTCTTTCCTACATCAACCTATTCCCCTAGAGAAGCTTGTGAGCTATAGAAAAGACATAAATTTCACCTCAGAAGACCTATTGATGGGATTTAATAGGGAACCATCTCCTCTTTACATTCCTACAAGGATAAACAAGAATATCATAGCCGATGTTCTCATTGATCTGACATCTTAAGTGAATATTATAATGGAGGAGATTATGTTAATCAAATTCCTGCATAAGGATGGGTACAATGCACTTTTGAGTACTATCCATACCCATGAAAAAAATTATGTACCTCCTTTGGGTAGCATTGTCTTGTTGGTTATGGTTGGACCTAAGTCTATGAGATACTTGTTTGATATAATTATGGGGTCTGAACTATTCAGAGTGAAGCTGGGTAACCCCTGGTTGGTAGCTATGAATGCAATTCCCTCAGTTATCCATAAGTGCCTTAAGTATGTTCATGAGGGTTTTGTGCATGTGATCCACGATACTGGCTATAGACCGTTGGTTGCACGTGGTAGATACTCCTTAGATTACTTTTTGCCTCCACCCATTGGTCCTCTCTCACCTAGGAAGGACCTCATCCATCACACATATCAGAATTATTAGAAAGGGTGTTCTAGGCCTAAAGTGAGGTACCCTCTGTTGCCTTATGCTATTTCACATAGCGCTTGCCTGAAAGTTGACAGTGATGCCGCCAGGGCACATAGAATTGAAGAAGATAAGTGGTCTCGAGATCCTCCTCCTCCTCCTCCTTCTTCAACTATTCATCCTTATGCTTCCTCTTGCTCTGTTGTGGTGCTATCCACTTTTGCCTCACGCTTGCAAGAGAATCCTATGGTGCCTACTTGGCAAAAGGCCAAGCGTCCTGCATTTGAACTTCTTGTCTTACCCATGGAGCCTAGAACCATTTCGTATAGTAGGAAGAAATCCCCTCGAGGGGATTCCTCTCTGTCTTGGCCTTCGTGGCCTCCTACCACCCCTACTTATAAAGAAGTGAATGGGAAGAGGCCCATTGCTAAGCCATTAGAACCGACTACTCTCATTGTTTTTGAATTTGTCCCTCCTGCTCTCATCTAGGAGTCTATCCCTCCACTAGAAACAACTGTGGAGGACACTCCCATGGTTGTGCAAGAGCCTTTCATTCCTTCACAACCTCTTGCCTCTACTTCAAAGAGTTGTAGAAACTGCCTTTGCATGAGCGTAAATGCCGGTGAAAGGCTCTCTTGGCTGAGTAGGCCACTTCACAGAGGAAGGAAGAGGATATTATCACTCATGTATGAGAACCTCATACCACATCCTCCTCTCTCCTCCCCTCTGTCTCCATCCAGACTATTTCTTTACCACTTCCGGTTTCTACTGCAAGTGCAAATGCACCCGACCTTAGAATGGTGTAGGTGTTCATTGCTCCTTCAGTGGAGCCACCTTTGCTAACATCCATTCTGGATGTCCCACCTTTCTCAAAGCCCGTAGATATGACTAAAACATCAGTCATATCTACTATGGTTATTTATTCCTCTTCCTCTACCCCTCTTTCTTTGTTTGTAGGGAGTTTTCCTCCTCCGATGAAGAAGAAGGTAAATGTGGTTCTTCTAGAAATGAAGGAGGTAAGAGAAGTTTGACTTCTCCAAAAGGAAACCTCACCCTGACTTGTTCTATCCTAGTAGTGGAACTAGTCTTAGCTTCCCCTGAGTTCATCACCACTCTTGAATCATTCAGTGAGCCTAGTAGTGAATATCGGGCACAACCTTCCCCGTCCATCAAAGTGAAACATGGAACTCCTATTAAGTGCATGTTTAACTCAGTGGATGAAGTTCCAACCTTGTCAATGATCTTCAAAAAGTCATTAAATTAGACCCACAAGAGCTGAGTGAAGGAGACCTTGCATGCCCCTCTTCCTTAGCCCTTGTTGTGGGAGGGTCAGAAGCTCCTCTCCTTAACATTCCACCACTGTAGGCTCATCCTCCTTCCCCCTATGACGATCTAGATTGGGAAGCTGATGAACTCTTGGTGGATCAGTGTTAGGGGGAGGCCTCTTCTTTATCTTTAGATTAGATGTGTGTATGTGTTGTGATGTGTTTCCCCTGCAATCATGCTATGTGTGCCTAGATGACCATCGCCACCCCTGTTGGTGCTTGAATACAGGCATGGTTTTTGTATTGTAAACCTTCTTCTATTTTTACCATCATTCTTCCATGTTTTTGATTGACTTTTGGCAAATTGGGGATGGTGTAAAGCATTGGGGGCATTTAGGCCTCTCTTCCATGTTGACCCAATTTTTTATTTTTTATTTTTCTTCTCGTACATTCCTCATGTGGCATGATATAGTAGGGGGTTGATGAAAATTCATTTATATACTATTATTATACTTATATATATTTAGGAGCGGTTATGACCTCAAAATATCAAGCTACCCCCAGGCCCTTTTTTCGTGTTCTTTTTCCCTTTTTTTTCTTGGTCTTTCTATCTTCTTTGCTTAAGTTGTCCCTCTCATTTTTGACAATGTTGCTTTTACATCACTTCGATCTTCAGAAAATGAATTCATGGCCATGGCCAATGAATATTTTCTCAAGATTCTTCACACATTTCTTTGTTAGAATCACATTCTCAACTTGAAACCCTTATAGAACATGTTTCCTTCATCATGGGTTCATAAAGAGAGGACTTGGAAACCTTCCTCCAAAGTAGGAACAACTTTGATCTTCCCCTCATGTGGGTGCATGTTCTTCCTTTCTAATTCCTTGATGAAGAAAACATCTTTCAAAAGGATTCCTTGATGACAAACTGATTTGAGAAAGAAAGCACCAACTTTCGAGTAGCGCATCCCTTGAGTGGACCCTTTATTTTCACAACGGGTTCCCAAGGGACCCTCTGTGAAAGTTTTTTTTTTTATCTCAAGTAAAATTCTATGGTGTCTAGCTCAGGGGTAGCCTGACTAGACCTGTTTCCTATCCTTGCGTCTAGCTTGGGGGCAACCCGACTAGACCTATTTCACATCCTTGCATCTACCTTAGGGGCAACCCAACTAGACCTGCTTCACATTTTTGCATCTAGCTCGAGGGAAACCCAACTAGACCTTTCTTTTCAAATAGTGTGTCCCTTGAGTGGGCCCCTCCTTATTTTGAAGGGTTTTTGAGGGACCTCTTTGAAAGCTTTCCAACTTGATGGCATTTTGTGTGATTGTCTACTTACTTTCCTGTGTGGCCACTTCCTGGCATGTTCTATCTATGGGTAAAAATGTCGTCGCTCTTTGACTGTGAAATCCTCTTTTTTGGTTTCCTTCATGTGAGAGTTCTTGGAGGAAACCTTCCTTGCAGACCTGTGGGTCTGTAAGGTGTTCTTCTTGGTTTCCCTCATGTGAGAGTTCTTGGGGGATACCTTCCTTGTAGGTCTGTTGCGGGTCTGTAAGGCACTTTTATCAGTTTCCTTCATGTGAGAGTTCTTGGAGGATACCTTCCTTGCAGGTTTGTGATCCTATAAGGTGCTTTCATTCTTCAGCTTCATAGTTCCATGGAGTTATGATGTCCTTTTCCTATCCTACACTCTCGGGTTCGCTAGATCGTGGTTTGCTTCCTCGATGGTTCAGGTATAAATTTCTAACCCTATAAATTCTTTAGTCTACTTTATCAAAGCACTCATCAGTATTTGTGCTTGCTAAAGTGGGGAAAAAATGTATAGGAGTGAATTTGCACCCCTTAGGAAAATTCCCATTTTACCCTCCTTCACTTGAGAAAACCAAATTTGGAGGCTTAATTCCACATAAGCCTGCTTTGCTCATTCCACTTGGTGCCTGTTTTGAGTGTCGGTAGGAGAATAACTGCCAGGGACACCCACACAACATGCAAACATTTGTGTGGCACACTTATGTCCCTAGCAGATTCATGCAACTGGAGTTTGCAAAGGTATTACACTTCCCATTGGAAGTCGAATTGTAACGCCGCCCTTCGGCTGACTGACCCGAATATGGTCATTTTATTCATCTTTCCTTCAAATTCACTCACTTTGATTCCATTTCATCTTCTTCCACAAGCTCTACACATCTCTTAGACAATCTCATCCATAGCTTCAAGCGTTCATGAAACATTTTGACACTCCATAGAAACAATTCCATCACTCCATCACTTCAATAAAACAAGTGTAGAACAACACCATTGTAATAGAGGCTTGAGTTCCTCTCATTTTCTCCTCCATTAGCCTTGATCACTCTTGGTGGAGGTGGTAAGTTATCTACTCTCCTTATTTATTACTTGGTTGAGTTAGAACATTACTATTTTGTAGTCTTTTAGTGTTCTTTTCTTGCATTTCCTTCTTTATCGTACTGTTTCTACATCGTTGCAAACTTGGCTATCCATGGAGGTGGAAACATCAAAACGGGGTTCTGACTAAGGTAGACCCTTGAATAACCCCCCTAACAATTTCTCTCTCTTCTCTGTGTAGGCAGAGACATATTGGAGCGGGCTGGCAAACAAGATTTTTTGTGAGATCGTTCTTGTCACCCTTGCCTTAATCTACTTGTTTTATCATATCCGTTTATATGTTTTGTATTTCATAGTGTTATTTTGTTCTCTTAGAAACTATTAGCTAGGCCGATAGTTTGTTTTCTAGTAATTAGACCTTGTCTTTCTAGTTCTCTGGTCGTATGGACACCAACACTCCTGAGAGATGCTAGCATGTTGTTCCATCATCCCAAAACTATTCTTTTGTCCTCTGATAGAGAGCTATCTAAGACACAAAATTGATCCTGAAAATTGACTCTCCTAGTCTCCTTCAAAATATTAGGTCTACAAGATGATCGGAGGACCTTATAGTCCTCATCATTCTCATCCTGCATTTCCCAACACTTCCCTAGACTAAGGTAAGTTAGGGCAGCCTACTGCTCTCGACCCTCTGTGACCTGGGGCCTTGACGTGCTTGGTCCCCCTCTCTTACAGTTGTATAATTTATTAAGCTAAAAAATAGTGCAACGTATACCCTATGTACTATGTCAAATACAAATGTAAATGCAAAGATTTGAATTATACCATGTGTTGACTATTTATCTTTGATTGAATCGACTATAAATGTCTTGTAAATCTATGTGAGACGATTTCAAAATGTTAAACCATAGCCTTATAAATAGGGAATAAGATGTAAACTTGACACCATGATATGAAATAGTTGAATGCTATAGAATTCTATTATGCTTGGAACCGAGTAGCTGTGCTATAACATATGCCTTTTAAATGTGTCAAACCTATTGTGTCGACCATTAGATCAATTTGCTGTCTTAAATCGATGACTATCCTCAAATAAATTTACCACCTTTCTTCTTATAAGTTGAGTCGATTTGTAATGGCTAAAAAGTGGCAAGCTATGTACCTTATTTGTAGCCTTGTAGAGTTGATTCTTGTGTACATAAATATGGGTCGATCATATCTCATTATTTACACTTTTGATATGCAACAATACACTACAATTCCTATTGTAGCTTTCATTTGAGAGCTTGTTATTTTTCCAAGAGTTTTGGAGAGAGAGTTTAGTGAGGTTTAGTGAAGCAAGAGGTTGATATCTAAGTTGATTGCAAGAGGAGGCCAAGCTAGGAAGCTATATAGTCAATTGGATTACGCATTTTATGGGCATGGAATACTTATTACATTTTATCTTCAGCTCTAAAAGATTAATATCTTGATTTCATGTTTTTGAATTGAATTAGAGAGATAAGTATATTTGTTTATAATAGAGAAAAACCTATTTTCTTATAATAGAGAAAAGTCTAGTTTTCTTAAACTAGAGGAAAGTCTATTTGCTTATAAAAGAGGAAAGATTGTGATTGATGTGTTTTCCATATAAATGCTTGTATTTACTCCTTATTAAGGATATTTTGTTGGCATCATTAGTATTATATACTAGGAATGATGGATTTGGCATAACTTGTTAAGATATGGTTATATGGACTTGGATAGCTTATGACTTAAATCCTAGGGTTAGGTTATCCATTGAAGGGAGGGTAACTTATACTATTGTTATGTTCATTTGGTATAGATTCTACCTAGTTTTGGAGAAGGGAATAGGTTAAATCTTGGGGGTGATCCCACAATACTGGTTTACAATTTTTTGGGCAAACTGGACACTCAATTGATTTTTTTTAACTAAATCTTCACTTTCGAGCTCCTATAGCAGCTAAACCATGAGGAATTTGAAGATGATGCAAACTAGTGATTTGTGATGTTTTTTCTATAGATTCTAAATGTATTTTTTTCAAAAAAAATTGAATCAGATTGCACTTCTTTTTCCATCTCCTCTGAAAATTAGTTTTTTTTTTTTAAAATAGCATTTTTAAGAAGTGACACTCACTGTATACAACATAACTTTTTTTGTATGAAGGATAAAATTCTATTTTTTTCGAATTTAGATTTCTAACTACGATATCTAGCACTTTCATTTGGTTTCATAGTGTTTTATTAAATATTTTTTCCTTAATCAAGTTTCAAAGTCAAACCAAATACAATTCAAACATAGGTGGACTGTATACAACATAACTTTTTCTATATATATCGAAATTCAATTTTTTTTTTTAATGGATCAAGGACATCAATACCCATCCTAAACATATTTTTCAAAATTTTATTTTGATAATCTATTATTTTTCCACATGTGTAGAACAAAGAGCTTGATTTTTGGTGATAAGCCTATGTTTAATAAAACTAAAAAATAAAGTACATAATAAAAGAAAACCGTATTAAAATTATATTCAACGCATTGCTCATTCTGAGGAATATCATTATCTAGTTGGGTTTCTGAATTTTTCTCCATTTTCATCCTCAAATTGATCTTTGAAAGACAATTTTTTATAGAAATTACTAGTTTGTAGAGAGCTAAGGAAAAAAAGGGGTTCAATCAAACCTATGTTCGAACGAACCCATAAAATATGTTTGATCGAACATGGGTTCGTTCGAACCCATTTAAAATAATATGTGAATTAATGGGTGGGGGGTTCGATCGAACCCCTATTGTATACATAAAAAATTCAAACCACTTTTTTAGGGTTTCTTTGCGTTTTTATGAGATCAGTCTGTGTAAAAAGCGATTTTTAGGTGACCCTCGTGCTTCCAGGTGTGTCGGCTGATAAAGGCAATTCCCAAGTGAAAAAAGACAATTCCTAGGTGAAAAAAATGATTTTTTTCAGAATTTATATATCTTATTTGTTATTGTTGCATTTTTTATTATCTTTGAGGCTATTGTTGTAAGTTTTTTCAATTCTTTTGTCACAAATTTTTTGCATTTTGGAGGAGAATTTTCTTTCAGTTTTCAATTATTTTTAATTTGAAGAAGAAAATGAGATAAAAAGAAAAAAGAAAAAACAAGGCTCAACCAAAAATTTCAAAAGAAAAAGAATAAAATATACGTAAACAAAACTTGAAAAATTATCATAGAAGGAAACAAGGTACGTTTTTATTTCTTTGCTTTCTCGTCAAATATGGGTAAATTTATTTACTTACAATAGTGGGTTTATCGTATGTTTTATCTAGCAACAAGGAAAAATGCATCAAATAATTGATATATAAAAAAATTGAAGGTTTTTCATTTCAATTTTATGAAAATGAAAACTCAAATGCACATCCTCAATGAGTTCTATAAAACTAAAATCTGCAAGTTATCACTAGATTTCATAGTATTGCATTACTCTCAATTTCCTCTCTTTCTTCATAAATATTTATTTGTAGCATCGATGGTTCATCTTTATACATTCTTACTTTGAAATTTTCTTCATTAGATCCATGATACTTTATCACAAATCTATATTCTTCTTGTATGCTACAACCTTCCTTTTTATCATCATCTATCCTTTCTTGCACATCCTTGATTTCTTTATTTTACATCATCACAATTTATCATTCCTTCATAAATTTAGATTATCTTGAATGTATTTATTATTGTTACATAAGCTTATGTGCATTCTTCTAGATTCAATTTCACTTAGCATCCCTTTTGCATTCTCTACTAGTGTCTCCTCCTTCTTGAAATACACATTTTGATCCTAGGGCCTTCATCTTCCTTCCTTACTTGGAAACAAACAATATGTAGTGCCCCACCTTTTTATGAATTCTATTAATAATATTCCATATATCTCCTACCTCTTAAAATAGGTTTCTAAATTTTTCTTAGAGTACTCTATCTAATCTCCATATCAATTGCAAACATATTTGTGGTGCCTACTACTACTCTTTTATGAATTCTTATACTAAATTATTTACTAGTTTTGATCTACAATATATTCTCTTTATTTTTATTTTTTTGTAGCTCACCTAATTTTATATCTATCTATGTTTATGTCCTTCAAGTTAAATCCTTATATTTATTTCATCCAATTGTGCATAATCAATTATATCTATGGTAGAAACACCATCTTTCACTCGTATTTCCCCCTCTATCTTGGTATCACCCTTTGTATCAATCTTAGGTAGCTTCCTCAATGAATATAGCCATCTAAATACATCATCTTCTTCTACATATCTTTCTTTTGCTATCTTCTTGTCATAATCTTAATCCATGATATTCATATTCAATGATATATGCGCTATCTAGCCCTCCAAGTATAAAATTTCAATTCTTCTTTTTGAGAGTCAAAGGTTTCATTACATTCTACATGAACCAATTTGAGATTAAGCAAAATTTTAAAAGCACCAAAGAGTCCTTTTGAATCTCAAACACCTCAAAATTTACTTTTCCTTTAAACTCAATAGGTTGACCTTTATATTCTACCATACATGCTAATGAAAATTTTGGATCTGCTCCCTCAACTAGTACTATATCATAGGGAGTATCATGTAATTTTGGTTTCCCAAGCTCCTTCCAATTTATTTTAAGAATAATTTTAACATCTACTCCCAAGTTTATTTTAATATATTTTCATCCATAAAAATGAGTTCTATATGATTGTGCCCATTTAAAAATATTAAGATGTGAAAGAGATTCATTTTGTTGTAATTATCATGTTCTAATTAATGTCTATTCTAGAACATGTTCCAAGCCAAAAATTAAATTATTTGAGTGTTGAAATTTATATATATTTGTTGTTTTATAACTTGAAAATTAGATTAAATTATCCAGTATTAATATATAGGGACTGAAGGTTGAGACACAAATCCTAACGATCTCCCGTTATGGGATACCTTGTCTAAGAAAAATAAAATATTTAAATTTACTAGATCAACTATGTACTTAGGTACAAAGAGGCTCATAGACTTACCATACCATCTCATAACATGTGCTAATTTTTTATGGAAACCATAACATTAGATTATGTTATATAACATGATTGAATTATAGAACTTGATAGTAACAATTCTAAAGCTTAGTCACTAGCACATGCATAAATTTAATTGCATTAAAACATGAAAATATAATAGTGAGCTATCATGTTGTAACACACTCATATTTTTGATGAAAAATAGTCATGAGTAATGTGTGTTGTTTTCTTCATGTAATAGGATAAAATTATTGTGTACTGTAAAGTGTATTTTTGTTGATTTGTGGTAATTTTAATTTAATGAATCATTTATCTATAAGATGGAAGGGGCAAGTTTCTTTAATTTTTAACAATTTGAGTTCAAAATTAAATCACTTTTATTTTCATTTATGTTGAATCATTTTTTAATTATAAGAAAAATTTAATCTGTTGACACCTCCAAACACTCATCTCTAAGTTGAAATAAATTATGCACGATTTTTTTTATGTTGAATGAAATGCATTAAATGACCCCATCAATTTCCTCCATCAATTCCAAGGCATTCTTGTGATTATCAAGTATAGATTTTAAGGTATCTCAAAAATAACAAAATGGAAATTTTCAAACATTAGTCAAAATCTTTAAAATTTAATATAAATGTAAAGAATATGCATTGGAAATATTTTGTAACATCATTTGAGTTTATAATATCTATATAAAATATTCAATCAAAACGAACATAAATATAGGTCCTGGAGACAAATTTTAGATATATATAGTGAGCTCATGAATAGTTTCATAAATAAGACTACCATGTCAACATGTGAAAGCCAAAAAACTATAGACACTCAAATTTTTCCTTGCAAGATCATCGCATTATTGTTTTAATTATTGTTCATATCCGTTTTCAAATTATCGTTTGCATTATCATTCATGTTCGTTTGCATTATCGTTCATGTCCATTTGCATTATCGTTTGCATTATCATTTACATTATCATTCATGTCCATTTCCATAAAAAATCATAATAGTTCATTATCATGTAATAAATCCATTATCATAACCATGCCAAATATCGAACGTCATAATAAAATAATTATCAAATTAAAATCATTTTATTTGCATGAATCATGAAATTATTAAAGATCATTAAAATATTAAATAATTATCATCTCATTACCATTCACAGTGCATAATAAATCATAAACATTTCATCATCATTCATAATTAATCATGATATTGTTTCGACAATCATTTTCATAAATCATCATGTTTAAAAAATATTAAAATCAATGAACTACATACCCCATTTACATAATCCATATTCCATTAAATCCATAATAAAACATTATTAAATCATTTTCATTCACATTTAGAAATGCATTTAGTCACTTCATTTAATCATTCACCATGCATTTGTTTTGGAATTTTATCATTTTCACTTACATGCATCTCATTTCACTACGCAATGTGGGATTTTAAAATCTCCTTTTTGCAATTTTTTTGTCCAACATTCGTTTCTCTTAATCTCTCCATCCTCAAAAACATATATTTAAGGAGGTTTTCCTAGATCATTTTTCCCACCACACTCCACATTACACTACACACTACTCTTGCATAGTTTTACTTTGGGACATCTTGTTGAAGACTAAAAATTGGAACTACTAACTAATTTGGTGAAGGATAATTGATTGAAGACTTGATTTTTAAACCAATTTTCTTTTAGCTTAAAAAAAATTTCAATTAGCACTTTAAAACGAACATCTGTCTTCCATCATATAGATTTAATTAGGGGGTGAATGAACACTGTTTGTTATTCTTGAGATGGTAGGGAGTATGATCTCACCTTGTGTGAATTTGGTGATAAAAAACTAGACCCATCATCTTTGTATGTGTTTAATAACTTAGAGGGCCTTACCTCACAAGAGGGAATGACTCCAACTAGTTTTTCGCTTGGGCTGGTGCATAAAAGGATGAGTCTAAATTGTCAAGTCCTCATGGTATGTAGGCCTTAGCCATGCATGTGCCATTCAAAAATGGGCACCTACCTTTTCTTTCAAAGGTATAAGATCCCCTAGTAGAGTGGTTAAAGCCTTAAGTGGATTGATGTATGCCCGTGAGGTGCCATATCCCCGAGTATTCACTAGAACCCTCTTGTTTTAGAAAGCCAAAATCCCTTCTATTCATTGGTGCAACAACGGTCGTTGCCAAGGCATCTACATTCTCCCAATTCTTAGTAGAGGTGAAGAGTCTGTCATGGGAGACTCATGAGGGCTCAAAGCTCGGTTGACCCAAGAAGTGAGTGCAATGTAAGGGGGAGCCAGTGTGGCCAAGCTTCTAAGTCACCAGCTAAGAATAAATTCGGCTGGGGAAACCCACGTGGAATCTAGTGAATATAGTCCTTGCCAACCTTAGGATTTGTGCTTGTATTGTTAAAATCAAACATTTTGTCTACTATGTCTTGTGTTTTGTTTAAAAATAAACCTCAAAAAAACATTCTACCTAGTACTTGGAAACACCTTAAACCTTGCAAAATCCCAAAACATCAAATAACAAAAACATACAACATGAACAAGTATCACTTAGATTTCTTGGCCCCATCATCCTTTAGTTATGATTTTTCAATCCTTGCATTCCACCAAGTCTTTCCATCCCATATAGTCCTTGCATATTCATAGCCCTTTCATCATAGTCCTTACATGTTCCTAGTCTTGCATACATAGATCACATCACATAGTCCTTGCATACATATATATCATTCCACCTAGTTCTGGCATGTACAACCCCTTGCATATCAAGATCATATCACCTAACCCTTGCATGTTCCATGAATTTAATCCTTTGTATATTCATCATTGATCAAATAGAACCTTTAGTTTGCACTTCCACTACTCTTCCTAGGTCTCAAAATCAACCCATTGGCTATCTATCACCCACATCACTTAAGGTTTATCATGGACTTGAGTTAGGGAACATTCCATTATCCTTGCTCATCTAGGGAAATCCTTTTGGAGTCCATCATATCCTACATGTACCCTCTTAGCATTTGAGCTCTTGCATTCTTAGATTATCACATCATATCATACCATTTTCATATATCCCATCTTAGAATCATATCCTTTTCATTGCATCCCAGTCCTTACATATTCCTAGTCTTGCATGTATAGATCACATCACATAGTCATTGCATACATATATATCATTCCACCTAGTTCTTGCACGTACAACCCCTTGCATATATAAAGATCATATCACCTAACCAAGTTGCATACATTTTATGAATTTAGTCCTTTGCATATTCATCATTGATCAAATAGAACCCTTAGCTTGCACTTCCACTACTCTTCATAGGTCTCAAAATCAACCCATTTGTTATCTATCACCCACATCACTTAAGGTTTATCATGGACTTGAGTTAGGGGACATACCATTATCCTTGAGTCTAGGGAAATCCTTTTGGAGTCCATCATCTCCTACATGTACCCTCTTAGCATTTGAGCTCTTGCATTCTTAGCTTATCACATCATATAATACCATTTTCATATATCCCATCTTAGAATCATATCCTTTTCATTGCATCCTAGTCCTTACATATTCCTAATCTTGCATACATAGATCACATCACATAGTCCTTGCATACATATATATCATTCCACCCAGTTCTTGCACGTACAACCCCTTGCATATATCAAGATCATATCACCTAACCAAGTTGAATACATTCCATGAATTCAGTCCTTTGCATATTCATCATTGATCAAATAGAACCCTTAGCTTGCACTTCCACTACTCTTCATAGGTCTCAAAATAAACCCATTTTTTATCTATCACCCACATCACTTAAGGGTTATCATGGACTTGAGTTAGGGAGCATACCATTATCCTTGAGTCTAGGGAAATCCTTTTGGAGTCCATCATCTCCTACATGTACCCTCTTAGCATTTGAGCTCTTGCATTCTTAGCTTATCACATCATATCATACCATTTTCATATATGCCATCTTAGAATCATATCCTTTTCATTGCATCCTAGTATTTACATAAATTCCTAGTCTTGTATACATATATCAGATCACATAGTCCTTGCATACATATATATCATCCCACATAGTCCTTGCATATATATATCATTTCAAAAACAAACAAATATGTGTCCTCCAAGTCAAGTTGTCCACATCATGTCCAAGTCAAACTTCTCATCCACCATACCAACCATGCATAAGCTATCATCCTCCATCCACCTACCTTCATCATAAATATTTGCCTAAGACAATCCATACCATTAATCCACAGTTCAAGTGTCCACTTATCACCCTTATCCTCTATTCTTCATTTAGATCCTAATAATTTCTTATCATATATTTTCAAATGAATTTTTTCCATGGAATTCTTAAGTTCAAGAATCTTTGATTTCATTTGATTCCATATGTTCAACTCCACTTATATATCATCATCTCTCACTTTCTTTGCACAATATTTTGTTACATGTAGAAATTTCTCAAGCAGAAGTCGATCCCAATCTAGATATTGGACCAAACGAATTAGTTGAAGAACACATGGACCTTGAAGATGGGGAGGAGGACCAAGTTCAATCAATGCATGTTGGAGAGGGGTCAGGATCACTTACTTCTACACCAATGGATGAGCATACAAATAAATACATGTGATTTTGACATCTGTTTTAAATAAAGAAATATCAAGAAAAAGAAAAATGTCAGCACTTTCCACTAAATTTGGTTATATTAGAACCACACTAATAAAATATGAGAAAAAGAGAAAGGTTTTGGATGATAGTTCTAAAGGCAATTGGGCAATTATGTGTAGAGATCCCCATTCTGATAGGATTGAGGATGTTGTTAGGAACTTGATCTCAAGTTTTTGGAATGATTAGACCCCTACATCATCAAATACTAGAGATGTTATGAGGCACAAGATTGGACCTGGTATTTATGAAGAACATATTAAACATTGGCTAGACATAACACAACTTGAGATGCATATGAACTTTTGTAATATGTATCCTCATATAAAGATTGGGAAAACAATGTTTGAAAGGCTAAAGCCATATTATGTGAAGATAAACAAGTTTTTTGAAACTTTTTATCGTTATCACATTGAATTTGATCTCTACTATTAGGTTTTTTGAAAGATGAGAAAAGAAAAATATGATTTTCAAAAGGCACCTCCTAAATAGGTAAGTTTGTTCATAAAGGATCTATTATGTGATCATGAAAATGGACCTCAAATAAAATGCATAAAAGGACTCTATGAAACATGTGGAAATTTGGATAACTTTCCTTCAACAAACGAAGATGCTAACCTAACAAAGACAGTAAATTGCAAGAGTTACAAGTATGCAAAGTTTCAAATGAATTTTGGGAAAGAATCCACAAGGTTAAACTATGTAGAAGAGGAGATACCTATTGGGAAATTTATGGAAGATTTTCAAAAATTGATACAACCATACATAAAAAATTCCTTTTATGCTAAGTGAAAAGCACATCAATTTCAAACATTAAGAGATACTTTCCCAATTGGAACAGTTCTATCAGTAGTTGACTTTGCAGAAAATTACTCTTTTGTACATCAAAAAGAGATTCAATCAGAATATTAATTTTCAAAGCAGGTCACTATTATGGTTCATGTGTGTTATTGACATGCAAAATTGGAACTAAATGGTGTTGAGAGTACAAATGAACAATGAGCCATCAAGAGATAATATCACTTTTATATTAGTGATGATAAAGAGCATGACACACTTTTTGTACAACATTGTTTTACAAAATGTTTTTTTGAGAATTTGAGAAGTAGGGGTGTAAAATTTGAAAATAATTTTGTATGGTCAGATGGATGTGTGACACAATTCAAATCATCACAACCATTTTATGCACTTTCTAAATATCATAAAATTTACAGCATACCATATGTTTGGAGTTTCTTTGAGAGTGGGCATGGAAAGGGTGAGCATGATGGCACATGAGCTTACATCAAACCTGCTTTAAGAAAGTATCAAATGAGTTATTCAGAAGATCATATAGACGATGCACATTATGTTGTTGAATGGTGCAAGAAATAGTTTGCATCAAATGAGGTCATCAAATCTTCAAGAACAAACTAAAACATTCCACATAGAGTGTTTTGGGAGATATCGGATATGTATAAATTACATTTTCAAAAAATTAAATTTATTTAAATTTAAAATTTATATATATATATATATATACACACACACATGTTTGTTCACATAAGTTTGTTGCAAGTACATGTATCTAGGTGTGGGTAGATAATCGATGCATGGATGCAAGTGGGTAGAAAAAACAAGATCTTTGCATTATGTTATGAGTTCAGATAGTCACCCTGGATGGACATTATACACGAGGGATTACTCTTGTTTATGCACTGAGTGCATTGCGGGAAAATCTCATGCATGCAAAAATGAAGAACTTGAATATGTTAGTAAATGGGATATGGTGCCACTATTCGTTTCAGACACATATGGCAAAAATGAGGATGAAAGATTTCAAGACATTCCTTTGATTTCAATTGATTATGACCATATTTCAGGATTGGTTAGAAAAGGTACATGTGTAAGTTTTCAACAATTTAAATATTATATAAATTTAATGATCTTTAAACTCTAGAGACAATTTTTTTTGAAAAAAAATTATTGTGTAAATTTGGTGTACAGGAGATGTTTTTGCAGTCATAGCAGAGCTTGGAAACATAGAAGGTGTTAGTTATTATTTACTATGTTGCATAGAAGAGAGGAATAAGCTAACACAATCTGAAACAAGTGATGGAATGTTATTTCCCATAGGTGAGTTTGAATTTAAAATTATATTTATACATTGTGTACATGTGTACATTACCTTAAAAACATTAAATATATATTGTACAAACCTTGAGCATGAAAATGTTGTACATGTGCACATGTCTTACCTCAGTTCATGTTTATTGTGCATGTTATGTTGTAGTGCAAGGGATATATCTAAAAAAAGTCAAAGTAGTTCAACATGGGATTCATTTTGTGGACTATCAAGTTGATAACAAGGTATATCAATATAGTCACCTTATAACTGCTACCGCCCTACATCTTCATGCAGTTCCACATGCACATGGATGAAAAAAATGGAGACTAGGTAGTGATGACCATCAAAAAAATTTACATGTTATTCAAGAGTGGGTTGAACCAGAATGTTTGAGTTAGATTATATCCATGATTTTCAAGTTCACTTGTACATGTACATACATGTTCAAGACGAGAACTTATAGTAACTCGTTTGAACTCTAGATTGTTTTAGTTACTTATAATATATGTTGATGACAAGTGTTTTAAATTTGGTTGGACACAAATTAGTGGTGGAAACACATTGAGAACCTTAAATTGAGTAGATATTTCCAATTATTATATATTTGTTCCATGGAATTCAAGTACTTGTTCAAGAATCTAAATTATTTCATTTGAAAGTTCATCTCCAATTATAGCTAGAAAAGTTATTATAAATTGATTCAAGAATTAAATGCTTAATTTTATGTTATGTATTTAATATGCAAACCTTGTTACAACAATTGCAATGTTTATATCTATTTAATATGACTATCTATTTAAAGGTGAGTATTTAAACAATCAATATTTTCTATAATAAATTTATTGATCCATAATTTGAGTATTCTATAGTATCTAATTTTCATAAAAAAAAGTCATTGGAAGAGTGATGGTGGGAGTAGAAGAAAATTTAGTGTTAGTTTCAATGATACCCAAAAGAGAATTTTTATTTATTTATATCTTCAATATGTTTAGATGGTATTCCCCTCATGTATACCTTTCTTGTACAACTTTATGATAGTATAGATTGACACTTAACATGATAAATTTCATAAAATTATTGGTTATTTTATGTTTTAATTCTAGTTTATTGGGATCCAAAAAAAATTCTATTGCAAGCTTGGTCTTTAGGCAAGTTGATATGGATATAAAGTCTATTGCAAGCTTAGTCATTATTTAAACTGTAATTTTATTCTATCTCCATTTTTTTTTGCTACAACACAACTATCTTTATGCCATGCTTCTTGGTGCAAGAGATATGCACAATCCTTTATTTATTCTTTTTTGAGGTATATCTATTTGTGATTATTACTAGGTTTAATCAAATTTTCTTTACCATAGTTCTTATTCATGTTCCCTAAATACTACTTTGACATTTTCTCCAATATTTTGGTACATTTATCTTGTTGTACAAAGTGTACTTTACATATGATTATTTCTCTAAAGTCTTTATAATATGGTTCTGAAGATTCATTTGACTCTTTCTTAAGACAGAAAAAAAATTGTTAGATATTTTGGTGTAAGAGATCATTACAATTTGATAAGTTTTTATTGTGTTAATATTATCCTCTTTAATTTAGATATCTACTTCCCACTCTTTTTAATGATTCATGTTTGATCATATACTATGGTTTAATAGAGGTTTAACATAGTTATCATATATCCAAGGTGAGTAAAATTTATCTAATCATAAAAATCTTTATTATTTGTTTTTTTGTGGAAGTTTAAACTTTTGGAGTGCTAAATTAAACACTATAGTTTTGTTCAAATATACACCTAAAACTTGCACTTTCATGCACACCTACTTGCACCAACAACTCTCAAGAAAGAAAGTTATAAAATTCATTGGCTATTATAAGTACTATAATTAAAGTGGGGTTTTGGCTTGATACCCACTAGAAAAAACACCTTTTAGAGGTGTTATTTTATTGAGGAAGGAAATTTATATTCAAGTAAAATATTAAACTCTTAAGATAGATTAGATCATCTATGGTGTATAAATTCTCTTTAAATTTATTAATTTAGATTAAATTCATCAATAATTTTGATGTGTAAATAAAAGTATGGACCCTCTATGATGTACACAATTTAATGCAAAAAATATATGACCATCATAATCATAATTTCCACAAAACTCATTAATTAAACCATGATTTTCCACATGACCACCACAATCATAATCTGGTGTACAATGTATCAAAAATCTAAAAAATGTAGCCCAAGTCATATATAATGAACATAAACAACTCATAAATCCAAAGCAGCCTAATATGATTATCAACTTCTAATCAAATGATCATTTGAATGAGAACCCTGCTATGAAAGATGTGCTAAGTCTTGTAGATAAAATTGTATACAAAATGTGTTAAATACATATAATGTATTATAAATGTTTTTGAAAATTTAAGCAGCATTTACAGGGCGCTGTACCCCTTTACACAATGAGCCACAAGGGCCAAGAAGGACAGGAAATGTATTATAAATGTTATGAAAGTTATTTTTAAGAATTTACATGTATTTTTAAATTTATCTATCTAGATGTAAACATACATATGCATGTACATATACATGTCTATATATAAAAATTTAAAACTCACATGTCCACTACACAAAAAATTATCCATAGAGTCACAACGATGTACACAATCTAGACCAAGGCTCAGAATAACATGAGGCATGCCCATCTACATATATATATATATATATATATATATATATATATATATATATATATACATATACATATATATTATATGAATATCTAGTTAAAACTAAAATTTAAAAATAATTAAAAAACAGAATTGAAACATGCACATGCACACATACATGCACATCATCTGGTATCAGATGCTCACGATCATCTACCATAGTTGTATCCACTAAATCAACTAGATGCTCAGTCAATGTGTCAATCTGAGGGCCCATCACATGTTGTGTCAGAAATGATGAGTCGAGGGGACTATGTAGTTGAGATGGCATTGACGATGAACCAAGACCGGTCAACAACTCCATAAAACATGTAATCTATGTAGCAGTGGAATGATCCATAGGTGGATTCTCATGTGCACTACTCCTAGGAAGAGAGTGATGAGAATGATGGGATCCTCCAGGATGTGAATGAACTCCTCGATACAAATGAAATCTGACCTATTCTATAGGGATCCCATAGTCTGATGCGATGTAAGCATATGCTTGCAAGATGTCCTCAGCCAAAGAAATCATAGTCCTCCGTGCCATGTCTCCTGTAAGTCCATTGAGCAGTGTGGGTCAAGGGATTCTCACTGCCTGAAAATGATCTATGTTGCTATCCTATGATGTAAATGGTATGGATCACGAACATCAAGACATCAAATACTAACCCACACAATCAGTAGATATCCAAGTGGTCACAACTACAATGTCGCGAACATTGTCAATTACTTCCTTTTGGGAAGCAATGATAACCTAGTTTGCTAAGGGGGCCAGAGCTAGGGTGAGAACATGAGACCTATCACTAACCAACACCCTAAACATTGGGGTTGGTCTATCTGCTTGATGATAGGTGGGCCTATCAACAATTCTACCATGCCCCTAACCAACATATAGTGGAATGTCCAAGTAGTTGACTTTGAGGCCCAAATGGACCTCAACATACAACTACTAAACAAAATGTAATGGAAGTTGGTCATTGTTTGGATACTTACCATGTGCTGCAATAAATCGTGGGTATATCAATGGGGCCATAAGAGGATCCACACATTTTGTGACCTGGTAACCCTTCACCTTACGACTATTTTGATAGAATGGAAAATAAGTGTTTTTGATCATTTATTTGGTCACAACCTCATGTATTTGTTTATATCATACCTCACCATGGACTTCTTCCCGCATGTGGGAAAGAATCGTAGCTACTCTATCAGGGAAAAAACTACTAGCCTGTCCAAGTTTATCTCTTAATTTTTCTAAGCTTTATAAAATGGACATCAAAACTTCTGAATATATTCTCGCATCTATACGATCAGTTAATGACTCTCTCAATCTCCTAATCTCACTATTAGTATGTGCAAATATTATTTTTGGAGGTGGAACAGGTGTATTTTCCATTGTGATATGTATGTATCTAAAGGAGGAATGAGACCTTGGTTTAATATATCTAGATCTAGAGAATATAAATCTAAAATAGTTATAAATAAATTTACACTTGTGTGCAAATGATACAGAATGCAAATTAAACATGAACACTACCTATATATCTAGATTTAATATTTCCCACTTGTGCATGCACATACATTCAATACATTTAATGTAACTTCTAGATAAATTTCTTACTAAACAAGTTTGTGCAACAAGTAAATCAATTTGAAATTTAATAAATATTTAAATTTACATTCAATGAAAAAAGTCATGCACGAACTCATTTCACCAAAATGTAGAAACTTCTAACTATACATGTAAATATATAAAATGATCTTAAATATACGATCCACATGAATAAATCACAAGGACCAACAAGTTCTAAATTAGCTTGAGATTTGAAAGCACACACATGTATCTAGATTAAAGACATGTTTCTTCTCAACTTATTCTCTAACTATGTTGCTACCATAAAGGAAACAAGACAATATGTTCTGTTCCAAATCAAGGGATTTATAGCATGAATGATTTAATAATTGGAAATTATATGAAAATTTGTTTATATCATACAATCATGTGACATGCAACTCCTTAAATGATTTTTTACCTTTTATTCCATTAATAACCTGAAGTGGGATAAATGACTTGAGCACAAATGATGGGATGATAATCAAAGGTTATATAATTGGATTCCTAAGATTTATTCATGTCAAAATATCTAGCTTCCTTTTCTACACTCATTATTTTCCATCTAGGGCCACTCTACCTTTTTTATATTTATAGATAAAAAATGAACTCCACATATGATTGGTTAAAGAGGAGGAAGAAATATAAGTTTTATGTTCATGAATGGCTTTCTCTAATGCATCCATTCTATAAATATACACTAAAATGTAGGATGACCAAGTGTGTAACAAAACCTTTAAAAAGGGCCACTTGATTTCTTCTTCATATTGGAACAAAACTTGAATTAGACTAAGTTGAAGGAACTACGGCTTACTAGTTTCGTGATTGAAATTATTATTGTTAATTCTAGGTGCCTTATTCTCTATTGATTAACTTGTGGATGGTGTATATTTTATTTTGAAATAAGATTGTCTTATGGAATGAGATTATATATTATTGGTTTAAAACATCAAATAAATTATATAAGTATGTTTTAGATTAAGAATCAATAAAATGAAAGGCATTCTTGTATTCAATCTTTGATTAAATGAATATATAAAGTAAAAATATTTTGATGGAAAATTTTCTCCCATAAATGTTTCCCATGTAAATATCCAAGTATTATGTAAGATTGTGTATTTTTATTATCCTAGATTTACTTGAACCAATATAACTAATCATTTGAATGGATTTAATATGATCTACGTACAAGTCAACATGTGTCTTGATAGTAGTAAAGATGGATGAAGAGGATAAGTGCATCATGCTAAATTATTCTTTACCCGGTTCATGGGAAAAATTGATAATAATTATCAATATTAATAATCTCACTAAAATTCAAAATATCATATGAATTTTGTTAAGAAAGGAAATTAGAAATAAGTCCATGGATGAAACTTTATTTTGATAACCTAGTTGTTAGAGGTGGATCTAAGGATAAGAAAGGTGAGAAAAATAATTAGAATAGATTATAAGTCTAAGGGTAAAGATCTAGACTAAATATCTTGGAAAATCCAAAGTAATTTAAAATGTTATAATTGTGGAAATAAAGGGCACACCAAGAAGGATTGAAAATTAAAAAATAAAGATGATTCTTCTGGTAAATCCTCTAATAATGATGAATACACTAATGATACCTTTATTTCTACTAATTTCGTTGGTGATGACTCTTGGTTGATTGAATCAAGTGCTTATTATCATAAGACACCTTATAAAAAGTTGTACCTTGGATATATAATGCGATGAAGGTAAGGTTTGTCTTGGTGATAACATTTCCTTGAAGATATATGGTCAAGAAAAGTAAAGGTTTCACTCATGGATGAAAGAGGAAGGTCAAGTCTCTCAGATGTTTTGCACATACCAGACAATTTTGGCAAGGAAACTTATGTTTATGTCTAAAATGGTTTCAACTCAAATATAAATGTTATTTTTGATGGTAAAGGTTGAAAGTTAGCATGAGGAAACTTGGTATGTACACTAATGGAGAGTAGCATGGCACTCTAGATATAGGTTGGATGTATCAATTTTTTTAGTGTGCTAAAGTAATTACATCTAAATCAAGGTTGTTGTGGCATATTAGGATGGGTCACCTAAGTGTAAAATGTCTAAAAAAGTTACATAATTTAGAATATTATGGATGGAAGTGTTGATTATTCTATTTTTATTGTCTTTTCAAAGCATTGCATCTTGGGAAAATAAAATAAAGTTTTTTTTTTTCAGAATCACTAAATAAAAGGAGATTTTGAAGCTTTAATACATGTAGTGATGAGTTTGTTCCTATGGATATATATCACTCCATTGGTAAATATGTATATATCATTTATTAATGATTTTTATAGGTAATTTTGGATTTATTTTATTAATGGGAAGTATGAAATATTTTTGATATTTTAGGAGTTTAAATCTCTTTTTTAGAATCATATTGTTAAGAAAATCAAGGTGCTTCTAGGATAGATAATGTCAACTATTTTTTCTCTAAGTCCAGTTTAACACAATTTGAAGACACAATATATATT
>CM021105.1:285984122-286054695 GCA_007115665.2 Sequoiadendron giganteum
CTAGATATTGGACCAAACGAATTAGTTGAAGAACACATGGACCTTGAAGATAGGGAGGAGGCCCGAGTTCAAACAATGCATGTTAGAGAGGGGTCAGGATCACTTCCTTCTACACCAATGGATGAGCATAAGCAAATAAATATACAGTGATTTTGACATCTGTTTTAAATAAAGAAATATCAAGAAAAAGAAAAATGTCAGCACTTTCCACTGAATTTGGTTATAGTAGAACCACACTAATAAAATATGAGAAAAAAGAAAGGTTTTAGATGATAGTTCTAAAGGCAATTGGGCAATTATGTGTAGAGCTCCCCATTTTGACAGGATTGAAGATGTTGTTAGGAACTTGATCTCAAGTTTTTGGAATGACCAGACTCATCCGTCATCAAATACTAGAGATGTTATGAGGTACAGGATTGGACCTGGTATTTATGAAGAACATATTAAACATTGGCTAGACATAACACAACTTGAGATGTATATGAACTTTTGTAATATGTATCCTCATATAAAGATTGGGAAAACAATGTTTGAAAGGTTAAAGCCATATTATGTGAAGATAAACAAGTTTTTTTAAACTTTTTGTTGTCGTTATCACATTGAATTTGATCTCTACTATTAGGTGTTTCGAAAGATGAGAGAAGAAAGATATGGTTTTCAAAAGGCACCTCCTAAACAGGTAAGTTTGTTCATAAAGGATCTATTATGTGATCATGAAAATGGACCTCAAATAAAATGCATAAAAGGACTCTATGAAACATGTGGAAATTTGGCTAACTTTCCTTCAACAAATGAAAATGTTGACCTGAGTTAGATAGTAAATTGCAAGAGTTACAAGTATGTAAAGTTTCAAACAAATTTTGGGAAAGAATCCACAAGGTTAAACTATGTAGAAGAGGAGATACCTATTGGGAAATTTATGGAAGATTTTCAAAAATTGATACAACCATACATACAACATTCATTTTATGCTAAGTGGCAAGCACATCAATTTCAAACATTAAGAGATACTTTCCCACTTGGAACAATTCTATCAGTAGTTGACTTTGCAGAAAATTACTCTTTTGTACATCAAAAAGAGATTCAATCAGAATATTACTTTTCAAAGCAAGTCACTATTATGGTTCATGTGTGTTATCGACATGCACAATTGGAATTGAATGGTGTTGAGAGTATAGATGAACAACGGGCCATCAAGAAAGAATATCACTTTTATATTAATGATGATAAAGAGCATGACACGCTTTTTGTACAACATTGTTTTACACAATGTTTTTTTGAGAATTTGAGAAGCAGAGGTGTAAAATTTGAAAAACATTTCGTATGGTCAGATGGATGTGTGACACAATTCAAATCATCACGACCATTTTATGCACTTTCTAGATATCATAAAATTTACAACATACCACATGTTTGGAGTTTCTTTGAGAGTGGGCATGGAAAGGGTGAGCATGATGGCGCAGGAGCTTGCATCAAACGTGCTTTAAGAAAACATCAAATGAGTTATTCAGAAGATCATATAGACAATGCACATGATGTTGTTGAATAGTGAAAGAAACACTTTGCATCAAATGAGGTCGGCATAGCTTCAAGAACAAACTGAAACATTCCACATAGAGTGTTTTGGGAGATATCGGGTATGTATAAATTACATTTTCAAAAATTAAATTTATTTAAATTTAAAATTTACATATATATATATATATATATATATATACACATGTTTGTTCACATAAGTTTGTTTCAAGTACATGTATCTAGGTGTGGATAGAATATCGATGCATGGATGCAAGAGTGTAGGAAAAACAAGATCTTTGCATTGTGTTATGAGTTTAGATAGTCACCCTGGATGGACATTATACATGAGGGATTACTCTTGTTTCTGCACTGAGTGCATTGTGGGAAACTCTCATGCATGCAACAATGAAGAAATTGAATATGTTAGTAAATGGGATATGGTGCCAATATTTGTTTCAGACACATACAATGAAAATGAGGATGAAAGATTTCAAAACATTCCTTTGATTTCAATTGATTATGACCATATTTCAGGATTGGTTAGAAAAGGTACATGTGTAAGTTTTCAATAATTTAAATATTATATAAATTTAATGATCTTTAACTTGTGTAGAGACAATTCTATTTTTTTAAGAATTTTATTGTGTAAATTTGGTGTACAGGAGATGTTTTTGCAGTTATAGCAGAGCCTGGAAATATAGAAGGTGTTAGCTATTATTTACTGCATTGCACAAAAGAGAGGAATAAGCTAACACGGCCTGAAACAAATGATGGAATGTTATTTCCCATAGGTGAGTTTGAATTTCAAATTATATATATACATTGTGTACATGTGTACATTACATTAAAAACATTAAATATATATTGTACAAACCTTGAGCACGAAAATGTTGTACACATGCAGATGTATTACCTCAGGTTCATGTTTATCGTGCAGGTTCTGTTGTTGTGCAAGGGATATATCTAAAACAAGTCAAAGTTGTTCAACATGGGATTCATTTTGTGGACTATCAAGTTGATAACAAGGTATATCAATATAGTCACCTTATAATTGCTACCACCCTAAATCTTCATGCAGTTCCACATGCACGTGGACGAAAAAAATGGAGACCACATAGTGATGACCATCAAAATTTTTTACATGTTATTCAAGAGCGGGTTGAACTAGAATGTTTGAGTTAGATTATATCCATGATTTTCAAGTTCACTTGTACATGTACATACATGTTCAAGACAAGAACTTATAGTAACTTGTTTGAACTCTGGATTGTTTTAGTTACTTATAATATATGTTGATGACAAGTGTTTTAAATTTGGTTGGACACAAATTAGTGGTTGAAACAAATTGAGAACCTTAAATTGAGTAGATATTTCCAATTATATATTTGTTCCATGGAATTCAAGTACTTGTTCAAGAATCTAAATGATTTCATTTGAAAGTTCATCTCCACGTATAGCTAGAAAAGTTATTATAAATTGATTCAAGAATAATGCTTAATTTTATGTTATGTACATAATGTGCAAACCTTGTTACAACAATTGCAATGTTTATATCTATTTAATAAGAATATATATTTAAAGGTGAGTATTTAAACAATGAATATTTTCTATAATAAATTTATTAGTCCATGATTTGAGTATTCTATAGTATCTAATTTTCATTAAAAAAGTCATTGGAAGAGTGATGGTGGGAGTAGAAGAAAATTTAGTGTTAGTTTCAATGATCCCCAAAAGAGCATGTTTATTTATTTTTATCTTCAATATGTTTAGATGGTATTCCCCTCATGTGTACCTTTCTTGTACAACTTTATGATAGTATAGAATGACACTTAACATGATAAATTTTGTAAAATTATTGGTTATTTTATGTTTTAATTCTAGTTTATTGGGATCCAAATGAAAGTCTATTGCAAGCTTGGTCTTTAGGCAAGTTGATATGGATATAAAGTCTATTGCAAGCTTGGTCATTATTTAAACTGTAATTTTATTCTATCTCCAATTTTTTTTCTACAACACATCTATCTTTATGTCATGCTTCTTGGTGCAAGAGATATGCACAATCCTTTATTTATTCTTTTTTGAGGTATATCTATTTGTGTTTATTACTAGGTTTAATCAAATTTTCTTTACCATAGTTCTTATCCATGTTCCCTAAATACTACTTTGACATTTTCTCCAACATTTTGGTACATTTATCTTGATGTACAAAGTGTACTTTACATATGATTATTTCTCTAAAGTCTTTATAATATGGTTCTCAAGATTCATTTGACTCTTTCTTAAGACAAAGAAAAAAATTTGTTAGATATTTTGGTGGAAGAGCATTACAATTTGATAAGTTTTTATTGTGTTAATATTATCCTCTTTAATTTAGATATCTACTTCCCACTCTTTTTAATGATGCATGTGTGATCATATACTATGTTTTAATAGAGGGTTAACATAGTTATCATATATCCAAGGTGAGTAAAATTTATCCAATCATAAAAATATTTATTATGTGTTTTTTGTGGAAGTTTAAACTCTTGGAGTGCTAAATTAAACACTATAATTTTGTTCAAATCTACACCTAAAACTTGCACTTGCATGCACACCTACTTGCACCAACAACTCTCAAGAAAGAAAGTTATAAAATTCATTAGCTATTATAAGTACTATAATTAAAGTGGGGTTTTGGCTTGATACCCACTAGAAAAAATACCTTTATTAAAAGGAGGTGTTATTTTATTGAGGAAGGAAAGTTATATGAAGAAGTAAAATATTAAACTCTAAGATAGATTAGATCATCTATGGTGTATAAATTCTCTTTAAATTTATTATTTTAGATTAAATTCATAAATAATTTTGATGTGTAAATAAAAGTATGGGCCCTCTATGATGTACAAAATTTAATGCAAAAATTATATGACCATCATAATCATAATTTCCACAAAACTCATTAATTAAACCATGATTTTCCACATGACCATCACAATCATAATCTAATGTACAATGTATCAAAAATCTAAAAAATGTAGCCCAAGTCATATATAATGAACATAAAATGTATCAACAATCTAAAAAATGTAGCCCAAGTCATATATAATGAACATAAAACATGTAGCCCAAGTCATAAAACATAATACATGTAGCCCTAGTCATAAAACATAAAACATGTAGCCTAAGTCATAAAACATGTAGCCCAAGTCATATATAATGAACATAAACAACTCATAAATCCAAAGCAGCCTAATATGAATATCGACTCCTAATCAAACGATCATCTGAATGAAAACCCTGCTCTGAAAGATGTGTTGAGTCCTGTAGATAAAATTGTGTACAAAATGTGTCAAATATATATAATGTATTATAAATGTTATGAAAGTTATTTTTAAGAATGTACATGTACTTTTAAATTTATCTATCTAGATCTAAACATACATATGCACATACATATACATGTCTATATATAAAAATTTAAAACTCACATGTCCACTGCCAGTAGAATCGTCCATAGAGTCACGATGATGTACACAATCTGGAACAAGGCTCAAAGTAACATGAGGCATGTCCATCTACAATATATATGCATATATATTACATGAATATCTAGTTAAAACTAAAATTTAAAAATAAAAATAAAAAAGAATTGAAACATGCACATGCACACATACATGCACATCATCTGGTATTGGATGCTCACAGTCATCTACCAAAGTTGTCTCCATCAAATCAACTAGATGCTCAATCGACGTGTCAATCTAAGGGCCCGTCGCATGATGTGCCAAAAATGATGATTCGAGGGGACTATGCAACTGAGATTGCATCAACGATGAACCAGGACCGGTCAACAACTCCATAAAATGTGTAATCTGTGTAGCAGTCGAATGATCTGTAGGTGGATCCTCATGTGCACTACTACTAGGCTAAGAGTGATGAGAATAATGGGATCCTCTAGGACGTGAATGAACTCCTCAATCCAAATGACCTCTGACCTAGTCTATAGGGATCCCATAGTCCGATGTGATGTAAGAATATGCCTGCAAGAGGTCCTCAGCTAAAGAAATCATAGTTCTACGTGCCATGTCTCCTGTAAGTCCATTGAGTAGTGTGGGTCTAGGGATTCCCACCACTTGAAAAGGATTTATGTTGTTGTCCTGTGATGTAAATGGTATGGATCATGAATGTCAAGACATCAATTACTAACCCACATGATTAGTAGATATCTGAGTGGTCGCGGCTACAATGTCGCCAACACTGTCAATTGCTTCCTTTTGGGAAGCAATGATAACCTGGTCTGCTAAGGGGGCTAGATCTGGGGTGAGAAAATGAGACCTATCACCAACCAACACCCTAAACACTGGGGTTGGTCTATCCACTCGATGATAGGTGGGCCTATCAACAATTCTACCATGCCCCTGACCAGCATATGGTGGAATGTCCAAGTAGTTGACTTTGAGGCCCAAATGGACCTCAACATACAATTGCTAAACAAAATATAATGGAATTTGGTCATTGTTTGGATACTTACCATGTGCTGCAATAAATTGTGGGTATATCAATGGGGCCATAAGAGGATCCACACATTTTGTGACCTGGTAACCCTTCACCTTACGACTATTTTGATAGAATGGAAAATAAGTGTTTTTGATCAATTCTTTGGTCACAGCCTCATGTATTTTTTTATAAGATACCTCACCATGGACTTCTTCCCACATGTGGGAAAGAATCGTAGCTACTCTATCAGGGGAAAAACTACTAGCCTGTCCAAGTTTATCTCTTAATTATTATAAGCTTTATAAAATGGACATGCAAACTTTTAAATATATGCCTACATCTATACCATCAGTTAATGACTCTCTCAATCTCCTAATCTCACTATTAGTATGTGCAAAGCTTATTTCTGGAGGTGGAACAGGTACATTTTCCATTGTGATATGTATGTACCTAAAGGAGGAATGAGACCTTGGTTTAATATATCTAGATCTAGAGGATAGAAATCTAAAATAGTTCTATATAAATTTACACTTGCGTGCACATGATATAGAATGCAAATTAAAGATGAACACTATCTATATATCTAGATTTAATAGTTCTCACTTGTGCATGTACATACATGAGCAGTAAATTTAATGTAACTTCTAGATAAATTTATTACTAAACAAGTTTGTGCAACAAGTAAATCAATTTGAAATAATAAATCTTTAAATTTATATTTAATGAACAAAGTCATGCACGAACTCATTTCACCAAAATGTAGAAACTTCTAACTATACATTTAAATATATAAAATGATCTTAAATATATGATCCACATGAATAAATCACAAGGGCCAACAAGTTCTAAATTAGCTTGAGATTTGAAAGCACACACATGTATCTAGATTAGACATGTTTCTTCTCAACTTATTCTCTAACTATGTTGCTACCATAAAGGAAACAAGACAATATGTTTCTTTTCAAATCAAGGGATTTATAGCATGAATGATTTAATAATTGGAAATTATATGAAAATTTGTCTATATCATACAATCATGTGGCATGTAACTCCTTAAATGATTTTTTTCCCCTTTATTCCATTAATAACCTGAAGTGGGATGAATGACTCACAAATGATGGGATGATAATCAAAGGTTATATAATTGGATTCCTAAGATTTATTCATGCCAAAATATCTAGCTTCTTTTTCTACACTCATTATTTTCCATCTAGGTCCACTCTACCTTTTTTATATTTATAGATAAAAATTGAACTCCACATATGATTGGTTAAAGAGGAGGAAGAAATATAAGTTTTATGTTGATGAATAGATTTCTCTAATGCATCCATTCTATAAATGTACACTTAAATGTAGGATGACCAAGTGTGTAACAAAAGCCTTAAAAAGGGCCACTTGATTTCTTCTTCATCTTGGAACAAAACTTGAATTAGACTAAGTTGAAGGAACTAAGGGTTACTAGTTTTGTGATTGAAATTATTATTGTTAATTCTAGGTGCCTTATTCTCTATTGATTAACTTATGGATGGTGTAGATTTGATTTTGAAACAATATTGTCTTATGGAATTAGATTATATATTATTGGTTTAAAACATCAAATAAATTATATAAGTATGTTTTAGATTAAGAATCAATAAAAGGAAAGGCATTCTTGTATTCAATCTTTGATTAAATGAATAATATAAAGTAAAAATATTTTGATGGAAAAATTTATCCCATAAATGTTTCCCATGTAAATATCCAAGTATTATGTAAGATTGTGTATTTTTATTATCCTGGATTTACTTGAACCAATATAACTAATCACTTGAACAGATTTAATATGATCTACATACTTCAACTCGTGTCTTGATAGGAGTAAAGATGGATGAAGAGGATAAGTGCATCCTATTAAATTATTCTTTACCCGGTTCATGGGAAAAATTGATAATATTTATCAATATTAATAATCTCACTAAAATTCAAAAATATCATATGAATTTTGTTAAGAAAGGAAATTAGAAAGAAGTCCATGGATGAAACTTTATTTTGATAACCTAGTTGTTAGAGGTGGATCTAAGGAGAAGAAAGGTGAGAAAAATAATTAGGATTTATAAGTCTAAGGGTAAAGATCTAGACTAAATATCTTGGAAAATCCAAAGTAAAATGTTATAATTGTGGAAATAAAGGGCACATTAAGAAGGATTCAAAATTAAAAAATAAAGATGATTCTTCTAGTAAATCCTCTAATAATGATGAATACAATAATGATACCTTTATTTCTACTAATTTCATTGGTGATGACTCTTGGTTGATTGATTCAAGTGCTTCTTATCATATGACACCTTATAACAAGTTGTACCTTAGATATATAATGTGATGAAGGTAAGGTTTGTCTTGGTGATAACATTTCCTTGAAGATATATGGTCAAGAAAAGTAAAGGTTCATTCATGGATGCAAGAGGAAGGTCACTCTCAGATGTTTTGCACCTATTGGACAATTTTGGCAACAAAACTTATGTTTATGTCCAAAATGGTTTCAAATCAAATATAAATGTTAGTTTTGATGGTAGAGGTTGCAAGTTAGCATGAGGAAACTTGGTACACTAATGGAGTGTAGCATGGTACTCTAGATATAGGTTGGATGCATCAATTTTTTTAGTGTGCTAAAGTAATTACATCTAAATCAAGGTTGTTGTGGCATATTAGGATGGGTCACCTAAGTGTAAAATGTCTAAAAAGTTGTAATTAAGAATATTATGGATGGAATTGTTGATTATTCTATTTTTATTGACTTTTCAGAGCATTGTATCTTGGGAAAATAAAATAAAGTGTTTTTTTATCCAGAATCACTAAAGCAAAGGAGATTTTGAAGCTAATACATGTAGTAATGTGTTTTTTCCTATGGATATCCACTCCATTGGTAAATATGTATACTATTTATCATTTATTAATGATTTTTATAGGTACTTTTGGATTTATTTTATTAGTGGGAAGTATGAAATATTTTTGATATTTTAGGAGTTTAAATCTCTTTTTTAGAATCATATTGTTAAGAAAATCAAGGTGCTTCTAGGATAGATAATGTCAACTATTTTTTCTCTAAGTCCAGTTTAACACAATTTGAAGACACAATATATATTTTCTCATGAACATGACACCAAAAGATTGAAGTTAAAGAAGGACTAGATACCTGGGCTTAAGCTTAAAATGTAGGAGATTCTTTTCAATAATGATATATAGAATCTCGTCTTTATTTGAAGTATTCATAGAATTTTTCTTTCAAGACATCCCATCTTCAAATGATTATAAATTTGACCTAACACATAATGAATCCATCATCCTTGCTCTAAAGGAGGTGGAAAATATTTTGAGAGCCATAATTTTATCAATGACACATGGTGCAATGAGCACCCATTAGTAAGATCCTTGATATATTATTTTGGAGTGAAAAGTCCTTCCTTATTCAACATTGGAAGTTCCTTCATAGTAGTAGCTAGTAACTCATATCTATTGACAAGTATGAGAGGGTCAACATTATCTTAAAAGGGATAAAATATTTATTCCTCTTTTAATAGGAGAGCCATGAGTGGATAAAAAGGAAGAACTAAAACCAAAGGTGTTGGATCAAGAGGAGGAAATCATAGATAATTTCTCCCTAGAGGAGGAAGGTCTTCTAGCTCAAAAATACTTAAGAATATTTCTTTGGCTCGAGACTTAATTTATATTTGTCTCATACAAGGCCAAATTAATTTTTGAAGAGTTAGAGAATGCAGAACCATCAATTGAATATACACTTCCTGAAAAAGGATAAGCTCTCTCAATATTCACCAAGATTGAAGAGAGTGGATAGTAAAATCACAAACATGGTATTTAACATAATTATGAACTTGAGTATATTAGAGAACTATTGGGATGACTAAGTTGATTCCAACTGGGTACATGATAGTATGTTGAGTTTTGGCTATGGATTTTCAACTATAGATGTTTGGAAAATTCTCTCTATGGGAAGAGGATGAGGATGCCTAATTATCATAGAAAAGTGGTGACATTATATTTCCTAGGAATTCAAGCCATTTACAACCACAACCACCAATTATCTTATACAAATAAAATATGAATTTGTTGCACCACTAATTTTGTTAGTACAAGTGATACTTGATCTAAAATATAAGGAACTTGCATATCCATAATTACTTTTGAATAACTTCATGTGATCCTCCATACAAAATATAGATTCATATTTTATTTAATACATAAGACTAAACTAGTTAAACACACATTACCAAGTTATATCTATGACATGCATACCATAAAATTACTTTATTATACAACCCACCATAATCTAGAAGTTAGTTACATAGAGATACATGCACACATGTACTATTTTTGGGTTTACTAGGTAAGAGGAATCACCAAGTTATAAGACAATAAATAGTTTCAATATGGACCTACAAGTGTGTGTATTCCCAAGTAATGTACATGTGATATTAAAAGTTAAAAGAAAAGAGAGATGAATATAGGTCACAAATAAAAAGGGTATAGAAAAAATACTTTTCTATTTGAGCACGGTGATAATGTACATGTGTATAAAAAAATAACACATAGGAGTTGATGTCAAGTGTCAAATGTAGTGACAATAGGAAAGCCTAAATTGTTAGCATAAATAGCTTAATGAAAATAAAAAATAGTATGGATTGAGGTTTTAAGTTAATATATTTTATTTTCCTTTATGGTTTGGATCCTTCTTTTAGTTCTATCTACATGGTTCCTACCACTTCTTTTATACCTTTTAGGTTAGTAAATATTCTAGGAATTTAAGCTTTTCATATTTTAAAAAAATTTCCACTTGCATCAATTATCTTTCATCCCATTAATCTCCAATTTTTTCCATCTTAGGGTTCCTTCTAAAATTATATTTTGTTCTCTAGTCCTCAATGGTTCATGTTGAAATATTTATTTTTTAGTGCATTATTAGTGGCTAAATTAATAATTTAATCCCCTTCTACTTATATTTTTTTTAAGTTTTGAGGATTTTCTTCTCCTTTGGATTCTATAATTTATTCTTAGAGGCATCACTTAACTTCTACTATGGTGTTTCTGTAACATAGGTTAAATTTCAAGTTAGAAATGATTAAATGCATAAAAAAACTCAAACTTAAGTAAACAATAAATAACAAAGGAAATATAAATGAAAACTAGGAAAGATCTCACCCAATCTTTAAATCCCCATGATTCACCTTCATTGTACCTTCTCTATTTGCTGCAATATGAAATGTGCCCTCAGATTTGAATGTGAGCATCTATGACTTTGACAAGACCATGCAAATGTTGAAGGATTTGAATGGAGTGCAAGTAAAAAAGCTAAGTTCTACATGCACTACAAAAATCTGCAAAATAACAAAATTAGACTAAAAGAATGAAGTGAAAAGATAGAAGAAGAATAATAAGTGTAGATGTTGAGAGATAAAATTAAGAAATATTAAGAGATCCCAAGATGAAGACAAAATTGGCATTTTATATAAAATGCAATTTTGTATGGATGGATGAGATTAAATATTGATAAGTGCCTTAGAATCTGTGGTCAAGATTCAACATAGCAACCCCTTAATTAGGGTTTGGGCAACTCTAGAATGAAATTCAAATTGAGTGGAAAAGATTTAATTTAAGAAATTAAATCAAGAAATGAGATTAGTTGTGATAGTGAGATGAGAATTAGCAAGTAGAAAAAGGATGAGATAGAAAATCAAGTCATTTTAGAAATAACTTACTTTGTGGAGAGAAATGCTATTTTTAAATTAATTCCAAAACGGTGAATTCATGTGATAGTAAATAATAATAATTTAAAATTATTTACTTGGAAAGAGGGAAATTGCCAATTTAAATAAAATGCTTTTATTTAAATCTAGAAAGAAAATCAATAAGACAATTTAATAATTAAAATTATTCAATTGTGGAGGAAAATTAGAAAGTGGGTAATTTTAAATATGATTTTATTTAAAATTAGAAAGAAAGTTGAAGAGGATAATAATTAAATAAATAATAAGAATTTATTTTATTATGAGTAGACAGAAATAATCAATGACGTATTAAATAAATAAATAAAGTTTATTTATTTAAATAATCATGAGAAAGTAATGGACTAATAATAATTAAGTAAATTTAGGAATTTATTTAATTATAGAGTGACATAAGCAATTAGCGACGTATTTAAATAATAAATGTAAATTATTTAAATAGTCAGGAGGAATTAAAGATGTGAATTAATAAAATAATTAATAATTATTTTATTAATAGTTGGCATTGGACTATAGGACATAATTAAATATTTTAATTATGTTGAGATGAAACATGATATAGAAAAATGTGTTTGAACTGTTTTATACACATTTCATTTCTAGGGGAAATTAACAATTGTGAGTGTGAATCAAGTGCATGTGTGATAAAAAACACCTCACTTGGTTTGATTTTGTCAAACCCTTCATAGGAGGCCTACTAGGGGATTTCATCACCCCTAAGGATGACCTAGTCGAAGTGTGAATCAAAAGACATGCTTGTTTGAGATTTAAAATCTTGTCACTTTTGGCTAAGCCCCAAAGAACTTTATACCTTTGTGAAGTGAAGGGGAAGGGTGGGTTATCCCTTTCTCCTGGTTGTGTGGAATTTTTTTTCTTTCAAATCATCCCTAGTCAACCTTGTGCATCTTAGTTCAAAACCTAATTGGCCATACCCACTTGACTATCATTAGGCTTGTTGTTGTGTGTTCGAGTGTTTGTTAAATCATAACATTTAATATTGAAAAAAAAAATTATCATTGTGTTCGGTGTGTGTGTTCATACATTTACATGTGAGATCTTGTGTTTGATATTGCCCAAGTCAAACTTCCAATAAAAACTTGCCACATCATCCAAATCATCCAATCTTGTCATTCCACGTCATATCTTAATCATCACCATCTCCTTAATCTAATCAACATCATTTCACACCATGCCAACATTAGAAGACCTAGTACCCCAATTCCAAGACCTCCTCCAATCACTTTATCAAGCACCACAAACCTTAGACCAATTAATTATACACAGGCTCCAAGACCTCATCCAACAATCTCAACTTCAAACAAACCAATCACTTCAAATACAACATCTCATAGCACAAGCACAATACCTCATGACCACTAGTCAAATCAAACAAGCACAATAAGTCCAAACTTCATTCCAACCTCAACAAATTCAGCCACAATCCTATATGTCACCTTCATCATCATGCCGAACTAACTCATCTACCTATAATTTCAATTCTACATCAACATATCCACCCATATCACAACAAGAACATAGGATCCCAAGTCCACCTTGGAAAAAATATCAAGAGCCTTTCAATTCTCCATCAAATCCTCACCCTAACTTCAAAAATTTCAAAACTAAACCTATGGCATTACCTGAATCCACCCATCCACCTACCAAAGAGCCTTCAAACACCATGCCCATTCTTACAACCCCATCATGTAGTATTCCCCTTGATCCTATTCAAGAATCTCCCCCATTTATCCCAAGTCAACCTCCATCATGTATCCATGTTGTTTACCATCTAGAACATGTTGAGCCTACTCAAGAGTCATCCCCTTCCACCTCATCTAATGAATCCATATCATCTCACAATCTTACCATATCCAACCCATTTGATGATCCAAGCATATCCACCTCGTATCATGATCCTATTATACTACCTCCATGGCATGACCCTAGTCCATCACGAGAACAAATTTTTCCATTCATTACCTCATCTAATGATACCCCTCCCAATCAAGATCAAGATGTCACACCCACTCCATCACATGATACCCTTCCATCTAATTATACACCTCCCAATCAAGATCAAGATGTCACACCCAATCTATCACATGATACCCTTCCATCTCATGATCCATCTCTAAATCAAGATCAAAGTCTAACTTCTATTCCATGCAATGATCCCCTTCATCTAAGTCAAGATCAAAGCATCTCTTCATCTCCATGTCATGATCCCCTTCCATATTATAACCAAGATCAAATGATACCATCCATCCCATCCCATGATCCTACCTTAGTCAAGATCAAAAAACCCCTTTATCTTCATTTCATGATCACAATCATCCACAAGAGTCTATCACCCCTATTCAAGCTATCCATATACCCCACACCTATAAAATGGATTCCTCTACCTTTATCCACTCCGGTTTACTTCCAACACCTATCCTTTCATCCATATCATATCCTCCACAACCTGGACTCGCATCTTGTTTCATAAATAATGCATATCCATCCATCAAACCTTCCATCTATCCTTGGTCCTTATCGTCCAAACCCTAGTTCATCAACCCTTCCATCCATATTGGGGCCCTACATCCCTCATATCCCTAGTCAAGATCAACAAAGGTATACACCCTTAAACCTTGTAATGCCCCGCGAAGTAACCTTAAAAGGAAGTTGCAATTAACATCATAAGCGAACCAATTTTTTTTATAAAGTGCATTTAACATAAACATTCACTTACTAGTTAACAACAACCTCTAAGGCTACAAGGTTAGGATTACTTAAACCCACACATACATATTACATATAACCATAGCATTATGAACCTTATGATATAAACATCATACATCATAAGAATACCACATAACATAATAAGATAATCAACCAGGATACAATCTCATAAACATTATCTTAATCCAATAAATACATCACTCATTCCCAGAATGAGGCAATAGTACAAAAGATTACAATTACAAAATTCCACCTCATAAACATAAAAGGGATAAAATAACTTATACAAGTTAAAATATTACAATGCAAGATAATACAACAAGAACCGCGAGCTGTCCATCTGGATGTCTCGCCACCAAGTACTGAAGATCGATGGGGACCCAACGACTTTGGTGCATGTTCCACCCAACCAATGTGGTACCCAAAGGCCCACCCCCCATGCTAGGAGATAGTAACAAAGTAACATGGACAAAGATCTACTACCTCTAACCAAAGGCAGACTCAAACTGACTCATACTGTTATAACCAACCAAATGAATTAACAAGTACGAATCAAGTACAAATCAAGTACAATATAAGTACAAATCAAATACAATACATGTACAAATCAAGTACAATACAAATACAACTCCAACATCACTGACATAGGTCACATTGCTTCCAGACATAAAGTAGATCAAGTATGTTCAAATAACCATACACAAAATAATTAACAACAATTGTCATAGATAGAGTGTCATCACAAGGTTTGTCATGAGATCTCCTCTGGGCATTCTTCATAGGCTCCAGCACAAGTAATCCTGGTGGCCTCAACTGAATCCCGACACTCATGCGGAATCAACTACCTCTCGCAAGAACAAGATAGTTGATCTTGCCATTCCAAGCCTTCTCACTCATCCCAAGTCTAAACAAGCCCTTGTGTCTATGAGTGAGGATTAAATTATCTTGATTAATGTGAAGTTAATCCTAATCTTCTAAGTACATTATTTTAATTATCACTTGTTTAAATCACTCCTGAAGGTTATCCAGTTTACCTCTTTGGGCTCTGGTGCCTAACAGAAGCCACTCTTCTATTCGACAACACACATCCAAACAATCCACCAAGGGAACCACAAGTGCATACCAACTAGGCATCATAATCCACTCCAACACAAGGAGGATACAAATAATAGAAACTCACTCCAAACATCTTGGAGGCAACAATCACATAGTCCACTCCTTTCACAGGAGGCAACAAGATGAAACCACATAACAAGGTCACTCCATGCAAGGAGACACGGATCCCATAATCCGCTCCTAAACCAAGGAGGTGCAAACATCCCCGTTCATGAAAATCGGGTAAAACTGAGAAGACGCCATGCACTACCCAAGGGGAAACAACTGGATGGCATAAAGATTCAACAACCCTTATATTCTAAGATCTTCTGGAAGACTTATAATTTAGGACTAACACTAAATCCCAAAACCAACAATGCAACTTGACGACATAGCAACAAAAGCATTCAAGTCATCAATCAAATCTAATATTTGGATTTCCTAAATCCATACTCATTCAATAGGTAGTGTTGACAAAGTCAAAGACATGATAAGTAGATCATCTAAAATAATCATAACCCCTATTTCCCTTTTCATTATTGGAAATCTAAAACAATTAAACTTACTTCCCTTTACTGAATACAAAGAATTAAATCCTTTAAGATAAGCATGAGGAAGATACTACTTTTGGATATACTAAATCCATATCTCTTTCATAATCCAATCACAATGATTCAATTAATCTAAATAGAAATTAATAAATAACATAATTGATTGCCTCATCAATAAAACAACTTCTTAATTTACTTTTAAATCGACACAAATCCATGCAAGTAAACTCTTTCCATTTCCTAACCAAATTTACATTTCATTCAATTTTCTATTTAACACATTCAATCACTTTAATATAATAACATATTGTTTCTCTATCCATTTTCCATATACACTAATCAATCCAATTTTAAATCTCTATTCAATAATATACTGCATTCTTTAAATCAAATATTTAACTCTTTCAATTAAAGTTTAACAAGCCATTTTAAAATAACAATAATTTCCCATATGTTTATAATTTTAATTCCACTAATCTAATATACAAATTTTATTTAAAAATAGTATAAATAAATATAATACTTTAATATTATAAATTATAATATAAAATATTATTAAATAATATTTTAATATTATAATAACAATACACAAAATATTAATATTTATAAATATCAATTTATTATTATTTTATTTTTAGAGCAGCCATGGGAAAATAATTTAACAGTAGTCTCATGTTTCAAGCATAACTCAAAAACTACGATCTGGGTATTTGCAATTTTTTGACAAGGATAAGAAAATTCCAAAATGCAAAAACCCTTTAAATTTCTTGACAACCTAGTTTGTAAAAGAGAAGTTATAGGTGACGCAACCAGACCATTTTACCATGAAAATACAACTATACTGCAGATTTTAAAATCCATTTTCTAATAATAACAGAGGGTTTTATTTTTCTAAAAACATTCTAAATGCATTGTTCAATCTCTATGTTTGATTTCCAATAACAACAAAATTGATTTCTCCAAATAATTTAAATTCAACTAAGGTTTTCACAATTTTCACTCAAGAATTTTCACAAGCAAAGGCTGTAACTTTATTTAATTCTTTTCTTCTAATATCAAATTTGTTTTCTAAAACATATTTAACAAACAAATCTTTAATCACTACTATTTAAAAGAAAACAATCAAGAATAATAAAACACAAAGAGGAAAACCTGGTACAAGAAACTACAGGAAGAGATGAATTTTTGATGCAAGCCTCCTCCAAAGATTTCCTGAATTTTCTTCAATCCTCCAATGAATCCAATCCAAAATCCAACAAATGCAAACAATATTTCTTTCAATCAATTCTACAATCAAACTTTCTTCAAACCCTTGTGCAAATTTTCCAAAATTTCTTCCCTGCTGTAAAAATGTATTTTTCTAAAAACTTTTTGCCCTAAAATTAAAACATGTATTCTTTATAAATCAAAAATACGTAATACAACCCTAATTCACATTACATGCAAATTAGATATTTCAATTTCAATTTCAATTTCAATTTTTACAACCCTAATTCACATTGCAAGCAAATTAGATATTTTAATTTGAATTTCAAATTTCAATTTCAATTTCACTTTTGGAAAACCCACTTTCAATTTAAAATGCAATTTTAAATAATAAATTAATTTGCAAAGTTGCAACCAATTTCCGAAATAAACATTTAATTACAATTTCTAATTTAATTCCCACACGTTGAAATTAAATTCCAAAATTAATTCTAATTCTTTTATTTCCTTTCATTCTCTTGCATCACGTTTAATTAATTAATTTAATTATTTAATAACTAAACTCAATCCCTTTGGATTAAATTTAATTAATTAAATAATTTAAATATAATTAATTAATTTAAATATAAACTTTTATCCACATTGCATTATTTAAATTAAATAACCATCAACATGATTTAAATGCAATTATTCTAAATATCTATTTCCAAAACAAGAATTTTTCAGAATTAAATAACATTAAAGCAAGATAGACAATGACTCGACACACACAACCGACGACACACTAAGGCTAGGGTGTAAACTTGACACATGTTACCTAGCTACTATCTCCCATTCAACTTAACCGTTGGATCGACACGCTCAAACCTGTGAAACCAGGTGGAGTTGATGTCATGTACCTGCAATCTTGCAACCAAGTAAACAACATCATACGATATGTCTAGCATATAATACACACCGTGAAGAAGGAATTACGGATTCGCAGGGCGCTTGCAAGCGAGTGATGCGATACCGTCCTCTTCAACAATACACTCATCGAAACTGACACTTCCATCATAATTCTAATAATCTCATAATAACATCTCATGTTAACTCTACAACATCATTAATCCATAATACATGTGAAACAATAATCAGATAACTACATCCCACAATAATAGTTATCGCTCAATAATAGCGATCAAATCATTATAACAAAATGTATCCAGTATCAAAGTAACTGCAACCAAACATAGCATAAAGCAAACCAAACAAGAAGCAAAATGGAGGGGTATTACAAACCTTTTCTGACATACCTACACCAACCCATCCATAATACCTTCATACCATCCATCTTTATCCACCCATCCCATTTCTCTTGGAATCAATTTGGGTGCCAGATGTCAAAAGCTTCCATATCAAAATCCACATACATCAAAGGATCAACATGTCTCCTCGAAGAGACATGCAAAAATAAAAGAAAATCTGATCCAAATTCAAAAGAAAAAAACACAAAGGCCACAAAGCCCCACAAATCAAAAAGAAAAATTTCAAAGGCCCATAAAGCAAAAAGAAAAATCACAAAGGCCACAAAGGCCAATGAATCAAAAATCAAAGTCAAAAGCTATGTGGATTCCTAAAAGTCTCATAGAAGCAATAAAATCAAAATTGGCATCCAAACTTGCTTATCCTAAAAATCCATCCAATTCTAAATATCCTTTATCACCACCATCCATTTTGGTTCCTTATATCCAAAAATCCCCATCCACTCCTTCGTCTAAAAAATTGTCAACTTCAAACTCCACTTTTTTTCCATTACTCCACCACCCTTCAAGGTGTGTGCCGATGTCGATCATGCCATCCTTTCCATCTATCCATCAAAAAGTCTTCCAAACTCCTATCCATTATGCAACATCCATCCCCCATCATCCTTCTTTAATACAAACCTTTGCTTAATTCCTTAGCTTCTTCCATCATGCAAAATTTATAAGTCTATTGCCATACTTTATTAGGGAACATATTTGAGGGATATTAGCTATGAAACTTGATGCTTGAGTCCTTCCTCCATATCCCTATCCACATCCTATCTTCCATATTCCTCTTGTACTACTTGGGGGCAAGTTTCGTCCATCCCATCATTCATATCCATTATCCTCTTTATGTTCCTTTGTTACCTCTCCAAATTTGATCTTGAGAAGGTTAAGGATCTTCTTGAACATCATACATCTTATCCTATATACTTTATCCATATCATCTGTAACATATCCTTCACCTTATCTATATTCCATCATTCTATATAAATACATCATTTCTTCCCTTGGTATTGATGATGAATAGGGGAAAAATACTTAGGCATTTGTGTCCATATCTTATCTAGGTTATCTTGATCATCCTATTCATTAGCCTTATCCTGAAATTCTTCCATTAAAATGTCTTGAAAAAAAAAATACAAAAAAATCAAAATATTTCAAAAATACAAAAAAAATCAAATATTCTGAAAATACAAAAAAATCAAAATATCCCCAAAAATACAAAAAAATGCAAAAAGGTACTAAAAAAAATATCAAATATCCAATGAAAATCCAAGCAATAAAATCAATCCATCCAATCACTTCTTCCAATTTCATCTAATCAATCCAATATCTGAATCCAATCATCCAACCATTCAACCAATCAATCATCTTCATCAAATTCATTCACCCATACATCAAATTCAAATGCAAGTCATCATCAATCCATACCAATCAAGTCGATCAATCTTGTCAAATTATCCAATTGCATCAATGGTCTTGATCCTAATCTTTTCATAAACCAATCAACCAATCAATCAATCAGTCAATCAGTCAATCAATCATCCTTGTGTTGATCTAGGGATATATCATTCCCACAATGACAACACTATCATTATCATTAGTCAATCAATTAATCGAGGGTTTACAATTTGATAGGGGCAATACCTTATCTGTTTTTTAATCATTTGTGCATGCTTGCTTGATTGCTTGCATGTGTTATCATTTTATCCTGCATTTGTATCAAATCTGTATCATTCTAGCTAATATTCATATCTTGTGTATGTTGGAATGTCTTTTTGCGCTATCCTTTGCATCTAAGGTCTTATAATACCTTTTGTGCATTAGGACTTTAATGCTCTAAGTTTACTCCCTCATATGTTTAGACAAGGTTATATTACACTGGGGCACGAGACATATCATCACCTTGGTCCTTATATCTTGGTGCATAACATCTAGTGCTATACCAAACACCATGATTTCTCACTTTCTTGTAGCATAACGTATTATCCATCTTTTATCATTTCATCCATTTCGAGAGCATACCCATGTCCTTCCAACCCGCCTATCCTCTCAAGGGGGCATCATCATCCTATTCTTTTATCATCATCATCCTATCTTTCTACCATCATTCATTTTCCTCTATCCATAGCTTAGCTTCTTTGAAATGATGTTAATTGACACAAATCTCATCATCTTGAACATCATCTCAAAGAGGGGAAAAATGTAGACACCCAAAAATGTCCTCTTACAATACCTTATCACAACATTAGGTCATTTAGACATCTTGTAGCATGCTTTTCCCTAGGCACCCTTGTCATCTTCTAATTAGTTAAATAAATCTTATTTATTTGACTAATTTCATTAATAATCCCTCCATTCTTCTAATGTTAATTAAATAATTTATATTATTTAATTAATCAAATTACTTATATTCATAATCTCTTCTTTCTTCTAATGTTAATTAAATATTATTTAATTAACTAAATCATAAATCCAACATTAACTAAATAAATTAAATATTTATTTAATTAATAAAATCTTAAAATATCTTCTTGCTTTCTTTCTAAAATCTGAACGCATGTGTATCTAATTAATTAATTTAGTTAGATAATTCATCAATTATCCTTCACGTCTTTTTCAGGATTTATTTCCTTTAAAAGAGAAAATCAAAATATTTCTATTTTATTGGAATCTTATCCCATCTCATTGTATTTCCTCTTTAGTCAAAAATCAAATCTTCTTCTCTGTCCACATCAAAATTCTATAAATACGGCCTCTCACAAGCCATTTTGAATCGATTCTTCAAGTACACTTTGTCGAATTGTCTCTACAATCTTTCATCTGTCATATTTCATCTATCTATTTCTCATATATCATCTACATCTTAATGTTATGCTGCTGCAATAGTGAGCAACCAGCATTCCTCCATCAACAAACCTTCAAAATCTTGCATTCTCATGTGAGGTTGAGAAGAGCAATGGAGATAAATCGAGTTTAGCATGGATTTGGGTTTGCATTTTCTTGTTATTTTGATTTTCATGCTTGCTGATACTCTATTGCGCTAGTTAGGATTTGATATATTGCTATATTAGTTTTATATTTGATTTTCTCCTAATTACAGTTTCAACCTTATCCATCCACTTTAAATAAAGAACTTTCCAAATGCTTGTCTCCTTTGGAAATACACTCTAATGTTCTTTGTGAAGGACTAAATTTCTACTATATGTAGGCACGGAAAATGTGCTTCGTTTTAGTACATTGTGGATTAGCTTGTCAATATCATGGAATGAAATTATTTACAAATTATTTTGTTGGGCATCATCCAATTATTGATAGATTCTTCCTCTCTTTTCTTAGTTAAAATATACCTTTTTTTGCAATAGGTGATCTCTAATGTTGAGGAGAAGACAAATACATGAGAAATACATAAGAGATAGGATATTAGATACCACATATTTTATGAATGTTATAAATCCATGCACGATGAAGGAAAAATGATAATATATTACACTAACATAATCAATTGATAGATAAGATGTTAATCTCTCTATTATGTGTGTATAAATTAATTTGTATGTGTATATTCCTATTGTTGCTTATTGTAATCTATCACACACTTTATATTTTCCTTATTCACTATGGTTCAGCGTAATCACTAGAACACATGAAGAAACTTTAAAGCAAATGCAATTGTAGTGAATGGATTTTTTGAAAAGGCTTTAGAAACTTTCAAGAAAATACAATTGTGTGGGTAAAGCCAAATTTCACTACCATTTGAGCATTGGAACAAGGTATGGACGGCCAGGGCGCCGAATTTGTTGAAAAGGATTTAGAAAATTTCAAGCAAATGCAATTGGTAGGTATAATGCTAGACTCTACAACCTCTGCTAGTGTTCCTTGCAGCTTGCGTCAAAAGGGAGCTTTAGAATGGGCTATGGGCATCCATCGTAGGATAAAGAGGAATTTTCTCAGATGTTGTCGTTGCAACTGCACTGGTAGACATGTATGCAAAATAGAAGCATAGACAAGGCACATGAACTATTTGATAGAATGTCTCCAAGAAATTTATTATCATGGAATTCCTAATTGCAGAGTATTCACAAAATGGATTTGTTGAAAAGGCTTTAGAAACTTTCAAGCAAATGCAATTGGTGGTTGTAAATCTAGACTCTACAAAATTTTCCACACGAGAGCATTCAAATAGGGTATTGACATGCATCAAAATGTGGAAACATAGACAAGACACACGAACAGGGTATGTATGCAAAATGTGAAAAAATAGGCAAGGCACATGAACTATTTGACAAACAAAATGGGTTTGTTGAAAAGGTCGTAGAAAATTTCAAGCAAATGCAATCGACAACTGTAAACCCAAATTCTACCATTTGAATTATAGTTTAAAAATTTCAAGCAAAAGAAATTTCACATGACCAACCTGTGCTTCACGCAAGAGCTTAGGGTCTTGAGGATGGTGGACTGTGGAGGGTGATGCAGAATTTTTTGGGGTTGTGCTCACTCCGTTCGCCATTGTAAGTTTGCTCGAACACTAAGTGAAAATGACGACGAGCACTGCTTTTTTTCTCTTAATCAGGATTTTAGGGGTTCGAGCGAACTAGGGTTTGCTCGAACCTTTTTTTTCAATTATTTCTTTTCCATCGTAAAAGGGTTTGATTGAACTTAGAGGTTTTCTTGAACCACATGGTTCGCTCAAACCCTTTTAGGAGTTTTCTCGAACCACATGGTTCGCTCAAACCCTTTTAGGAGTTTTCTCAAACCACATGGTTCGCTCGAACCACATGGTTCGCTCGAACCCTTTTAGGGGTTTGATCGAACCATTAGGTTTTCTTAAACCCCTTAAATTTGTGGGAGGGTGGAAAATCAACTTTTCATTCTTCTCTCAAAGTGTTAACCACTTATGTGGGATCATCCTGGGGTTAGGATTACCTATTGAAGGTTTACCTATGCATAGATATAATGGTCTAAAGTAGAATGAGCTAGGGTAGTGAATGTGAATATGATGTATATCACTCAAAGTACTGAGTGAGAATACTTTGGACAAAGTAGTGTGTTTTCCTATGGCTCCACTATCAGTTCACTGTGTTCCTTGTATACATGATAGATCAAGATTGTAAGGTCTACAAGTTCTAGTTATGTAGGGAACATCACTAAGCTCACTAAGGTCAATGTTATGAGGTTTCTTAACCAATCTCTTCATCGAAGGGTAGGTCCATCTATCCAATGATAGATGAGTAGGGAACCGCATATGAGTTTGTGGTTGGTGGAAAAGCACTTGAGTGATTTTTCTTTGCCAGAGCTGGCACTCAAGTTTTGTAGAAGATTCCTGGACCATCTGTGTCTATTGCTTTGAAGCTCAGATGAGTTATGTATGTAATTATCTATAATCTTGAAATATTGTATCATGATGATTATTGAATTGGAAATGAAATCAAAGTTGATTATTGTTATGAGATCTAGGTTCATTTTTTCTCTATTATGAAAATAAGAATTTTATTGCAATGGTTTGGAAACATAGTTTATTTACTTGAAAGTGAAAACTTAGGAAATTTACTTGCGAGAATAGTTGGCATGTTACATGTGGTATCAGAGCTACCAAGTTTAGTTCTAGAACCTATGAGCTCATCATAATTTCTATCCAAAATTAACTAATGTTTGGAAGTTCTTGTGCCAAGATGGTGTGTCTTAGGTTAACTGCAAGAAAGTTAGTAATAGGTAACAAGCGCTACTTGAAAGCTAAGAAGGAAAAAGATGCTATTGTTCATACAATAGAGGGTACCAACTTTGATAAATTTTTTTGGTTAAGCGATACTAATACCTTTAGTCATGCTCTTTCTCATATTAGTGAATTAAAGAGAAAGATGAAGGAGGAATCCAATTTCAACTATCTACCTCCAGTCACACAATGAATTTTGATTCCTTATCACTTTCCAGGGATATGCCCTCAGAAGGAAGTGACAGTCCATCATTTATCTTTAGAGACCCTAGAGTTTTTCCAATAGTAGAAGTGATTGCAATTTCCTCAAGTAATGAATCAAAGGGTTATGTGCCTTGCAACTATGTATTGGATGATAAATCCAAAGGTTGTTATCCGTTTTGGGAGAGATATGAAAAAATGAGAGATGAACAAGAATCTGTAGGGTATACCGAATTGAGTTATGTGTTAGAGAGTGAATCCAAGGGATACTCTCCACTTGACTATCTGAATAGTCACTCTATATAATTGAAAGGATTTTGAGATCCTTGAAGATGAATAAAATCATGTGTTTATCAAAATCTTTTTTGCTCAAATCTTATGTTAATTTCTTTTATATGCGAATGGATGCTCATTTAAATGTTGACCATAAGATAGATAGAACATGATTGACTCTAATATGATGAACCTTTAGGTAGAATATGTGATCAGGAAGATTCAAGGTTAAGATCATTAAACATAACAAATAAACCTTAAATTCCTAATCTAATAATGAAGAACAAAAGAGTTCTTAAATACAAAATAATAATAAATGATATTACCATAACCTTTGTGCCTCCATTGCATCACCTCCATTATCCTTCTCCATTTTCATTTTAGATGATTAATGCCCTCAGATCATAAATTGCAATAATGGCCTATGTCTATGCTAGTAAATTTTTGAAGATAATTGTCTCTTAAGCCTAAACTTTGGATTTCTAACATGTTGAAATGATAGTACTACACATCTTTTATAGAAAAGACAAATTTGAATGGATGAAATCATTTAGTTCAAAAGGTAAAGTGGAGAATTAAATAATGGAAAAATTATTTAAATCTTAGATGAAAAGACAAGTTATCTTTTTGATTAAATACAAAATTTAATTTAAAAAGTGAGAGGAAATGTAAAATTAGAAAATCATTAAATAAATAAAATTATTCAATTATAGAATTTTCAAGGAAAAATAAAATAAGAGATGAGGATGAAGATGAAGATTTGAGATAACTGAAAAACTTGAGGAAACTAAATAGATATACAAAATTATTTAGTTTGAGAGGGAAAGTGAATAATTAAATAATGGAAACATTATCTAATTATGATATGGAACATGGCGACTATTGGGGAGGAGACCGTTGGATAGAAGACTGGTTCGGTGGTGGGCTTGAGTGATTTGAATTTGAACTCAAGCCCTCAAAGTAATGGCAATTTTCAGTTTGGTCAGCATACAAATTTGGGGCTTTCTGATGTGGTAGCTGGGAAGGATACATCGTGTGGTGTGGATGCATTGTTTCTCATTGGTGGTGAGGATGGGAAGGATGGATTGTGTGATGAGGATGTGGTCAAAGATGCACTCTTTGAAGGTAAGTGTGCATTTGAGGCCTTCAAGGAGTCTTGTGATGGCAATACATTGAAGGAGGCATTTCCAAAAGATGATGGGGATAATGTGGCCACTAGAAATGATGTACAATCCCCATCTAGGGAATCATTTGTGGCTAATTCGAGTATTCCCTGGATTGAGCTTGCTCCGGTAGGTGGTGGCTGGCCAATAAGGTGGTCATCCTTGTTGGGGCAGAGATGGTCCAGCCTTTTTGCATCTAAGCTTAAAGGAAAAGAAGTAGCTTCTGAGTTTGTGTCTTCTTCTAATGATGAAGGTGGCTTTTCCTTGTCTATTTTAGACTCTCTTGTTGAAAAAAATATAGCTAAAATGGATTTCTCTCTAGTTGGCAAGTTTTTAGGTCCACGACCTAATATTGAGGAGGTATGCACTTGGGTTTGTAAGAAGTGGGCATTAAAAGGTTAGGTTGAAGTTACGACTATGGCTAAAGGTTTCCTCTCCTTTACCTTTTCCTATGAAGAAGACCTGAGAGTGGCATTTTCAAAAGGATTGTGGTTATTTGGTCATCTTACCCTGGTTCTTCATCCTTCAGAACCTAGAATGGACATTTCCAAGTGCCTCTTTCATTCAGCCCCTATGTGGGTTAATTTACCAAACATTCCTTTGGAATACTAGGATGAAGAAATATTTAAAGTGGTGGCTAACTCTTTTGGACAGATTGTTTCTATTGATGAGGCCACCCTCTCCAGGAAGCAGCTAGTTACAACTAGATTTTGTGTCATGATTTACCAAGATGATGTGATGCCTGAGTTCATCCACCTAAATTGAAAGGTGGGATCTTGGAAGCAACAAATTGTTTTTGAAAATCTCCCTTTTTCTTGTTTCAAATGTAAAAATGCGGGTCATTTGGCTAAGGATTGCCTTGCTAAGGTGGCCTAACCCAAGGTTGTTCAACAGAATAAGGTTTGGAAGGTCAAGGAGACCAAGGAGAATCTGGCTCCTTCATACCAGGGTGAGTTAGCTGCTGGAAATGGTGTGGAGGGGGAACTTAATATTCAAGATCAATTGGTCCCTCATCATGAGGTTGACAAGGAGTCTGAGAAAACTATGGATGTGGCTACGAGCTAGTCTATGAATCAGGATGTGGATCATGTCTTGGATACTTTTTTCTCCCATAAATGAACTATTTCAGAGCCTTTTGTTTCCCCATCTTCCCCTCTGGATCACTCATCTAGTTTGGCGGTTGGTGATAGTGCTTTGGTGGTGGCTGACACAAGGAGTAAGGATGAATATGGTTTTATTCAGGTGTGAGGTAGAAGGAAGAAATCCTCTACTTCTCCTCCTCCTCAGCCTCATAGAGTTGTTACCACAAGAAGGAAAAAAGTGGATTGTGGGTTTGAATTGAGGAGCCAAGGTAAACCCTCCCTAAAGAAAATCAAGGAGAGGGATTGCAAGTAGGATATTGCTAAAGGGGTTCAAAAAAAACTTTTTGATTTGTGCTCAAAGATCACCCCCTCATCATGCAAATGCAGATTATTTCCTAGAATATCAGGGGGCTGAATAATATGCACAAATAAGGCCTCATGAATAACTTGGTCTAGGACCATAAGCTAGACATTTTGTTGATCTAAGAAATTAAAATGTAGATTGATAAGTTGGAAGCTTTGAAGAATCTATTTTTAAAGAATTGTGGTTTTCATGGGATTAGCTCTAAGGGAGCTTCGAGGGGCATTGCAACTTTTTGGAATGTTAAGATGATTAAAGGTTTCCTAATTGTAGAAGATTTTAATCATGTGGAGATGAATTTTATCTGGATTAGGGATTCCTACTCTTGGGTTATTTCTAATGTATATGCTCCTAATCTGAAGAGAGCCAGGAAGAAGTTATGGGATGATCTTGGGTGTCTTAGGATGATTTTTTTGGATAAAACCTAGCTTGTGATGTGATAATTTTGTTGGATGTTGTGGTTATGTTGCTGATATGTGGTTTTCATTGATGTCAACACTATTAGCATTGGTGTTTTTGAAGGCTGCATATGTCGAGGAGATTGAGAAAATTGTAAAAATTATAGTGCAGGAAGCCAGTGGAGCTGAGCAGTTAAGAATGGTGGAAAGAGCTTTAAATTGCTAATCTGAAGGTTCACTTCAATGGGTTTGTTTCTTAGCCTTTCTAGTATGTTGTCCAAAATTTTTAGAGCTTCACATCAAGATTTGTGGAAGATATGAAGATCTGTGTGCCTATAATTATTCAGTTTTTGTAGATGGTGTTCTTGGATGAAGCATATGAAATTCTAGTAATTTCATGTGTTGCACATGTACTTATGATGTTCATGGATGATTCTAGATCATTCTTTATCCCTTTTGTACGTCCACATTGATGAAAGTGTTTGTGATCATAGATTTTTCCGATGTGTGCTCAAGTTTTCATGTTCTTGGCTGACATGATGGTGTTAGCATGTTGTGGATCCATGAGGATTAATATTTTATTGTTTGGCATGTTTGTAGATGTTTTTTTGCTCCTCACTATGTTGTGACTGACTTGTGTTGGTGTGCATTGAAATTTATTCATGTATTGAGGCCAATAGTTGTAATTTATTCTTTATTTGTGGCTGACTAAATAGTTGATGTAAATCCATGTAGTAGATATATACATGAGATTTTTTTACTCATTTAGAGGTAGTGCTTAGTGTGTAAAAGTGATGTACATGCATGAATAAAGGCCAAGTCATTTAGAAAATATTGTGGAAGAGATTGAGTAGAGTGTGTAGAAGTTTTTGTGCACCTAACTAGAACTGTAATCAAGATTTTGTAGAAGCTAATTTCTCAGTTCAACTTCATCAGATGGATTTAATCTGATTATTGTATGTAAGGTAGTGAGCCTTCCTTCTGAGCATTTTTCTCTAGGCAGTGTGCCTGAATGTTAGTGCATTCCTTTTTATTCTTCATTATACTTCTAAAAGGGTATAATCTTGTGGAATAACATCCACCATGGTTTTTCCCTTAACAGGGTTTCCACGTATAATCTTGATGTTCATGTGTCTCTGATGTGTTGTTGATTTAATTTTTTGCATTGTTAATTATCAAATCTAAGATATAAGGTTGATTAATGTTGTATAAGTTAGATTTTGGTAACAAATGATTCACCCCCCCTCTCAATTGTCTATCCTTGTTTTCCAACAATTGGTATTTGAGCTATTTCCTCTTAAGAAGTGTAACAAATTTTGGTGATCTGAGATGGCATCATACAAGAAGGATAGTCCTAGATTTGATGGTACAAACTACTCTCTATGGAAAGTTAGGATGGAGTGTCATTTGAAGTGCATTGGTGAACCCTTCTGGAAGATTACACAAAGTGCATATACTATTCCTAAGAATGATCCTTCCTCTAAAGATGAAATCAAGCAAGCAAAAATTAATACCAGGGTAGTAGAAGCATAGTTAATTGCCTTGAAACATTCAGAGATGACAAATGTGATAGGATTGAAGACTACATACCAGATCTAGAAAAAAATGGAAACATTGGTTGAAAAAGATGCACTAGTGAAAAGTGCTAAGCTACAAAGTCTAAAAGGAAAATGGGAGAGCATGAAGATGAGTGAAGATGGAAAAATCTTTTCCTTCTCGCAAAAGATGAATGAATTAGTGATGGACATTAGATGTGTCGGTGGAACCCTAGATGAAGAAGAAATTATGCCTAAGATAATTCGATATGTGCCCCCTTCCTACAAGACAAAAGCTCATCATATTGATGAACTCAAGACAATAAAAAATATAATAAGAGACATCCTGATTGGAAAACATGCTACATTTAAATTGAGTGAATTTGGCGAGTCTTCTCCTAAGACTGAATCTGCCTTCAAGTCTACTGTATCCAAGAAAAGCAAGCAAATATATGATTTAGAAGAGAGTTCCAAGAGAAAATTCAATTATGAAGATTAGATGAAGTAGATTGAAGATGAAGAAAGGGAATTGGAAGATCTGGAAGCATTGATTGTGAAAAGAGAATCAAGAGGTCATGGTAAGTACAAAGGAAAGCTACCTATTAAATGTTTTTCTTGCAGTAAGATAGGTCATTTTGCATCTAAATGTCTTGAAAGAGTTTCAAAGTAAAAACTTGAGAAGAATAGATTTCAAAGGAAGTGCTATTATGTTGAAGAAGGTGTAAATAATGAAGAATCTGATAAAGAAACTAGAAATGAAAATGAATGGGTATTTATTTCTATCAAAGAAAATGTTTAGGTGGCCACTGAATCTTCTAGTAATGTGAATGTTGAGAAAGCTCTTGTAGAAAAAAATGAAGAAAAAGATGAGTGGGTAATTGACAGCAGATGCTCACATCATATGACTATTGACAAAATCAAGTTTATAAACTTGGAAAACTATGATGGTGGTGTTGTAAGATTTAGAGAGAACATTTCTAGTGTGATTTGTGGCAAAGGTGCAATTTATTTTGGTGGTAAGCACAATACTGATGATGTTATTTATGTAGAAGGCTCAAAGCATAACTTGTTGAATGTTGGACAAATGGTAGACAAGGGTTACAATCTGTAGTTCAAGGATGGTAAGTGAAGAATAAGGGGAAGTTCTAGAAATATGATTGCTTCAGGTACAAAGAAAAAATGTAATATCTTTGATTTGAGTGCTGCTAGTGAAAGTTGTTTGATTGCTCAAATTGAAGTAAGCTGGTTATGGCATAGGAGGTTGTGTCATGTGAACTTTGATAAAATTTTCAAGATAAGATCTACTCAAGAAGTTAGAGATCTGCCTAAGTTAGTGAAGCCTACTAACACTATGTGCAAGGAATGTTAGATGGGAAAGAAAACAAGAAATTATTTTCAGAGAAAACAATATAGCTCTAATGGAGTACTGGATTTGATACATACTAATCTATGTGGTCCATCAAGAATTAGAAGAATACAAGGTGAAAGGTATTTTATGTTGCTCATTGATGATTATTCTAGAATGATATGGGTTGCTTTCTTAAGAGAAAAACATGAAGCATTAGAAAAGTTCAAAAGTTTCAAAGCTATGGTAGAGAATGAGATAGGTCAAAAGATCAAATGTCTAAGGTCAAAAAGAGGTGGTGAATTCACTTCATGAGAATTCAATTCTTTTTGTGAATAGAATGTACTCCAAAGACAACTATTTGCTCCCCGGACCCCTAAACAAAATGGAGTTTTTGAAAGAAAGAACAAAACCATTCTAGACACTGCTAGAACCATGATGTTGGAAGCAAATGTTCCTCATTTCTACTCGAGAGAAGTTGTAAGTACTGTTGTGTATACCATTAACAGGATGAATGTCAACAATAATTATGGTAAGACACCTTTTGAGATAAGGCTTGGTTATAAGCCTACTGTTAAGTATTTCAAAAAAATTGGAATCAAATTCTACATCAAGTGAGATGATGATATAGGAAAGTTTGATGCTAGAAGTGATGAAGGAATCTTTCTAGGATACTATACTAAAATCAAAGCTTATCGGTGCTTTAATAAAAGGCTGAAGAAAATGGTTGAAAGTAAAAATGTAAAAGTTGATGAAGATATTGGTAAACCATCCAGATCTAGTGGCTATGATTCAGATCATCAACATGATAATGCGAATAATTTTCAGGCATAAAATCAACTTCAAATTGTTCCAGTGAACCAAGGGAATCAAGAAGTAGAAACTAGTAAAAGTGCAAAAGAAAGAACACAAGAACAAGAGGTCAGAGAAAATCTCAAAAATCCTAAGTATGTAAGGTGAAATCATTCTGATAGTCAGATCATAGGAGATAAGAGCAAAGGTGTGCAAACTAGAAGAAGAATTCTAGAAGAATATTGTCTAATCTCTAAAGTTGGGCCTAGAAATATCAATGAGGCATGAAAGGATGAACATTGGATGGAAGCCATGAAAGAAAAACTAATGCAAATATAGAAAAATGATACATGGGATCTTGTTCCTATACCTCAGAACAAAAATGTGATTGGAACCAAGTGGGTGTTTTGGAATAAGCTAAATTAGCAAGGTGACGTGGTCAGAAACAAAGCAAGACTGGTTTGCAAAGGGTACTCACAGATGGAAGGTATTGATTTTGAAGAAAATTTTTCCCTTGTTGCTAGAATTGAAGCTATAGGATTATTTCTAACTTATGCTACTTTCAATAATTACAAATTTTATCAGATGGATGTAAAGTAAACATTTTTGAATGGTGAACTAGAAGAAGAAGTTTATGTTGAACAACTGGATGGATTTCAGTTGACTGATGAAAAGGATATGGTATTCCAATTGAAGAAAGATCTATATGGACTTAAGCAAGCTCCTAGAGCTTGATATACTAGATTGGATAAATACTTGTTGAAACTTGGATTCAATAAAGGTACTTTTGACAACAATCTATATTTCAAGTTGGACCAGAATAAAGAACTGATCATTGAAGTCTTTGTTGATGACATTATTTTTGAAGGTGATGATGATTTGTGTATGAAGTTTGTCGATGAAATGAAAAGTAAATTTTAAATGTCAATGATAGGAGAGCTGAAATTATTTTTAGGATTGAAAATCACTCAGTTAGATGATGAAATTTTTGTATCTCAATCTAAGTATGTGAAAGAGTTATTGAAAAAGTTTGGAATGGAAGATTCAAATCCAATTGGTACACCTATGGTGACTAGATGCAAACTTACATAGAATGATGATTCTTCTAAAGTAAACTAGACAAGATATAGGTCAATGATTGGTGGATTACTCTATTTGACTCAGACCAAACTAGATATAATGAATTTTGTATGCATGGTTGCTAGATTTCAAGCTAATCATAAAGAGTCTCATGTGATTGCTGTGAAAAGAATTTTTAGATACCTGAAAGGGATAGTTGATCTTGGTATTTGGTATCCTAGGGATGATGATATTGTCCTGAGTGCTTTCACTGATGTTGATTGGGTAGGAGATGTGGATGAAATAAAGAGTACCAGTGGTGGTGCATTCTTCTTAGGGAAGAAGTTGGTATCTTGGCTAAGAAAAAAGTAGGACTCAGTTTCATTATCTAGTGCTGAGGCAGAATATATTGTTGATGCAAATAGTTTTACCCAAGTATTATGGATGAAGAAAATGTTGAGAGATTTCAGAATTGAGTATGAAGAACCCATTGCCATATTATGTGACAATTCAAGTGCTATTAAAATTTCTAAGAATCCAGTGTTGCATTCAAATACAAAGCATATATCCATCAAGTATCACTTCTTAAGAGACAAAGTAAGTGACAAAGAAGTTAGATTGGAGTATATACCTACCAAGGAGAAAATTGAAAATATATTTACCAAGCCGTTTCATAAGGATACTTTTGAGTACCTTAGAGGCAAGTTAGGGGTGATTTCCTCTCCTAATCAAAACTAAGATGTAGGTATTTGCATCAGCCTATGAATTCATAGCCATATCTTATTCCAGATTGATGTTATGGTGGATGTTACTTAGGGGGAGTAGTCAGATGATTCAAATCTTTGATCAGAGCATGCAAACCTTTTCCATTGATGTCAAAGAGGGAGAGCAGAGCAATGTGAAAAACATAGAAGTAGAAGGAAACAGGAAAGAGTGCACAATCTCAGGTGGAGATTGGTTGGAGAAGAGTTAGTTGGGTTGATGGTATTATTTTTCACATCATGTGTTTCCATCAATGCCAAAGGGAGAGGTTGTTGGATGTTGTGGTTATGCTACTAATATGTGGTTGCAATTGATGTCAACACTATTAGCATTGGTATTTCTAAAGGCTGCATATGTCATGGAGATTGAGAAAATTGTAAAAAATATAGTGTAGGCAACCAATGGAGCCAAGAAGGTCAAAATGTTGGAAAGAGCTTTAATTTGCTAATCTGAAGGTTCACTTCAATGGATTTTTTTCTTAACCTTTCTAGTATGTTGTTCGAAAGTTTCAGAGGTTCACACCAAGATTTGTGGAAGATATGAAGATCTATGTGCCTACAATTATTTAGTTTTTGTAGAAGGTGTTCTTGGATTAACCGGATTAAATTATGGTAATTTCATGTGTTGCGCATGTACCTATGACATTCATGGATGATTCTAGATTGTTCTCTATCCCTTTTGTACATTCGCATTGATTAGAGTGTTCGTGATTGGAGATTTTTCTGATGTGCTCGAGTTTTCATGTTCTTGGCTGACATGATGGTGTTAGCAAGTTGTGGATCCATGAGGATTAATATTTTATTGTTTGGCATGTTTGGAGGTGTTTGTTTGGGTCCTCACTATGTTGTGATTGATTTGTTTTGGTGCGCATTGAAATTTATTCATGTATTGAGGCCGACAGTTGTAATTTATTCTTTATTTGTGGCTGACTGAATAGTTGATGTAAATCCGTGTAGCAGATATATATATGAGATTTTTTTCATCATTTAGAGGTGGTGCTTAGTGTGTACAAGTGATTTACATGTGGGAATAAAGATCAGATCATTTAGAGTAGAGTGTGGAAGATATTGAGCAGAGTGTGTAGAAGTTTTTTTGCACCTAATTGGAACTATAATCAGGATTTTATAGAAGCTAATTTCTTAGTTCAACTTCATCAGATGGATTTAATCTAATTACTGTATGCAAGGTAGTGAGCCTTCCTTTTGAGCAGCGTGGTCTAAGTAGTGCACCTGAGTGCAAGTGCATTCCTTTTTATTCTTCATTATACTTCTAACAGGGTATAATCTTATGGACTAACATCCACAATGGTTTTTTGCCTAATAGGCTTTCCACGTATAAAATCTTGGTGTTCATGTGTCTCTGATGTGTTGTTGATTTAATGCTTGCACTGTTAATTATCAGATCTGAGATCTAAGGTTGATTAATGTTGTATAAGTTTTATTTTAATTGACTTGTCCTCTCTTGGAGACATTAGGCATGATGTTCCCCTAAGATGAGACCTTTACATGAACAAAGAAAAAATCCCTTTAACAAAATTTTTACATTGCAAAAGCATTACATTGTGGTACCTTATTAAATTTATTAGGAGGAGAAATTTCGTACAATTAGTATGATGGGATGTTGATACACTAGCATGACTTTCTCATTATACGGTGGGAAGTCAACACACTAGCATGACTTTCTCACTAAACCACCTTGTTGGGATAACTCACCTAGTGGAAAGACTGAGGTTCCATTGCCCCAAAGTGAGCATATACATATTTTGGGAAAAATCACCTTGTGGATAGATTGAGGTTCCACTACCCCAGAGTGAGCAACATATGTTATGGACAAACAACCCCATTCCGCATCATGTTGGAACAATTGTGATTGATCCTTTATTTTTGTTTACTTTTCTTGGCCTTTGACAGGGTATGATCATGTATCTTTTTTATTTTTGCATACTTAAGTGTCTTGGATGTCTAATTTAGTGTGAGTTTGACATGGGATCATCCTCTCAATAAAGTGGGGGCAAAATGAAGTAACAAAAAAATTAGCCTTTTTCCTTTACTTGGTTTGATAATTGACATTAAAACTAAATTAATGGTGTCTTGGAATGGTGTTGTAATGTGTTTTACACATTCACATAATTTTAGGGTCATTATTTAATTAAAATATACTTAAATTGTACCTTTTGCAAAAGTGTTGTAACACACTTTCACACTTTTCTAAGGTTTATTTAATTAATTAAGCCTAGTGGGCCACTTTTAATAAAATATATTTAACTTGTACCTTATTTAGGTGTTGTAAAGTGTTGTAACACACTTTCACATTTATCTAGGGTCCCCTTAATTAATGGTGGTTAATTGAGTTTAATTGACCCCTTTAATTTAAACTCAAGCCCCCTTTTCAAGGATCTATCCCGACACCCAATAATGACATTGTACAAAATTTAATTTGGCAAATTTGATGTCTTGAAAAGTGTTACTAGGACCTATTCACCTTTGTTGGCACAAGGTGTCATCTCCACATAGAACACCCCTTTCTATACATTTTTGAGGTGGATTTTTTTATTTCCTTTATGCTAAGACCCGTTCGCCTTTTTGGGACACCCCCTTTCTATGCATTTTTGAGGCAGGTTTTTGATGTTCTTTCATCCTCCCTGAAGCTCGTATTGGAAATTGTGTCAGGACATATTCACCCTTTAGTGGAAAATGGGTCCTCCCTTAATAGGACCCCTCTTTTTGAATTTAATTATGGTGGGATACTTATAATTTTAATACCCAGATTTGAGGTCGACTTGAATTCTTTGAATTTCAGAGTCAATCTCTCAATTTAGTATAAATAAGGGGTTAATTCACATTGTTTTACCTAGCAACTTTGAGATAGAATCCTTACAATAAATTTGAGTCTACAAGAGTCTACAAGAGAATTTTCTAAGGCATTTCAAGGAATATTTTCAGGGTTTATTGCAACAATTGAATATCATTTCATCATGTCAAGGGTTTTATGCATTCATGCATGTTGTTCAGCCAAGATTGTTGATGTAGCATTGAAGATCCTGTAGATTTTTTTTTATGAATTTCTCAATATAGGTAATGCATAGGTGCATCACCTCTCTTGAAAGACAATCTTCCATAATCAGATTGTAGAACACTATCCCAAGGTCTCTAATATCAAGTCTTCAGAGTGCTTGGAAAATATCGGTTGTTTAATGTGAATTTTGGAATCACAAGGTGGCCTTACATAGACAAAGCTTGAGGGGAATTGGATCTGTGAATAGAGTTCTTCAGATAGGAAATTACTGTACTTTTGCTGCAGGTTCAAACAATAGTCTAGGACTCTATTTCAGTCTTAAGTTTTGGCTTTACAATGTGCAATGAACCTTAGCATAGGTCACTTCTAAAAAAAAGGAAAGAAGGGAAAGGGAGATAGAGTTCCTAGACCTGCAACTACTGATGAACAATGATCATGGAGGTTTCTGCTATGGACTGTTTTCTTAAAATAGAATTTCACTTAATCATAAATTTCACAATGCCATGAAATCTATGCTATCTTCTAAGGACTGCAGATATTTCATCATTCATTCATCATATATGTGTGAACAAAGATGAAGTTTAAAGAGAATCTATAACATCAGAGTCCAGACTAACTTTGCAAATGACCAAAAGTATGGACAAGAAAAGAATACACATAGTAGGAATCTTCACAACCAAGGACAACATTACTAGATCTACCAAGGATAGCTAAAAGGAAACTAGAATAGTAAAGTAAATCAAACTAAAATCTTAACTTATGAGAGAAGAATCATGAAACATGAGAAGAAATCCAGAAATGCACCAATATCAATTTATTTCTATTGCAATTTATGTAGCATGTCTTTACAACAACTCAACTCTCTTTAAAATGAGAGGAGGAGACCCCTATTTATAGTTTTCAAAAAGAAAAATGAGTGGCCAAGATTCAATCTCATTATGTGGCCAAGATTCACTTTACACTAAGGTTTCACCTACCCCCAAATATATTACATTTTTAAAATACACTTTGTCTATGTCCCTATTTTTTCTTCTAGTGGTGGCACTGTAGCATTTTCATCCTTTTGCTGATTACTCTTTTCCACATCTATTCCTTTAAGAATTCTTCATTAATAACAAGGTTTCCCTCCTGCTTCTTCGAAGCTGCATACTCTATGAATTTCAAGACCACCGACCAGAACTTGTCGACCTCAATGATGTTGGATCTTAGCACTTGGTAGCTCCATTCCTTGGAATTGTTAACCAGATTTTCCTACTCTTTGTCATACTTGGCAACATGGTCTCTGAATATCTCAGACTGAGTGAAAGCTCGGGCAAAAAAGCTTACAAAATATGTGGTAACCTCGGATGACATCCCATCCTCCATCCTCCTTCGGAAGTGAGGTTTTATGCTTTCAAGGTTGATCTTGACAGCAGGCACCTCATACCCCGTCATCAACTTTAGGTATTAGAAATAATCCCCCCAAGCCTCCTTGGCCAATTCAATATCCGGAGTTACTCGCTCAAGGACCTACTCTAGCCTGTCCTTCCAGTGATTAAAGTCCCGCTTCCACACATCCATTAACCAATGGTCATCGTATTTGAAGGCAAACTCCTTTTCCCAAACCTCACTTGGCAGTGCGAGGATAGCCTCGATTTTCGGGTAGGAAGTTCCATACTTCTTTGGGAACTCAATGCAGATTCACCTCATTCCTTCAAGAGACATTTGTACTTCTAAGAACTTGTTCGCTATTTGAGTAGCCAAATTAATGCCCGTATTCCCAATATCCAAGACCTACCAAAACCAATTTTTTGTGGTCTTGTCCAAGTTCCTTCTCATTTCCATCTTGTTAATATGTTCCTTGGATAGCAACTGTGGCAGAGCCGATGATGTGGTGGGTTGTTCCTCTGGGGATGACCATTGTTGAATATAGGTTGTCAAATTAGCCACCTGTGCCTTAAGTTCCTCCTTCGAAACCTTATCCTATTCAATGAGGTACACCAGTGTGGTGACTGATTCCTAGAGATGGTCAACCTTCTGCTCTCTGGTGGCCACTCCCAAGTCAATGGTGGAAACATTGAAGCTTATTCCTTTTTCTCCAACCACTGACATAGCTATTTGTATCATCCTAGATCTGGAGGCATCCATCGTTACCTTTGATTTGATTATAGGCCTTTTCTCATTCTTGGTACCAATCTAACCTCTAGCAAGCATTTCCTCCAATCTTGCTTCTAGGTCCTTCTAAGTGAGAGTTCTCTTTTCAAGCTTTCTTTCTAGCCAGTTGGGCATTGGGGACCCTTTTTTGGGTGATTCATGTTGATCTTTGTTGTCCCCGACCCTGAGTTCAATGGCCTTGTCATTGAGGGCTTCCTTCTCAATCCTTGTATCTTCCTTCTCCTCATCACAATCTTGCACAAGCATTATGCGTTTGATAGGAGGTTTGGTGGGTAGTTGTTTATTAGGGTGGTCCAACGTTTTAGCATCCTTTTCTTCTTCATCTCGGTCATGCTCATGTTTCTTGGGCTTATCCTCTTGTCTATCTTCATGGAAGGATGTTTCTTCGTCATGCTCGAGGGTTTGATCATGTCTTTCCATAGGAGATCTACTACCCTCAGTCTCTGGAGCAGCAACTCTTTCTTCGACCATAGGCTATCTTTTAGCCTCTTTGTCTTCAATCTCCTTAAGTTGTTTGGCCCATTCGACGTTGAGCTCCAGATCAGCTATTTCTTGAATTATGTCTATCCCTAGACCTTCACAGTCATCACTGCATGACTCGTAGGCTACCTCATTGATCACCTAATGTTCATATGTTGGGTGCTCACGATACTCAAATTCTTCATCTTCCAGCCTCTTAGCCACCTCTATTTGTTGTCATTCCAGCTCATCAAAGATTTGCATTGTAGCCTCCATACTAGGTGGTTCTGTAGTAGGAAGAACTGGGTGCTAACCATTGCTTTGGAAATTACAGCTTGCACCATTAGATTTGCAAAAATTATCAAAATTTTAGATGACACATTCTTCATATACTTGACAAAGGATTCTAGGAGAGCGAGTGCAGGCATTGCAGCAGAAGTGGAGACGGTTAGAAGAGAAAAGGAAGGAGGATGACAAAATTGGCGAGGTAGTGGTGAAGGATGAATCCACTGATATGACTTGCATGATTGGAGGTGTGGAGGCGAAGGGGACAATAATGTCCACCACGGGTAGAGAGGAAGCAACTATTGCATGTGAAATGGGTGGGATGGTGGCAATAGCAGCAGTAGTTGTAGTAGCATATGAAGTAGGTGGAGATCTTGATGGACCAGCTTCCATCTCCTTGCCCTCATGGAGTGGATCTTCAGGTATTACTAGCATCTCAGTGATGATGCTCATTCTTCTATGCTTCTTAGGAGGCTCGCCCTGCGAGGCCTTTCTAGCATACACTTTTGGGTTGGGTTGTTGCTCGTCAACCTCATTTCTCTTCTTCAACCCGACAGATGGAGGGAATTTGGATGTTTCTCCAGTTGTAGTAGCAGCTGCCCCACCATTAGAACTGTTGGGTTCACTTTCGAGCCCCTTGAATGTCAAGGTCACTCCCTGCTTCTTCAACCGAGCAACTTGCCCATCGATCCATGCCTTTTTATAAGCCTCAACGGGCTTGGTAAGAATGTCGAGGTCATCAACCTCTTGCTCGTTCCAATCAATTAAAGGAAATGGTAAATTTGCAATAGCAATGTATCTTGGGTTGATCACTGTGCTCTCCTCTTCTTCAAGTTGATCTGATACTGGAAATAGGTTCACCCTATTCAGGAAGTATGCGGTCATACACATATAATGTCGTACCCGCACTTCAAGGTCATCTTTGCAATTAGCCTAAAAATCCTTGACATGGTGGAGGTGGGCATACCCTTGTCCAAGTGCTTTCCTGATGTGGTCGCATGGGTCCATCCATGGCCGAGCTGTATGTGGCCTGAAGTGGTACTCAACTAGCTCCTTCTCTGAATTGCCCACGCATTGGGAGGTATGAAGTTCATACATTCCCTGGCCGAGTGTGAGGGGATAAGGGGTCCCCACCAGATGCTTACTACTTAGAATGTTTTGTATGTGTCGTAGCTTCCAAGATAGTTCTAACAGTATAATCTGGTCATTAGGGTATCGGGGTAGCTTGTTCGGCCTTTCAGAGAATCCATGGGCATGAATGTAGGTGAACTTGGGAAACTGGATGAATAGGAAGGTGTAATGCTTGAGGAGGGCCCTAACACTATGAGAGACTCTTCTCTCCAAATCACCTCCAAGTAGTTGAATGACATAAGCGACAAAGGCATCATTTACCCTACAGTAATCCCTCTTGAATTTTTTGTACTGCAACTGAGGGTACTTGTCATATGATTTGAGCTCTCTCCCTGGTGTCTCATTGGGAACTATAATACCACTGATCAACAAGCAAATATACCAAGTAGGACGTCATGTAGAATTTGGATAATCCACTATAATACCACTGATCAACAAGCGAATATACCAAGTAGGACGTCATGTAGAATTTGGATGTCTTCTTTATATTAATGAGGTTCTAATGGAGGAAATTATTGATTATCTCCCCCCAATAGAATGCAGTGTCCTCCCGACAGAGAATTTTTTCAATGAAATACATCATCCATTCCTGGAAGAAGGCTGCAGTAGGAAGGCCCATTATTCTACTCAGCGGGGTAACCGGATCATGGTAGTCCTTGAAGAAGTCACTGCGGTAGAGATCTTGAGGAACCTTGGTAGTAGTGCCCCACCTCTACTTCAACCAATAACGGTTGATCAAATTCTTGCACTTCAAAGGATCCTCATCCCATAACCCCTTGCACTCCTAAATAGTTGGGGTCTCCATGATTTTGAAGATAGGTATGTGGAAGGTTTTTGTTTCAAGTTGGTATCCCTCCCAACACATCATTACTAGTTTAGGGGCAATCAAGGTGGGAGGGAAACCCACATCCTTAGCAAGTCCGCTACTTCTGATCAATCTTGCATTATCAGTCTTCGGCTCTATCTTGATTCTTTGTGTGAAATCATCAATTTTGACATGCTCGATATTGGTGTTTGTGATATCCCTCCAACTAGTTGTGACTTTGTAGTGCAATGGAAGTCCCTAGAATTGGTACTTCATTTGATCTTTCTCCTCCTTACCTCGAGGAGTTTTGACAGTTCTTTTGCCTTTGTCCTTGGCTACCCCAGAGGCTTATGCACTACATTCGATAAATCCCACACAGAGAGATGAGAGTTAGCAAAATCAAACATGAGGATGCAGCCTTGAAAAAACCCCTGAAAATTACGTTTAGATCCATAATTGCCACTTAAGAAAATTCTAACACTTGATAATAATAACATTGGAAGGCAAACGGGCGACCCGGGCCCTAGCGGTCAGACTTCCTTTGGCAGAATGTTGTTTAGAAGGGCAAACAAGGCAAGGTTTCCAAGATGACTTCTCTCGGTATTGGATTTTATTAATAAAGGGTTCATGTGGGAGAAGGTCAATTTTAAGCACATGGGTCAAAATCCATTTTCAATTTGGAGGCCATTTGAGTCATCATTTAGGTGTTTGGGCCTGAGCTGTAGGAAAGCTATCAAGGGTCAGCTGTTTGGAACAACGTTGGGCAAATGGCATTTTGGGGGTCGGGTTCTAGAGTTTGGGCCGTAGGGGTCGGGAAGTTGCTTAGGGGTAGCTGTGTGGAACGATGAAGTGTAGATGGAAGTGCGAGATGGGCTTCTTGGTGGATCACACCCAAGGTGGGTACATTAGCTTGTCCAAAAATTTAGAGGTGAATCGAGGTTTGGGGCTCGATGTTCCGGAAGGCAGACAGGTTCGGTCGTTTGAGAATGCAGAAGCAAAACAGAGCTCCAGGGATAGAAGTCCAGAAGTCAGAGTCTGAACGAATTTTGGACTTTAACCTTTTTGTTTAAAACCTGCAAAGCAAAAGGGCGAACAGTGCCTAGGAGCCAGGAAGATGCCTCATGGCGGCCATGTGGGATGGTGGAGCGGTGACCGTGGCCTAAAGATGCAAGTCTCGGGGCTGGAGTGCAAAAACAACTTCGAAGTTTGATTTTTTTGTTATAAGTTTTAGACGGAGTTTGCAAGCCCGAGGTCTGGAATCTGGGAGGACATTAGGGGAAGGCCAAGTGAAATGGCAAAATGGACAGGGAACCCTGAGGTCGGAAGCCTGGGAGGAGTTTCTCCATTGGAGCATTTTTTGCTAAGTTTGTGTCATGACGGGAGAGAGGCTCAAGCCCGAGAGGTGCGGTCACCTACCTCAAAGAATAGTGACGAGACGACATCATTCTGATTTTCAATTTGGACCTCCTATGGGGTGTTTCTCGATTTTCAAATTTGTGGGTTTTCAAGTTGAGGCACTATTATACCAAATTACTAGTCCCTTTCCCCCCTTGTTTTTTTAGTTTTGACTTATGGATAAAAAAAAGGAAAAGACAATTGGATGGTGATCCTACCTCGGGGGCCCGAAGAAGCAGAATGTTGAATCCTTGAAGAATGGTGAAACTAAATTTCGTGCGTGGAGGCAGAGATTGTTGGGGTTGCACCGTGCTCTTTAGTTCTTCATGACATGAGAAAATGATAGGTCGAAACCATTTAAATAGACCCTAAGTGAAATTAATATCCCCTAATGAATATTGGTATGACGGCGGTTGGGGTAGGTGAGTTTAAATTTCCATGATGGTGGTGGGAGAACTGGAGCCCGAGAGTTAGAGGGACATCGAAGGATAGCCTTTGGAAAATCTGCCAAGTAAAATCAAATGGCAAAGAGAACACCAAGGTCCAAGGTCCGGGAGGATGAAATTTGATGACCGTCCACAACAACAAAGACCATGAGGAGACCCGAGAGGAGAATCCCGAAGGGTCAGGCCTGGTAGGTCGAGAAGACATGAGGGCACAACCGTCAAGTTTTGACAAGTGATGTAGATGACCATCAAAGCACCGAGGTCTGAAGGAAGGGGGGACACTGACCATTGGCCGTGTGGAATGGTGAAGCCAAAAGGGAAACCCAAGGGGGGAAGCCTAAAGGTTTGGGCCCGAAGGGTCCCACGGATGCCAGAAAGGAAAACCGACAGAGAAAAATGAAAGGGCTTGAGACTTAGCAACTTTCAGAGGGAAAAAATATGGTCAACCAAAAATGAGACTTTGGAGAACGTGTTGATCGTTAACGACACCAAAATGGGGCATGCAAAATGAGGTGGAGGCAAAAAGGAAAGAGAGGGTCCCCATTCTGAACAGGGCATGTGTGCTATAGGCACACCAAATGGCGACTCCGCTGGGGAGGATGATCCCAGTGTCCTAAAGATAAATATTCATTCCGAACCCATGATCTCCAGTTTCACACACCAAAGCTGATTTCCAAAGTTGAACTAAGAACAAGTTAAGGAAGGAAAGATTGAATCGCGCCATGACATTATCATGAAAGTGTGTGCATGGTGAGTTCATTTCCTTTCCTCGGAGATAGTATGGAAAAATACTATTCGGGAAGGACAAGCTATGTAGTATGCTTGACCCCAAAAGTAACCTGGACATTGCTCCATTGCCAGTCAGAAATCCACAGCCCCGATGGAGTTGTCGCTATGACCCCTTAAACATAGCTCTACTACCAGCCAGGCATCCATAGCCCTAGTAGAGATATTCATACACCCATATAGTTTCTTAGCTTCACGTTTTCCATTCTTTTCATTTGATATTTTCTTTGCAGTATTTTTCTTTCGCTTTTGCTCAACCATGTAAGCATTAAATCTCACTATGGGTTTGGAAATCACAATGGTCAGTGGATCAGACTTTAGATTTTTCAATCATCAAACCTTCTCACTAATTACCATACGATTCTTTGGAAACTTTAAAGTGTGTTTCTGTGTGTTCCATGATAGACGCAAAAAATTCAGACGAGACACCATCCTAGATTAGTTCAGAGTTCAAGAGGGGAAAGCCAATACTCAGAGGCTTTCAGAGAGTAGTAATAGGGAATGAAGGCTTATCTAGAGAACAAACAAGAGTGGTCAGCAGGGTAAACCATTCATCAGCTGAGCATAGCCATCGTAGCAAGAACAACGAGAACGCTTGCCAACAAAAAAAACAACCAGGGAATGCACAAAACAAAACAAAGGAAGAAAGAAAAGAAACGAAACCTATCCTAACCTATGTACACATATTTAAATGGACAGCTCTAAAAGAGCTCAGGCCTGGAAGTAATTCTTAAGGTGTTTCCCATTCATAGGAAATGTGACATCCTCACCAATTAAGGTCTTTATATGAAAGGCATTATCTCCAATGATTTCAGAAATCTAAAAGGGGCCAAGCCAAAGCTTGTCGATTTTTTTATGTCCCCCTTTCTTTTCGTGGGCCTTGTCCCAATACAGGACTAGATCGGAAATGCAAAAGGCCTTAATTTTGGCTTGACGGTCGAACCAAAAATTTGACTACGCCGTGATGTTTGGTGAAATTTTCTATCGCACGGTCTTGTACTTCTTCTAAGTGTAGCATCTCGACAAGGCGAGCTTCTCTGCAGTCTCCGCCTTCATAAAAATCATTGATGAACTAGAGGGTAGGGATCTTTAGATGTATGGGAAAGATGGGCTCCAAGCCATAAACAAGGTGGTATGGGGAATGCCCAAGGGTAGCCTTATGATAGGTGCGATCTACCCAAAGGGAAAAATGGAGCTGGGTATGCCAATCTTTAGGATTCCTATCCAGTAACTTCTTGATCATGGTGATCCAGTTCTTGTTGGTTGACTTAGCAAGACCATTTCCTTGAGGATAATAATTGGAGGAAAAATTAAGGGTGATACCATAATAAAATGCCCAACTAACAAATTTTAACAAAGCAAATGCAGGACCATTATCACATACCAACACATAAGGACAACCAAAGTGATTTAAAATAAAACCCTCCAAAAAATTAGTGACTACTTCAATTGTGAATTCCCTACAAGTGATTGCTTCTGTCCACCTAGTACAGTAATCGGAAGCAGTTAGAATGTACCTATGTCTAGTAGATGATGGAGGGCTTATAGAACCAATGAAGTCGAGACCCCACTGCACGAATGGCCTTACCTCCAAAAAAGGTTGCAACGGGACAACAACATTATTTTCCCTAATGGTCGCGGTCTGTCATATGTGGTAGGTGCGGACATGATCATGAGCGTCCTTGAAAAATGTGGGCCAATAGTACCCAACCCTCAATATTTGATGCGCAGTTGACAAACCAGAACCGTGACTAGTTCCAAACTTATCATGGAATTCCCGAAGAACCCATTCAACTTCTTCTTTACCAAGGCATCTTAGGTAGATACCCTCATGGTTCCTTTTGTACAATATGGTGATCTGCAACATGTAACTACTACTTTTCAACCTGAGGGCTCACCTTTGGACCCCCTACAAGTGGGGTGGACATTTGTGGTTCAAAAAATAATATCTGATGTCCTTGTACCATTCTCCTGGAGAGATATCCTCTAGCTGATATTGTTGCACCGTGAGCTCAGGACCTACGTATGCGACTACCTCAACAATTGTACGGGTAAGAACTTGTCCTCTCACCAACCTCATTGGCTGGATCTCTATGTCATATTCTTGTAATAGTGTAATCCATCCAGCCCTTCGTTCCCCCAACTCATTTTGCATAAGAAACGTCTTCACTGCTGGGTCAGGAACTATGGCAAACAACTTGTTATGTAGGATATAATGTTGGAAATTCTTTAACCCTTTAACAAGGGCATAAGCTTGTTTTTCAATGTTGTGATAGCATAGCTCAACATCTTTTAGAGGGGTGCTCATGAAGGTGATTGGATGCTCGCTCCCCTCATCATCTTTCTGTGTCAAGATGCTGGCACAAGAATGGTATGAAGCGAATGAATAGATGTAGAAGGGCTTCAAATAGTTGGTGATGACTAGCATAGGTGCATTAGCGATTGATTTCTTGATTCCCTCAAAACCATGTTTTTCTTCTAGGGTCCACTCAACCTTGGCAGCTAGCTTTAGAATGGCATTGAGTGGTTTGACGATTTCTGCAAAGCCTGTGATGAACTTGCAGACAAAGTTAATTTTTCTAAAAAAATATTTAAATTCCTTCTTCCTGCTTGGCAGCTGGATCTTCATGATTGATTGGGTACGTTTGGGGTCAATATAAATTCTCCTCTATGAAAGGACATGTCCAAGCCACTTCCCTTCAGTAACCCCGAAGGTGCACTTCTTTGAGTTAAGGGAAACCCCGAATTTGCGGCATCTCTAAAATAATTTGCACAGGTCAACAATGGGAGTACTCCGCTACCTTGAGAACACTGTTAAATCATCCATGTAGATGATTATGCACTTGTTGATCAAGTCCTTAAAATTAATATCCATGGCACGTTGGAAGGTGGCACTAGCATTGATTAGTCCGAATGAAATTTGTTTATAAGTGAAGGTTCCCCATTTGGTGGTGAATACCATTTTGTGTTGGTCTTCATATTGTATCATAGCCTGGTTGTACCCAGAGTACCCATCTAGGAAGGACATCATCTGAGAACCATTTACTATCTGCAACACCTCATCTAATGATGGTACATGATAGTTATCCTTTTCTGAGGCTCGGTTCAGGTTGTGGAAGTTGACGCACAATTTGATCTCCCCATTCTTCTTTCTTACTAGGACCAAGTTGGCCACCCATGTGGAATGCCTAACCGGGAAGATAATCCTGGCAGACAACAATTTATGTACTTCCTTGTATATGATCAGTTCTAATAAGGCATTGACGAGGTGTTGTCACTATTGAAATGGCTTTGCATCTAGCCTAAGAGGGATGGTATGGGTGATAATTGATGTATCATACATTTTGAGATCCTCATATCTCCAAGTGATGACATCATGGTACTTCCACAAAGCATCCACTATACCCCCCTTCTCTTGTGTCGTGCACACCTTTTCGATAAATACTTTGCATTCCCAGTCATTCTTAGGTTGTAGGTGTCACATTGGCCATTAATGGTGTCCTTCTTAGGCTATTGATCTTGATCCCTGATCTGGTCCAAGTCAAAGATTCATTCAATTTGGACCATCTCCCTAGGAATGGTATTGGTCTTTATATTGATGACCCCTTCTATATGTAGGTCAGCCTCCTAGGGTTCAACCTCATCTATTATCTAAGTAGTGAACACATCAGAACTGGTGATAAAATCCAGGGTGTGTTTTTCATCATTGAACACTTGGAAATTGGCTACTTTGTCTAGCATAGATGGAATGGAGGTGAGTTCCATGGTGAATCTTTTGAGGCCTGATAGGGATAGCGGCTATAGCATGCTTGCTGCCTCTTCCAAGGCATTGACAATATGATTTCGAGAATGCAGGATCAATTGGATAATGAATGCATCCAATCCTTCTAGTCGATCCCATACCCAGTGCATGTAGTTGGTGAGTCTTCGGTCATAATAGGAATAGAGCTTCCTAACCTACTTTATGACCAAATCTGAATCTCTGAACACTTGGAGCATTTTGATACTTTTTCTTAAGGCCATAAGGAGTCCCAAGACTAAGGCCTCATACTCTGCTACATTATTGGTGCAATATAATTGAAGCTTATGAGTAGAAAAGTATGACTTACCTTTGAGACTAAGTAATTCAAAGCCAACTCCGGCCCCATGCTTGGAGTTGGATCCGTCAGAGCGCACCATCCAGAATCCAGGAGATTCTATGCATGCAACACCAATAGGCCCAACTTCCGACTTTGATGAGGGCCCAATTGCAGTAACTTTATGATGAGATGTCAGGGTTGGAGGCATTTGATTCGGTGGTGCTAATCCTGTTTCTTCCTTCGGAGTGATTTTTCTTCTAATGTGTTCAATTGTTGTGTTGCATAAAGAACATTCAAATTTCGAATGGGCAACATTATGCACCCTGTACCAACTAGGCAACAAAAGCTCTTGAAAATTCATTCTATCCCCCAAACTGAGTTGGTCTTGTGCACATTTTTCCATAAAGTCTTGGAAACCATCCAACAATCCAAGATCATCATCCTCTCCTGATTATTCATCATCAAACTCTATCAACACTTCAGTGCTTTGAGAGGTATTGGCTAAATTAGTAGGTGGGCTGCATAGTATGAGGAAAACCTCACTTGTTCCTTCTTCTTCAAGGAATTCCTGCTCATTCAGATATGATATTGGGGAATAATTCCCTAAATCCATTTCAACAAACAACACTTCATTCATGTTGTTGTATTCTATGATCATGAATCTCATCTGTGGTTCCCGATCAATCCGAATCTGATTGGGCATCCCTTTCCATGGTAACCACAAATGGGAATAGTCAGTGGTGGCATACCCGTTCAATGCTCTTGTGAAATCCCTTCCCTAGATTATACCATATGTATCTAGGATGTCACCTACTTGAATATCAATGGTTTGTTGGATCTTGGGTTCAGCAACAACCTACATAGGTATTCTGTTAATCTCCCCCACTATACTAATCTCAGTCTTGTCAAGTTGTGTTACCTTATGCTAGGAGGGAGTTGGCATTATTTTGAGTGCTTTACACATGCTCAGGGGCATGACATTAGTAGAGGCTCCTGAATCCAGCAGGCAGTTATGGAGGTTCTCCGCAAACACCCGGATGGTGGTTAGGAAAGGAGGAGTTTCAAACCTCCCTTGAAAGAGTCCTCCTGAAACATCCACTTAAGTGACCTGACCCTTATCTTTATCATGGCCCTTGTTTTGGGTTTGCGTTTGATCTGCTTCCTTAGAGGACTGCTTGCCTATTTGCTGATTTGCAAGAAAATCAACCTTCGTTTTGAGGACCTGTTGGATGACGGGCTCACTTTGTGAGTCTTCAAAGGAAACTCTCTTAGCGGGAGTTTCTTGAGTGGGTCTTGTTAGAACTGAAAATTTCCATTTAAATTCTAAGCGTTTTTTCCATTTTAAACCCATCATTTTCCTATATTTCTCATACAAAATCATTCACCACCCTAAGGATGGCTATATTGCTCCAATCAAAATCCGTTCTCCTACCTTTGTCATGAAAAAATTCTTTTTCTCCATTCATAATGTTAAAATTTCTTGTGCCACCACCGTTTACCCTTCATAGCCTTTTACCGCTATACCGCGGCCTTTTGCAAAGTGGCCTACAGTATTGCAGTAGCGGTTAAGCACAATCATAATGACTATTATCGCTATGCCACATGCATTCAAGTAATACATCATGGTAGTGCGGTAAACAGTCAAGCGGCCGACAAAGACATGTAGTTAAAAGCAAGGCGGCATGGTGGTAGTGAGTTAGCAGTGGAGGTTAATGATTAGCGGCCAACAACTGGTTACCGTAGAACCGCGTATGGTCATGTCACAGACTATGGTGGCAGTCAACAAACGAAGGAGATATCGGTCAGTGTAATAGGAGATGTTTACCACACTACCGTTGCGGTTATCTCACAGACCGCGGTGGCCGTGGTGAATAGGTAATGGTTAGCAAAACAATCAGCAGTGATGATGTGGTAAGCGGTTAGCGGTTACCGCTATACCGTACACAACTAATACGAAGCCCATGGTAGTAGCCAGAAGATAAACCACAGGTCACAGTGGACAGTCAGTGGTCAAGCCCACGGTTGAGCGGTAAGAATAGAGGGAAGTGACGAATGATTACTGCGCAGCCGCATGTGGTTAGTATGGTCACCACGGTAGTGCGGTGGACAGTCATCGACTGGGTAGGAAAATAGGTGGCTCACCGCATTACCACCGGGAGAAAATGTGGAGCCAATGGTAGAGCGGTAAGAATAGAGGGCCATGGAAATGAAATATGAAGAACGGGAGCAGCAATGTATAAAATGAAATACAAGGAACGGTAAGGTTTAAGATGATAAAATAAAGACAGGAAAAGGTATTAAGGGAAGAAATAAAAGGATTGACTATTGTATGAAATATTTAATTTGTTGAGAGGCAACATAATTGAATATTTTAATCTCTGTAATCAGAATATCAAACGGCTGCAACTGAAAATGAAGGGTCACGACCCTTGATATTTTATTGTATAAATGTTTCTGAAAATCAGTTAGAAAGGAAGGGAGAGAGAAAGAAGGAGTTAGGCTGTAGGAGTTAGATTCTTCCTGAGAAGGGACTGGAATGTAAATAATGATAGACTTTCTTGAAGCAAAATCAATGGAGAAAATATGTTAAACTGGTAAATTTCTTTTGGTATTCAGTTGTTGTGATAAATAAAATTCATATTATTTATTTTTGGTTGTCTCCAACTTGGGATTTTTAATCATTTAAATCAGCATATCAAGTATATAACTGGTTTATCAAAATGCATTCTCATTTTGTGTGATTTAATTAAGCTAGTGTCTGCAAGTCATAATTAAATTCTCTTAATAAGTCACAGTGGTTTTAAGATTTCTTTTGGATAATTAAAGAAAAACCTAATAAAGGAACATTCCAGCACTGTTTATGCAAGTCATAGACTTAGTGAATTTTTATGCCAGCCATAGAATTTTTAGAGTGCCTAACAACTAGAGTTAAACCAATAGGAGGAAAAACATATCATTTTTGACTCCATTGCCCATGTGGATAGAAGACACTGATCTGCCACAACCCAGAGATACAAATCCATATCAAATAATTTATTCAAAAAACCTTTCATTTGTGCAGTAGGAGTAGGAGTAGGTGTAGTAATTTTATTTGCCCACTTCCCTTTTCCATTGTGGGTAGATAGTTCAAACTGGAAATACATTTAAATCTACAACATACAGATAGGTGCACCCGCCTAGGTTTTGTAGAGCCTGAAGAGCAGAAGGTACAATTGCATCAAGAGCTTGAAGAGCCAAAAGCGTTGTGAGAGCTTGGCAACCTCTCATGGTCCTAACCAGCATTTTTGAAACCCAACAGGTCTGACCGATTAGGTCCCATTTATCATTCTAAAAAGGACATTTCTTATGGCTAGTACCTTGAGTAGCTCAAAGGCGGACACACTTAGCTTAACCGTTTTAAATTATTCAGCAATATACTCCCCCATCTTCTCAACCTCCTGATCATATGGAAAATTTTGAGAGGAGCTGGTAGGCTGGCTTTGGTTATGGTCTTTATGTCTATTCTTATTAAGGTACCGAGTGGGTACATGGGGAAACCCAGGATTATTGCTTTCCTTCGGGTTAGGAGGAGTGCTGAAATTGTTAGGTGGAGTGGAGGTCATAAAAGGGCCTCCAACATGACCACTAGCTTGTCTATTCCTTAGGTCATAAGGGGTAGTTCTTTGGTGAAACATGTGGACTTCATCCTCCCTAGGCTCTTCTTTATCATCTTTAGAACCATTATCTATTGAATGCAAAAGCTGGGCCACAGGGCTTTTAGAACTTACCTCTTCCACCTTGTCCTTATTGTTTGTAGTGGGGCGTTCCTGCTTTGGTGTATTGCACTCAGCTTTAGGGAAATGATCTTGATTCACCACCAGCACTGCAGAGTCATATGGGTCGGACGAGATGATGTCTCTACATCCTAAATTGTCCATAGCATTTTGGACCTCAACTTGAAAAATATTAACAGCCGTCTCAAACTTTGGGCAGTCCAGCTCAGAGTGCTGACTCATTTTGTGTATGTGACACCAACCAGATAAAGCATCTTCGGCCAAGTAAACTCCACTTGTGGTGTTCTCACTATTGTTGGGTTGATCAAGAGGTGTGGGGACATCACCATTGTTTGGTCTCGTATTCCATGTCCTATTTTGCCTATGAAAAGGCCTTTTGTCAAAATTCTGGTCCAAACTGTGATTTTTGTCATGATTCTATCTGGATGATGTGCTGGCATCATGGCTATCCCGGTTATCAAGGTTAAGGTTAGCTTGGATACTCCTCTATGAATCTTGTAGCTGGTTATGTTGGTTTCTCAAGTGTGTCATTTTTGTGGACATTTTCTTGATCATCTCTATGAGCTCATCAATGTGGTCCTTTTCAGTATTGTCCAGCTGTGAAGCTAAATTCTGGAGGAACACTGGTTGTGCAACTGGTTGATTTTGATGAGAGGGTGCGAATTCAAATGCTTGGAGATATGCCAGCACCTAGGGTGGCTGTGAATGGGTGTGTTGTTGCTGGGGCAACAAGTAGTGAGGGACCAAAGGTGCTTGATTCATTGGTTGACCGAGTTGTAGGACTATAGGCAGGTGCGGTACCAGATTCATAATAGGCATCTGATGGTGCAAGACTTGAGCAATCCCTTGAATCTGTGTAGGATGTGTAGTTTACTCGAGAGAAGGTAGTGGACCAGAGATGTTTTTCCCCAAATTTCTCCTAGCAATAATGGCCTCTATGTACACATCCACCAATTTGGCAGGTGGTGGATGCACCCTCTTTACCAATGTCGAAGCTAGGTTGTCCAACGCTGCATAATAAACAGGTAGAACAACAACATCATTGAATGCATTCGAGGCTTGCAGCCGAGTGTATGCCCTATGAAAGAGATCATTAAATGAGCTGATTGGTTCATTGATCTTCCTTTGAACTAACATGAAATATCTGTACAAATCTGTAGGGCTGAACAAGGTCTTGAATTTCAATAGAAAAACATCCTTCAGAAGGGTCCATGTATTGATCATTCCAGTGGACAAGTTGATGTACTAGTAGAAAGACTCCTCTTTGAGAGAGTAGGGAAAGAGCCTACAAGCCACATCCTCATAGATAATATGCATAGTTTTGAAGGCATTTTCAAATATCCTAACATTCTCTTCTACTGTCCTCTGTAGATCCTGAGCATTGAATTTTGTGCAAAAGCTTTCAAGATTCTTTGGCATATCATAATAGAAGTTGAAGGCCAAAGGGGATGATTTATTTCCCAACCATGCCATGGGAGGGGGCGGTGGAGGTGGTTGTTACATATTCACTAGTGGATGTAAAGGGACAGTTGTGGTCAATGAGACAACTCCTGGGGTTGAGACTTTGTTTAGCTAAAAGGTAGCGTTTAGCTCAGACGGAGTGGCAGCCTCGAAGGCTGTTCAGAGTAGACAAATGGAAGATGGTGATGCCAAAGATAAAGGAAAAAGCAAAGATGAAATAGAAGTGATTTGGTTAGGTGAATCAAAGGTGGATGCTTCCCTTCATTTAGCTCTTTTAGCTTGGATAGGGGGCGGTAATTCCTAAAATTCCCCTTTGTTTGATGTAGACCTCAAGATTTTGTGAAATCTCTTAGGGGAGAAAGACCCAATTCAATCCTTCTTTGTTCCTAAAAGGCTCTCCTTCTAGCGCCAGTTTTGTTGATGTGTTTTTATGCACTTCTCAACACAAGTAATGCATAGGTGCATTACCTCTCTTGAAAGACAATCTTCCACAATCAGATTGTAGAACACTATCCCAAGGTCTCTAATGTCAGGTCTTGATAGGTCTTGGAATATATCAGTTGAAAGACAAAGCTGGAGGAGAATTGGATCTTCGAATAGAGTTCTTCAGATAAAAAATTACTGCACTTTTGTTGCAGGTTCAAACAACAAAATGAGACTCTATTTCAGTCTTAAGTTCTGGCTTTACAATGTGCAATGAACCTTAGCATAGGTCACTTCTAAAAAAAATGAAATAGGGAAAGGGAGAGAGAGTTCCTAGACTTGTAACTACCGATGAACAGTGATCATGGAGGTTTCTGTTGTGGACAATTCTCTTTAAATAGAATTTCACTTAATCAAAAATTTCACAATGCCATGAAATCTATGCTATCTTCTAAGGACTGCAGATATTTCATCATTCATTCACCATATATGTGTGAACAAAGATGAAGTTTAAAGAGAAGCTATAAAATCAGAGTCCAGACTAACTTTGCACAACCATCTATCAACAATAAATGAACAAAAGTATAGACAAGAAAAGCATATACACAGTAGGAATCTTCCCAACCAAGGACAACATTACTAAATCTACCAAGGATAGCTAAAAGGAAACTAGAATAGTAAAGTAAATCAAACTAAAATCTTAACTTATGAGAGAAGAATCATGAAACATGAGAAGAAATCCATAAATGCACCAAGGTCAATGTATTTCTATTGCAATTTCTACAGCATGTCTTTACAACAACTTAACTCTCTTTAAAATGAGAGGAGGAGACCCCTATTTATAGTTTTCAAAAAGCAAAATGAGTGGCCAACTTTCAATCTCATTGTGTGGCCAAGATTCACTTTACACCAAGGTTTCGCCTACCCCCAAATATATTACATTTTTAAAATACACTTTGTCTATGTCCCTATTTTGTCTTCTAGTGGCGGAATTGTAGAATTTTCATCCTTTTTTTGATTTCTCTTTACCACAACTATTCCTTTAAGAATTATTCATTAATAACAGGGTTTCCCTCCTTCTTCGAAGCTGCATACTCTATGAATTTCAATACCACCAACCGGAAATTGTCGACCTCAATGGTGTCAGATCTCAACACCTAGTATCTCCATTCCTTGGAATTGTTAACAAGATTTTCCCAGTCTTCATCATACTTGGAAACATGGTCTCTAAATAGCTCAGACCGAGCAAAAGCTCAGACAAAAAAGCTTATAAAATCTGAGGTAACCTCGGATGACATCCCATCCTCCATCCTCCTTCGAAAGTGAGGTTTTATGCTTTCTGGATTGATCTTGACAATAGGCACCTCATTCCCCATCATCAACTTTAGGTATCAAAAACCATCCCCCCAGGCCTCCTTGGCCCATTCAATATCCAAAGTTACTCACTCAAGGACCTACTCTAGCCTCTCCTTCAGCTGATTGAAGTCTCACATCCACACATCCATTAACCAATGGTCATCATCTTTGAAGGCAAACTCCTTTTCCCAAACCCTAATTGGCAGTGTGAGGATAGCCTCGGTTTTTGGGTAGGTAGTTCCATACTTCTTTGGGAACTCAATGCAAATTCACCTCGTTCCTTCAAGAGAAATTTTTACTTCTAAGAACTTGTTCGCTATTTGAACAACCAAATTGATGCCCGTATTCCCAATATCCAATACCTGCTGGAACCATTTTTTTGTGGTCTTGTCAAAGTTGCTTCTCCTTTCCAGCATGTTAATCTGTTCATTGGACATCAACTATGGTGGGGCCGATGATGTGGTGGGTTGTTCCTTCAGGGATGATCATTGTTGAATATAGGCTATCGAATCAGCCACCTGTGCCTTAAGTTCCTTCTTCGAAACCTTATCCTGCTGAATGAGGTGCACCATTGTGGTGACTGATTCCTAGAGATGGTCAACCTTTTGCTCTTTGGTGGCCACTCCCAAGTCAATATTGGAAACATTGTAGCTTATTCCTTGTTCTTCAACCATAGGCATAGGTATTTGTACCATCCTGGATTCAAAGGCATCCATCATTTCCTTTGATTTGATCCTAGGCCTTTTCTCCTTCTTGGTACCAATATGAGATCTAGCCAATATTGCCTCCAGTCTTGCTTTTGTGTCCTTCAGAGCGGAAGATCTTGTTTCAAGCTATCTTTCTAGCTAGTCGGGCATTGGGGACCCTTGTTTAGGTGATTCATGTCAATCTTTGTTGTCATCCTCCCTAAGTTCAATGGCCTTGTCATTGAGGGCCTCCTTCTCAATCCTTGTATCTTCCTTCTCCTCATTCGAATCTTTAATGAGAATTATGTGTTTGATAGGAGATTTGGTGGGTAGTTGTTTATCAGGGTGGTCCTCCCTTTCAACATCCTTTTCTTCTTCATCTCAGTCATGCCCACGTTCCTCGAGCTTATCCTCTTGTCTATCTTCATGGAAGGATGTTTATTCATCATGCATGGGGGTTTGATCATGTCTTTCTGTAGGAGACCTACTACCCTCAGTTTATGGAGTAGAAAACTTTCTTCGACCATAGGCTATCTTTCAACCTCTTTTTCTTCAATCTCCTTACGTTGTTTGGCCCATTCGACATCGAGCTCTAGATCAACTATTTCTTGAATTATGTCTATCCCTAGACCTTCATTGTCATCATTGGATGACTCATAAGCTACCTCATCGATCACCCGATGTTCATATATTGGGTGCTCATGATACCCAAATTCTTCATCTTCTAGCCTCTTAGCCACCTCCAATTGTTGTTGTTCCAGCTCATCAGAGATTTGCATTGTAGCCTCCATACTAGGTGGCTCCATAGGAGGAGGAAGAATCAGGGTGCTAACCATTGCTTGGGAAATGGTAGCTTGCACCATTGGATTTGCAAACATTCCTGAAAGTTCAAACAACACATTCTGCATATACTTGACAAAGGATTCTAGGAGAGCGAGTGAAGGCATTGTAGCATTAGCCACGGAAGTCGGAAGAGAAAAGGAAGGAGACATGGAGGATGAATCCAACTATATGAACTGCACGATTGGAGGAGTGGATGAATCATTCTTCTATGCTTCTTAGGAGGCTCACCCTGCGAGGCCTTTCTAGCGTACACTTTTGGGTTGGGTTGTTTCCCGTCAACCTATTTTCTCTTCTTTGAACTGATAGATGGAGGGGACTTGGATGTTTCTCCAGTTGTAGTAGCAGTTGCCCCACCATCTGAACTACTAGGTTCACTTTCAATCCCCTTAAATGTAAAGGCAACTCCTTGGTTCTTCAAATGAGCAACATGCCCATCGATCCATGCCTTTGTTCGAGCCTCAATGGGCTTGGTAAGAATGTTGAGGTCATCAACCTCTTGCTCATTCCAATAAATTAAATGCAATGGTAAATTTTCAATAGAACTGTATCTTGGGTTGATCACTATGCTCTCCTCTTCTTTAAGTTGATCCGAGACCGAAAACAGGTTCACCCTCTTCACGAAGTATGCATTCATATGCATATAATGTCATACATGCAATTCAAGGTCATGTTTGCAATTAGCCCAAAAATCCTTGACATAGTGGAGGTGGGAATACTCTTGTCCAAGTTCTTTCCTTATGTGGCTATATGGGTCCATCCATGGTAGAGCTGTATGTGGCGTGAAGTGGTACTCAACCAGCTCCTTCTCTGAATTTCCCGCGCATTGGGAGGTATGAAGTTCATACATTCCCTGGCCGAGTGTGAGGGGATAATGGGTCCCCACTAGATGCTTACTACTTAGAATGTTGTGTATGTGTCACAGCTTCCAAGATAGTTCCAACAGTATAATCTGGTCATTAGGGTATCGGGGTAGGTTGTTCGACCTTTCAGAGAATCCCTAGGCGAAAATGTAGGTGAACTTGGGAAATTGGATGAATAGGAAGGCATAGTGTTGAGGAGGACCCTAGCACTATGAGAGACTCTTCTCTCAAAATCACCTCCAAGCAGTCAAATGATGTAGGTGATAAAGGCATCGTTTACCCTAAAGTAATCCCTCTTAAAAAATTTGTACTGCAACTGAGGGTACTTGTCATATGGTTTGAGCTCTCTTCCTAGCATCTCATTGGGTACTATGGATAATCCACTATAATACCATTGATCGGCAAGAGAATATACCAAGTAGGACATCATATAGAATTTGGATGTCTTCTTTATATTAACGAATTTCCCATGGAAGAAATTACTAATTATATCTCCCCAATATAATGTGGTGTCCTCCCCATGAAGAATTTTTTCAATGAAATACATCATCCATTCCTGGAAGAAGGTTGCAGTAGGAAGGCCCATTATTTTGCTCAGTAGGGTAACCAGATTGTGGTAGTCCTCAAAGAAATCACTGCAATAGAGCTTTTGAGGAACCTTGGTAGCACTAACCCGCCTCTCCTTCAACCAATACTGGTTGATCAACTTCTTGCACTTAAAAGGATCCTCATCCCACAATGCCTTGCACTCCTGAATAGTTGAGGTCTCCATGCTTTACGAAGAAGGGTATGTGGAAGGTTTTTTTATCTCGAGAGGGGACATATCAGCCAAGATGTTGCCATCTCTGTCCACAATGGTCCTTGTTTCAATTTGGTATGCCTTCTAGCATGCCATTACCAGTTTGGGGACAATCAAGGCTGGAGGGAAACCCACAGCCTTAACAAGTCCGCTACTTCTGATCATTCTTGCATTATGAGTCTTCAGCTCTATCCTGACTCATTGTGTGAAATCATCAATATCGACGTGCCCAATATTGGTGTCTATGATATCCCTCCAACTAGTTGTGACTTTGGAGTGCAATGTCACTCCCTGGAACTTGTACTTCATTTGATCTTTATGCTCCTTGCCTCGAGGAGTTTTGGAAATTATTTTCCATTTGTCTTTGGCTGCCCTAGAGGCTTCAGCACCAGATTCCATAAATCCTGCATAGAGAGATGAGAGTTAGCAAAATCATACATGAGGATGCAACCTAAAACAAACCCCTGCAAATCAAGGTTAGATCCACAATTGCCACTTAAGAAAATTCTAACACTTGATAATAATAACACTGGAAGGCAAACGGGTGACCTAAGCCCTAGGGGTTGAAATTCCTTTGGAAAAATGTTGTTTGGAAGGGAAAACAAGGCAAGGCATCCCAGATGACTTCTCCCGGTCTTGGATTTTCTTAATAAAGGGTTCATGTGGGAGGAGGTCAATTTCAAGAATGTGGGTCAAAATCCATTTTCAATTTGTAGGCCATTTGAGTCATCATTTAGGCGTTCGGGCTTGAGCTGCAGGAAAGTTGGCAAGGGTCAGTTGTTTGGAACAACACTAGGCAAACAAAATTTTGTGGGTCGGGTTTCAGAGTTTGGGCTGCAGGGGTCGAGAAGCTACTTAGGGATAGTCGTGTGGAACGACGAAGCGTGGACGAAAGTCCGAGATGGGCTTCCCAATGGATCAGACCTAAAGTGGATTCATCACCTTGTCCAAAACTTTAGAGGTGAATCGAGGTTTGAGGCCTGGTGTTCGGGAAGGCGGACAAGTTTGTTTGTTTGGGACAGTGGAAGCAAGACAAAGCTCCGGGGATGGAAGTCTAGAAGACGAAGTTCGAGTGAAGTTTGGAATTTAACCATTTTGTTTAAAACCTGCAGAGCAAAATGGCGATCAGGGTCTGAGAGCCAGGAAGATGCCTCACAGTGACGGTGTGGAATGATAGAGTGGCGATGGCAGCCCGATGAGGAAAGTCTAGGGGCCAGAGTCTAAAAAAAACTTCAAAGTTTAATTTTTTGTTATAAGTTTCAAACGGAGTTTGCAAGCCCGGGGTCCGAAATTCGAGAGGACATTAGGGGAAGGCCGAGTGAAATGGTGAAATGGATAGGGAACCCGAGGGTCAAAAGCCAGGGAGGAGCTTCGCCGTTAGAGCATTTTTTTCTAAGTTTATGTTATGGTTGGAGAGAGGCTCGAGCCCGAGAGGTGTAGTCACCTGCCCCGAAGAACAACGATGGGATGACATCATTCTGATTTTCAATTTGGACCTCATATGGGGTGTTTCTCGATTTTAAAACTTGTGGGTTTTCAAGTTGAGACACTATTATACCAAATTACTAGTCCCTTTCCCCCCTTATTTTTTTAGTTTTTACTTATGGATTAAAAAAGGAAAAGACAGTCGAGCAACGATCCTACCTCAAGGGCCCAAAGAAGTAGAATGTTGAATCCTTGAAGAACGATAAAGCTGAAGTCCAGGCGTGTAGGTGGAGATTGTTGGGGTTGCACTGTGCTATTTAGTTCTTCCTGACATGCGAAAATGACAGGTCAAAACCATTTAAATAGCCCCTAAGTGAAATTAATACACCCTAATGAATGCTGGTACAATGATGGTTGGGGTAGGTGAGTTTAAATTTCCATGATGGCGGCGGGAGAACCAAAGCCCCGAGAGTCAGAGGGACGTTGAAGGATAGCCATTGGAAAATCTGCCAAGTAAAATCAAAGGACGAAGAGAATGTCAGGGTCCGAGGTCCAGGAGGATGAAGGTTGATGGTCGTCAACAACAACAAAGACTACGAGGAGACCCGAGAGGGGAATCTCGAAGGGTTGGGCCTGAGAGGCCAGGAAGACGTGAGGGCAGAACCGTCAAGTTTTGACAAGTGATGCAGATGGCCATCGAAGCACTGAGGTCCGAAGGCAGGGGGGATGCTGATGGTCAGCCATGGGGAATGGTGAAGCCAAAAGGGAAACCTCAAAAGGGAAACTCGAGAGGGAAAACCCGAAGGTTCAGGCTCGTAGGGTTCCATGGATGCTAGAAAGGCAAATCGACATAGAAAACCTGAAAGGGCTTAAGACTTAGCAACTTTCAGAGGGGAAAAATATGGTCAACCCAAAATAAAACTTTGGAGAATGTGTTGACTGTCAAGGACACCAAAATCGGGCACGCAAAATGAGGCAAAAGAAAAAAGGACCCGACAAGGCACAAAGGAAAGAGAGGGTCCCCGTTATGAATGAGGCGTGTGTGGTATAGGCACAATAGATCCTTCTTGCATAAATTTCACATCTATTTGAGATCAAGATCTACATTCTCCATGGACACTTCATTTTAGTTTGTAGATTTGTACTCCAAGAAAACATCCAAGGTATCATTAATTAAATATTCCATGTTTCATGCTTTAATTTCATTATTTCATCAATTGGTTTAATTACGTAAAAGGGGTTTAACTAGGGAAAACCCCTATCCCCTAACAAACAACATTTTTCTCCTCTTGTATGTGTAATTGTAGGTTTTAGGTTGTAGAGAAAGATTTGGAGAAAAATTGCAAAAGTTGTCAAGTTGCAAGATTGTCATTTATGTGCAAGAACAAAGAAAGGGGGCTACAAAATTTATTTCAGACTTTCAAGAGCTAATAAGAAGGGATTTGGAAGTGCAAACATTAAGGAACAAAACCTAGAATAAATTTTTTGAAACCCTAAAGGACCCATTCACCACTAAAGGTGAATGAGTCCTAAATAGCACTTGAAGTAGTGAAAACCTAGGATTTGGGAGTGTAGGCTAAGAGGAATCATTCCCAAAAGTTAGTTTCTAGAACCCGCACAGGGACCCATTCACCACTAAAGGTGAATGAGTCCTTTGTAGCCTAAAAACAATAAGCTTTCTACAAGGTCCACATCATTTCAATCTCTCAAAACTCCCCTTTTCATTCCTATAATAGTTAGGGTCAATTTCTAATTGTTATTCATTTATTTTGGCCCTGATAATTGAATGTTTTAATAAGAAAAAGAAATTAGTGGTTTATCATCTTGTTCATTCATGGTGGTAAAACCTACTTTTTCTATTAAATAAAACATATAATTTTTTTAGGTCTAACTGACACTGAAAGACCTATAGAAATCAAAAAATTCATCATATATACTTAAGCATTTAAATACGTCTAGCTAAAAATATTCTAAATCCCTTAACAGTAATCTAAACCCTTGGTGGGTTGGCAGTGTGTAACAGACAACATGAAGATATTTACCACCATACCATGAAAGTATTATGATGAGGATGGGGTTGGGCAGTATAAGAGAATTTAAATACATCATAAACCATCATACCACGAGAAGGAAAAATGAAGGGTGTGGTATAGTGGGGTAACTTACCATCCTGCAAGGAAGATCATAAAGGCATGCGATAGGGAAATATGAACCACTTTACCATACAAGGATGTGACAAAGCATGTGGTATGGTGATAAGCCATATGTGATCATTAATGTAAACCATAGTACTGTGGGTTAAAAAAGTCAAACTTGCACTATAGAGGTAAGGATCATGCTTCCCCATGGTGAAATGCAAAGAAACATGTGGTATAGTGGTGTCTACCCCTCTATCCCATGGTAGTATAGAAAATGGTGGTGATAAAGTGATATTAAATGCATGAATCACATCAACCCTCTAATCTTGTAAAATCAATGGTGTATGTTCAAACTCAAACTACGAGCAAAATATTTGGCATAAGTTTAAATTAAAGTTGACATGACTGAGCTCAGAAGCCATTAAACCAAGAATTTGGCATTCTCTTTGCACTCACAAAATTTGCAAAAATTATCGTGCTGGGAGCTAGGAGTTTGAGGAGCTTAAGCTTTACAACCATCATAACCTAGGTAAGTGCATATAACTCATTGTGAAATAATTTTTACGAGTATAATATTGTTTGGAATTTTGCATTTCAAAAGTATAGGAGATGTAAGATAGCTAAACATTATGTCACCCAAGAAGAAAGAACTTGAAACTAAAAAGGAAGAATCTAAGGTTAAAAATTGGTCCTTATAATAGTCTATCCTAGATATACTCCCCAAATCAAATGATAGATGATTTAAGAAAGTTTTTGAAGATGTGGCTCACGGTTGTAGAGATGCCCTTATCTCTATCTCCAAATGGGAATTGTTCTGGTACTTTTATGAAAAAATGGAGGAAAGGATTCTAGTGTCAAATCCATGGGATTTAGATTTGGCCAAGTTAATTGTCCCAAATGTTTTTATAGATGTAGAGTTCATTAGAGTATTGGCTCAGAGTTATCATCCTACTACTAGATCTCTGATATTCCTAGATGGTTCACCATTAGTTGTTTTGACTAAAGCTTCCATATTGAATGTTTTCACCTAAATAAACAAGCCCTGACTAAAATTGATTTGGAAAGAACTGAAGAAGAATATACTAGATTAAGGAGAACCTATAGAAGTGATGAACTACCCATTTACATGAAAGGGGTGTGAACAACAGGGTGATTCCTATATTCCCTTCTACTACTGAACCATTTTTTGTCACAAATTTCCAATTCTATTTCAATAAAACCTACTTTTCTTTGTTTCAAGTACTTGGGACAGATGCACAAGAGCGAATTCCATTTAGTTTAACTATGATGTCTATGAGGATCCAAAAACCTAAGACAAAAATTGAATATGATTTTTCCTCATATCTTGAGGAAGCATTGCATGAAGGATTTCTACAAGTTAGGGAAAATAGATCCCCCATAAAATTCAAGAAATATTCTTTGTTGTTCCACCTCATATTACACTAGAATAAAGATAGATGAACCAAAAGGATGTGTTTGGGTAAGATTGAGTAGCAGGGAAATTTTCTGCCAATGCAATGATGGTGTTATATATGGGATAGAAGATGTAAGAATTCAAATTATGTGATATTCCATTATGAATTTGTGTGCAAAATTATGAGAGTCCTTGGCCACTCACCACAAAGACTACACACACTTGTGCTAAAACTGTTAAGACCTTTGGCTTTGAAACCTGTGCAAGGCCATACTCATAACTATGGTGATTTATTTTTCTACCAAATATCACAATAATCAAGATTTATGGATGCCCACAGACCCCACATATACTTCCAAAGTTCACGTGGAAAATTCTATGGATGGAAAATGATTTCATGCATAAACAAAGGAAGGGTACATTTCTACCCAATTTGACAATATATGTGGAACTATTAGTGGGATGTAATACACTTGAAGAGTTGTAGAATTGTATAAAAACAATGTACTCTTTAGAGTTTGGAAAGGAAAGAGATTTTGACCCTGAGGGTCACATGAATTTCATAAGACACACCATCCTTACCAAGGCTATGGTTACTCACTAGATTTATTATGAAGAAGATGTAATCATAAATTGTTTCACTCCTCAAGAGGTATATGAGAGGAAGAGAAAATGGGAAATTATGAAAAGGCTTGAGGAAGAATGAAAGATGAAGCACAATGATTTCTTGGGGTATTTCATAGAGGAAGTAGATCCTCTCAAGAGGATTGAAATGATGATTGATAAGTTTCAAGAATTATATAATTCTACAATGTATATGGGGATGGGGAGACCTGCCAAATTGACTCCCAAAAGGCTGAGTGGTATTGTAATTATATAACCAACTTCAAATATTGTTTCAGTATTCCATGCTTATCTAGGATCACCTCTTGAACAACCACCTTCTAAAAAACAAAAAGACACAAGAGATAGACCCACTTGTTTCCTATGAAATAAGTGAGGAGGTTGGAGATATAGAAGAAATAGTTAATGTGTTGAGATATTTCAAGGATGATGTTGAAGTGGACCAACCTATGTTTGAAGTTGGACACCACGTGCCTAAAGCTAGAGCCAATATTCATGTACAAGGAGAAAGATAAATGCATGAGGATGAGAGGATAATTGCAACTCAAATTCTTGGAAGATGATGAATTTACAAAAACCCTTGAATTTAAAGACTTTTGGATTAAGATGAAAATGAGAGAGTTTTAATTAAGGGTTGAAATAAATAAGATCAGAGCTGAGGAATCCCGACATGACCAGATAGTAGCCTAGAATTTTAATGAACTAATGATTGATAATATTGATGTAAACCCACAAGAGGCTAAAGAGATGATTTTTAAAAGTAATATACTTATTGTCCCTGTTACTGAATTAAAGAAAATGTTTTTACTTGATCAAGTGAGAACACATGAATACCTAATGTTGATTGTTGAGTTTGACTCAGATGAAGGGGTAAGTGGCATAGGGTATAACCCTAATGGCACTCTTAAATTTTGCAAAATTTGAGGTGCCCATTTCGAGAATTTTGTCTCTGCACTTTCAGAAGTGCACTTGAGGGGTCAGTTTGAATGACCTACTTTGGAGAATCTAAATTCAGAGCCTATTGATTTCCAAGAAAAATCCATTAGCAGACATGTTTGATTGACATATGTGAATGCGTGTGTTAATTTTTAGCTTCCCACAATAAGTTTTGACAGGGTTTTGAAAAGTGAAGCTGGAGGGTTCTTGCACTGTTCTGCTATTTGCAGATTGGCAGTTTTGCGAAATGGCCTCCTGTTTGAGCTTGGATTTCACAATCAGTTGATTTTCATGTCAAAATGAATATTGTTATGTGTTCTCCATACCTAAATGATCTCAGATGTCAGTTTGCAAAACTTCATGATTTGATTGGCTATTTTTAGCAGATCGAAACTGAATGTTGTTTGCTCAATTTCACATCTGCATTCCTGTCAGCCCTTCTGAGTGGTCAACTTTGATCATTAATATCTTTTGATCAAAGATGTTTATGGAAATTCCTTTTGCAAACATGCTCAGGGTACCTTAATGAACTCATGTGTCTGATGGCAGCTCATCAAGAGTTGTTTCACTATTTTTACAAATTGGCAGTCGGGCGTGTTTCAATTGTTTCAGAACAGCTACTTTTTAAGAAAAATCTTGACTGGGCAACTTTTCCGATTAATATCCGGTTCCTCGTGATCTGTTTCTTTGAGCCATCTTTTGTACTATACTTTTTGGATCAAATGACTATATGCTTGCAAGTTTTTATGGTTTCACAAGGTCGTTTGACTAGTTTCCCAGATTGATTCCAGAGCCTACTGGGTCAGTTTTGCATATTTTCTAGTAGTGACAGAAAACAATTTCTACTGGCAACCCATTTTACAATTTCACTTAAAATGCATCCGGATGTTGTCCTGGGATGATTTGAGCTCGAAACTTGTTTGAAAATGAAATTTTTTTAATCGGGCCACTTGGGGCCCGACATGCTTTGCATGATCATGAACTTATAATGGCTCCAGTGTTGCAATCCCATGAACTAAATTGATTTGTATTGGTTAGCAGGTAGAGGAACATGCAATTATAATTATTTACAGGTTTTAAACTTTAAAGTGTGATCTATATTCCAAATGTGGAGTTAGAAAGAAAACAGATCATGTCATAATGGAGATTGCAGTATATAGACACAATGGATTTGTTGAAAATGCTTCAATAGTGAGACAGCCGGGGCACCGACCAAAGCATCAATGAACGCAATCTATTGATTGTGTATGCACAAAATAGATTTATTTTAAGACAATGCAACTCGTGGATTATAGGTGCGGGCTTGCACCCCAAAGCAAATGTAATTTCGTGGAATACCATGGTTGTTGCATTCTTACAAAATGAAATTGGTGAAAATGCTTTGTAAACATTAAAGAAAATGCTTGAAGGGATTCACTGAAGAAGGCGTATGAATTGTTTGTGATGCCTCAACAAATGTGATATCACAGGGTGCCATGATTGGCAATGCATTAAAAATGGAAATGTTGAAAGGGGCTTTAGGAAATTTCTCGCAAATGGATGAGAGGCTTGACTTGAGGAAGCTCGATGGCCATGTTGGTGGAACTTTGGCATGAGCCAGTGGACTGTATGCTAGGTGTGAGTTTCCATCGATGCTTTTGTGTTGCAAATGACAATTGATAGAGGTCGTTGCCAGTGGAGGAGGCTCATGTAGCCAGTAAAGAAGCTCAAACCAACAATGAGGGAGCCCGCGCATGCCAACAAGGGAAGCCCACACCAGAGCCTGCGCTAGTGATGAGGGAGGCTCCAAGGGGTGCATGAGCAGGTGAGGAGAAGATCAAAGCCATTGCAGGGAGGCCACGCACAGAGCCAAATAATGGTGGGCACAACAAATAGTGGTGGCTTACCTACAATTGGAAGAGGCTCGGTTATGCACACTGGGAGAAGCCCGCGACCAACAGTTGGTGATGGGGCTTGAAGCAAATAAATGGAGGAGCAGGGGCATGACCAGTATGTTGGGAGGACATCCATCAAAGCACAAGTAAAGTATGGCATGGGAATTATAGAGAGCACAGTGAAATGGAGGCCGCCATGAGTGCCGAGCACTTGCAGAATGCTTGAGCACAAATAAACAAAAGTTAGGGCAAAAAACGAATGGAGGAGGCAAGATTAAATCCAATGGTGGAGGATGGAATTTGGGAAATGCAGCCAAATCTCCAACGTCGCCTACAATATTGTGATCCGAAAATGATCATGGGATATGGATTGCGATGGAATGGGGAGATGGGAAGAAAAGTATAAAACATTTAAGAAATTAAATGTTTCCCTATGGGTCTCGCCAAATATTTTAAATGGTGGGCCCCATGATCTTTTAAAAGGCTCGAGTAAAATGGAGGAGCCCGAAATGTTAAAGGGGGTAATAAATTAATTTTTTTGGCAGGCTTATGTCAAATAATTTTCAAGGGGGGTGGGGCCCATTTCATTTCCTCGGGTAAAGCTTTTAAAATATTTTTAAATGAAATATGGATAAGTAAAAAGCACGGGGGGGAATTATTCACGTGATGCTGCATTTGATTTTATAATGAAGGAATGTTTGGAGTGGGATCTTAAAACATTAAAATGCACGGGAATAGGTAAATAAAATTAAATATTTTACATTCTACTGTGTTGGGGTAAAATGTCAAATGGTGAATACTTTGTGCTGCTGGGTAAAGTATCTAAAATACTTTGCATATAATTGAAATATTTTATTTACTGATGGTCAGTGAAATAAAAATAGCAGTGACTAAACATAGAGAGTAAAATGCAGCAAAGGGGAAAAACAGAAAACAAAGATAAGAGGATTTTCATGGGGAGAGAGGTTTTCCTTTCAGCTGCAGAATCTTTATATTGCAATGAGTGGAGTGGACACATGGCATTTTCCTGTTGAAGAATGAATTGAGCACATGTTGTTTTTGAAATAGATTGAAGTCTGTTATAGGGAAATGGAGAGAATATTCTGCAAATCATTGTTCAATGGTGGAGATGTTTCCATGTGGCTTTTCTTGTTCGAATTTAGGGTTTTTTTTGGAATCTCTTCTCCTCTACATATTCTCTTCTATTCTCATTGTAGTAAGGTTAGCAGGTTGGCAAGTTAGAAGTCTGGTGTGGAGCTGCATATCAAATTGTAAAATCTGTAGTTACAGAGGCAATGCAAGTGGGTTTTGTGTCATTTTATTGTAGAATTTGAGTTTATTGGGACTTAGTGTTTCATAACAATACTGGCATTTGAGTTTAACTGACAAATCAAGGCTCATGTCTCTCCTATGTGCAAATGTATTCGAATTTTGAATGAAATAATCAAGGGTTATTCTGCTCTTCTCACTGTTGTGGTGTGTGCAATTCTGGGTTTAGCTTTGATTCGAAGAATTAATTAAACTGCTTAAATGAGATTGCAAATTGATATGTTATGTACAAGGATTGGGTAAGAAGTATTGAGCTGAGGTACAAATTCATGATACTGTAAGGCAATATAATCAGAGATATTACATGCTATGTGTTAAAATTTGCTATGAACCATTAGGTGTTGGTGAATTTGACTCCCCCAATGAATATGGCACTAATCTAATTTGCATTTGTTCTTTGTGATGCAGTGTTTTGTTTGTGTTCACCTAGGGCTCGCTACCATTTTAAAACATAGTGATTATCTTTCACCATGAAACTGTGTTGTAACTATCTCACACTCCAAGTGGTTGATAAAACTGATGAACAACCAATTCATTTCAGTTTTATCTTATTTTGTTGAGCTATTAAGTGGGATTATCTGTCTGAAGTTATTGCTTGTTTATAATTTTGTTGCAGAAGTTGTAAACTCATTAAGGGATCACCCTCCCGGGTCTTGCAAAGCCCAAAGTGTAGGAGGTTATTGTTAAAATCCTCATTAGTTGGTCCAAGTCCTTAGAGTTGCCCTTGATTGGAATTGGAAATACCATAGGTAGATTAGGAGATAAACTTGGTTTACAGGAAAAAACACCAACAAAATGGTCACTCTACTAGGGATGTACTCAGAGGTTTTGGTTGCAGACGGTGCTATTATAGAGTCATAAAAGTTTTGAATTATTTCTGTAACCATTGCTGAAAATAATTTTCTGCCTTATAGAGTCATGAGCTTGATAGGTCCATTCTCCTTCTTGGTTGAGTCAATTCGCATGAGTGTTGCCAAAGAGTCTATTTTAATCCATCTTTCAATGTAAGTCTATCAATATTTTTAGATACTTCATGCTTATTTCATAATACCTCACAAGTTGTGAGTGGCGACTCCAAGATTTATGCACTTGTGTGCATTATTTGAGAACAACTAGGAAAGACCCAACAAATTTGTAGTAGAGATGAAGCAGATTGGAGCTCTTGTGATGAAGTACACTGACAGGTTGAGGAAGGAATCCATATGATGTCATATTGTTGGATATGAAGGTGTTGTAGTACTTATGCTGCTTTTAAATGAATTTGACCTGTGAAGAATTTCTAGCTGTTCAAATTTTTGTCCTCTACAAAAAGGTGGCGACTCTACCAAAGAACCTAATGAAGATGTGAATACAGTTCAATATCTACAAATATTTCCAATCAGAAGAACGATTTGCAGCTGCTGCAATAGTTCCAGGTATTTTTTAACTCTTGGTTCTCAAGAAATTGTGTATTGAAACCATATGTGAACGTTTTAGGAAAATTTGGTTCCCTATTTGATGAATCTGCATTATGAAAGGGAAAAAGAACAAAAATATTTCTTTCCATACTTCTGAAATGTAATATGTAACATGAGTTGAGAAGTATGTTTATTGTGAGTTATGTCTTTCAGAAAGCTCAAGGCATAGGTATTCAATCAATTTTTTAGAATCATGGTTGATTTTATAAATGATGTAACTGATAACCATGTATGAAGTTGATAGTGATTGAATTTGTATACAAGAGCGTTTCCCTATAAAATGGAAAGTAAAAGTATGTAGTAAAAACAAGTTATACCAAGCCCTCAAAGGGGTTTTGATATTAAAAGGTATATGCCATTGGTTTTCAGTGGTATTGGAGGTTTCCCGAACCTAATCCCTAAAGATGTTAGAAAGAATTTTCCTATATTAACAGGGCAAAGTTCAGAATCAACCTCTAAGCATCTACAAAATTTCATGGATGTGATGGGGGACTATGAGGTAAATAATTAGGATGTTGTTATGAAACTATTTGTTCAATCCTTGAAGGATGATGCCAGGGATTGGTTTGCATATTTACCGTCATGTTCTATAGCCTCTTGGAATCAATTTATGACAACCTCTGTTGAGCAATTTGGTGAAAGGGTGAATCTAAGTGAGGCGAGGAAAATTTTTTTGGAGATCCATATAAGTGAAAATGAGTTGGTCCCTGTTTTCAATCTCCAATTTGCAAGGACAATAAGAGAGATCCCAGAGTACATGAGACCGAGTGATGTTGAATGCTTGGCTGTGTATCTTAGTGCATTTCATAGTAAGATGGGATTCTTGTTAAGGGATAAAGAGCCTCGAACTTTACTTCAGGCATATCAAACTACCATGGACATTGAGAACAATTTAAAATACTCTATGATGAAAGGGTGTGTAGCTGTAAGCATTGGTTACCCAAGAACAACTCATGATTGTGGAATTCAAAGACTAGGTAATGGAAATGATTGTCAAGTTGACAATGCCTCTACTGCTGTGATTTCTTTATCATCAAAATATGAAGATCATAATGAGCTCCAAGTTGAATGTCAACAGAATTTGGGCATTGTTGATAAAAAGTCTTTTGTACAAGAGTTGTATGAAATGAGAAGACAAGAAGCAGTGAATGAGATACAAAGTGCTACTTCATGTCATGTTGTGACCAACAATTACAAGACACGTATTACTGATATTTCATTAGAAAACATTATCTCTGATTGTGAAAATATAGCCCCAAGATATTGTTATGAGGATTTTAAAAAGGGTTTTTGTAGTGAG
>CM021105.1:286055715-286352950 GCA_007115665.2 Sequoiadendron giganteum
GAGCTAGAAAGAATTTTCATAGAATGTGGCAATGTGCAAGATATGGAGGTAGGTTGTTTTCTGCCTGAGAATGATCCATGCGATGAATGTGATAGGTTGTTTCCACATGATAAATAGTATTTTGAAAGTATGCCTGACTTTCAGATGCATACTGATTGTGAACATGTTGATAATGCTTTGAATGATTGCCTTTTAGGAGGTACTAGCATGTTTAACCAGGCAGATGGTTGTGATCAGACCAGGTTTTCATATGGTCCTGATCATTATTTCCAAATCATGCCACTTGATATAAAATCAGAAAATGAAGAGTGTGGTAGTGATATGACCTTTTGATCTGGTTGCCATATAATGAAGTTGAACAAAGAGCAAGTTTTTACTTGCCGAAAGGTAGCCTGACACTTGTGTTTGCAAAGTTACAGTTGTTTATATTGTTACAATTTGATAAGCACAAGCATGAGTTAAGAGGGATCAACACTTTTCACAAAATTGTATTTGACAGAGGTAAATGTTGATTCCCATTTTTCATTTGGTGACCTGGGGTCATCAGATGAAGTTGAAAAATACAAGTTGAAGTGGGGAGTAGTTTGAAGGCACTTGATAGATTCAGAATTTGGTCTACTCTCCCCAGAGATCTGGAATATTGTTATACAGGGTGTATACATCCCCAGACGGAGCCACTAATGGCACTCTTAAATTTTACAAAATTTGAGGTGCCCATTTCGAGAATTTTGCCTCCGCACTTTCAGAAGTGCACTTGAGCTGTTAGTTTGAATGACCTACTTTGGAGTATCTAAATTCGAAGCCTGTTGATTTCCAGGCAAAACCCATTTGTTGACATGTTTGATTGACATATGTGAACATGTGTGTCAATTTTCTGCTTCCCACAGTAAGTTTTGACAGGGTTTTGAAAAGTGAAGTTGGAGGGTTTTTGCAATGTTCTGTTGTTTGCAGATTGACAGTTTTGTGAAACAACCTCCTGTTTGAGCATGGAATTCGCAATCAGTTGATTTTTATGTCAAAATGAATGTTGTTTTTTATTCTCCATGCCTAAATGATCTTAGATTCAGTTTGTAGAAATTCATCATTTGATTGGCTATTTTTAGCAGATCGAAACCGAATGTTGTTTGCTCAGTTTCACATTAGCATTCCTGATAGCCCTTCTAAGTGGTCAACTTTGATCGTTAATATCTTTTGATAAAATATGTTTCATGGAAATTCCTTTTGCACACATGCTCAGGGTACCTTAATGAAATCATGTGTTTGATGGCAGCTCGTTAGGAGTTGTTTCACTATTTTTACAAATTGGCAGTCGAGTGTGTTTCAATTGTTTCAGAACAACTACTTTTTAAGAAAAAGCCTAACTGGGCAACTTTGCCAATTAATATCTGGTTCCTCATGATCTGTTTCTTTGAGTCATCTTTTGCACTATACTTTTGGATCAAAATACTATATGCTTTCAAGTTTTTATGGTTTCACGAGGTCGTTTGACCAATTTCCCAAATTGATTCCAGAGGCTATTGGGTCAGTTTTGCATATTTTCTGGAAGTGACAGAAAACAATTTCTACTGGCAACCCATTTTACCATTTCACTTAAAATGCATCCGGATGTTGTCTTTGGATGATTTGAGTTTGAAACTTGTTGGAAAATGAATTTTTTTTAATCAGGCTACTTGGGGCTCGACATGCTTTGCATGATCATGAACTTATAATGGCTCCAGTGTTGCAATCCCATGAAGTAAATTAATTTGTATTGGTTAGCAGGTAGAGGAACATGCAATTATAATTATTTACAGGTTTTAAACTTTAAAGTGTGATCTATCTTCCAAATGTGGAGTTAGAAAGAAAACAGATCATGTCATCATGGAGATTGTAGTATATAGACATAATGGATTTGTTGAAAATGCTTCAATAGTGAGACAGCTGGGGCACCCACCAAAGAATCAATGGACACAATCTATTGACTGTGTATGCACAAAATAGATTTATTTTAAGACAATGCAATTGGCGGATTGTAGGTGCGGGCTTGGACCCCAAAGCAAATGTAATTTCGTGGAATACCATGGTTGCTACATTCTTACAAAATGAAATTGGTGAAAATGCTTTGTTAAAATTAAAGAAAATGCTTGAACGGATTCATTGAAGAAGGCGTATGAACTGTTTGTGATGCCGCAACAAATGTGATCTCACAAGGTGCCATGATTGGCAATGTATTAAAAATGGAAATGTTGAAAGTGGCTTTAGGAAATTTCTCGCAAATGGATGAGAGGCTTGACTTGAGGAAGCTTGATGGCCATGTTGGTGGAACTTTGGCATGAGCCAATGGACTGTATGCTAGGTGTGAGTTTCCATCGATGCTTTTTTGTTGCAAATGACAATTGACAGGGGTCACTGCCAATGGAGGAGGCTCACATAGCCAGTAAAGAAGCTCAGACCAACAATGAGGGAGCCCGCACGAGCCAACATGGGAAGTCCGCACCAGAGCCTGCGCTAGTGATGAGGGGAGCTCCAGGGGGTGCATGAGGAGGTGAGGAGAAGATCAAAGCCATTGCAAGGAGGCCACACCCAGAGCCAAATAATGGTGGGCACAACAAATAGTGGTGGCTTGCCTGCCATTGGAAGAGGCTTAGTTATGCACACTGGGAGAAGCCCGCGGCCAGCAGTTAGTGATGGGCCTCGAAGCAAATATTAGGAGTAGGGGCGCGGCCAGTATGTTGGGAGGACATCCATCAAAGCACAAGTAAAGTATGGCATGGGAATTACAGAGAGCACAGTGAAATGGAGGCCGCCATGAGTGCCGAGCACTTGCAGAATGCTTGAGCATGAATAAACAAAAGTTAGGGAAACAAATGAATGGAGGAGGCAAGATTAAATCCAATGGTGGAGGATGGAATTTGGGAAATGCAGCCAAATCTCCACCGTCACCCACAATATCATGATCTGAAAATGATCACGGGATATGGATTGCAATGGCGCGGGGAGATGGGGAGAGAAGTATAAAAAAATTACGAAATTAAATGTTTCCCTATGGGTCTCGCCAAATATTTTAAATGGTGGGCCCCATGATCTTTTAAAAGGCTTGGGTAAAATGGAGGAGCCGAAATGTTAAAGGGGGTAATATATTAATTATTTTGGCAGGCTTATGTCAAATAATTTTCAAATGAGGGTGGGGCCCGTTTCATTTCATCGGGTAAAGCTTTTAAAATATTTTAAAATGAAATATGGATAAGTCAAAAGCACGGGGTGGAATTATTCACGTGATGCTGCATTTGATTTTATAATGAAGGAATGTTTGGAGTGGGATCTTAAAACATTAAAATGCAGGGGAATAGGTAAATAAAATTAAATATTTTGCATTCTACTGTGCTGGGGTAAAATGTCAAATGGTGAATACTTTGTGCTGCTGGGTAAAGTATCTAAAATACTTTGCATATAATTCAAATATTTTATTTTCTGATGGTCAATGAAATAAAAACAGCAGTGACTAAACATTCAGAGTAAAATGTAGCAAAGGGGAAAAACAGAAAACATAGATAAGAGGATTTTCATGGGGAGAGAGGTTTTCCTTTCAGCTGCAGAATCTGAATATTGCAATGAGTGGAGTGGACACATGGAATTTTCCTATTGAAGTACGAATTGAGCACATGCTATTTTTGAAACAAATTGAAGTTTGTTACAAGAAAATGGAGAGAATATTCTGCAGATCATTATTCAATTGTGGAGATGTTTCCAAGTGGCTTTTCCTGTTCGAATTTAGGGTTTTTTCTTGAATCTCTTCTCGTCTACATATTCTCTTCTCTTCTCATTGTAGTAAGGTTAGTCAGTTGGCAAGTTAGAAGTCTGGTGTGGAGCTACATATCAAATTGTAAAATTTTTAGTTACAGAGGCAATGCAAGTGGGTTTTGTGTCATTTTACTATAGAATTTGAGTTTATTGGGACATAGTGTTTCATAACAATACTGGCATTTGAGTTTAACTGACAAATCAAGGCTCATGTCTCTCCTATGTGCAAATGTATTCGAATTTTGAATGAAATAATCAAGGGTTATTCTATTCTTCTCACAGTTGTGGTGCATGCAATTCTGGTTTTAGCTTTGATTCAATGAATTAATTAAACTGCTGAAATGAAATTGAAAATTGATATGTACTGTACAAGGATTGGGTAAGAACTATTGAGTTGAGGTACAAATTGGCGATACTGTACGGTAGTATAATCAGAGATATTACATGCTATGTGTTAAAATGTGCTATGAACCATTAGGTGTTGGTGAATTTGACTGCCCCAATGAATATGGCACTAGTCTGATTTGCATCTATTATTTGCGATGCAGTGTTTTATTTGTGTTCACCTAGGGCTTGCTACCATTTTAAAACATAATGATTATCTTTCACCATGAAACTGTGTTGTAACTATCTCATGCTCCAAGTGGTTGATAAAACTGATGAACAACCAATTCATTTCAGTTTTATCCCATTCTGTTGAGCTATTAAGTGGGATTATTTGTTTGAAGTTAATGTTTGTTTATAATTTTGTTGTAGAAGTTCTAAACTCATTAAGGGATCACCCTCCCGGGTCTTGCAGAGCCCAAAGTGTAGGAGGTTATTGTTAAAATCCTCGTTAGTTGGTCTAGGTCCTCCGAGCTGCCCTTGATTGGAATTGGCAATTCTATAGGTAGATTAGGAGATAAACCTGGTTTACAAGAAAAAACACCAACAAAATGGCGACTCTACTGGGGATGCACTCAGAGGCTTTGGTTGCAGACGGTGCTTTTATAGAGTCATAAAAGTTTTGAATTATTTATGTAACCATTGCTGAAAATAATTTTCTACCTTATAGAGTCATGAGCTTGATAGGTCCATTCTCCTTGTTGGTTGAGTCAATTCTCATGAATGTTGCCAGAGAGTTTGTTGTAATTCATCTTTCAATGTAAGTCTATCAAGATTTGTCCATACTTCATGATTATTTCATAATACCTCACAAGTTGTGAGTGGCGACTCCGAGCTCTATGCACTTGTGTGCATTATTTGAGAACAACTAGGAAAGACCCAACAAATTTATAGTAGAGATGAAGCAGATTCAAGCTCTTGTGATGAAGTACCCTGACAAGTTGAGGAAGGAATCCATATGATGTCATATTGTTGGATATGAAGGTGTTGCAGTACTTATGCTGGTTTTAAATGAATTTGACCTGTGAAGAATTTCTAGCTATTCAAATTTTTGTCCTCTACAAAGAGGTGGCGACTCTACCAAAGAACCTAATGAAGATGTGAATACAGTTCAAGATCTATAAATATTTCCAATCAGAAGAACAATTTGCAGCTGCTACAATAGTTCCAGGTATTTTTTCACTCTTGGTTCTCAAGAAATTGTGTATTGAAACCATATGTGAACATTTTAGGAAAATTTGGTTCCCTATTTGATGAATCTGCATTATGAAAGGGAACAATAACAACAATATTTCTTTCCATACTTCTGAAATGTAATATGTAACATGAGTTGATAAGTATGTTTATTGTGAGTTATGTCTTTCAGAAAGCTTAAGGCATAGGTATTCAGTCAATGTTTTAGAATCATGGTTGATTTTATAAATGATGTAACTGATAACCATGTACGAAGTTGATAGTGATTGAATTTGTATACAAAAGGGTTTCCCTATAAAATGGAAAGTAAAAGTTTGTAGGGAAAACAAGTTATCCCAAACCCTCAAAGGGGTTTTGATATTAAAGGGTATATGCCATTAGTTTTCAGTGGTATTGGAGGTTTCCCGTACCTAATCCCTAAAGATGTTAGAAAGAATTTTCCCATATTAACAGGGAAAAGTTTAGAATCAGCCTCTAAGCATCTACAAAATTTCATGGATGTGATGGGGGACTATGAGGTAAATAATGAGGATGTTGTTATGAAACTGTTTGTTCAATCCTTGAAGGATGATGCTAGGGATTGGTTTGCATATTTACCATCATGTTCTATAGCCTCTTGGAATCAGTTTATGACAACCTTTGTTGAGCAATTTGGTGAAAGGGTGAATCCAAGTGAGGCGAGGAAAAACTTATAGGAGATCCATATAAGTGAAAATGAGTTGGTCCATGTTTTCAATCTCTGATTTGCAAGCACAATAAGAGAGATCCCAGAGTACATGAGATCGAGTGATGTTGAATGCTTGGCTATTTATCTTAGTGCATTTGACAGTAAGATGGGATTCTTGTTAAGGGATAAAGAACCTTCAACTTTACTCCAGGCATATCAAACTGCCATGGACATTGAGAACAATTTAAAATACTCTATGACGAAAGGGTGTCTAGCTACAAGTGTTGGTTACCCAAGAACAACTCATGATTGTGGAATTCAAAGACTAGGTAATGAAAATGATTGTCAAGCTGACAATGCCTCTACTGCTTTGATTTCTTCATCATCAAAATATGAAGATCATAATAAGCTCCAAGTTGAATGTCAACAGAATTTGGGTGTTGTTGATAAAAAGTCTTTTGTACAAGAGTTGTATGAAATGAGAAGACAAGAAGCAGTGAATGAGATACAGAGTGCTACTTCATGTCATGTTGTGACCAGAAATTACAAGACATGTATTGTTGATATTTCATTAGAAAACATTGACTCTGATTGTGAAAATACAACCCCAAGGTATTGTTATGAGGATTTTAAAAAGGGTTTCTGTAGTGAGGTTTCTTCTTATGAAAGCCATGATGGGGTTGATAGTCTTGACTGCTATTCTAAAAGTGATGTTGAAGCATTTTCCTCACTCAAAGAATGCAACGATATAAATGTTCATAAGGTCATTTATCCACAAGTGAAAGAACAAGGAACATGTGAAGAATATACCGAATGTAATTCGGGTTCAAAATCATAAGAGCATGTTCATTGTGAGAGTGATGCGGAATTTGAAGACAAACACATGTGTGATCAACATGTTGATTCAAAACATAATGTTGCATATGATGAAGGTGCTGATAAGTGTGCTTATGTTCGTGCTCTTCATGTTTGTTTGAATGAAGTAAAGACAGAAAAATGTATGATCCATGATGAGCATGATGATAAAATGATGTATTCATTAGGTATGTATATGGGTGAATCAACACTAATTGATGATATTGAAAGGTTTGCTGACTTATGTGACAGTAAAGTTTCAGTTTGTGTTGATATGGAAAATGTTGTCAATCCATGTGTGGAGCAGCTGAGCAATGACAATAATGGTGAATCTCATGTTGGTGGTGATTTGTTTGAGCCTTCACTGAAGGTATTTGCTTTTGAAAGCAATGATGATGTGAAAACTAAATCGGAACATTTTCTCAAGCCTGAGATGAATGTATTTACTCATTCCTTGGATGTTAACGATGCATGTGTTTCTCATGACCTTGATACCGAGTTGTGTTCTGATGTACTTGAACCAAAGTGTCAAAAGATGGGCCTAGGTAGCAGTGATTAGTACAAGGATGTTCATGAGTGTGCATCTTTTATCTTTGACGTGTGCCAACATGATTTGCAGGAACACACCAAACTGTTTATGAGAATTTTCAATTTGATTTGCCAGTTGATTTGGATCTGCAAACAGATAATCAGATTGAGCCTAATAGTTCCAACAATACAATAGAGTGTGAGTGTTATTTTTGTGAGCTAGAAAGAATTTTCATAGAATGTGGCAATGTGCAAGATATGGAGGTAGGTTGTTTTCTGCCTGAGAATGATCCATGCGATGAATGTGATAGGTTGTTTCCACATGATAAATAGTATTTTGAAAGTATGCCTGACTTTCAGATGCATACTGATTGTGAACATGTTGATAATGCTTTGAATGATTGCCTTTTAGGAGGTACTAGCATGTTTAACCAGGCAGATGGTTGTGATCAGACCAGGTTTTCATATGGTCCTGATCATTATTTCCAAATCATGCCACTTGATATAAAATCAGAAAATGAAGAGTGTGGTAGTGATATGACCTTTTGATCTGGTTGCCATATAATGAAGTTGAACAAAGAGCAAGTTTCTACTTGCCGAAAGGTAGCCTGACACTTGTGTTTGCAAAGTTACAGTTGTTTATATTGTTACAATTTGATAAGCACAAGCATGAGTTAAGAGGGATCAACACTTTTCACAAAATTGTATTTGACAGAGGTAAATGTTGATTCCCATTTTTCATTTGGTGACCTGGGGTCATCAAATGAAGTTGAAAAATAAAAGTTGAAGTGGGGAGCAGTTTGAAGGCACTTGATAGATTCAGAATTTGGTCTACTCTCCCCAGAGATCTGGAATCCTGTTATGCCCACAGGGGGCATACATCCCCAGATGGATCCACTGATGGCACTCTTCAGTTTTGCAAAATTTCAGGTGCCCATTACGAGAATTTTGCCTCTGCACTTTCAGAAGTGCACTTGAGGGGTCAGTTTGAATGACCTACTTTGGAGAATCTGAATTTGGAGCCTGTTGATTTCCAAGAAAAACCCATTTGGAGACATGTTTGATTGACATATGTGAATGTGTGTGTCAATTTTTAGCTTCCCACAATAATTTTTGACAGGGTTTTGAAAAGTGAAGCTCAAGGGCTTTTGCACTGTTCTGCTGTTTGCAAATTGGCAGTTTTACGAAATGGCCTCTTGTTTGAGCTTGGAGTTCGCAATCAGTTGATTTTCATGTCAAGATGAATGTTGTTCTATGTTCTCCATACCTAGATGATCTTAGATGTCAGTTTTCAGAACTTCATGATTTGATTGGCTATTTTTAGTAGATCAACACCGAATGTTGTTTGCTCAGTTTCACATCTGCATTCCTGACAACCCTTCTAAGTTGTCAACTTTGATCATTAATATCTTTTGATCAAAGATGTTTCATTGAAATTCCTTTTTCCCATGTGCTCAGGGTACCTTAATGAACTCATGTGTTTGATGGCAGCTCGTCAGGAGTTGTTTCACTATTTTTACAAATTGGCAGTTAGGTGTGTTTCAATTGTTTCATAACAACTACTTTTTAAGAAAAAGCATGACTGGACAACTTTGCTGATTAATATCCGGTTCCTCGTGATCTTTTTCTTTGATCCATCTTTTGCACTATACTTTTGGATCAAATTACTATATGCTCGCAAGTTTTTATGGTTTCATGAGGTCGTTTGACCAGTTTCCCAGATTGATTCCAGAGCCTATTGGGTCAGTTTTGCATATTTTCTGGAAGTGACAGAAAACAATTTCTACTAGCAACCCATTTTACCATTTCACTTAAAATTCATCCAGATGTTGTCCTGGGATGATTTGAGTTCTAAACTTGTTTGAAAACAAAAATTTTTTAATCGGGCCACTTGGGGCCCGACATGCTTTACATGATCATGAACTTATAATGGCTCCAGTGTTGCAATCCCATGAAGTAAATTGATTTGTATTGGTTAGCAGGTAGAGGAACATGCAATTATAATTATTTATAGGTTTTAATCTTTAAAGCGTGATCTATCTTCCAAATGTGGAGTTAGAAAGAAAATAAATCATGTCATCATGGAGATTGCAGTATATAGACACAATGGATTTGTTGAAAATGCTTCAATAGTGAGACAATCGGGGCACCCACCAAAGCATCAATGAACACAATCTATTGAATGTGTATGCAAAAAATAGATTTATTTTAAGACAATGCAACTGGCGGATTGTAGGTGCGGGCTTGGACCCCAAAGCAAATGTAATTCTGTGGAATACCATGGTTGCTACGTTCTTACAAAATGAAATTGGTGAAAATGCTTGAAGGGATTCACTGAAGAAGGCATATGAATTGTTTGTGATGCCTCAACAAATGTGATCTCACAGGGTGCCATGATTGGCAATGCATTAAAAATGGAAATGTTGAAAGGGGCTTTAGGAAATTTCTCGCAAATGGATGAGAGGCTTGACTTGAGGAAGCTCGATGGCCATGTTGGTGGAACTTTGGCATGAGCCAGTGGGCTGTATGCTGGGTGTGAGTTTCCATCGATGCTTTTGTATTGCAAAAGACAATTGATAGGGGTCGCTGCTAGTGGAGGAGGCTCACGCAACCAGTAAAGAAGCTCAAACCAACAATGAGGGAGCCCACGCGTGCCAACAAGGGAAGCCTACACCAGAGCCATTGCTAGTGATGAGGGGAGCTCCAGGGGGTGTGTGAGTAGGTGAGGAGAAGATCAAAGCTAATGCAGGGAGGCCATGCGCAGAACAAAATAATGGTGGGCACAACAAATAGTGGTGGCTTGTCTGCCATTGAAAGAGGCTCGGTTATGCACACTGGGAGAAGCCCGCGGCCAGTAGTTGGTGATGGGGCTCAAAGAAAATAAATGGAGGAGCAGGGGTGTGGCCAGTATGTTCGGAGGACATCCATCAAAGCACAAGTATGGCATGGGAATTTTAGAGAGCATAGTGAAATGGAGGCCGCCATGAGTGTCGAGCACTTGCAGAGTGCTTGAGCACGAATAAACAAAAGTTAGGGCAACAAACGAATTGAGGAGGCAAGATTAAATCCAACGGTGGAGGATGGAATTTGGGAAATGTAGCCAAATCTCCACCGTCGCCCTCAATATCGTTATCCGAAAATGATCACGAGATATGGATTGCGATGGCGCGGGGAGATGGGGAGAGAAGTATAAAACATTTAAGAAATTAAATGTTTCCCTATGGGTCTCGCCAAATATTTTAAATGGTGGGCCCCATGATCTTTTAAAAGGCTCGGGTAAAATGGAGGAGCCCGAAATGTTAAAGGGGGTAATAATTAATTATTTTGGCAGGCTTATGTCAAATAATTTTCAAATGGGGGTGGGGCCCATTTCATTTCCTCGGGTAAAGCTTTTAAAATATTTTTAAATGAAATATGGATAAGTGAAAAGCACGGGGTGGAATTATTCACGTGATGCTGCATTTGATTTTATAATGAAGGAGTGTTTCGAGTGGGATCTTAAAATATTAAAATGCATGGGAATAGGTAAATAAAATAATATATTTTACATTCTACTGTGTTGGGGTAAAATGTCAAATGGTGAATACTTTGTGCTACTGGGTAAAGTATCTAAAATACTTTGCATATAATTGAAATATTTTATTTACTGATGGTCAGTGAAATAAAAACAGCAGTGACTAAACATTCAGAGTAAAATGTAGCAAAGGGGAAAAACAGAAAACAAAGATAAGAGGATTTTCATGGGGAGAGAGGTTTTCCTTTCAACTGCAAAATTTGTATATTGCAATGAGTGGAGTGGACACATGGCATTTTCCTGTTGAAGAACGAATTGAGCACATGCTATTTTTGAAACAGATTGAATTTTGTTATAGGGAAATGGAGAGAATATTCTGTAGATCATTGTTCAACGATGGAGATGTTTCCAGCTGGATTTTCCTGTTCGAATTTAGGGTTTTTTCTGTAGTCTCTTCTCCTCTACATATTCTCTTCTCTTGTCATTGTAGTAAGGTTAGCAGGTTGGCAAGTTAGAAGTCTGGTGTGCAGCTACATATCAAATTGTAAAATTTTTAGTTACAGAGGCAATGCAAGTGGGTTTTGTGTCATTTTATTGTAGAATTTGAGTTTATTGGGACTTAGTGTTTCATAACAGTACTGGCATTTGAGTTTAACTGACAAATCCAGGCTCATGTCTCTCCTATATGTAAATGTATTCGAATTTTGAATGAAATAATCAAGGGTTATTCTGTTCTTCTCACTGTTGTGGTGTGTGCAATTCTGGTTTTAGTTTTGTTTCAAAGAATTAATTAAACTTCTTAAATGAGATTGCAGATTGATATGTTCTGTACAAGGATTTGGTAAGAAGTATTGAGCTGAGGTACTAATTCGTGATACTGTAAGGCTGTATAATCAGAGATATTACATGCTATGTGTTAAAATGTGCTATGAACCATTAGGTGTTGGTGAATTTGACTGCCCCAATGAATATGGCACTAGTCTGATTTGCATCTGTTCTTTGTGATGCAATGTTTTGTTTGTGTTCACCTAGGGCTCGCTACCATTTTAAAACATAATGATTATTGTTCACCATGAAACTGTGTTGTAACTATCTCATGCTCCAAGTGGTTGATAAAACTGATGAACAACTATTCATTTCAGTTTTATCCCATTTTGTTGAGCTATTAATTGGGATTATTTGTTTGAAGTTAATGCTTGTTTATAATTTTGTTGCAGAAGTTGTAAACTCATTAAGGGATCACCCTCCCGGGTCTTGCAAAGCCCAAAGTGTAGGAGGTTATTGTTAAATTCGTCGTCAATTGGTCCAGGTCCTCCAAGCTGCCCTTGATTGGAATTGGCAATTCCATAGGTAGATTAGGAGATAAACCTGGTTTACTAGAAAAAACACCAACAAACCCTAAGATTGAAACCTTGACATTCTAGGCCAAACAAAAGAGTACACAAAAACCAAGGTTACTAGATGTAGTGCAAGAAATGAAAGGGACAACTATGGTAAAAACATTAAAGGATACATCTCCTCTAGAAGCTAAAACCATGACAATGCATTCAAATGTGTTCACCCTAGTTGTAGTTAAGGAGATGGAAGCTAGATTGGGAGATTATGAAAAGGAACAAAAGTTTTTAAATGATGAAGTCAATAAAATGTTTTTGGAAAATGCGAAGTTGAAGGAACAATTGAAAGGATCAAGCCCATCATAGAAAGAGGAAATAATGTTATACCAACCTCCTCCTACTCCACCAGTTGATATAAAAAGTGCTTCTACTGAACAAGTGAGCATTCTTAGACAAGAGATTGAAGAGTTAAAGAAAACCAACAATGAGGGTAAGGAAGGAGTACAAAATAAAATCTACAATGTTTTAGAGAAGGTCCTCAAGCATATGATAAAGCTAATTGTAGATAAGTTGGAAAGTGTGTATGATTTGATACAACTCACTGACATAGGCAATTGATCAGATGGAAACACATGTACCCATATTGGATCGCCTTTTTAAGAACTAGAAGCACATAAACCACACATTGGTAACCTTGTGTAGAGTTTTACAGAGGAGTACTAAGGCTCCTGCAACATTAAAACCTACAAAGTAGATGGAAAAAATAGTTATAGATAAATTCCAATATATACAAGGAGAGGACCAAAAGATGAGAACAAGAATAGATTCATTTCATACTCTAAAGCTATGTTTCCTCCAAAAATATTGAAAGATAATGACCAATTGAATGACCTCAATGAATGGAAGAGTGAATTTGGTTAGATTATTCCACATTGCATCACTCACATACAAAAGGATCGTGAGTTGATTCTTGATAGGTTTGACTTAATCATGGATGGAGTAATAGCCTTGGATGCTAGATATTGTAATTTTATCATGGATGGTAGGGCATTACTAGACAATCGATGGAAGATTCACCTTGCAAATATATTAAAAATTCAAGAATAAAAATGGCCACATGATTATACAGTGTATGAGTGGGAGTAGAATTATTTGGGTCCTCTCAAACAGTAGGCCTTGGGGCTATCATAGTGAAAGAACTAGACATTCAGATACACTAATATGTAGAAAGGACCTTGAATAGGTCTTTAGTGATCACGGGTGCCTTATGGAGATTAATGGACTATGGTGTCACTAGTGTTGTGAACTTCATTATTTATCTACTTTCTCTGTTTTATGTTTTAAGAAAAATTAATGTTTAGTTTAAACAAATAGGCATGAATTTTGAAAAGATGCCATATTTTGTAACATTTGAATCTTGTTGCTTCTCTTATAAAAGAGGAACCAAGATTGAATTTTGATATCATCATCATAGGAATTTATAGAAACATATATAAGGAGACTTCTATTATATTGTAATATCCATTTGAAGCAATCAATGGAGAAGAAGATTTAATCGGGTGCTTGAATTATGGTCTCAATTATTTGTTGATAATACGGTGTATGATTTGATTGTTTATGTATTTTAGGTCAAGAATATAGGGGTATATATATATGAATCAGTATCAATTATTTGTTCATAACATTGTGTATGATATAATAAGTTGTGGTCTCAACTTGTGGTATTGGATTTTTTTATGTATTTTAGGTGGGAATATAGGGGTATATTACGAATGCAAAATTTTATATATCATTTTATTGAAAAGATTGAACAAATTTCTAATTTTGCAGTCCCTTAGTTTTAGTTTTCAGTGCTAGTCATACCTAAGAGACCATTCTTTGTTTGTAATGAGGAGGCTTAGTTCACCTAATGTTAAGTTATCTATATGTATTATTAAATCGTAGATGTTCGTTATTGTTTCCTTCACACAAGCATATTCAATGCATGTGGATGTTAGAAGCTATATTACAAACTAAAGCTATCATTTAGGACATACAAGAAAAGTCTAGCATCTAGAAAAAATATAGGTCATACAAGAAATTATATTTAAACTAAACAAAATTGATTTCAACCAAAGTAAGAAAACTAAGAAGAATGAATTACATTCAATAATAAATTACACCATACATATAACCAAATTTTAGGTGACAAGCTAACCTCTTAAGGTGATAGGCTAGTTAAGGTGACAAAACATCATCATAATCATCTTCATTGTTGATTACATTGCATTGCACATCTTTCAAACTCAAAGTATTACTTCACATTGCATACCTAATAACTAGATGCTGATAGATGAAAAAATTCCAATTCCAATATACTTTTTACAAAGTCAACCTAAGCAGTTATGCGATTACTTCACATTTCATAACTAATAACTAGGAGCAGTTGTCAATTGCATTTTCTTGTCATGGAATTCCATGAGACAACATTTCTTTGACGCATTTTTTCAAATAGTTCACTACCTTGTCTATGCTACCACATTTTTCATACATATTGTCTACCAAAGCATTTTAACAAACAATTCACTACCTTGTTACTATGGCTAAAATCCTAAAACAAGTGCTTTGAAAAAAGCTATGGATGCTTGGAAAAAATATATCAAAGCATAATAGTAAGCAATAGCATAGACATGGTTGTGACCTGGTTGAAAAAATGCTTCAAAGAAATGTGGTATCATAGTGATGGAATGCCATGACAATCCATAACAATTTGCTTTTTATGGCATTCATCATGGCATTCCATCACCATGAGACCACATTTCTTTGAGGAATTTTTTCCAAAGCTTATTGCCTTGTCTATGCCACCACATTTTTCATACATGTCTACCAAAGAATTTTATCAAATAGTTCATTTCCTTGCTGCTATGGCTAAAAGCCTAAAATAGGTGATTTCAAACAAGTTATGGATGCTTGGAAAAAATATATTAAAGCATAATAGTAAGCGAAAAGCTATGGTCTCATGTTTTTTGTTGGCGTAAAAATCAGTGTGATTTTATTTACAATTTTTTACAAGTTTTAAATGCATTTTTTTGGAAATTTTGCTATTTGAAATGGGGAAAAATGTCTGGGGTCATTTTGTGCATTTTTTAATTGTAGGATTCTCACAATTAGTGAAAAAGGTAGTGTTCATAAAGGAATGGAAAAGATGCGTAGATCCTTTGAATTATACTTGTACTATGCAATGGCATTGAATCATTTAGCAAGCCATTTTTTCTTCACAGGGAAACATTTTCTTGTGGAATGGTTCACTGAGACAAATCTTGTTTCAACTGACCACCCTCTCATGAAATCTCATTCATATTATAATCTTGCATGATATTATCATAGTAAAGGTGATTATGACACCACTGGATACTACTACATGGCTTAGTCAAGGAAAGCTAGAGGCCACAAGATTTTGTGGACAGGTTCAATTGAAGCTGAGAGATCTTAAGACTTCTCTCTCAAATTTTGAAAAGGTTCTAGAGGTCCATCCTGAGAACTGTGAGAGCTTAAAAGTTGTAGGACATATTTATGCTCAGTAAGGGAAGGCAAAGAAGGATTTGGAAATTTTAAGAAAGGAAACTCTCATAGATCCACGTGATTCCCATGCATTTATCAAGATGGGTGGGTTATTAATATCGACAGACCCTAGTGCAACCTTAGATTCTCTTAAGACAACAAATTCTCTTTTGAAGAAGAGTAGAGAATAATTACCCATTGAATTTTTAAACAACATTAGGGTTCTTCATTTTGAGCGCGATGAACCAGATTTGGCTCAATAAACTTTTATGGAGGCATTAGGAAATGGAATTTGGGTTGAATTCATAAATAAAAGCCCTAGTGCCAATTTTGTAATTTTTTTCTGTACGCTTTAAGGATATGGAATTCTTCCATCGACTAGAAGAAGCACTCGAGTTACCATGGGATAAAGTCATACCACTATTTAATCTTGCTAGGTTGTTTTAAAAACTACATGATACTAAAAAATAAATATTTTATACAGGCTAATATTGTTCAAGTTTCTTGATTATATGGATGCATATCTATGTCTTTTAGCCATGGCTCAGGCTTAGAATGAGATCCAACTAAGCCTAGAATTTATTGGGGATGCACTTAAGGTGGATAAAAACTCATAAAATTCTTTATGTATGTTTGGCAACATGGAGCTGAAAACATATGATTGGCTTAAAGAAAAAGAAACAATTCAAGTAGCACACCAACTTGTCTTGGCTAATGAAGCAAAATGTTTTTTTGATGATGAACGAAGGATTCAGATGGAAAGGAGAAATCAAGAGGAATAACTTCAATGGGTGATGCAACAAGAGGAGAAATTTGAACATGTGAAGGAATTATGGAAGAGTAAGCGTAAGGGCAGGGATGATGACAATGATGAGGCTAGTTAATCTGAGAAGAAACAAAAGAAGGAAAAAAAGAAAAAGAAGGATAAGGACCAAAAGTCATATGATTCATATATGGAGGAGCCTAATGTTTCCACAGAAGATGAGGAAAATTATATGAGTGATAAGGCACAAGATGATGCAAAAAATTCCCAAGATCTTCTTGCAGCTATAGGTCTAGAAGACTATGATGATGACAGGACAAATTCTCCAGGTTCAAAAAAATCACAAAGGAGACATGCATACTCTGATTTTGAAGATGATGAACCATTATAAAAATAGAATCTGAGAGAAGATGATGCATATGATGATGATGTCTAGGCTTCTTGAGCTTTAACCAAACCTAATTATTGTAGAAACAAATTCCAAGAGAATATGATGCATACAATGATGATGAATAAGCTCCTCAAAATTTTAGTCAATCAAATATGCTTTGTCCCTTCCAAATCTATATGACATAGTTAAATAAGATCTTATCAAAAACCTCAAATGAATCATCTATATGCTATCTTTTCATTTTTCCTCTTCCTTTTTTTTATGGGCAACCTATTTTAGTCTTTATTTTAGAATATTTTTTGTGTCCTTAAATGTATTATGCTTCATCTTTCTATCAGATTATAGATTAAAAGAACCTATAATTAAAAATAGATTAATTCATCTATTTTTATTTTGTAGTCCCAAATAGGTGGATTAAATTATTCTATTGTTCAAGTTTCTTGATTATGTGGATGCATATCTACATCTTGCAACCATGGCTCAAGTTAAGAATGAGATCCAACTAAGCCTAGAATTGATTGGGGATGAAATTAAGGTGGATAAAAACTCATCAAATTATTTATGTATGCATGGCAACATGGAACTAAAAATAGGTGGTTGGCTTAAAGAAAAAGAATCAATTAAATTAACATGCCAACTTTTCTTGGTTGATGAAGCAAAATAAAAAGTTGATGAAGAACGAAGGATTCAGATGGAATGGAGAAAGTGAGAGGAAGAAATTCAGTGGGTGATGCAACAAGAGTAGAAATTTGAATGTGTGAAAGAATTATGGAAGAGTAATCATAAGGATAGGGATGATGATGATGATGAGGCTGGTCACTCTGAGAAGAAACAAAAGAAGAAAAAGAAGAAGGATAAGGACCAGAAGTCTCATGATTCTTATATGTAGGAACCTGATGGTACCATGGAAGATGAGGAAAATTATATGAGTGATAAGGCACAAGATGATGCAAAAAATTCCCAATATTTTCTTGTAACTATAGGTCTAGAATACTTTGATGATGGTAAGACAAATTATCCAATTTCAACAAAATCACAAAGGAGACATGCATACTCTAATTCTGAAGATGATGAACCATTGTAGAAATAAAGTCTAAGAGAAGATGATGCATATGATGATGATGTCTAGGCTTCCTGAGCTTAACCAAACCTTGCTGTTATTTTCCAAGAAAAAAATCTCCAAGCCCCATTGGAAATGAATGATGAGCATTTGAGTTTCAACTTGGTTTCATTTCAAAAAGGGGACATTACATTAAACAAGATTTTCTTAAATGAAAAATAATTTAATCCACCTATTTGGGACTATAAAACAAAATTAGGTGAATTAATCTATTTTCAATTATAGGTTCTTTTAATCTAGAATCTGATAGAAAGATAAAGCATAATACATTGAAGGATAGATAAAATGTTCTAAAATAATGACTAAAATAGGTTACCCATAAAAATCAAGAAAGAGGAAAAATTAAAAGATAACATACAAATGATTCATTTAAGGTTTTTGATAAGATCTTGTTTAACTATGTCAAATGGATTTTGAAGGAACAAAGAATATTTGACTGACTAAAATTTTGAGGTAGCTTATCCATCATCATTGTATGCATCATCTTCTCTTGGTGCATTGTAGAAAAAGATTCCAAGAGAAGATGATAAGGACCACAAGGCTTATGATTCTTATATGGATGAACTTGATGTTGCCATGGAAGATGAGGAAAATTATATGAGTGATAAGGCACAAGATGATGCAAAAAATACCCAAGATCTTCTTATAGCTACTAGTCTAGAAGACTCTGGTGATGGAAATACAAATTCTCTAGTTTCAACAAAATCAAAAAGGAGACATGCATACTCTAATTTTGAAGATGATGAATCATTGCGAAAATAGAGTCTGAGAGAAGATGATCCATATGATGATGATGCTTAGGCTTCCTGAGCTTTAACCAAACCTAACCATTGTAGAAACATATTCCAAGAGAAGATGATGCATACAATGACAATGAATAAGCTACCTCAAAATTTTAGTCAATCAAATATTCTTTGTCCCTTCCAAATCCATTTGACATAGTTAAATGAGATCTTATCAAAAACTTCAAATGAATCATATCTATGTTATCTTTTCATTTTTCCTCTTTCTTGTTTTTTATGGGCAACCTATTTTAGTCTCTATTTTAGAATTTTTTTTGTGTCCTTCAATGTATTATGATTTATCTTTCTATCAAATTCTAGATTAAAAGAACCTATAATTGAATATAGATTAATTTATCTATTTTTATTTTGCAGTCCCAAATAGGTGGATTAAATTATTCTACTGTTAAATAAATATCGTACAATGTAATGTCCCCTTTTCGAAATGAAACCAAGTTGAAACTCAAATGCTCATTGTTCATTTCCCATGGGCCTTGGGGATATTTATCTTGAAAAATAGTAGTATAATAATGACTAAAGAGGATCGTAATGTCATAAAAGGGGCCACTTAAGTGTTGGCATAGAGAATAGGAAATTTTTATGCTACAAATGGGGTAGCCATTGTGCTAGCTGAAAGGGGTCAATTTGATATTGAAAAGGAAATTTTTGCATAGGTACAAGAAGTTGTTGCAAGAAAAATATTTGTTTAGATCCCTGATGTGTGGTTAAATCTAGCACATGTTTACTTTGCACAAGGATAGTTTGTGCTTGCAATGAAAATTCTTATGTTGCAAATGGGGCATCCATTTTAAAGTGTTGACACAAAGACAAAGAAATGTTTATGCTGCAAATAGGGCAGCCATTGTGCTAGCTGAAAGGGGTCAATTTGATATTGCAAAGGAAATTTTCACACTGGTACAAGAAGCTACTGCAGGAAACATCTTTGTTCAGATTCTTAATGTGTGGGTAAATCTAGTACATGTTTACTTTGCACACAGACAGTTTGTGCTTGTAGTGAAAATGTATCAAAATTGTTTGAGGAAATTATATTTTGGTACTGACACCCAAATTTTATTATATTTAGCGTGAGCACATGATGAAGCAGAACAATGGAAAATTTGTAAAAGCAAATATTAAGAGTAGTAGATTGTAACTACTGTAAGTTTCCAATCAAAAATCTATAGATTTGGTGTTTAATGTAATTAAGGTTTCAAATTACCTTTGAATTTAGTGAGAGGGCATCCCCAAATCTTACTTCATTGCAGAATTCAAATACTTTGCAGCAAACACTGAAGTCCTTTCCTACCTTTTCAAAATCATCTAGATCCTCTCGAAACAATCTTTATCACTCGTGTAAGTGCTGTAACTCAAAAATTCCTAGTGTAGTTTTCGTGCCCAACTGTTGTAACTCAAAATGAGGTGCCTCAGTACCAGGCTAACCAACTACAACTAATGAATGAAGTGAGGTCTGCAATGAACATGAATAAACGCAAATAATGAATCACACTAATAATTGGCCAATATATATATATATATATGTTTGTCTAATTTGTATTTGGTGACTAACTATTTAGTCATTTTTATTTCTATGACTAAATATTTTTTTAGTCAACGACCAAATTAGATATTTATTTACTCATCTATAACTAAGTTGCAAAAAATTAGTAAAATTTAGTCATTTTTAGTTGTTGTGACTAAAAATTTTAGTCACCCAATCATTTATTTTCCAAATTATACTAGTGGTTAGTTCATGACCTTGAAAGGGAAACAACTGTCAAACCAAACTAAAAAAGTCTTAAAAAACAATACTATTATGCTACGAGGGAAACATTAATATTAGGAAGCATGAGGTTCTACCCATAAAAAATATTCTTATCCACCACCTAGAAAATCGCTTACATCTTCTACAAGCTCCTTGCTAGTAAAAGTAGCATTCTCACCATAATCAAGATCCTCTGAGTTTGATTTGTATAGACATTGATGGAGAAATAGAGAGTTCCAATCAAAATAATTTCTCCTTATCAGGAGGGGCCCATCTATGCTATTGAGAGGATGTGGAGCAATTATGTAAAGGAAGAGACCGTGGCCATCAGAAAAATGAAGTGGAGGCAGGTCCAACCAATTTGTTTCCTTATTAGTAGTAGTGGTAGAGGATTATTGGCTCCTTGAAAGCTATGTGTGCAGTGATGTGAGGACTCCAAGTAGGTGTGATCTTCTTCCAATAGGAAAATCTGACACAAAAAGGATAGTGGAGGCAGAACCTTGCCCACAATACAAGGGACATTCCCCCAATAATCAAACAAAGTCTAAGATGTTGGACTTCTAGAATATTGAAATATTTTACTTATAGATATGGTACTCAATTAGTCACATTGTGATTTGTACTTGGTGTCTCTTTTTCAATAGTTTCTTTAGTAACTACATTGATAAATTTAATGTGATAGCTATAAATTTTTTATTATGAAATGGTATCTAATGTTGGAAAAGGTTGGTTTAAAGGCCATTTGCTTCAACACCTTGCTTACAATTGTAAATATGGTGCTTTATAATATTAAAAAAACAACATTTTGGGCTTTCATTTAATTTCATTTTTTCTTCTATTGTGGCAGGCAAGCTGGAGAGAAGTGTTGTATTGAAGGCTATATGTGCAAGATTTAAAGAAAATACTGAGCCACTAATTTGTTTGAGTGGAGGTAGATTCCTATTTACTTTTTATGTTTAGTTTCATGATACAAATGTTTTAGCTTAATCCAACCTATACATAATAAGGGGAAAACCTCCAATTTGACTTCTTCTTTTTAAAAAAACCTGATTTTCTTTTAAAAAATCATGTATATTAATTTTCTCTTATTTTTTCCCTGATTTTGTTTTTGTTAGTTCACATGTTTTCAAAAATCTCACATTTAATTGTATTATAAACATGGCTAATATTTTCTAGCTTTACTATTTTTTTATGCAGATATAGAGACCAATGAATGCCTGACAATAATGGTGTCTGTTGGCAAAACATGAAGGCTAATATAACTGCATGCAAGGTATTTACTTATAATAAATGTCAGAATCTAATTTACATGTGCAGGTATTCATCTCACGATGCAATTCACAAACACGAGAATATTGGTTTTAATGGCTATTCACATTGTGAAGGGTTGTTGAATCTAATCCATTTTGAATAACATTGTTTGATATTATATTATGAAATAAAAGAAATAAAATGGAGTGTGTAGGGGTGAAAGACAATAAATATCAACTGAGCATCTAAATTTACATAAAATGGAACCTTTGTTTGGCTTTTAGTTGTGTATTATTCTCTTGGGTCCAGGGTGGTAGGGTGCATTTATATTTATGTAGACATTATAGTTTCTACCATTTCATAGGAACCTTCAAAATATTTTTTCCCTCATTCTTGTTGTCTCTTCCAAACTATGGTATGCTATCAAACATAATATCCAGATCCATTTTAATAATTTAGACAATATGGTTTCTTTTGTTATAGTGGAATATTCAAAAAAAATTCCATTGGTTTAAGTGGGAGTAACTACCATTGTCTCCTTTTACATCCAAGCCAATATTTTGTTATTTCCAAAAATTATAGTATAATATAGCTGAATTTTTTTATATCTCGTGTTCCATGAAACATGATGAGTTAAGGATGCAAAAAAATTGTGATGCACAAAAAATTGTACTGGCTATTGGAACGAAGGTGAAGAGTGTTGAAAATATTTTAATCTCAATTCAAACCTCTCTCACCTACCCCCATGTATGATTTATTGTCTGGCATATTTGACCTGGAAGAATTTAATGTGGTAGGTAATTTTGAATTTCAAATTGAAACTCTCATTTTTTTGAGCTTGCATTTTTCAAACAAGACTAAAAGGAATGAAACTATTGGTTTTTAGTAGTTAATTTTATTTTTGTATTGGTGTGTGAAGACCCTACATTAGTAGAAGGAATGTTCAACATAGAACAAGGAGATAGAAAAAGGGAATGTTTATCAGACACATCAGTTTAACAACAACAACTTCAACACTACAGTAAGCAACGCTATAGGTGTGTGTGCAATACCATTGTATTGGACAATAGTCCAAATCCAATTTGGAATATTTTGTGTTGTAAAATAGAGCATTTATCATGTACTTTTGTAATTTTGGAAGAACGAGAATATATGAAAAAAAATGCATGAATATTAAATTTTTTGTATGTCAAACTTTGTTGTCTTTGCACTATCTTGTGTATTTTTCTTGTTTTGTCCTTCATTCTGTCACAACACAACATCTATGTTTTGTTTTGCTACACCTCTACCTACCAAAAAGTGGTATCAGAGCCCTATTCTTTTAGGCATGAAGTTTTTTATTGTGGGTGTGTTATAGAAAAGCCCTAGGTTATCTAGGCATTGATTAGTCTTCTCAAATCTGAGAAAAATGGCAGGAGGTGAAAGCAAAGGTTGGCAAGAGCCACCAACTTTTGATTGGAAAAACTATGAAATTTGGGCTAAGAAGATGAAGACCATCTTGGTTGCTAATGACCTATGGGCGTTGGTCATCAATGGTTTCAATGATATTACAGACCAAGCAACCTATGCAACCCTCTCTAATGTACAAAAGAATCGGTTGAAAGAAACAAGAATGAAAGATGCAAAAGCCCTCAGTTTGATTGAGGTAGCCTTGGAAAAGGCTATTTTCCCACACATTACAATAGCAAACTACTCAAAATAGGCTTGGGATATTCTGCAAAACAACTATAATGGGACTGATATAGTGAGATTAGTAAAGTTGCAACTGCTAAGAAGAGATTTTGAGACTCTACAAATCAAGGATGGTGAGTCTATTTCATATTTTCACACTAAGGTTTCCACCTTGATAAATCAATTGAGAATTAATGGAGAAACAATGGAAGAACAAAGGATTATTGAGAAAATCTTAAGAATTTTTCCTACTAGGTTTGATCCTATAATCATTTCCATTGAAGAGGCAAAAGACTTGTCCAAAATGACTATAGATGAGTTGATGGGTTCACTACAAACCCATGAGCAATAGTTGAATAGATCTTCTCCTTCCATAGAGAAATCTTTCAAGGATCAAACCAATGGAAGAGGTTGGGGAAGAGGAAGAAACATCAAAGGCAGAGGTCAAAGAGGTAGAGGAAGAAGAAATTCTAGAAGAGGAGTCTCAGACAGCTAAGAGGAGACAAGCAACTCATAGTCACCAAACCAAAACCAGAAGAAGAAGAACAATTCAAATAAAAGGTATGACAAGAGAAATGTGCAATATTATTACTATCACAAATATGGACATTATTCTAGTGAGTGTAGAAAGAAACATCATGACCATGGGAGTCAAAATGCTAATGTAGCAAATGAGAACAAGGTTGAAAACGAGAAACACTCAAATGTGTTTATAGTTTGCAACCTTGTAGAGCACAACAAAGATGAAGTTTGGTATTTAGATAGAAGATGCAGCAACCACATGAGTGGTAACAAAAAATTCTTTGCCTCCATAGATAATAACATAAAAATGGAAATCAAAATGGGAAATAATGAGAAGGTTCCTATAATGGGAAAAGATGTTTTTAGCATTCAAACCAAGAATGGTGAGAAGAAAAATATCCAAGATGTCTTTTATGCCCCTAGCATAAAGCATAACCTATTGAGCATTGGACAAATGGTCCAAAATGGTTATAAAATCTTGATGGAGAATGGAGAGTGGGAGATATTTGACAAAGGAGGCAACAAGAAATTGATAGTGGATGTGCAGATGACAAGAAACAAAATGTTTCATCTAAGGATGCACATAGTGTCCGCAAAATTCATAGTAGTAGAACAACAATGTTCACCAACACTGACAGTAAAATAACAACAATCGATAGTTAAACATCAGTTTGCTTTTAGAAAAGTCATCAAAGACCCATCCAAACTTTGGCATTTAAGATATGTGAACTTAATATTTTCTAGTTTGATTTTATTGTCTAGGAAAGGCATGTTTAGAGGGTTACCATCTATTGTAGAACCCGATGGAAAATGTGAAGCATGCATTTTAGGAAAGCAATAGAGGCAACCTTTTAAATCAGGGTATTCTAGGAGAGAAAGAGCACCATTAGAGTTAGTACACTTAGATTTGTGTGGACCCGTGAAAACTTCCACTTTAGTTGGAAACACATATTTCATGACATTCATAGATTATTACAGTAGAAAAATTTGGGTCTATGTCTTGAAAAACAAATCGGAAGCCTTTGAGAAATTTAAATGGTTTAAGGAATTAGTTGAAAAGGAAAGTTGACACTATATCAAAAGCCCTTAGAATAGATAGAGGGGGAGAGTACATCTCCAAAGAATTCCTAATTTTTTGTAAGAATGAGGGCATTCACAAAAACATCACAACTAGGTATACTCCACAACAAAACAGAGTGGCCAAGAGGAAAAACAAAACCATTCAAGACATGGCATTAAGTATGTTGAAAGAAAAAGGGTTGTCACACATATTTTGGGGTGAAGTTGTAACAAAAAATCTTTATATATTGAATAGGTGTTCCACAAAGGCTTTCCATGATAAGATTCCACAAAAGGCATGGAAAAAATCAAGTGGAGTGTTGAGAATCTAAGAATATTTGGGTGTGTGACATATGCATTCATGCCAAAAGAGAAGAGGAGGAAATTTGATGATAAAGGATAAAAATGCATTTTCATAGGCTATAGTGAAGAGTCAAAATCCTACAAGTTGTACAATCCCATCACCAAGAAGGTAGTGATTAGTAGGGATGTTGTGCTAATTGAAAATGAAGCATGGGATGGAAAAATGGATGACATCATGAGTATTTTAGTCACAATACCCTTTGATGATGAGGTTCCAAAAGACAAAACTTGGAAGGAGCTCAAGATAGCAATCGTTCGGGAAGAAACTACTATAGAGCTTTGGAAAATAGTAACTCTGGTAGTACTCAACAAAATAGAAACTCTGGTAATGTTCAACAGAATAACATATCTGGATAGACACAACAAATTAATAGATCCAAAGTACATCAGAGCAATAGCTCTTACAGCCAACAGTACAACAACTCTAGAGGTTAGAGTATTAGTAGCTCAGAAGGTAATTTGGATCCCACACTCGCATCACTAATGCCACAAAAAACAAAGAGTGTGAGGGAGATTTATGACAATACAAGGCATGCTTATTTTGATGAAAACTTGGATTTTGCATTATTTTGTTATAGTGATCCAACAGACTTTGAGGAAGTAGTAAAAGAAGAGAAGTGGTGTAAGGCCATGGATGAAGAGTTGGATGCTATAGAGAGGAACCAAACATTAGAGTTGAATGATTTACCCAAGGGTAAACAAGCAATTGGAGTCAAGTGGGTCTACAACACCAAGTGTACAACTGGAGGTAAAATTAAAAGACATAAGGCAAGGCTAGTTGTCAAATGGTAGAAATAGTAGCCCGGTATAGATTATGATGAAACTTATGCACCATTTGCAAGGCTGGAAATAGTTTGGGTAGTCATAGAAATTGCATCCCAACATCATTGGAAAGTGTTTCAGATGGATGTGAAATCAACCTTCTTGTAACGCCCCTCCATGTAACCCTAGAGGAAGTTGCAATTAACTACTCAAACGCATAATTTTTTTTTTGTTAAAGTACAATTAACATGCAAGTTCACTACCCATTGCCAACAACCTCTAAGGTTACGAGACTAAGATTACTTTAAAGCCCATACATACAACATAATTGAATCCATAACATTTATCTTCTTAATAATTTAAGAAAACATACATTCCATTCATGATAATTTACATCATAACAATAAGAGATACAATAAGATTTCAAATAACAATAATTTAACTAGAAGATTACATCTCTCATTCCTCGAATGAGGTAGAACCAATAAGAGTGATTACAAATTACATTCTTCCACCTCGATTACAAATGAGGGGTAATAAATTACATGAATCAACTGAAATGAATATAAGCATGTAAAGTAACTAGACCCCACGACCTCTCCAACTGGAAATCTTGTCAACACGAACAAGAAGAAAACCCAATGGAGTAAGGTGCACATTCCACCCAACCAAGTGGTACCCAAAGGCCCACCCCTCGTGCTAGGAGATAGTAACAAGGATTCCTAGACAAGACCATCTACCTCTAGACACAGGCTAAAAAATAACTGAACTAAATCAAATACAAATACAACACTAACACAATGGTTACATTGCTTCCAGAGTTAATTAAACAATTGCATCATTGTTACAAACATACTGTTGACTTAGGAGAAGTTTCATCACAATGCTACATGGGATATCCTGGTAAGTCTTCTTCAGCCCCAACCCCCATCTTGGGATCTCCTAGAAACCTCTAAAGACTCCCGACCCCTCATGTAAACCAATGTGGAATCATTTATCTCTTGTAGAGACAAGATAACGATCTTGCCATTCCAGGCCTTCTCGTCCCATCCCAAGTCTATACAATCCCTTGCGTCCATGAACGAGGCACAATTAATCTTATTAAGTGTTTGATACTACCTATTCTTCTAATAAGTTTATTTATATTATCACTGGATTAACTAACTCACAATGAGTTACCCTGGCACCACTTTGTGTGTCGGCCCTCATTGCAAGCCACTCCTCTAAGACAACACGTGGAACAACTCCACAACCCAAGGGTAAACTAGTGTGACTCAAGGATATTAAATCCTTATCCAAAACATGAAGGCAACACATTCTCGTTTGTGGTAACCGGTTAATTAATTGGATAAAACTATACACACTACCCAAGGTAATTCAAAGGTTGACTTTCATAATACGACAACCCAAAGATTTAAAAAAACCCATCTAGAAGACTTATTAACGCTTCTAAACAATTTCCCCCAAAACAAAAACAAAATAAATTTACATTGAAAGAAGAAATTTAAACAGGAATCAAATCTACTTTTGGATTTCCTAAATCCACTTCCCTTAATAAAATTCAGTAGTTTATTGCCTTAATAAAACTAATTTACCAATGTCTCTTTCAGACAAAGGAGGGAATTAAACTATGATTTCAATTCCTTAATTGCTTTTAAATAATAATAAAAAAAAAACATTTACTTCTTCTATTCAGAACATATCATTTTAAAAATAACCATTTCTTCTTTCCAAAATAAATCATTTTTAAATTCAACATTTCATCTATTGAACATGTTATTTAAAAAAATCCTCTAATTTTGCATTTAAACATGCAACTATTTAAAAATTAAAATATATATATTTAAACATATAAACATAATCATTCAATTATATATATATTCCATATATATATACATTATATATATTAATATATATATATATATATATATTTTAAATCTTATTATAAAAATTTACAAACAAATAATATAATAATATATATAAACATATATGCATAAATATACATATATATACATACTTACATATAAGTATATATCATTACATACTTGTATATATACATATATACATATTTATATATATATATATACATATTTATATATATATATATATATGATATTTTAATATTTATATAATAAATATTTTAATATTATAAAAAATATAATATTTTTTAAAAACATGAATTTTGAAAAGACCAAAGGTGAAGGATTTTTTTTTTTGGGGGGTGGGGGGCACACATATTTGGGGGCGAGTGTGTTTAACACATCTGACCCCATTGATGTGGGCACGACTGTGTTAACCACAACCGACCCGCCAAATATGTGGGTGGCGGATGTGTTATCCACAACCAAACCGACCCCCATACTTGGTGTTGCGGATGTGTTTACATAGCCGACCCACCAAGTATGTGGGTGCAGCTATGGGTGGAGTGCGCTGGGCACAACTCCCTCACAATGCCTCCCATGGGGGCGGCTGTGGGGTGAGCCCCCAGCGATCCCCTCAACACAAAAATTCCATTTTTTTATACTTTAAAAAAAAATTAAAAATAGCCTACGGATTTTGAAAGCTTAATTTTTTTTTAACAAGGTTTTATTTCTAATTTGAACAACCATCTATAAATAAAAATAAATGAATATATATATATATATGTATGTATATATATATGTGTATATATATATGTGTATATATATATGTATATATGTATATACATATATATGTGTATACATATATGTATATATGTATATGTATATATATATATTTCAATATATATATAAATACAGATATAGATATATATACAGATTTAATAAAAATTAAAAAAAATCAGTAGTGAAAATAATTTCCAGAATGATCATTTACAGTCATTTATCAATTTTTTTTTTTAGAAAACCATTTAAATATAGAGGTTTTTCCAATTTCTTTTCCCAATAATTAATCTAAAAGAGAAAAAACAATGAATCTTTTCTTCTTTTCAATTTAAATCAAAATTCATTTTGCAAACAACATATCAAAACTATGATTCTTTCCAAAAATAAAATTAATTTAAACAACATGAACCTAGTTTCCAAAAGCTTGAGAAGATGCCAAATGGTGCAATGATCCTTTCGCAGATTCCAACTCCTTCTAAGCAAATCAACAAAGCTTCTCCACAATCCAAAATCCAAAACCCAAAACCAGAATCCTTCTCCTTCTCCTTTTTTTTTTTTCTTTTCAAAAATATCTCTTTCAACCACCAACATAAATTTTTGAAAACAAAATAGAAAATATCTTCAATTTCTTTTTTTTTTTGCATTCAAATCCACCAAAAATGCAAATTAAAATATTTTTTAAATTTTTTCAATTAAAATATCTATCAATTCTAAACCTAACTTAATTCAATTCAATTAATTTAATTAATTCAATAAAATAAATATAATCCAAAGATTAAATTATTTTACAAATTAAATTAAATTAATTAATTAAATAATATCTTCTAACATAATAAACCAGATTAATTTAATAAACAACTTAAATACTTAATGTCATTTATTTATCTTTTTCAACTTGCAATTAAATAATATCAAGGTGAAATTGAATAACATTAAAACAACCGAACCAGACTTAAAACCAACGAGACACTATGACTAGGGTGATGAATTGACATGGAAAACCTAGCTACTATCTCCCAATCAAATACTGTTGGGCAATGGACATGCTCAAACTTGTGGAACCAGGTGGAGTTGATGTCATGTACATGTAAACCTACAAACAAAGCATATATCGAACATGCATATAAATCAAAATAAAACACACCATGAAGAGAAAATCATAGGGCGCTTGCAAGCGAGTGGTGCAATTCCCTCCCCTTCACCAATACAATGTTACGAAGTTGACGAATATAACATCAATAATCTAATTAAAGACATAAAACAACATTAATTCAAATATTCTCTATGCTAATCTAAAACATGCCATAATGATAACATCAGAATAAAATACCATTACATCAAAATATAACATCACATCACATTACAGTTAGCAATCAAATAGTAACTAAGTACCATAGTCAAAGTACTAACATAAAACAAAACATAACAAAGAAGAACATTGTTTGATCAAAATAAAAAAATGGAGGGGTGCTACATCCTCCCCCCTAGGGTCAGGCTTACTCCTAGAAGCCTACAAAAAAATAAGAATAGAGCTCCCTCATTCTAGTTGCATCTTCCCAAGTGGATGATGTATCATCCCTAGGATCCCACTAGACCCTAACTTGATCAATATCTCGCCCTCAAAGAGTGAGAATTATGCGCTCCGTTATGGCCATGGGCTCTAAAGCTAGATTCTTGTCCTCTACCTATAAAGCATTCCAATCAAGGACATGAGAAATGTCTGCATGGTACGGTCAAAGAGCAAAAACATGAAATACATCATGAATACACTAGAGGCTGGACGGTAAAGCAAGCCGATAAGCAACTGGACCAACATTCTCGAGTATCTCGAAGGGTCCGAAAAAGTGAGGCACCAACTTAGAGCCCTTCCCATAGTGGATTGGACTCTTTCACGGACGCATCCACAAGAAGACTCTATCACCAATAGAAAACTGTTGATCCACCCTATGTGCATCTGCATACTTCTTCTGCCTATCCTGAGCTGCCACCAAATGCTCTCTAATTCAAACCACCTGCTACTCCATATCTTGCAACATCTCAGAACCCAAAATTACTCTATCCTCTAGTCAATCCCAACTCAAGGGAGTGCGACATAGTCACCCATACAATGCCTGGAATGGAGGCATGCCGATAGAACTTTGGAAAGTATTATTATAAGCGAACTCTACCAAATAGAGATAATCTTCTCATCATGGATGCTGGTCCATCACATACATATGTAACATATCCTTGAGGATCTGATTGATTATCTCAGTCTGTCTATTTGTCTCTAGGTGATAAGCCGAACTGAAGTTTAACTATGTCCCCATCACATGCTGTAATGAAGTCCAAAGAGTTGAGGTGAACATTGGATCCCTGTCAAAAATAATCTGACGTGGAATACCATGTAGCCTCACTATGTCCTCCATGAACACTCTAGCTATAGACGATGCATTATAGGAAGAGCGCATAGGTGAGAAGTGTTCTACCTTCATCAACCTATCAACTGTCACCATAATCGCATCATGCCATCTCAAAGAGTTGGGTAAACCAGCAATGAAATCTAATGAGATTATATCCCACTTCCACTTTGGTACTAAACGTAGTTGCAAAATCCCTGCTGGATGTTGGTGTTCAACCTTCACCCGCTGACACTCTAGACATCACAACACATAATCCACAATATCATGCTTCATTACTAGCCAAAAATACAATTGACACAAATCTGCATACATCTTCTTCACCCCTAGATGGGCTGAATAAGGTGCACAGTGTGTCTCACTCATAACCAAGGTGTGAAGATCACCTGATAAAGGAACATTTATGCATCCCATGTGCCTCAATATCCCATCTAGATCCAGAGAATATCTTGAGTTTCTACCCTCAAGAGGTCTGGCTACCTCTATCTTTGTCCTAACCTCCTGATACAAACTATCCGATGGAAGGGCAGAAAGAATCCGACTCCTCAAATCTACAACGAGAGTCAACTTAGATATCTCATGTCTTCATCTACTAAGTGCATCAGCTATAACATTCTCCTTTCCCTAGATATACTTCACTTGGAAGTCCTATTCATAGAGAAAATCCATCCAACGCCTTTGCCTAGCATTAAGGTTGGGTTGCGTGAAAATATATTGAAGGCTTCTATGATCACTGTGCAACTCAAACCTGTGTCCAAAAAGGAAATTTCTCCATCTCGTCAATGCATGAACAACTACTGCCAACTCAAGATCATGTGTAGGGTAGTTCAACTCATGATCCTTGAGCTTTCATGACTCATATATAATGACACGACCCTCTTGCATGAAAACTGCTCCTAATCCTTCCAAGGATGCATTTTTACAAACTACAAAGTCCCCAGTCGGATCAGGTATCACAAGTATTGGTGCACTGGTCAGCTTTTCCTTAAGATTTTGAAATGCTACCTTGCACTGCTTTGATCACACAAACCTTTTCCCTTTCCTTTGAAGGGAGTTGATAAGATACCCTATCCTCAAAAATCCCTACAAAAAACACCTGTAATAACCTGCTAGCCCCATAAAGCTACGTATCTCTGCCACATTTGTGGGCACAAACCAATCTAAGATCACTTGGATCTTTGCAGGATCCACTAAAATACCTTCCCCTAAGATCACATGACCAAGGTATTGGACCTCAGTCTTGAAGAATTCACACTTCGACAGGTTAGCATAAAGTTGATTATCCCATAAGCATTGTAATACCTGCCACAAATGTTTCTTATGCTCTTGCACTGTCCTAGAGTATATCAAAATGTCATCAAGGAACACAAGGACAAATCTGTCTAAGTACGTATGAAATACCCCATTCATTAGACTCATGAACATAGAGGGTGCATTCGTCAAACCAAATGGTACTAATATGAACTCATAGTGACCATATCACATTCAAAACGTCATCTTATGGATGTCTGAGTCGAAGATACGAAGCTGATGATATCTTGACTTAGGATCAATTTTTGAAAAGATTGTGGCACCCTTGATCTGATCGAATAGATCATCAATCCTAGGAAGCAGATATCGATTCCTGATAGTCACTTTTTTCAACTACCTGTAATCAATACATAACCAAAGTGAACCATCCTTCTTCTTCACAAAGATAACTAGTGCTCCCCATGGAGAAAAACTAGGGTGAATGAAGCCCTTTGCTAACAACTCCTCAAGTTACAAGCGAATCTCTTTTAGCTCTTGGGTGGCCATACAATAAGGAGCTTGTGAAATGGGTTCCGATCTAGGTACAAGGTCTATCTTGAAGTTTATGTCTCTCTGAGGTGGCATCCCTAGAATCTCGTCTAGAAAGACATCAGAATACTCTTGAAGAATGGGGTGACTATTGAGAGAGACTTTCTCTTCTCCATCTCCTAAATCCAAATCATCCACTGTAATAGTGAATAACTAAAAACCCTGATGCACACACCTTCTCAACTGCATAGATGAGATGACTCTCAAGGAAATCGGCCTCTAAACTCCCACTATCTCTACCTCTCTGCCAGATGCCTCAATGCATCGAATTGACTTACATCAACAATCTATGACTGCATTATGCGCCTCTAACCAATCCATCCCTATGACAACATCATAAGAACCCAATGGAATGACTCAGACGTCCATTGTAGTATGGAGAGGTCCAATGTCCAATCTACACTGGTACAAGGGAATGAGATGTGAATTTTGCACCTGAGGCTAACTCAACTTGCCTTACTACCCCCCAGTCTACATCACATCATGAGGAAATAAGAAATGAAAGAGTCTACCACTCTAGAATCAAACAAAATGGTAACTGGGTTACCCAGCAACATACCAAATTTCTTGACGATGGTTCCCTGATGTTCTTCCTGGCGATTATCAACCGCTGTGAAAACACAATGCCCACTGCCTACATCCCCAACTATCGGCTCAGATGCCACTGGTCCCTGTGAAAATCTAGATGTGCCCCTATTAGGACACATTCTAGCTATATGATCATGATGGCCACATGCGAAACATCCAGTACCTCTGCCATATCCCCTTCCTCTAAGTGGTGCACTAGAATATTGCGTGCTACCCCTGAAAGTGGATTGAGAACTCTGCGCTGGCTACTCAAAGCTAAAGCATTTCATATGCCTCTAGTTCCTGCCCCCTACCTCTATTGGAAACCTTTATGTTTCCCCTGTAAAACGTGCTGCTGCTGACCACTTTGTGAAGGTCCTTGTTGAGCCCTGGAAGGTGTACCTCCCTGAGTTGGACCTCCTCATGCACTAGACCCTGCTACAAAACTGCTACTGATCTGAACACCTATATGGCCTCCTAGTGCCATGGCCAGATTATCCTCTACTGGACATTCTTTCTCCACCGTTGTCTCCATGGTTTTGGGTTTGAAAACCCTCACACCTCCACTAAGATGAGCATTCAAGGCCCTAACAAAGTGGTGAACCAACATCCCCTCATCATCTCCTATACCTACAAATTGCTTGAGCTCGTAGAAGCGTTGCTCATACTGCTCAATTGTCAAGGCTAACTGACGCAAGGTGTGAAACTCATCGCCTTGACAATCACATCAGTGATCGGATAGGAAACGAGCTCTGAATCACTCTAGAAAAATATCCCAAGACATTGAGTTAATATCTATATGGAGCTTCTACTCCTCCAGCCTCCACCATGTGGATGCAAACCCTCACAGATGCATGATGGTGCACTACGCTTTGGTATTGTTTTCGTAAGGGTGCATAGCAAAGCACCTATTGAGGTCTATAAGCCAAGTCTCAGCCTCTAACCCAGTGCCTACTCCATCATACAATGGTGGTCGTACCTTGAGTAAATATCTCATATGCACCTCTAACTGAGATGGAACTTCCCTCTCACCAGGATTACCCTGAATCTCGGCCTGCCTCTGACTAAGGAGTGCCAATTCCTCGTCAAGTGCTCTAAGTGCAACCTCGATCCCTAGAGGATTCTAATGTCAGTCACTACCCCCTGGGGCATTCTGCAATGCCTGATGTTCCTCCCAATGTAGAATAAGTGAAACATGAGGAGGAGAATCATGCTGAATCCCATCACAACCACCTACATGGCCACGTTCTCACCCTCTATCTCTTCCATGTCTTGGAGGCATAATCCTGCATAGACACACCAAGGTATTAGGTAAGGTACACAACTAAAAGCTTAATGGGTTCATCATAATCCCAGAGTACCCAGTGTTTAAACTCAGCCTCTGATACCATGTGTGACGCCCCACCATGTAACCCTAGAGGAAGTTGCAATTAACTACTCAAACGCACAATTTTTTTTTTTTAAAGTACAATTAACTTTCAAGTTCACTACCCATTACCAACAACCTCTAAGGTTACGAGACTGAAATTACTTTAAAACCCATATATACAACATAATTGAATCCATAACATTTATCTATTTAAGAATTTAAGAACAAATACATTCCATTCATGATAATTTACATCATAACAATAAGAGATACAATAAGATTTCAAATAAAAATAATTTAACAAGAAGATTACATCTCTCATTCCCTGAATGAGGTAGAACCAATAAGAGTGATTAAAAATTAAATTCTTCCACCTTCATTACAAATGAGGGGTAATAAATTACATGAATCAAATGAAATGAATATAAGCATGTAAAGTAACTAGATCCCATGATCTCTCCAACTGGAAATATTGTCAACATGAACAAGAAGAAAACCCAATGGAATAAGGTGCATGTTCCACCCAGCCAAGTGGTACCCAAAGGCCCACCCCCCATGCTAGGAGATAGTAACAAGAATTCCTATATAAGACCATCTACCTCTAGACACAGGCTAAAACATAACTGAACTAAATCAAATACAAATACAACACTAACACAATGGTTACATTGCTTCCAGAGTTAATTAAATAATTGCATCACTGTTACAAACATACTATTGACTTAGGATAAGTTTCATCACAATGCTACATGGGATATCCTGGTAAGTCTTCTTAGGCCCCGACCCCCATCTTGGGATCTCCTAGAAACCTCTAACGACTCCCAACCCCTTATGTAAACCAATGTGAAATCAGTTATCTCTCATAGAGACAAGTTAATGATCTTTCCATTCTAGGCCTTCTCATCCCATCCCAAATCTATATAAGCCCTTGCGTCCATGAGCGAGGCACAATTACTCTTATTAAGTGTTTGATACTACCTATTCTTCTAATAAGTTTATTTATATTATCATTGGATTAACTAACTCACAATGAGTTACCCTAGCATCGCTTTGTGTGTCGGCCCTCATTGCAAGCCACTCCTCTAAGACAACACGTGGAACAACTCCACAACCCAAGGGTAAACTAGTGTGACTCAAGGATATTAAATCCTTATCCAAAACATGAAGGCAACACATTCCCATTCGTGGTAACCGGGTAATTAATTGGATACAACTATACACACTACCCAAAGTAATTCAAAGGTTGAATTTCATAATACGATAACCCAAAGATTTAAAAAAACCCATATGGAAGACTTATTAACGCTTCTAAACAATTTCCCCCAAAACGAAAAATAGAAGAAATTTACATTGAAAAGAGCAATTTAAACATGAATTAAATCTACTTTTGGATTTCCTAAATCCACTTCCCTTAGTAAAATTCAGTAGTTTATTGCCTTAATAAAAATAATTTACTAATGTCTCTTTCAGACAAAGGAGGGAATTAAAATATGATTTCAATTCATTAATTGCTTTTAAATAATAATTAAAAAAAAACATTTACTTCTTCTATTCAGAACATATCATTTTAAAAATAACCATTTCTTCTTTCCAAAATAAATCATTTTTAAATTCAACATTTCTTCTATTGAACATGTTATTTAAAAAAATACTCTAATTTTGCATTTAAACATGCAACTATTTAAAACATCAATTAAAATATATATATTTAAAATCTTATTATAAAATTTTCCAAATAAATAATATAATAATATATATAAACATATATACATAAATATACATATAAGTATATATCATTACATACTTATATATATACATATATATATATATTATATATATATTTTAATATTATAAAAAATATAATATAAAATATTATATTTTTTTAAAAATGCGAATTTCAAAAAAACCAAAGGCGAAGGGTTTTTTTTTTTTTTGGGTGAGGACGGGGGGGTGGGGGGGCACATATTTGGGGGCAACTGTGTTTAACACATCTGACCCCATTGATGTGGGCGCGGTTGTGTTAACCACAGTCGACTCCCATACTTGGTGGTGCGGTTGTGTTTACACAACCAACCCACCAAGTATGTAGGCGCGGCCGTGGGTGGGGTGCATTGGGCACGGTTCCCTCACAGTGCCTCCCATGGGGGCAGCTGTGGGGTGAGCCCCCAGCGACCCCCCCAACACAAAAATTCCATTTTTTTATACTTAAAATAAAAAAAAACGGCCTACGGATTTCGAAATCCGATTTTTTTTTTAACAAGGTTTTATTTTTAATTTGAACAACCATCTATAAAATGAAAATAAATAAATAAATAAATATATGTATATATATATATATATATATATATATATATATATATATATATATTTCAATATATATATAAATACATATATAGATATATATACAAATTTAATACAAATTAAAAAAAATTAGTAGTGAAAATAATTCCCAGAATGATCATTTACAACCATTTATCAAAAACATTTTTGAGAAAACCATTTAAATACAAATGTTTTTCTAATTTCTTTTCCCAATAATTAATATAAAAGAGAAAGAACAATGAATCTTTTCTTCTTTTCAATTTACACCAAAATTCATTTTGCAAACAACATATCAAAACTATGATTTTCTCCAAAAATAAAATTAATTTAAACAACATGAACCTGGTTTCCAAAAGCTTGAGAGGATGCCAAATGGTGCAATGATCCTTTCACAAATTCCAGCTCCTTCCAAGAAAATCAATAAAGCTTCTCCACAATCCAAAATCCAAAACCCAAAACCAGAATCCTTCTCCTTTTTCCTTTTTTTTTTTTCTTTTCTTTCAATTTTCATGGTTAAAGCCAAAAAACTCCATGAAAATAAAATATCTCTTTCAACCACCAACATAAATTTTTGAAAAACAAAAACAAAAAATATCTTCAATTTCTTTTTTTTGCATTCAAATCCACCAAAAATGCAAATTAAAATATCTATCAATTCTAAAACTAAATGAATTCAATTCAATTAATCTATTTAATTCAATAAAATAAATATAATCCAAAGATTAAATTATTTTACTAATTAAATTAAATTAATTATTTAATTAAATAATATCTTCTAACATAATAAACCAGATTAATTTAATAAACAACTTAAATACTTAATGCCATTTATTTACCTTTTTCAACTTGCAATTAAATAATATCAATGTGAAATTGAATAACATTAAAACAATTGTACCAGACTTAAAACCAATGACACACTATGATCAGGGTGATGAATTGATATGAAAAACCTAGCTACTATCTCCCAATCAAATACCGCTGGGCAATGGACATGCTCAAAACTATGAAACTAGGTGGAGTCGATGTCATGTACATGTAAACCTGCAAACAAAGCATATATCGAATATGCATATAAATCATAATAAAACACACCATGAAGAGTAAATCGCGGAATCATAGGGTGCTCACAAACAAGTGGTGCAATTTCATCCCCTTCACCAATAGAGTGTTACAAAACTGACAAATCTAACATCAATAATCTAATCAAAGGCATAAAACAACATTAATTCAAATATTCTCTATGCTAATCTAAAGCATGCCATAATGATACCATTAGAATAAAATGCCATAATATCAAAATATAACATTACATCACATTACAGTTAGCGATCAAATAGTAACCGAGCACCATAGTCAAAGTACTAACAAAAAACAAAACATAACGAAGAAGAGCACTGCCCGATCAAAAGGGAAAAATGGAGGGGTGCTACACTTCTTGAACACAGTGTTGAAAGAGGAAGTGTATGTGGAACAACCACCTAGCTATGAAGTCCCAGGGCAAGAGGACAAGGTATATAGGCTCTGGAAAGCTCTCTATGAGCTGAAACAAGCAGCAAGGGCATGGTACAACAAAATAGACTCCTACTTGTTGAGAAATGGCTTTAGCAAAAGTAGCAGTGAGCCCACACTCTACATTAAAGTAGCACAACGTGATATTATGATCACTATTTTGTATGTAGATGATCTGATTTTTATTGGAAATAGTGACAACTTCGTTGCTAATTTCAAAGAGGTGATGAATAATGAGTTCAAGATGATAGACTTAGGTTTGCTGAAATATTTTCTTGGGATTGGAGTGTAGAAAAGTAAGCATGGCATATTTGTTTCAGAATATAACTATGCCAAATATATTTTAAAGAGGTTTGAAATGTAGAACAAAAAACCTACAACAACATGAACAACAATAGGTCTGAAACTGCGCAAAGAAGACAACAACAATGATGTGAACCCAACCCTCTACAAGAGCATGGTGGGAAGTTTGATGTATTTTACATCAACTAGGCTTGATTTAATGTATGCAATAAGCCTAATTTCTAGGTTCATGGAGAAACCTAAGGAGATACATTGGCAAGCAGTAAAGAGGATCTTGAGGTATGTTAATGGAATAACAAGTTATGGCATCATGTATGGTGCATCTAATGAGTTCAAATTGGATGGTTTCATGGATAGTAATTGGGTAGGAATTGTAGATGATAGTAAGAGCACATCTAGATATGTGTTCCATATGGGATTAGGTTGAATCTCAGGGGTATTGAAGAATCAGCCCATTGTCTCTCTCAGTACAACAAAATTTGAAGACATAGCAAAAAATGCAATACCATGTCAGGCTATTTGGTTGAGAAGGATACTTGAAAAATTGAAGAAACAACAAGAAGACAACACAATCATACATTGTGAAAATGTGTCCTCAATAGCTTTGACAAAGAATCCAATCTTCCATGGATGCAACAATACATCGAGTTCCGATATCATTTCATAAGGGAGTTGGTGGAACAAGGTGAGATTGAATTGTAGTATTGCAGATCTGAAGAACAACTTGCTGACATCTTCACCAAGGCATTGCCAAAGGATATTTTTGAACACCTAAGAGATAGGTTTGGCATTGTGGACAACTTCAGAGATCATCTCTTAAAGGAAACTGTGAAATGATCCTTGACTTTAGATTAAGGGGGAGTGTTGGAAATGTTTTAATCTCAAGTTAGACCTCTATCACCTATCCCCATGTATGATTTCTTGCAGCCTATTTGACCTGACATAATTTAATGTGGTAGATAATTTTGAATATAATATTGAAGCACTCCTTTTTTGAGCTTGTAGTTTTCAAACAAGACAAAAAGGAATGCAACCGTTGGTTTTTAGTAGTTAGTTTTATTTTTGTATTGATGTGTGAAGACCCTACAACAACAGAAGTAATGTTCAATACATAACAAGGAGATAGAAAAAGGGAATGTTTATTAGACACAATAGTTTAACAACAACAACTTCAATACTACAGTAAGCAACAACATAGGTGTGTGTGCAACACCATTGTATTGGACAATAGTCCAAATCTAATTTGGAATATTTTGTATTGTAACACAGAGCATGTACTCTGTATTTTGGTAATTTTGGAAGAAAGGGAATATATGAAAATGAATGCATGGATATTAATTTTTTTTTGTGTCATACTTTGCTATCTCTACACTGTCTTGTGTATTTTTCTTGTTCTTTCCTTCATTTTGTCACAACACAACATCTGTGCTTTTTTTTTTTGTTGCACCCCTTCCTACCAGCAAAGAGAAGCATAAAGTTTACAACATCCACTATAATTTATATTATTTGACAGATTCTCTCCAATATTTTTTTACATGTAACTTTGTATGTAGCCTCATAAGAACCTATGGAAAAGCCAATTTTTTCATTTCTTATAGTTGCAATATACTCCATAACACTTATATAGCCTTAGAAGAACTTGTCCCAAAGCCAAATTTTACATATTTCATAGTTATAATTTATTAAAGATAATTTTTAATGGATCGGTTAGGATCTGAATCTAGGACCTCCCATTTTCTATTGAGGTGCTCTACCACTGAGCTAATGACCCTCTTGGCGACTAATTCATCTTTTATTTGGGTGTGGCTCATTTTCCAATAAACCCTTTGAGCTATGCTACAGGTGCTCAGGGATCCTAGTTAGGCTTGGGCCTGCTGACTTGGGCTTTGATATCAAGTTAAACTTTTCATGAATCATGTAGTAGTTGAACCTAAGACGTCTCATTTGTTGCTTAGGTTCTCTACCACTGAGCTATTAGATCTCTTGATGACCAATCTGTCTTTGATTTGGATGTGACTAATTTTCCAACATAAACCGATCTCTAAATAAAAACTTAATTTCTAATTCAAGTAGCAACTGAAGTGGCTTTTGTATTGTTTAGATGGCTTTGAAATGGTGTATTATAAAATGGATAGAAGAACCTGATAAGGAAGCTAGGAAAGCTTGAGACTGAAACCTTATCCATCCCTTAGCTTTAAAGAATGATTTTATAGCCTGCTATAATGAAGTTGTTTTGCAAGTTGGTAACCCTTTAACTCTTGTATGGAGATGCTTTAGAGTTTCCTTTCATTTTTTAAATGCTCTTGGAAATATTAGAGTCCAATAGATGCATTAATGTGATATATAGACATTCTTATAATTTCATTTCTTCATTCTCTCAATCCCTTGTTTTCCTCATTTATTCCTTTTAGGTATAGGAAGATGGGCTGCTATAGTTAAGTAGTTCTATTATAGATGGTAAACTAGGTTTTTCATAATCTTATAGATGCATTTGGGGTATTTTCTCACAAATACTATGTTCATATGTGGAATAGCTATTTATATCTTGTAATATGCTTCATTAGTATGATGATCTGTCTTGGTTAGAAAATGTTGATTTCTCTAAAAGATTTGATTTTGAGCTAGTTAAACTTGGGACACAATGCTTCCTTAAAACTTATTAGGGACCTACTTTTAAAATATGATTTGCTAGTAGGGAGGAGTTTTGAAAGCAATCTCACCCTTCAATAGAAAATTTGAGGAATGCAGACAACTTGAGTGACCTTTAATGCTTAAGAAATGTAAGTCAAAATCTTTCCTACTAACATTTGGGTGCGTTGTGCAACTTTAAAAGTTTGAGCTTATACTCTATCAAAACAAATTTATTAAGAGATTATTACATAATAAAATTACTATTAATGTGGGTGTGTAAATATATCATATAATGATGTAAACAAATTATGGAAATAATATTGCACCACAGGTGATGGATGAATAGTATTGCAAAGCATAAAATAATGTAAAACACTTTAAAAGAAACTTGGGACACACATCAAATCATAGCTTGGTCTGGGAATAATGCACCAGCTATTGGCAAGATGATGAAGGGATGTTACAAGTGGGTGATCCAAATTGTGTATGGAAGTATTTAGTTGTAGCATTTAGGAGGTTACAGTATGTTTATTAAAGGTTCACACCAACCATTTATCTTATGACGTCAAGGTTGTTATTTAAGCCATTTTGTGTGTTCTTTTCTCACTACATGTTGTCAATGGGAATGCTAATGTAGTTTAAGTTGGTTTTCATTAGACATTTTAATTTTGAGTTATACTAAAATAGAGTTTTCTTCAATCTAAATGTAAGCTTAGTGGATGCCAAATGTTTTATCTATATTTACATTAGTTGATTAGAAATTTTTTTCAATAAAAATAATATTTTTTTATAAAAAATAAGAAGTTACTAATCTAATAATATATTTTGTAGTTTCATTTATTTTTAACTCTTTTAACTAATATATAAAAATTTGTATTGCATTTGAGAAATATCTATAATAAGCTTTCTAAATATTTCAAATTATTTAATTACAAATTTGGAATGTTTTTCTTGTAACCCTACATTGGATACACTCCCCATGATAAATGATATAGTGTAGACCTAGGAATTTGGATACAACCCAAATATGAGCTCCTATGAAGTTAATTCTAGATACTATATCCAATAGGTCTATCTAGATGGGAGAAGGGAAGAATCTAGTAACTCTATTGTTAGTCTCTTAATTCATTTGTTCAATGGAAGCCATTGGAGTAGGTTGTTGTAGGATTGAAAATGGAGGTTGCTTGTCAGAAACTAAAAATGGTGAAACATTTTTAGCATGCTCGATAATGTTTCTTGTACAATGATGCATATTCTAGTTGGTTTTAGATGTGGGAGAAGGGTTCTTATGTCAAGGTCAAATCCTATTTTAATATATTTTCTTACTATTATGTATGTACTAAAATCGATAGGAATCTCAATTCAGTGGTTGTCATTTCCCTACTAGCTTCTGCGATGATGGAAAAAAGTGTGAAGGTACTTTATTCACTCCCTATTTTTAGAGATATGAAAACTTATTGTATGATTTTTAGTGCACATTTTCTTGGGTTCCAAGTAATGGTACTGAAGATTTTAGTTTAGATTGATATAAAGTGTTTCTCTATTATAATCTTGGATGTACACAATTTAGGTTTAGTTTCATTGGTGTATTCAAGGGTGATGCTACAAAGTTGGTTTACAATTTCTGGGAGATTCTATTTTTTGCTGAAATCACATATTTTTATAAAATATAATGATTTAAGCCTTAAAAAGTTTCATTTTAAGGATTTCAATTAAAGAGGGTTTGATCAAACCCCCTTTGATATAACCCCACTGGTTTTAAACCATACCTACAACGGATTCTCCTTTACACCTATCAAAATGCTGATAAAAAATCACTTTTGATTTACCTTTTGGGGGATAAAATTAATTCATTTAAAATTCATTTCAAATGATCATGGTAGTCCTCAAAACAAGCTATCCAACGAATATAATTTTAATATGTTTTGGTTTTATTTTGTATGTGTTTTTTTAGGTTTATTAAACATAGGGTTTTTACCAAAAATTAAGCTCTCTATTCTACACATGTGGAAAAATAGCATATTATCAAAATAAAATTTTAAAAAATATGTTCAGGTTGGGTATTGATGTCCTTGATCCATTAAAAAAAATTTGAATTTCGATACATACAGAAAAATTTATGTTGTATACAGTCCGCCTATGTTTCAATTGTAATTGGTTTGACTTTAAAACTTGATTAAGGAAAAAATATTTAATAAAACACTATGAAACCAAATGAAAGTGCTAGATATCATAGTTAAAAATCTAAATTCAAAAAATTTAGAATTTTATCCTTCATAAAAAAAAAATTATGTTGTATACGGTGAGCGTCACTCCTTAAAAATGTTGTTTTAAAAAAAATAGTTTTCGAAGGAGATGGAAAAAGAAGTGCAATCTGATTCCAAAATTTTTGAAAAAATATATTTAGAAACTATATACAAATCACTAGTTTGCATCATCTTCAAATTCCTCATGGTTTAGCCGCTATAGGAGCCCGAAAGTGAAGATTTAGATAAAAAATATTTAGTTTAGTGTCCAGTTTGCCCAAAAATTGTAAATCAGTATTCTGGGATCACCCTCAATCTTTCCTTTTACCATTTTATAGATATTGATGAATTCCAATAAGAATCTACTTGTCAGTGCAATGATTGTAAATGCAAGAATAAATGGGGAGGATTTGATTGAAAATGTAAGGGAGGTCTTCTATACTTTCAAGAACAAGATACATTCATTGGTGAGATATTGGTGCTTTAGGGTTCTCTCAAAAGAACTCAATATTATGATATATGTTGTCTCTCTTTTCATAAAAGGGAGACATCCTTTTACCTATACATCAAGGGAAAAAGGTTCCTTACTATACATTTATTGTATATTTGTTTTAAGGGTTTCTTTATAATTCATTTACTCAATACTAGCTTTGTACTTAAGGATAATTTTTTAATTCTTTTTTCTTCCTTTGTTTTAAGTTATCAAATGACTTTAAATTTTCTACATTTTGTTTTGTTTTGTGTGTGGTATAATATGCAAGTAAAAATGTTTCAAGATTTGGTTGGTTGTTGACTAGTTTGTTCTTGGTACTCATTCTAGTAGGCTTAGTGGGTATTGTTGTTGTTGGTTATGTGTTTTATAAGTATAGACTTTTGGTAAGTTCCTTAAATTTAAGACTTTAAACATTAATTATTTCCATTTACCCTTTTATTTTAGTTATCTCTACATCTTAATCTTGTAATATGTCAAAACATTTAAATATTTTGCATTCATACATGGATACTAAAATCATGGCTACCATGTCCCAATATATGCCATTGGACAATCAAAATGTGGCTCACCAACCTCTACAACAAAATTTAGTATGAAACTTGGTCTTCCCCCTTGATGATCTTTGATACAACCTATATTCTCATGTGTTATATTCACTAGGTGTTTTCCCTAAAGCTAGAGGATTTCAAATTTCATGGATTTTCAAATATCAAGATTGTTTGTGTTATATAGAAAGTGATGTTTTTTTCTTGTTTAGAATTCAAGAAATTTTTAATCAAATTAATCTAGATATTTTTTTTCATTCATTTTGGTGCCTATTTATATACCTCTACCATCTTTTCTCATTGTCTCTCTTGAACATATAGGGAAGAGCACTTCATTCAATTGAGAGAGGATATGGAACTGACATGGGAGTGATGTTTTATTTGTTAGAAATTAGTTCTTAACATAAATTAGTTAATAATAAATAAATTAACATTTTGTTGTTAATTTAATAAATAGATTAACATGCTATTGTTAATTTATCAAATAATGGCCTTATAAAGGCAATATTATGTAATAGATTTTTAGTGTAACGTGAATGATTGAATTTTGATTTGAGAGAAATCTCATTTTTTCTCTCATTTCAATTTGGTATCAGAGTGGATTTATTCTTGGACCTCTCTCTATTCTCTCTCCATTCATTTGTTTGTTCTCATAGCGGTGTTTACAATGGTACTACAGTGAAGACCACATGCAACTGCTATTATTTTCTACCATTCTTGCATTTGTCAACAGGTGAGAAATGTAGACCATATGGAAAACCTTATTTGACTCCATCATTCATTTGCATTTCTTCTCTTTCTCTCCACCATGTTCATTTTTTCCATTGTTTAACACTTCTCTATGTTCATCATTGCCATTCCAAAAAAAAATCAAAAATGAATATTTAGTTTTCTAGTTGCTTTCTAATTTATTTTAAAAATAAATATTTAGTTTTTTGGTTGTTGTCCTAAAAAATCCTATATAAGTTTCTATTTGGTTGCCCTGAACCATTAAATCTGCTAATGGTTTCTAGAGATAAGGTTTGAATATTTATATATAAAAAAGAGCAGTTAGTATGCAAACTTGTGCGATTTATTGCTAATTATTATCTATTGAACATTTTTTTCTGAAACTTCATTAACGAAAATTTAACAAGAGGAGTATTTGTGAATGGCTATGTGATTTTTATTATCACATATTGTTTCTGACATCCTATTACATGTATATTATCTATTGCTTGGTGAAATTTTGGGCCTGGCATATGCATATTCCAAATTCTTATTGGCATGGGATCATTCAATGGTCATACTACCGAAGACGAAAGGCTATCATCACACACTCGATATTAACTTGTATTTCCTTCCTTTGTTTGCTATTGTGTTATTCGTAATTATCACCAATGTTGACATCGACTACACTTGAATCAACATATTCTCTATATGGTCACATATGAGAACCACACTATATCCTAGAGAACCTTCATCAGAACGTTAATAACCTGCCACAATATCTATGTACCATTTAAGCATAAAAGGAGATGGGACTAAGATTGGGTGTTTGTTATTGTGTTATCATCTTTTCAGGCATATTGGGCTCATTGTGAAGTGACGAGAGTAACAGAGGATGACATGACATGCTAATATTTTCAATAGAATGATTTCACCCTCTTCCAATCAAATAGGTAGAAACCAACATTCAAGATTTTTTTCATTGAAGGGGGCAGATTTAAAAGATGAAGGAAAAAACCAAAGCTGACCATCGATATGTTACAACACCGAATAAAAGGTTCCTATGTTAGTACTAAAGGGGGGTGTTAGGAATTAGTGCTTAAAATAAATTAGTTAATAATAAATAAATTAACATGTTATTGTTAATTTATTAAATAATGGGCTTATAAAGGCAATATTATGTAATACATTTTTAGTGTAATGTGAATGGCCGAATTTTGATTCGAGAGCAATCTCCTTTTTTCTCTCTCATTTCAATATTATTTACCAGTGATTTTTCTCTGCTACCTTGTTTAGCACTCAATCAAAATTTGATTAGTTATTTATCTTCTATGGATGCATTCATTCATATGGTTATTCACTACTATTCTATTTCCCTTACCAATGAATGTGTTCCAACCTTTTAAATCAAATGTACAGAGAGTTATGACAAATGATCAGGCATAAACTATTGTTTATAATTATAGTTGATGCTCATATCAAGACATCTAGTTTTAATGTATATATATATATATATATATATATGATAATCTAATCATGCATAATCAAACACATTTGGAAAATAAAGTTACTAATGAGATTAAAGAATTGCTTGGGTGTGTGAGAGAGATGTTGATCAATTAGAGTAGTTCAAAGGTCACTTGCAACCAAAAGAATCTTTTCCATGAGAGAATTAATGAAAATGTTATTTAAACGAAGAAAATAGATGACCCTATGTCCTAAGTGCTTAGAATAATAGGGTTCAAGGCTTTTTTCTAAGGTTTCATTAAGATGGAGATCAACAAGGTGTATAGATTTACTTTCAACCATGAAGGTGAGCCAATTAGACTTGGATTTGCATCTTTAAGGGATGGGAAATGAACTAGAATTGATCATCTATGATTAACTTGATTAGACTATATGACCTAATATGAAAAATACAATAATCTGATAATAAATAGACTAAAATAATAACTTGTAGGCAGATTTGAGAAGTACGGAGGATTGTGTACCTATCCTGAAAAGTTGGTTTTGATCATTGTAGGAGGAAAGAGCTGCCCTAGCGCATATGGGTCCTTTTATGTCTCTTCTACTTTATTTTTGAGGTCCTATGATGATAAATTTGAACTTTTGATTTTCAATTGTGAAGTTGTCGAAGCACTATTAGATAATTTTGTAGGTGAGTTTCCATGATTTGACAAGATGTAGGGATTCAAATGCAATAATGATTTTTTTCTCTCAAAGCTCCCTTCAATCCTCTTCAATCCTAAAATATACACATTCACAAAGAGAGAAAATGTAGGGCCATTTTAGGGGATTTCCATAGTCAAACCTTGTGTTAGTGTTTCCACTTCCATAATAGAAATGTCAATAATAAAATGATAATGGAAAGGAAGGAATGACATATAGTAAAATGATAATGGAAAGGAAGGAGTGATGAAATCACAAAGCATTACAACTTACCACCCTTCAATGGAATCCTTGAAGGACTGAATTTATACACATCACTTCAAGGTCTTGGATCTTGTTTTCTTCATTGCTTGAATGCTTTGGAGATCTACAAAAGTAGCCTTCATAAAAAATGATAACATGAACACATAAACTCACATAAGATTTGACATGATGTTAGGATCTTAAATTGTTACAATAAAGCTTTGAAATGCTACCCTTGACTTTTTGATAGTGATCTTGATCATAAGTTCACCAATATTTTTCTTAAATATCTTCACTTAGTTTTCAAATGATGCAATGGTGATGTATTTATAGGAATTTCTCTAATTTATTGAGAAGTAAATCCTGATAGTCAACATTTTCAATTTGAATTTTTAATGCTAAGATGTCAACTCCAACATATCCAAAATTGGTCCCCTAAAAAATAGGGGGGACCCTTATGCCATAGGGTGAATGAGTATGGCCCTATTTTCTATGACATTAAGTGGCAAGGGAAAAATAATAACCAGATGTAATTTTTTAATGCTTGCAATTTCTCAGAAAGTGGTACAAATGGGTTTTAGAATTCATAATTTAGGAAATTAGGGACTCAAGGGTAAGTGTAGAAAGATGGGTCACAATTCTATGGCCAAATTTTTAAATTTGTTTTGAAAGCTCATAATGTGAATGCATTAGAATGTGCTCGCATTATGGATTGGTGTGTCGAGCCTGAGGCTCAGTCACAATGAGCCCATAGCGTGAGCACATTATAACACACTCGCTTTATGACTTATTAAAATCAAAAGAAAAAGAAATCAAATTCTAGGAGGAGGAATTTTGGAAAATTCTTCATCAACAGTTGTTGTTTCATCACTAGGATGCCATCACGTTGACGAGGAGATTTGAGAGGTAAGGATCTTATTTGTTTTTTGTTTTGAATTTGTTAGTTTTAGTTTTTTTTTTAATTTGTAGGATATGTTAATCATCCTGCAAACCCTCCTCAAAATATTGAACAAGCACAACAACAACAAGAGGAACAAAATCCTCAACAACCACAACAAGAAGAAGAACACCAAAATCCTCAAGTTAATCAACCACAACCTCAATCTCAACCACCAATCCCTCAACATCCTCCTGACACTCACCAAAACTTAATGAGTGAAATTAAGAACAATAAAACAAAACTTGAGGATTTAATCAGGAGGTTGAACGATCCAAATGATTCAACCATGAAAAGAATGACCCTGTAATTTTAATTGAAAGAAATTTTAAAAAATGTAGATTGAATTTGCAAACAATTAATTGGTTGGCAAGATAGGAGGCAGGCAACCAAGGCTTATTACGAAGATAAATTATCATATAAAGTAGTAAAAGACTTAAAAATTACAAAGGTGATTTGTTCTCATTATTCACTAACCAACACACAAATGCAAATCTTAGCCTCAATACAAAGAGGTTTCCTATTCATTGGTGCCACCACCAACAAATTAGGAACTTTTTTTGGGATAGGTGGTACATGGTTTTTGATTTTCCACCATGCAACAATTGTGAAGTCCCATAGTATTTCCTTAGGAAACTATATTGTGATTTCATCTTGAATAAAATCCCAAATTATTTTGATATGAGGGACTTCTATGGGAGAGGTGGGGGGTCAGAAAAAGATAGACCTGGTGCATAGTCAGATCCTATGTGACAAGGGAGACAACCCATCGCTAGGTCACCTCATGAGCACATTGTTATCTCTTCCACCATGAAGGAGAGTGTCGACATAGAGACTTTTCAGCCATCAAATCTTTGACCCAAAGTGTCATCCAACATGCTAGCCCTATTCTACAATGTCATCTAGGGGAGTCTTCGAGTGGTGGGATTTGATCCCATTTATGTCAATCTTGTGGGGCAACTTGTTCATATGACCCCATCGACACTTAGGAGGCTAGTAGGTAGGATCCATCTGCAACTATGGAGATGGAAAGGGTAGTTGATATTTTGCATGAGGCCTATGGTATTGATACTCAGGTAAAAGTTAGCATGTTCATTGAGTTTAATCTATTACATTTCAATTTTGAAATGCAAGATTAACTAATTTAGTTTTATGATTTTAATAAAATTGTAGGGTCACATTGTTGATATTGGAAACACCGGCCCTACACTTGCTCATTTCTCCATTGCACCTACCATTGAGGTATTTAACTAGTAAACAATTATAAATTTATTACATGTTAATAGCATTGTTTTATGAATGGTATTTAAATATGTGATTTTGGATGTTGAATAGGCTAATATTAGAGGTTTCACGGGAACACCTCTTAGTGTCAGTGGGTTTAGTCAAACCTTCATGCATGTAATACAATAATGATTTTAACTAATGAATTGTACTTAATATATTTGTCTTCATAGTTTATATTTGTATCGTTGATTGCATTGCATTGAAAACATTTCAAACTCAAAGCATTAGTTCACATTCCATAACTAATAACTAGATGTTGATAGATGAAAAAATTTCAACTACAATATAGTTGTTTAGAAAGTCAGCATAAATAGTGATGCAATTACTTCACATATCATAAGTAATAAGTAGGAGAATCTTCCAATTTCATTTGCTTGTCATGGCATTCCATGAGACAACTTTTTATTGAGGCATATTTTCAAACAGTTCACTGCCTTGTCTATGCTATGGATCCTTGGAAGGAATAAATGTAAGAATAATAGTAAGCAATAGCATAGACAAGGCAACGAGTTGTTTGAAAAAATTCCTCAAAGAAATGTGGTCTCATGGTGATTTCCATCACCATAAGACCCAATTTCTTTGAGGCACTTTTTCAAACAGCTCACTGCCTTTTCTATGCTACCACATGTCCCATAAATTTCTACCAAAGCATTGTATGAAACAGTTCATTTCCTCACTACTATGGTTAAAAGCTTAAAAAGGGTGATTTCCAAAAAACTATGGATGCTTGGAAAAAATTATATCAAAGCATAATAGTAAGCAATAGAATAGACAAGGAAATGAGTAGTTTGAAAAAATGCCTTGAAGAAATGCAGTCTCATGGTGATGGAATTCCATTCCATCACCATGAGACCACATTTCTCCGAGGCATTTCTTCAAAGAGCTGACCACCTTTTCTATGATACGACATTTCCCATACATGTGTACCAAAGCATTTTATAAAACTACTCACTTCCTTGTTGCTATGGCTAAAAACCTAAAATAGGTGCTTTCCAAAAAACTATGGATCGTTGGAAAAATTTCTATCAAAGCATAATAGTAAGCAATAATACCATAGAGAAGGAAATGAACTATTTTTAAAAATTCTTGGAAGAAATGCAATCTTATGGTGATGGAATGCCATGACGTGCATTTTTTTATAATGGAATTCCATCGCCATGAGACCTCATTTCTTTGAGATATTTTTTCAAATAGCTCACTACCTTCTCTATGCCACCATAGTTATCATACATTTCTATGAAAGCATTTTATCAAATAGTTCACTGACTTGCTACTATGGGTAAAATCCTAAAAACACGTGCTAATGAACAAGATATGGATAGGGAAAATAGTAAGAATGATAGTTAGAAATATTTAATTTAATAAGTACTCAAAATTTTGTTCATTGTAAGTCATGACATGGTTCACTATTGTAGTTTTAGTGATTGAATAGCTTGTTTTATTTTCATTGTTACAAGTGGAAACACCTTCGAATATTCAGAGGGAAATGTAGATTGACTTTTCATTTTCTATAGAATCCTCGATGGCTCTAACAGGGGAGGTATGAGGCAAATTACTAAATTTCAATTTACATTTGTTGTTATAGATGTTAGTTGGTGAAAAATAAAACCATTATTGATTCATAGTTTAATTTCTATTTGGATGGTTTACACAAGGCTTCAACATAGCTCAGCATGGGCATTTGAATATTTCCCTCGTGGAGAGTGATCATCAGATGGTGATAAGTGATTATTTTGTTAAATATATCATTTTTTTAATGTAATTTATATATATTAATGTCTTTACTTCTCATTGTAACAGATAAGACTTGACCAAGAACTAAACCATAGGAGGAACACTAGGAGCACTCCTTGACCATAGCATAAATGAGTGATAGACGTATTTCCATTCGATCGACAAGCAAAGGGAAATAGTTTATTTCAATTGGATGGAGAGCAATGACTTATGATTCGAGAGCCCTTTGTTGTATGCCTATATGTCATTTTTGTACATATTTTGTATTGGATATATTTGACATTGTATGACTATATGGCATTCTCCTAAGCCTGTATGGCTATTTTGTACCTATTTTTTATACTTATATCGACATATATTGATGTATGCCTAAATGGATATTTGGTTAATACAAATATTTTTTATCGATGGTGTCCATATTTGCATTATAAATCCATAGTTCAATAGATATGAGTTACGTGTATTCAAGTGTATACTTTACAAATTACGTGTTTTCATGTGTATACCTTGTATTCATGCTTATACTTTGTATTAATTTATGTATACTGTGTATTTTTGTGTATACTTCAAGGCTTACATGTTTTTGAGTACTTGTGCTTCCCTTATTCACATCTACATACTTGACTTATTCACATGTATACTTAATAATTGGTTAGGCTTTGCATTGATCATTATTGTCCTTCATAATTTGTCTTGAATATTAATTGATTGATGCTAAACAACTTCAATATTTCTAGGAACACTAGTAGAGTTACAAATTCCAAAATTGCAATGGGAGAGAAGTGATGCAAACCAGGGAGCCCTCCAATTACCAATCACAAAATTAATTAATTTCAACAAGCCTTCAATCTCCAAAACCCTAACTAAGGTGATTCCCTTAACAACTTCACTATTTGCCTTGTACATTTGTAGACCTAGTTTCTTGGACCTATCTCAGAACTCCACTCTCAAACCCATTAACCAATTATATACTAAAACACCCTTTAAGGCATACCAAAACATATCTCAAAATATCATATAACTCTTGTGGAACAAATCCCTCAAACTAATGCTTCTACGATGTCCCCTTAAGCCAAATAGGCCTAATTTACAAAGAAAATATCCTCTAAAAAATCTACCAACCCCAAATACCTATGGACAGTCACTTACTAGTCTATAAAACCACCAAATCTACAACTTTTAGCTAGTGAACTGCTCACTAAGTCCTCTTTATACAAAACCCTCATTTTTAGCAAGTTACAAAGGGGTTTACTGAAAAATCCCACTTCCCAACTTCTTTGCACTTCACCATTGAATCAAATGGCCTACACATGCTTAATTTATGACCAAAATTTTCTACCACAAGAGTTTTCCTCACCTACCCACCTTTAACCATCAAATTTCACTCAAAACATTCAAATTTGACAACTAGGGCATCATGCCCAAACCCCCAAATGACCTATCATGATCCCAAAACCATTCAATAAAATAAATACTACCATATTGGGCCCATTCCACTCAGATACAAGAGTTAAAGTTTGTGGAATGGGCCATAATCACATTTTAATGTCTTCAAAACCTTGAAATTGGAGTTTCAAACCCGCCTATAGGGAAAACTCAATAAGATTCTACAACCCCAATGGGAATGCCTCAAACTTAGTCAAAATGATAGATAGGACACTAAAACAACAATTCAAATCAATTTAGAGTCACCATCAAGCCGTACAGGCCATGCAACAAATTTCAAAATGAAAGTTGCACCACTTTGCAACTTTACACTACTTGCATTTGACACTTTTTCCATTAAGTGAAAACTAGACACCACGGGGAAACAACTCTGAGATAAAAAAAAAAATAAGACAGGTTATTGTAGAGGGTACCAATGCGATCCTGTAGGCTCAGATAGAGAGCTTGTAAGAATAATAGCTTTCGAGTAATAGCCCATCACAGATTGCTTCCCTTTTGCACTTTGGACCCTTAAGGGGTCGATCCGGTTGAACATAGCTCAAAGAGATTCCGCGTGTTTGGGTGCAAAAGGGGACCATTATTAGCATAAACATACTTATTCAGATGTGTTGGAACACTCTGTTTGGTCACACAATTTGTAGAATGAAAGTTGCACCACTTTGCAACTTTCAACTACTTGCATTTAACAACTTTTTCCCCAAGTGAAAATTTTCGAGAATGGTAAAATGCCTCTAAAATAATGAAAACTGAGAGAGGTTATTGTAGAGGTTCCCAATGAAATCCCATAGGATTAGATGAGAATTTTCTAAGCATCATGATATCCGAGTAACACCATGCTGAATTTCACATCCATTTTTCACATTGGACCCTTAAGGGATCGATTTGGTTGAATGTAGCTAAGAGTGATTCCACATGTTTGGGTGTGAAAGAGGACCATGCCTAGCATAAAAATACCTATTCAGATGTGTTGGAACACTCTATTTGATGAGTTGCAGAATGAAATAGCACCAGTTTGCAACTTTCAACTACTTGCATTTGATAACTTTTCCCCAAGTGAAAATTTGGCACCACGGGAAAATGCCTCCAAGATAGTGAAAATGGAGAGAGGTTATTGTAGAGGATCCCAACATGATTCCATAGGATTAGATGATAAGTTTCTAAGAATCATGGTATCCAAGTAACACCATGCTGAAGTTTGTATCCATTTTGCACTTTGGACCCTAAGGGATCAATCCGATTGAACGTAGCTCAGAGTGATTCCACATGTTTGGGTGCGAAAGAGGACCATGCATAGCGTAAAAATACCTATTTGGACACATTAGAACACTATGTTTGGTTGCACAAGTTGTAGAATGAAAGTTGCACCACTTTGCAACTTTCAACTACTTGCATTTGACAACTTTTTCCCCAAGTGAAAATTCACCACCATGGAAAAATGCCTCCGAGATAGCAAAAAATGAGAGAGTTTATTGTAGAGGGGCCCAACGCAATCCCATAGGATTAGACGATAAGTTTCTAAGCATCACGGTATCCGAGTAACACCATGCTAATGTTTGCAGCCCTTTTGCACTTTGGACCCTTAAGGGATCAATCCAGTTGAACATAGCTTAGAGTGATTCCACTTGTTTGGGTGCAAAAGAGGATGATTCCTAGCGTAAACATACCTATTCAGACATGTTGGAACACTCCATTCGGTCACATGAGTTTTAGAATGAAAGTTGCACTACTTTGCAACTTTCAACTACTTGCATTTTACAACTTTTTCCCCAAGTGAATATTCGCCACCACGGGAATATTACACTGAGATAGAAAAAACCAAGAGAGGTTATTGTATAGGGGCCCAACTTGATTCCATAGGATCAAACAAGAAGTTTCTAAGCATCATGGTATCTGAGTAATACAATGCTAAAGTTTGCAGCCATTTTGCACTTTGGACCCTTAAGTGATCAATCCAGTTGAGCATAGATCAAAGTGATTCCGCATGTTTGGGTTCAAAAGAGGACCATTTATATTGTAAACATACCTATTTTAACACATTGAAACACTCTGTTTGGTTACACGAGTTGTAGAATGAAAGTTGGACCACTTTGCAACTTTACATTGCTTGCAATTGACACTTTTTCCATCAAGTCAAAATTGGACACCACAGAAAATGACTCTAAGATAACAAAAACTGAGAGATTTTATTGTAGAGGTTCCCTATGTGATCCCAATGCCTCAAATGGAATTCCTTTAACCAATAGGGCATCTGAGTAATAAGACATCAAAGATTGCTTCCCTTTTGCAATTTGGACTATTAAGGGATTGTGTTGCTTGAATTACAAATGTTTGAGGGAAGTAATAAATTTTGATGCATAGTAGGGAGTGTTGTGCCTTTTTCACACATGCCCCATTCAAAATGGGGACCCTCTCTTCCCTTTTTTGCTTGTCAAGCCCTTTTCGCTTCACCTCATCTTGCATACCCCTTTTTGCGCCCTAAAGGATCAACATATTCTCAAAAGTCATATTTTAAGTTTGACCAAACTTGGCCCCCTTGAAAAATGTTAAATCTTGGGTCTTTTCGGGTTTCCTTTATCTGTCAGCCTTTCTGGTGTTCGTGGCCCCTCTTGGGTCTGGACCCTCGAGTTTCCCCTCTCGGATTTCCATTTCGGCTTTGTCATTGCTGATGGCTGGCGGCCAACGTCCTTTCGGGCCTCGGACCTCGGATCCCGGATTTCCATGGTCGGAATTCCATTTGAATGTCGTCGTTCTAACCAGCCGCTGGTCGATGTCCTTCTAGACATCAGACCTCAGGTTCTTGTCCGCTGTTCGACTTAACACTTTACAGATTCTAAAACGGTCGTGGCATGATGTCTTTCCGACCACCGGACTCTGGATCACCCGTCGTCGCCCTGAAAATTTGAATTCAGCAACTCCATCTACCACCGTACGAGGAATTTAATTACAACATTAATCATATGTAGGGCTATATAAACATGTTTTCACCTATCATTTTCACATGATAGTGAAATTTTGAAAGTTCAACGATGCCCCAACATCTTCCACCTTCGCACCTAAATCCCGCTTTGTTGTTCTTCACGAAATACAACATCGAGCTTCTCTGGGAATTGAAGGTAGGTTTTTTGCCACCCCTGCTTTCCATTTTTCAAGGAATTTAAATGTCAAAATCACGTAAGGAGTAATGTAAATTCAAAAACCTGGTATGGTAATACCATGACCTAAAAATCCATGTTTTAAAATTTGCAAAATCAATCGTTTGAAAGACCAAAGCAAAATCTGGAGTTTAACCTCATTGTCGATGTTCTTCAGAATAGGCGAATACCTTCCTCGGGCCCGGACTTGTCCGCGGTCGTTACCTAAAATTCAAACTTAAGAAATCGACAGCGACCAAACTCGCCCCAGGTCCTGGCCTCCGGACTTCCCTTCTCGGGTTCCCATTGTGCCTCCGCTGTTCCAAACGGCCTAACTTGAGCATCCTTCCAGACCTCAGACCCCAAGCGCATAAAATCTATTTCAACTTGCAGAGAAGAAAAATCAAACGTCCAACCTCACCTCGGACTTTGGTGTTCGAATTTCTACATCTGTTTTGCCGTTTTCAAACAGTGGACTTCGTTCATCTTTTCAGAACCGGAACCCCGACTCTGCAAATTCCATCTCAAAACCTGTTAGAAAGAACCAGCATCCAGATTGTCTCCGGACTCTGACCTCCAGAATTCTGTGTCACTTTCGTTGTTATGAACAACTGTCCCAAGACGTCTTTCCGGCTCCCAAACCCTGGTCCCCCTTTCGCCGGGCGTAAACCGAAATTTTGTCTCCGAGATTCCGTTCTGGTGTCACCGTTCCAAACGGCCGAACCTGACCATCTTTCCAACCTGCGGGTCCTAACCCTTGGTTTGCCGCTGGGGTTTCCTGACTAGTAAGTTTGTCTCTAGGGATTACCCTCCTAACTTCCATCCCCAAATTGCCACCTGCATTTCTCCATTTTGCATGGCTATCTGATAACTGCTTCCCGACGATGGCAATCCAAACTCCACAACCTAGCACCCGGAGTTTTGTCTTCCCTGCATCGTTTCAAACGACCTTCCTGTAGCTAAAACTCGAACGCTTAAATGAGGGCTCAAATGGCCTCCAAATCCAAAATGGAATTTGACCCACTTCCTAAAATTTGGACTTCTTTCATGCTAGCCCTTCATTGATCAAATCTAAGACTGAGAACATCATCGAGAGTTCCATGCCTCGTTTGCCCTTCAAAACGACATTCTTCCAAGGGAATTCTGGCCTTGGGAACCCAGATTGCTTTTTTTTGCTTCCTTATGATGTTTTATCAGGTGTTAGGCATTTATCAAATATGAATGATGATTGTGGAGATAACCTTGATCTGCAGGGAGTTGTCTGAGGTCACTTTTCATGTTTAATGTTACTGATTCACGTCTCCTTGTGCAAGATTTATGGAATCCAGTGTAGAAACCTCTGGTGCCACCAAAGAAAAAGGAAAGGGAACTACCAAAGCACCTTGAGGCAAGGAGGACAAGGATCAAATGAATTTCAAGTTCCAGGGGATGCCATTGCACTCCAGAATCACCACTCTTTGGAGAGACATCAAAGATACCAATATCGGGCATGTCGATATTGACGAGTTCACATCAAGGGTTAGGGTGGACCCTAAAACATAAAATGTAAAACTAATCAGAAGCAGCAGACTTGCTAAGGCTATAGATTTCTTGCTGGCTTTGGTGGTCCCCGAGCTGGTAATGGCATGTCGGGAAGCGTATCAACCCCAAACTAGAACCATAGTGGATAGAGATGGAAACGTTCTTGCAGACATGTACCCTCTTGGGATAGCTACAACTTTCCACATCCCTGCCTTTGAGAGCATGGAGAAACCAACTATAGAATAATTCAAGGCATTATGGGAACAAGATCCTATGAGGTGTAAAAAATTGATCAATCAATACTGGTTGAAGGATAAGTGGGCTAGTGTTGGCAAGGTCCCACAGGAGCTCTTCTGTAGTGATTTATTCGAGGATTACCACGACCTCATCACCTTGCTAAGTAGAGTAATGGGTCTTCCTGTTGCAGCCTTCTTCTAGGAATGGATGTTCTACTTTATGGAGAAAATTCTCTATGGCGACGCCACCTTTGATTGGGGAGAAATAATCAGCAATTGCTTCCATGAGCAATTTATCAAAGTGAAGAAGACCTTGAACTTCTATATGACATCCTACCTAGTTTATTCGCTTTTCAATCAATGGAATTATCATGGACTGAACGTGATGCCTAATGCGGCACCAGGGAGGGAAGCTCAATCCTTATGACAGATACCCTCAGTTCCAAAAAATAAACTTCAAGAGGGACTACTGTAGGGTGAATCATGCCTTCACTACCTACATCATTCAACTGCTTGGGGGAGATTTTCAAAGAAGAGTATCCCATAGTGCCAGAGCCCTCCTTAGGTAGTACGCATTCTTATACATACAATTCCCTAAGTTCACATACATTTGCACCCAAGGATTCATTGAAAGGCCGAACAAGCTGCCCCAGTACCCCAATGACCAAATCATACTCTTGGAGCTAACTTGGTAGTTGCGAAACATTCACAATTTTCTAAGAAGCAAACATCTGGTAGGGACACCTTACCCTATTAGCCTTAGCTAGGGAATGTACAAGATCCATACCTACCAATGTGCAGGGAATTTAGAAAAGGAGCTGGCCAAGTACCACTTCCGACAATATACAGCTCGGCCACGAATGGACCCCTATGGTCATATCAGAAAGGTACTAGGACCTGAGTATGCTCACCTCCACAATATTGAGGATTTCTGGGCTAATTGCAAGGATGATCTTGAGGTGCGGTTGTGACATTTTATGTGCATGACTGCCCTCTATGTGAAGAGAGAACTTGTGCCCGGTTCCAGACCAAATTGAAGAGGACGAGAGTATGGTGATTGATCCAGGATACAATATCGTCGCCAACCTGCCACTGCCTATGATTGATTAGGATGAGCAAGAGGTTGATAACCTCGACATACTCACCAAGCCTATGGAAATTCAAACGAAGGCATGGATCAACCAGCAAGTGGCACGATTGAAGCCATAGGGAGTCACCTTAAAATTCAAGGGACTGGAAAGTGAGCCAAGTGGCTCCGATGGTGGGGTGTCTGCCATGACAAGTGGGGAAACTTCCAAATCCCCACCATCTGTCAAAACCAAAAAGAGAAAGGAAGCTAGTGAGCAGGTGCCAAACCCAAAGGTTTATGCTCGAAAGGCTTCAGAGGGTGAACCTTCCAAGAAGAAAAAGAAAACATCTAGGGTAGTAGAGATTCTGGTCATACCCGAAGATCTTCTCCTTGAGGGTAGAGAGGAAGAGTCTGACCCTCCAAGGTCTCCATCTACTGTAATTGTTGCTGCCATTACCACTATCCCACCTACTTCGCTTGTAGTTTCTGCTTCCTCCCCCCTGCGGTGGACATCTTTGTCCACCTTGCCTCAACTTCTCCAATCATGCAGGTCATATCGATGAATTCATCCTCCGCCACGACCTCATCAGTCTCTTCATCTTCTATGTCCCCTTCCCTTCCATCTGCTTGCGTTTCCATAATGCTTGCCCTCAGTCTCCCAGAATCCTTCATAAAATACATCCAGAACGTGCCCTCTGAACTCTCGGGGATTCTTACAAGTTCAATAGTGCAAGCTACAATAGCCCAGGCTATGGCTATCACTCTAGCTCTCCCTCCCCAAACCGAACCACCAAGAATGGAGGCAAAAATGCAGATATCCAACGAGCTTGAGCAACAACAACTAGAGGCTGCAAAGAGGCCCGAAGATGAAGAGTTTGAATACCATGAGCATCCAATGTTCGAGCGCCAGGAGATCAATGAGGTGGCCTATGAATCCTCCAATGAAAGCAGCAAGTCACAGGACACTGAATTAATCTAGGAAACAAATGATCCAGAGCTCGACATGGAATGGGGCAAGCAACTAAGGAAAATTGAGGTTAAAGAAGCTGAGCATCAGCTTACGGTTGAAGAAGAAGTTGCTGCCTCGGAGACTGAGGCCAGTGGGTCTCCGACTGAAAGACATGACCAAACCCCAGAACATGATGAGGAAGCATTCCTCCATGAAGATGAGCAAGAGGATAAGCCCGGGGGGCATGAACACGATCAAGATGAAGAGGAGAAGGATGTTGAAAGGGAAGATCCCTCCAACAAGCAATTTCCCACCAAGTCTCCCACTAAGTGTGTAACGCTCAAACAGGACTCCGACGAAGAAAAGGAGGATGCAGGGGTTGAGAAGGAGGCTCTTTTTGTCAGAACCATTGAACTTGGGGTGGAGGGCAGCAAGGACCAATGTGAATCACCCAAGGAAGAGCCCCAAATGCTCAATTGGCTAGGGAAACAACTTAGGAAAAAGACTCCCACCCTAAAAGATCCCAAGGCAAGGCTAGAAGCCATATTGGCCAAAGCACAAATAAGCACCAAGAAAGAAAAAAGGCAAAAGATCAGATCGAAAGTAACCATGGATGCCTCTAGATCTAGGGCAATATAAATAGCAATGTCAATAGTTGGAGAACAAGGAGTGACTTATAACATCTCCACTATAGACTTGGGAGTGGCCACTAGGGAACAAAAGGTTGACCACCTCCAGGAATCGGTCACCACAGTGGTGCACCTTATCTAGCAGGATAAGGTTTCAAAGGAAGAACTCAAAGCATAGGTGGCCGATCTGACGGCCTATATCCAGTAGTGGTCGTTGTCGGATGAGCAACCTACCATGTCATCGGCCTCGCCTCAATTGTTGTCTCAAGAGTAGATCAATAAATTGGAAAAGAGAAGGAACTTGGATAAGACTACAAAAAACTAGTTCTGGTAGGTCTTAGACATGGGAAACACAGGCATCAACTTGGCAATCCGAATTGAAAATATGTTCTTGGAAGTGCAGAGAAATCTTGAGGGCACAAGGCTAGTCTGTGAAGGATTCCCAAGGAAGTACAAAGCAGCCTACCCAAAAATTGAGGCCATACTCGCGTTGCCAAGTGAGGTTTGGGAGAGGGACCTCACCCTCAAAGATGATGACCACTAGCTAGTAGATGTATGGAAATGAGATTTTGATCATCGAAAAGGAAAGTTGAAGCAAATCCTAGAACGGGTGGTTCTGGATATCAAATGGGCCAAGGAGGCTAGAGGAGATTGTGCTTGGTACCTCAAGCTAATGATGGGTTACGAGCTGTTTGCTGTTGAAATTAATCCAAAGAGCATAAAGCCTCATTTCTTGAAGAACATGGAAGAGGGGATGTTGGATGAGGTTGCCATGGATTTCATGAGTTTTATTGCTCGAGCCTTCACCCAGTCAAAGCTTTTCAAAAGCAATGCTACCAAGTATGACGATGACTAGAAGAAGCTCGTTAACAACTCCCAAGAATGGAGCTACCAGGTGCTACGATCCGACATCATGGAGGTTGGTAAGCTTCAGCCAATGATATTGAGCTTTGTTGAGTATGCAACTTTGAAGTAGCATGAGGGAAACCCTATCATCGATGAAGAATTCCTCAAAGAGTAGCTGTAGTAAAGGGCAAACATCAAAAAGATGAAATTGCTATAGTGTTGTCACTAGATGACGAAATAGGGAAAAGACAAAAAGTGTTTTAAAAATGTAATATATGTGGGGGTAGGTGAAACCTTGATGTAAAGTGAATCTTGGCCACTCATTTTGATTTTTGAAAACTATAAATAGGTCTCTCCTCCTCTCATTTGAAGGGATTTGAGTTGTTGTAAAGGCATGCTACAAAAATTTTAATAGAAATACATTGACTCGGTGCATTTCTGGATTTCTTCCCATGTTGCATGATTCTTCTCCCATTAGTTAAAACTTCACTTTAAGTTATTTTTTTGTTCTAGTTTCTTTTAGTTAGCTTTGGTAGATTTAGTGATGTGTCTTTGGTTATGAAGTTTTTTGTTGTGTGTATGCTCTCCTTGTCCATACTTTTGGTCATTTGATGCTGGTTTTTGACTGTGTAAAGTTAGCCTAGACTTTAATTTCATATCTTCTCCTTAAAACTTTGCCTTTTTTCACATTTACATGGCGAATGAATGATGAATATCTGTAGTCCTTAGAAGATAGCATAGATTTCATGACATTGTGAGAATTCAGATTAAATGAAATCTTATTTAAGGAAATTGTCCACAGCAGGAACCTCCATGATCACTGTTCATTGGTAGTTGCAGGCCAGGAACCAACCTTCTTCCTTGCCTCTTTTTCATTTTTTTTTAAAATAACTTGTGCTAAGGTTCATTGCACATTGTAAAGCCAAATCTGACAAAACAATGGAGTCCAAGACTACTGCTTGAGCCTGCAACAAAGTGCAATAATTTCCTATTTGAAGAACTCCATTCACTGACCCGATTCTCCTACAACTTTAACTCACGTAAGACTGCCTTGTGATTCTAGAAAATCACATCAAACAACTGATATATTCCAAGCACTGTCAAAACCTGACATCCGAGAGACCTTGGGATAGTGTTATGTAATTTAATTGTGGAAGATTGCCTTTCAAGAGAAGTGATGCACCTACGCATTACCTGTGTTGAGAACTACATAAAACACCATCAACGGGGAGGAAATCAACCTACAATCATAATTCAAGCCTTTAGAAACAACTTTGTAACCCTTTTAAACATATATCTCCAACTCTTCACAGATTCACTCAAATTCCCTTGTAGGTCTATATACCTAGTTTCTGGACCAAAACTCTCAGATCCAATCTCAAACCCACTAACCAATTGTATTTTCAAACACCCTTCAACATCTTACAAATCATATCTCAAAAGAAACATAGGTCACTTTGGACCAACTTCTCCAAAATCATGCAACTATGTTGTCTTAGACCTCAATTAGGTCACTTTAACATAGCATCACCCACTCAAACACCTTTCCAACCCTAAATCTTCATGGAAAGTCACTTACCAGTCTAAAAAACCTCAAAATCCACAAATTTTGATCAAAGAATCATTTCCTATGACACCAAAATAGGAAACCCTCACTTTATGTCATTCCAAAGGGTTTTATTGAAAAACATTGTTCTAGGCTTCTACATAGCCAACCAAGGCCTCAAACACCTTTAGTTATGTGTTCACATGCTTGAAGGTTCATCAAAAAAATTCCCCCAAGATTTTCTATGACTTCCCTCCTCTAACCATCAAATTTCACTCAAAATACACAGTTTAAAAATTAGGGCATCATGCCCAGGCACTCAAATTTCCTTCCCTGCCCTTCCAAAGCTTCAAAAACTCCAATGTATGCCTACTCATTCCAAATCAATCATCTCCCAATGTTGCCTAATACAATTTCACCAAAACCCAACATCAAAACTCCATTTTAAAGCCAAAATTCACCTAATTTCCTCTAGATAGCAACCAAAAACACTCCTAAACATTTTCCCTACTCCTAAATCTTATTCCTACATCTAATCCAACCATTTTGGACTCATTTCACTGAGCCATAGAGAGAAACAATAGGTGGAATGATTCATTTATTCATTTTTGGTCTTCACACCCTTATGGTTGGTTGTATAGATTCACAGTCAATAATTTGATAGTAAAATTCATAAAACTCAATGAGTTTCCTTCACTCCAAAGCCAAAACATAGCTAACACTTGGTGCAGGGGCACCAAGCAAAATTTTGAAATTTAGGTCTTGAAGTCTTGTTTTGAGTTAAATAAGGTCATATAAACCGTTTTCATGATGTAATAAGCCTTTTTTTTATGGTCATTAGATGATTAGAAGTTTTTATGAGTCCATTAGGTTAGGAATAGGATATATGTTGATTCTTGGAGGAGGGGAGATCATTTTGGAGTCATGGCATGTAATCTTGGTAGTGAAATGAGTGATTTTGAGTAAAATTCAATGGTTTTAGGGTGAGAATGGATGAAATCCATTGGGGTAGTCATTTGTGAGAGTCTTTTAAGCATGTACAAACATCTTATGGTATGTTTGGGGTGTTGTTTGTGAGATTTAAGTGTGGGAAGAGTTATTTTCAATAAGGCTGCTTGGAAAACCTAATCTTAGAGGTTTGAAAGTGAGGGTTTAGTGGATTGGTAGCTTGGTGAGAATTTGGAGCTCTAAAAATTGTGGAATCTTGTGTTTGGTGACCTAACTAAATAATTTCCTTTGAGTTTGGGAAGGTGTCTCTTTGCAAAAGATGCCTAATTGGGCTGGTTGCTCCTAGGGTAAAGTGATATTTTGAGGTGTTCCTTTCAAAGGAGTCCATAGTAATATTGACATATGTTTATGATCATGGAAAAGGGTATCTAAATCTCTTGGTATATTCTGGAGAAGCCATTTTTATCTATAGATATGTTTCATAGTCTCTTGGGAGAAGGCTACTAGCTTGTGAAGGTTTGGAGTGGGTTTGTGGCTAAGTATGGTTCTTTGAGGTTTGAGAGTGGTTTAGTTGATATTTTATGAGGATTTTAATCTTTTTATATTCCTCTTTGAATTCATGTGAAGGTCTGAGAACCTTAGTGTGTATTGGAGCCATTGGTGACTTACGCCATTATTGAGTTTTTTGAGTGTTTTGGAGAGCCAGTCAAGAAGTCAAGTTGATGATCTTGGTAGTAATCTATTTGATTGTGCATGTGGCCCACCTAGCTCTACATAAAAAACTATATCTACCAATTAGAAAATATTTCAAGACATAATACTTCTGTACAACCAAGTCTAATAGTCTGCAACCAAAAAATTCAATCAAACACACAAAATTACAAGAGAAATCAGGGGATTTTTAATATTTTTCCTTCACAAAAACCTTCAAAAACCTCTTCCTTCGAGTTCCCAATATATTTAAACCTTAACGAACCTATGAAAATGGATCTTTCTTCCCTTTGAATTCCCATGACTGTTGGGCTTCTTCAAGTTTACATTTTTTTGCACTTTTTACACATTGATAACTTTTCAATTTTTGCAATTTTACATTGCTTTGACAAAGATGCAACATGAACTAAAAAATGACCTAAAAACCAGCTAACATGAATTATTACATTATAAATTGGTCTAATATGACCTTATTTAATTGACAAAACTCAAAACACAAAACTAACTTAAGACTTCCATGAATCAAATTTGCTCAATAACCTTAGTGTCTTGCACCAAATTTCAATATTTGAGTAAATATCATTACAATTAAATCTCATTAAAATTCCTTAGGTACTCCATTCTCACATATATTTTACATTTTCACTCATACATTCAAGATTCTCTTATAATTTCTACACCATAGGCGTTGATGATGAGGTTAACTTCAAATGAGTAACTTGAGATTCCCTCGCTAAGCTTCACACACTATCCCATAATAGCTTGAAATCAGAATTGAGATTTGTCAAGATCATAAAAATAAGGATTTTTCATTTCTTTTTTGGTTGAGATCCTCTTCAATGGCTCATAAATCAACATTTTCTACAAGGAGAGACCAATCAATTTTTAGTAGTTTACTTAGAAATACACAAAGGAAAAGAAGAAAAAGAAAGAGCATCCAACATGGAAATGAAATGAAAATAGATGGAAGGCACTTAAAGACAACAAATCCACACCATTTGGTTCCAAATCTAGAATGAAAATGCATAAATCTTGATGCTTCCATTGAGGATAGGCATGCTAGTCTCTCAACTGAGTCACTCCTGGTCATACATATTCACTGGGAGTTCCAAGATACCTATTGCACACAACACCTCTCATGAATAGAATAACTTGAAATTTAAGATTATCTTAAACCCTAATTCTATCTCTCTCCCCTCTCCCCTCTCCCCTCTACCCTTAACCCTTATACCCTAAACCCCTATACCCTAATTCTATTCCTCTCCCCTCTACCCTCTATCCTTAATCCTTATACCCTCTATCATCTACCCTTTATCTCTCTCCCACTCCCTACCTCTCTCTCTCTCAAGTATCTACTTCCTACCCCCTCTCCCTCTCTCAACTCTCTCTCATTCACTCACTCCTTATGTATCTCTCCCCTCTACTCTCTACCCTCATACCCTTATACCCTCTACCCTCAACCCTTAAACCCTAATTCTATCTCTCTCCCCTCCATCCTTTACCCTCTATCTCTCCCACTCCCTCCCTCTCTCTATCTCTCAATTCTCTCCCTCCTACCCCCTATCCCTCTCTCAACTCTATCTCTCTCTCTCACTCACTCATGGCTCTCTCCCCTCTCCCCTCTACCCTTAACCCGTATACCCTTTATCCTCTACCCTTAACCCTTAAACCCTAATTATATCTCTCTCCCCTCTCCCATCTACCCTTAACCCTTATACACTCAACTCCTATACCCTAATTATATGTCTCTCACCTCTACCCTCTACCCTAATCCCTCAACCCTCTTGACCCTCAATCCCTCAAAATTTAAACCCTAATCCCTCAACTGCTATACCCTCTACCCTATAAATTGGATTGTCAACCCTAATCTCCCATCTATATACTCTCAATCCTCTACCATCAACCTTAAACCATCAACCCTTAAACCCTCTACCCTATAAACCATTAAACATCCAACCCTAAACCCTAAACTCTCTACCCTAATCCCTCAACCCTCTTGACCCTTAATTCCTCAACCCTTAAACCCTAATCCCTCAACCCCTATACCCTCTACCCTATACATTGGACCCTCAACCCTAATAACCCAACCCTATACCCTCAATCCTCTACCATCAACCTTAAACCATCAACCCTTAAACCCTAAATCCTTAAACCCTCTATCCTCTACCCTCTACCCTAATTACTCAACCCTTAAACCCTTAACCCTAATTAATAAAATCTCTACCCTAATCCCTCAACCCTCTTGACCCTTAATCCCTCAACCCTTAAACCCTAATACCTCAACCCCTATACCCTCTACCCTATACATTGGACCCCTTAAACCCACTTAGTAAACTCTCTACCCTAATGCATCAACCCTCTTGACCCTTAATCCCTCAATCCTTAGACCCAAATCCCTCAACCCCTATACCCTCTACCCTATACATTGGACCCTCAATCCTAATCCCCTAACCCTCAACCCTCTACCCTCAACCTTAAACCCCCAATTCTCAACCCTTAAACTATCTAACCTCTACCCTCAACCCTAATCCCTCAACACTTATACCCTTAAACCCACTTTGTAAAATCTCTACCCTAATCCCTCAACTCTCTTGACCCTTAATCCCTCAACCCTCAACCCTCAACCCTTAAAACCTAATCCCTCAATCCCTATACCCTCTACCCTATCAATTGGACCCTCAACCCTAATCCCCCAACCCTATACCCTCAATCCTCTACCCTCAACCCTAAACCCTCAACCCTTAAACCCTAAACCCTTAAACCCTCTACCCTCTACCCTCAATCCTCTTCCATCTACCCTAAACCCTAATTCGTCAACCCTTAAACCCTTAACTCAACTCAGTAAAATCTCTATCCTAATCCCTCAACCCTCTTGAACCTTAATCCATCAACCCTTAAACCCTAATCCATCAACCCCTATACCCTCTACCCTATACATTGGACCCTCAACCCTAATCCCCCAACTTTATACTCTCAATCCTATACTCGGCCCCTTAAACCTTCAACCCTTAAAGCCTCTACCCTCTACCCTCTACCCTATAAACCCTTAAACACTCAACCCTCAACCCTCAACCCTAAACCCTCTACCCTTAAACCATAAGCCCTTAAACCCTCTACCCTCTACCCTCAACCCTTAAACCCTTAAACCCACTAAAGTAAACTCTCTACCCTAATCCTTCAACCCTCTTGACCCTTAATCCCTCAACCCTTAAACCCTAATCCCTCAACCCCTATATCCTCTACCCTATACATTGGACCCTCAACCCTCAACCCTAATCCCAAAACCATATACCCTCTACCCTCCACCCTATACATTAAACCCTCAACCCTTAATTCTCAATCCACAACTCTTAATCCCTCAATCCTCAACCCTCTAACCCTTAACCCTTAACCCCAATACCCTCTACCCTATACATTGGAATATCAACCCCAATCATTCAACCATATGTACCCTTAACCCTAATCCCTCAACCCTATACCCTCAACCCTAGAGGTCATCAACCCTATACCCTCTATTCTCAATCCTCTACCCTATACTAGTTATACATTGGGTCCTCATCCCTCATATATCTATGTCCTTCCCTCCTCTTCTCTCCTTCTCTCTATCTCACTTCTCCCTCCATCTCTCTATCCATCCATCCCTCCCTCTCTACCCTAATCCCTCAACGCTCAACCCTTAAACCCTTAAACACTCAACCATAAACCATAAACCCTAAACCCTCAACCCTCATCCCTTAAACCATAAACCCTTAAACCCTCTATCCTCAACCTTCAACCCTCAACCCTCAACCCTAAACCATAATCCCTCAACCCTTAAATCCAAGAAAAATCTCTACCCTAATCCCTAAACCCTCAACCCTCAACCCTCAACCCTCAACCCTTAAACCCTCCCTAATCTCTCAACCCCTATACCCTCTACCCTATATATTAGACCCTCAACCATCCTTGACCCTATACCCTCAATCCTCTACCCTCAAACTTAAACCCTCAACCATTAGTCCTCCACCCTTAAACCCTAAACCCATAAACCCTCTACCCTCTACCCTCTACCCTATACATTAAACCCTAAACCCTCAATTCTCAACCCTCAACCCTTAATCCCTCAACGCTCAATTCTTAAACCCTAAACCCTCAACCCCTATACCCTCTACCCTTTACATTGGACCCTCAACCTAATCCTTCAATGATATACCCTCAAACCTATACCCTAAACCCTCTAACCTCTACCCTAAACTCTGAACTCTAAACCCTTTAACCCTAAACCCTTAAACCTTCTACCCTATACCCTCAACCCAATACCCTCTACCATTGACCCTAACACCTCAACCCTCAACCCTTAAAACCTAATACCCTAGAAACCATCAACCCTATAGGTCCTCCACCCTAATCCCTCAACCTTAACCCTCAACCCCTATTGCTTCCTCTCTATCTATACATCTCACCTCTCCCTCTCTCCCTCCCTCCTACCTTCTCTTATTGTCTCTATCTACCCTCTCCCTCTTTCTACGTACCTCTCACTCTCTCTATCTATCTCTCTCTATCTCCCTCCCTCTCTCTCCCACTCCCTCTCTCTCCCTCTCTTAGGTCTCTCTCTCCCACCCCTTCTCTCTCAGGTCCCTCCCTCTAGAAACCTACCTAGGTAACTCTCTCTCTCTTTCTCTCTCTCTATCTATCCGTCCCACCCTACGTAGATAAGTCCCTCTCACTCCACCCCCCTCTTTCTCTCCATCTCTCAGTTCACTCTCTCACTCCCACTCCCTCTCTCTCCCACTCCCTCTCTCTCGAACTCCCTCTCACTACCTATCTCTCAAGTCTCTCCCTCTCACCCCCCTCATACTCTCGAGTCTCTCCCTTTGGAACCCTACCTGCATAACTCTCTCTTTCTCTTCATCTCTCTCAATTATCTCTCTCCCACCTCTCTCTCTCTCTCTCTCTCTCTCTCTCTCTCTCTCTCTCTCTCCCTCCCTCTCTCTCCTCCATCTATCCTCGACCCTGCCTAAGCCTAGCTCTCTCTCTCTCTCTCTCTCTCTCTCTCTCTCTCTCTCTCTCTCCTCTCTCTCTCTCTCTCTCTCTCTCTCTCTCTCTCTCTCTCTCTCTCTTCCACTCCCTCTCTATTAAACTCTCAATTCCACCCCCTCTCCCTCTCTCCAAACTATCTCTCTCTCTCCCTCTCCCAGCCTACCTAGACAACTCTAGATCTCTCGCTCTCTTAAAATTCTCCCTCCCTCTAAAGACATACATAAATACATACATACTTACATACATACAAGCATAATACAGATGTACACACAATCCTACATATATACAAGCATACATGTACATGTGTAGATACACTCTTACATACATATAGGAATACATACAATATACATGCATTGATACATACATGCATAAATACATACATACATACATACATGACATACAAGCATACATGTACATACAAACATACAAATATATATACATATATTCAATAGAGTAGCATTTAACATAAAGCAAGACATAATGTGAGCATGTTATACCACGCTTGTGTTATGTCTTGCTAGACATGTTCCTCACAAACACAATAAAACCATGTCAAAACTAAGATATAATGCACACGCATTATGTATTTCTTTGGGAATCCCCAAGCCTTGGAATACCAAACCAAAGGCTTGGAGGGAATTCCCAATTACCAAAGGTGTGTTTTTGCAAATTCTATAATATTTTATATAATCAAGTTTGTACTCACCATCAATATTGCACGTGGTTCAATATCAAACAAATTGAACATCTGGATAATGTTAGGTTCTCTCTTAGCTATCCAACGATGTAATTTTTTTCACTTTTTGAAAATGTTAAGCCTTTCATCCATAATTTCTTTTGTTTGTATGTCTCTTTTTTGGAAAAAAGAAATGTTTGGTGTTTTTTTCATTATAAATTAACCGTTCATCAAAATTTTAAATAAATTATATTTTTAGAAGCTAGACTCCATTCTAAAAATTAAAAAAAAAATCAATTAGTTTCCAAAATTTGTAGGGGTAGCATGGCCAAAATTCTATTTTTCAAGAAGTGTTTACTTCAAAAAATTAGTAAAAATTCAAATATTCATTAAACATTTATCAAAAAAATTGTGCATCAACTACATATTGTTATCTAACTTCTGACCATTGCGATTTTAAAAATACTAAAACAAATTTCACCGTACAAGGGTCATACAAGAGTTGCTATGCTATGTTTTTCTGAAAAAAATAGCACCAATTTGTGTACATCCCTCTTTTGAACACCTTAATCTCAACCATTTTCAAAATAAATTAGTAGTTTAGAAAGTAGACTTGGAGCACTTCGATCTTTGTTTTTGTTCCATCTCAAAATTTTGAGTGTAACTATCCTCAATTTCATGTCCAAGGTTAGTATTTCTTGATTTCATAAAAAACGTGGCCACTTAAGCCCCCTTTTTATGACCCATCTTTCTGCACGTACCCTCAATTAGGTCTAATAATTTAAGGGGACCAAAATATAGTGTGAAATTTTCAAGGGTGACAATTTTTAATGCTACATTTAGCCCCAACTTTAGTGAGAGTATGAAGTTACACTCAAAATCACACTAAACTAGAAAACCTATGTCAAGAGGGGTCCAATTGTCCAAATGCTGAAGAGATAGGAAGAAAATGAATCTAGGGGGTTCTCAAGCTCCCAAGATCCAAGATCTTATGACATGATTACATAAGCATAAAGGAACACACACATGTATAAAACACAACAAGACAAAATACACAAACATACAATGTCAAAATGAAACACAAAAAGGATGGTATGGATAATCACATGCTAGCAAGTTGTGTTATGCTAGGATCCACACCAAAATGCATTCATGATTCACACAATAGAAAATTGTGATATTTTATAGGTGAATCATAAATAGGAAGGCCACATGGGCTAGTGAAGTCTGATATTCACTAGGTGAGCCATAAATAGGAAGGAAACATATGCTAGTGAAGTCTAATATTCACTAAGTGAGCCCCCAAGAAAAGGTAAAATGAGAAACACACAAGGTCTAGTGAAGTTTGATATTCACTAGGTGTGTACCCATGACAAGGTAGCAAAAAATAAGCAACACATTAGGTCTAGTGAAGTCTGATATTCATTAGGTGTGTAACCATTGTCAACCATACCAAGAGTTATACTCCATGATAAATCTGATAAGGTGGGACAAAAATGATCAATATGTTATGCCAACACATCACTAAATTCAACATCTATGAAAAAGTGAAGCAAAATAATGCCAATGTATTCCCCCACCTTAAAGAAATTGTTAAACACCAGCCATGCAACAAAAGGTCACAAGAGATTATTTGGAAATCCCTATGATATGTTCCCAAATAAAGATACAACATAAAAATGGGTTCTTCCAAATGAAATGCAACAAACGAAAAAGTATGAACACATAAGGGACCCATAGATCCAGGTTTAGTATACGTCTTTGCTATAGTGATATAATAGAGCTTAGAACTGACATATTTCCCAAAATACTCATGAAACAACAAACACAATGGCAGAATGACACATAGAGAGAAGAAAAAAAAACTTTTGGGTCAACATGGAAGAGACCTAAATGTCTCAATGCCTTGCATCATTCTCAAAAGGAAAACAATAGAAAAAAATAAAAGATTTTTTTCAACATATAGAAGAATCAAGATACAAATAGAATATTGTCACAATAGGTTCATTTACTTTGTATCCTTGTTCTAATGGAGTAACAAGGGTCATCTAAAGAAAACTCACAAATATGAAGACACATTAAACAAAAAAATCTAGATCACATCATGTGCAAGCAAAAACAAAAATATTACCACACGTGCAGGCCGATCTAAAGAAATTTTTTGCATCCCAATCTTGCTCATCATATAGGGAAGGTAGAGAGCTAGCCAAAGTGACTACAACAAGTGTCTTATTAGGAGAATTTTTAGGTTCAACATGTGGTGAGTCACTCTCATCAAGAGGATCATTACAATTACCCTCATCTAAATTCATTTTCTTTAAAAATAGAACATTAAGCTCATTATGCACTTGTTCATCAATTTTAGTAGTTTCATCTTCATCATCCAAGTTAATTCTAATGGGAGGTTTTATGAAAATGGAATTTTTATGTTCTTTTTTCACTTCTATGTCTTATTTTGGTGAAATTTGTAATTCTTCTTGAGTTTTTTGCATAGGTGTTGGATTATCATGCACTATTTTATTATTTTCTTCCAATTGACAAGCGATAGTGTGATGTATGCACTTGTTATCTTTATCATTTTAGTTTCTTCTTATATGGTTTTGAAGTTGTGATAGGGTAGGAGTGGGTTTCTTGACCATTGGTCCCCATTCTTTCCTTAAGGAAGGAATTGAAGGAACCATCGGGGGTTGGGAAACCACTGTCTCTTTAGGTCTATACACTTTTTGATCTTTGGAGGCACATAAGGAATCACTCGATTATATCTTGGTATTTTATATGATATGGGTGGAGGAACAACAACATACTTACCTTGGTTACTTGGAAGGGTCTTTGCTTCAAGAATGGTTTCATCCATAACTTGTGGAGAAGGAGGAACAACTATGGTATTATCATTTTCAAGAATATTGATAAGATATAGTTCTCTATTATACGCCTTTCCTTAAAATTTTGGTACGAATTAAAAAATAAATCCTCACGAGGCTTAATAGGTTCCATAGGTTGAGGCTAAAATAAATCCAATGAAAATTTCCCACAAGAAGACAAAGGATTAAACCCACTATGATGCACTTTAAATATCTAATTTTCAAAGGGTAACTTTATGCACTTGTGAGTAACCAATGGGAAAAGATTCATGGAGCATAGCCATGTGTAGCCTAGCTTCACATGGAATTGGTCCAACATTGGGATGATGGAGAATGATAAATCTAATTGTTTTGGTCCAACTTTAAGAGGAAGATTGATCAAACCTATCGTAGGGCGATCACAACCATCATGATTTTTCAACCATTCTTTTGATTGTTCATAAGAATCTCGATAAAGCTCATGCACAAACAAGAATTCCTCAGTGAGCATATTCTATACACACACAAGATCAATGAATATCCCAATTTTAGGTTTATCATTAATACATTTGACGATATAGAGAGGACCATCGGGTGCATGTATGGATTTGTCAATATGTGTGATAGCAATGCCGAGTAAAAAAGTGGTTTGTCCCTTACAAGGTTGACCATCTATGAGAGTTACCATATCTTGTAGACCATCCTCATTATCACTCTTATCATCATTATTATCATCACTCATTTCATTAGTCTTATCAACATTCATATCATCATTCTTAACATCACAAGCTTGCACAAAGTTGCATGAATGTTTTGGCATTAGATTGGTAAAATCAGCAAGTTTTTGTTAGGTGGGGTAATGAACTTATTTCCTTAATCATTAACAACACCCAACTGGATTTGATTATAATCAATGAGGTCTTGAACTTGATGTTTAAGATGCATGCATCGTTCTATATCATGTCCACTTGTGTGATGATATTGACAAAAGGAATCTGAATTTTAACTTTGTAGTAGAGGTTTGGTTTTGTTCACAAGACTAACAGGAGGTAACCAAATTAGGTTCTTATTCAAAAGTTACAAAATGATTGAATGAAGGTTGTTGGGTAATTGGGTAAATTGTCTATCTTTCGGTCTAAATTGGTATGGAGTTGCACTTATGGTAGCAACTTGAGGTTCAATGTGGTTGGTTCTTTGAGGTTTATGTAACTTGATAAAAAAAAAAAAATCTTCTTGAATGGTTGATAATTGTTTTGAGCTATGGATTCAAATTTATTAGTATCAGTTGATGAAGATGCCTCTTCATACAGACTAATTAAATTTTGATAATTGAAAAGGGTCGTACACAAATGTATATATTTGTGTATGACCAAGTTTGCATATTTCATCAACAAGATTTTGTCTGTTATGCTAGGTTACAAATTTTCAATGAACACTCTTGGGACATCTGCATTAGGTAGCGCAAGATTAATTTGTGAGTAAAGAAAATGATAGTGGCCTATGAATTCTATGATTTTTATTTTCTTTTGTTTACATCACATTAAATTAGTTAGGGTAATCTTAGGACCAATAATTACTTCGAAATTTTGGAGGAATGCATCAAAAAGTTCATTGAAGGAGTGGATTAATTTATTCAACAATGAAAAAAATCATTCCAAATCCGTGTATTTCAATGACCTAGAAAATATTTTAGCCAGGATTTTATCCTAAAAAATGAAGTCACTACAGAAGGTGGTATATACCAATATATGATTTCTATTTTCTCCTTTACCATTGTACTTCTCAAATCGGGGTATCTTTATGTTTTGTGGTATTGGTGTTTCAAAATTTCATGTGACAATGCGAACCTTTTGACATATTTTGATGGTTTTTCATTTTGGTTTTGGTTGAAAGTTGAGATTTGTTGTTGAATTGAGGTTACATTTTATAAAATTTGGTTAGTGATGAAATCATTGGTTAACATTTTTTGGGAATGTGGTGAATGTGGTGGAAGTATGTATGTGCTTGGTGGACTACTATGATGGAAATTTATGAGAGGGGATGAAACTTGAGGTGTGACATGTGAAGATCCAAAACCTTATGGATTTCCAATGGAAAGACCTAATATTGGAATTATACCAATTCTTTTTTGTATTTGTAGACATGTAAAAATGACCTAACACTTATCACACATCCTAAATGATATTTTGTTATCATCGACATCATTATCGCTTAATATCACCACATTTCATATCTTTTTTTATGGTCTAGCATCACAAAGCTCATGATATCTTGAAGGAACCACCACTTTGAATGAATTTTGTATTATGAATTTGACAAGAAACTAGGAAATTGTGAGGACAAAAGACCCAAATATGGCATATAAAAAGACCATCACACACAGGAAGGAATATGGTGCAAGGAAATAAATTAATGCAATTAAAAGCTTACTGCACCAAAGGGTGGTGCACAATAATTAAAGAAGCCCAATTTAATGTGTCGATGAAATATTCATGCCAAATATCCCCAAATGTAATCTTTGATAATCACATCATAATCTGCCACCTCAATAATGAAGCAATGAAAAGAAATGAGGATCATGAGATCCATAAGGTGTAAGAGCCCAAGGAAGGATGGTGACCCATGTGTACCCAAAAAATTCTAGAAATTATGAAAGAAATACCTGTGAAAAATACATTCGCACAGGTCTCATGCACCAATAGCAGTGTATCAATAAATGAGATGACAATGCAAATATCTCAACCAATTTCAAATATAGAAATGTTGATAAATAAGTGAGTCTTTCCCAAGTAGAAGAGAATTTTTTCCTGATTGGAGATAAACATACAGTCATTTTCCTCCAAATTCTTGTCTTGGGAATGAAGGATGGATCGTACTAAGAATTCTTCCCAAGAAGAAGGAAGATTAAAATTTTTTGCCAATGTTGGCATATGGCTAAGGAGTTTGGCTTGTAGGTGTTGTCATTGATGGCAACCCAATTCATGCAACTCAAGTCTTGCATTTGAATGTGTAGCGCTATTTTGGCTCCTACTAGTAGAACATAGCAAAGACTGGGGATCTGGTTAAAGGCAAAAAAGTTGATCCAGTCATCCCATCGAACATATATTTTTGGTTATAAATCTTTGAGGAAGCTTTTCATATCTTAGTTTTGTTGCGCACTCACTAGTAAGTGATCTAGGGGGTATGATGCACTAACTTGTCTATTATCTATGATAGAAGGCTGACCCGAAAAAAATGGAATTCACAAATGTATAAGATAGAATTAATTATAAGTCTCAATGTTGGATTAAGTGTTATTTGGGTCCTCTCTTTGTATTAACCAACTTTGGAGGATGCACATAAGGATTTTTTGGTGGACCTGGCCAGCAAGTTAAAATATCTTAATATCGTATGAAGCCGAATGTTGGATGAATTAGTCTTTGATTGCGGATATATAAGAGATTGTTTTTATCATTTAATGATGCACATGTGATGTACAAATACTTAAAAAAAATTAATTGTGAGTCCTAGCAGAGAAGTAATGCAAATCTGATCATAAGTGATGGGAAGAGCATAACAGAGCAGAGTGAAGTGTAGAGTCAGAAAGAAGATCCCAAATAAGATTCATGAGCTTTACCAGAACTGTTACTTGGCATGGTTAGATGCTATCATCTTAGTTCACCTTTAAAATGGTTTTAATCTAAATTTTGAAGGCAGTAAGCCTTTCTCTTTAATGTAGTGTGCCTGAATGCAAGTGCATTCCTTTTGTAAACACTATATTTTGAGTACTCAAATTATGGATTAATCTCCACAGTGGTTTTTCCCCTAATAAGGTTTCCACGCAAAAAAATTGTGTTTCATGATGTTATGGATGCTTACTTTCAATGCATACATCTTTTCTTTAAGGCAATGATGAAATGGTTTCATGTTTTGAATGGATGAAGTTTGAATATTGTTGAACACTGATTCAACCCCCCTTCTCTGTGTTAACTTAAGTCCAACAATTGGTATTAGAGCTAATTCCTCTAGAGAAGTTTTGCAGCTTGAGGTGGATCTTGGAATGTGATGGACTTTGGTAGTCTTCAACAATAGCTTATGGTAGATCTTGATGACCTTGATCAATCTAAAGCAGAAGTTCAAGAATTGAAAGAAAATATTAGAGATGTTGAGAAATTCATTCAATCATTGAAGGATCAGATAGTTAAATCTAGGGTGAAGAGAAAAGATCTATGTGATCAAATACATTAGAAGGAGAATGAAGATATCAATGAAGCTCATCTGAATCAAACCTTGAAGGAAATAATTGAAGAATGTGAAAATCTTGCCAAAGATAATACCAACCTAAAACATGAGATGGAAACTATGATGATCAAGATGACTAAAGAGATAGAGGAAAGGAAGAAAAGTGAGGAAAATATTGCTCAGACCCCGAAAGAGAAATTTGATGAATGTAGCAGAATGAGTGGAGAATTTACTCAGTTGGAAGGTGAATTGAAAAGAACCAGAAAAAATGAAGAAGAACTTGGTAAGAAGATTACTACTCTTAGGAATGATCTTGTAATTGCAAATGAATTCAAAGAAAAGTTTAAGATCAGTTTAGTAAAGCTTGATGAGCTAACTCAAAGATAGAAGAGTGGAAATGATAAGAGAGGTATTGGATATGAAAAGGGAGAAAGTTCCAGATCAACACAAAAGAGTTTTAGACAGAACAGAAATGGAAGGTATCTGATAAGACAACCTAATGCACACAAATTTAATGGATATTGTTTTTCCTATAATAATTTCAATCATATGGTTTCTCAGTGTAGAAGTAATTTGATATCAAAAGATTCATCATTCTCTGGTCAGTTTTTCAATTGAAAAAATCATGGTCATAAATCAATTGAATGCATAAATATGTCAAGTCACTCTATTGTTAGAAGAAATGTTGAATGTTATGAATGTGGGAAGTTAGGGCATATTATAATCAATGTAGATTGAGAAGAAACCAATGGAATGGATAAAGAAACATTGTGTGCTATAATTGCAAAAAGTATGGTCGTATTGTTAGATTCTATAGAAACAAGAACACAAACATAAGAGTTCTAGTATATAGAGAGAGGAAAATAGAGAAAAATGATAAAGGCAAGGAAAAGATAAATATAGATGATATCAGAGATTAGATGAAGAAGAAACTGGTAAAGAAAATTGATTTTCATGCTAGAAATGGTTCCGTACCGGAACCTACTTCTGATATTTCTTCTAGTAATTAAATTGAGGCCACTGGCCTAGGGGGAGTTTTACTAAAAAATATTTCTTCCCCTGTCTATAGATGGTACCAAAATGGAGAAAATATTCAAGAAGATGCACTCTTAGTGTACATAAGTTTTGGATGTTTTCAAAAAAGGAAATTCAACAAATTTGTTGGTCCGCAGAAGATTTTTCTATCGTCGTCTAAGAAAACAAAGTCTCCAGAAAATTTAGGGCTAGTGCATTTATTGCGCATGTGCGAGCTATAAAATTCAAGTTTGAGCCTTTATTTGTCACTTTTAATTATCAAAAGGAAGAAGGAGAACACTCAATAAGTGGATTTTGAAGTAGCACAATTGAATTCATCAAAAAATTCATCAAGTATTTCAAATCACTATCAAATTCTTCATATAATTCGGTGTGTAGTTGTGAACCCTAAAATGTGAAAAAGGAAATGGAGAAAATTAAAGGTTCGATCACATTGGATGAATACAATAGTGCAAAAATCACACCTATGAGGAATCTATTGCTTCTTGATGAATTTAAACAATTGAACGAAGCCAAACATAGAAATTTGGATATGTGGAATGAGTTTCCATACCTTGATGATGCAAAATTTGTAAAATTCATGTTGGACAGATTGCATGGTGATGTTTTAACTTTGGAAAAACCCTACACAATCTCTAAGGAGGTAATTGAGAAATTAACTGGATTGTGCAAAGTCGTTGATGTTCCTAGGAAGAAATCTATCTAGAATAAGGAGGTCAAAACCCTAACCGGGATAATCAAAGATAAAAGAGCTCTACTGATAGCAACAATCAAGAATCTCATTACAAAATACATTGCACATAGTATAACCTATAAAATATTCTACCGAAATCGAGAAGGGGCTACATCAGCTGGCCCAGTATAACTTGCTCATAAAATGATAATTGAAGGTCATGACTTTGATCTATGTGGATTGTTAAAAGATCAGATGATGGAGAATGTTCAATTGACAAAGGAGTCAAGGTATCCATTCAGGTTTGGCACTCTAATTATATGTCTAGTTATGTACTTTTTGAATTCATTGCTAAAAATCAACAATGTAGCATGGACATCAGATAAACCGGTATGCACCCAAATTTACTCGTATTCTAAGAGTCTGTCTATCTAGGATTCATAATTTGAAAGTTTCTATAAGAATGTGCTTGTGAAATTTGGATCAGTCATTATTTCCCCTCTAGTAAGGACAATGGAAGTTGGTTCCTCTTTCCATAGTACCAATAAAGGATAAAAAAAGAGGATAGGAGATTATTGAATACGACCCTCTGAAAAGAAAAGTTCCCAAGATTGAAGGAAAAGGGAAAGAAAAGTAAATTGTGGACATTCTAGATGAAGAATATGATGAAGAACCTGATAATCAACTGGAAAATGATTTCGTTATTGAAAAAGGTAGTGAATAAGAAGAAGATCCGTCAAAACAAAATCTACAACAGCCTATCCAAAGTGTAGGTGGTATGCAGAAATTTGCAAGGCTATGGTTGGTCAGACCATCTTATGATCAAGACTTAATTTTGGAAGTTTTGAATGCTCATATTGAGCATTGTAAGAAAATATTATAAATTCTAAAGGATATTCTTCCTAGAGAGATGATTGAGTGTAGCAGAGAATCAATGGGCTCTGAAGACAAAGGCAAAGAAGAAGTGGAAATTATCTCTTACCTGAAGGAACAATTCAGACTATCCCTTGCTAAGCTTAAGAAGAAAATGAATGAGTTGAGGAAGTGCATTAACTCAGCCACATGAATCTACAACTATTGTGTTTTTTGGCCCCATGCATTCAACAATTACAAGGAGAAGTTGGATCAGATTGAGACAAAACTGAGCGACATTGGCAAAAACTTTGACATGTCTTAGGATCTAGATGTCATTATTAGAAGGAGATTCTAGGAGTTGCAAACGACCCAAATAAAAATTTAACTGTCCAAGAATGTTCTTATGGACACCTTTTGGAAGGTAAAAGACTTAGTTGAGTGTAGGCTAGAGAAGTTGGTGGAAATTCTAAAAAATGGTAAAAAATTTGGAAGAAGCAATCATAATTCTTGAATCTCTCATTGAGATTATCAAAAAAACTTCCAAGAACAATATCTTGATTATCAACATTGTAATTTCAATTGATGGTTGGGAGAGGTTTCTTCCGGAATTGAAGAAAAACAACAAGATAATTTTCTAAGGATAGCAACAAAGTGTTTTCAATTTTTTTCAATTTTGTTTAAAGGAGAAGAACTATAAGCATATATATGTTAAATTCCTAAAGTATTGATGATTTTGAACACGTGTTTTGTCAATTTTTGTCAACTTTTGGAATATGGAATCTATGCTTTGTCATTGATTTCAAAGGGGGAGACAATGTAGTGAAAAATGCCTTATGAATCCCAAGGGGAGAAAGTGCAACAAGCAGTTTTGCAATATACCTAAATGATTCTGACACATAGTCATTTTTCACTAAGTGTTGCCATCAATGCCAAAAGGGGAGATTGTTGTCATATGTCTAAGGAGATTTTCTTGTAGGTGTTTTTATTGATGGAAACCCAAGTCATGCAACTCAAGTCTTGCATCTGAATGTGCAACACTATTTTGGCTCCTACCAGTAGAACAAAGCAAAGAACAGGGGATCCGGTTAAAGGGATAAAAGTTTATCCAATCATCCCACCACAAAAATATTTTGTGTTCTAAATCTTTTAGGAAGCTTGTAGTATCTTATTTTTGATGTGCACTCACTGGTAAGCGATCTAGGCGGGTATGGTGCATTAATTTGTTAATTATCTATGCTAGAAGGCCAACCCGACAAAGATGGAATTCATGGATTTATAAGATAGAATTAATTATAAGTCTAAATGTTTGATTAAGTGTTATTTGGGTCCTCTCTTTGTCTTAACCAACTTTGGAGGATGCACATAAATATTTTTTGGTGGATCTGGCTGACAAGTTAAAATATCTTAATACCGTATGAAGCCGGCTATTGGATGAATTATTCTTTGATTGCAGATATATATAAGAGATTTATTTTATCATTTAATGATGTGCATGTGATGTAAAAATATTTAAAAAAATTGAATTGTGAGTCCTAGCAGAGCAGTAATACGAATTTGATCATAAGTGATGTGAAGAGCATTAAAGAGAAAAATAGAGCAGAGCGAAGTGTAAAGTCAGAAAGCATATCCCGAATAAGATTCATGAGCTTTACCAAAAATTTTACCTGGCATGGTTAGATGGTATCATCTCAGTTCACCTTTCAGATGGTTTTAATTTGAATTTTGTAGGAAATAATCCTTTCTCTTTTGAGCAATGAGCTCTAGGCAGTGTGCCTAAATGCAAGTGCATTCCTTTTGTAAAGACTATATTTTGAGTGCTCAAATTTTGGATTAATCTCCACTATGGTTTTTCCCCTAACAAGGTTTCCACAAAAAAAAACTACATTTCATGATGTTATGGATGTTTACTTTCGATGCATACATCTTTTCTTTAATACAATGATGAAATTTTTCATGTTTTGAATGGATGAAGTTTTAATATTGTTGAGCACTAATTTACCCCCCACCCCCCCCCCTCTTAGTGTTCCCTTGAGTCCAACAACCAAAGCTCTGCCATACTAACTAAAGAAGGGAGGCATTCCCTAAATGAAATTAATATGGAGGAGGGGCCTGCAAGTCAACATGTTTCAATCACATATGCCACATATTTCAATCAAAATGCCAAATCATCTTTGCCACGTGTTTCAATCAAATATGTCACATATTTGAGTCAAATATGCCACATGTTTCTAAAAAAATTGCCACTTATTTCAAGAAAAAATCCACATCTACTATTAATATTATGTCACATGTTTCAATCAATGATGCCACATAATTCAGTAAAATATGCCAAATCATTTTTTCAAATTCATTCTTTTTGCTATATTTCAACTTGAAAAATGGGCCTAATGAGTCTCCTATTCAAAAGAACAAAATAATATCGGTCACCAACCAATAAATCTATAGAAATAATAGCAAGACAAAATAACTGAGGATTAGAAGAAGGAGGTTTTATGAATCTAATTCAACAATTTCAAGTATTCCTTATATGAAAGAATTTATGACCGCAAGTTTAGATCAATGGCCTTATTTGCAAGTTGATCTACTTGTTCATTTACTTCCTTGTAACAATGCTTAAATTCATAAAAGGATAAGTTATCCAAAAGTTGACAAATGTGATAAACAAGATAATTCAAATGCCAAGAATCTGAGTGGCCTTTTAAGATAGCAGACACCACAATCATGGAGTCACCTTCAATCAGAATATTGGAAATGGATAAGTCAATTGCTAGTTTTAGGCCTAAAAAAGAGCATTTAGTTTAGCAATATTATTCATTCCATTAGGAAGACTTGAACAAATTTCCCCTATGAAATTACCTTGATGGTCTCTTAAAACAACAATAGCCCTAGATTTTCCAGGATTTCCCCTAGAGGCTCCATCAAAATTTAATTCGATGAAGCCCATGGATAGGGGTATCTAGCTCATGACCAATCTATCCACATGGGGTTTTTTATTCGAAGTGGAGCCCACATTAGGGATCTTGAGGAGGAAAAATTTCAAAGAATAAAGGAATCCCAAGAGGAGAAGTAGTTATTAGAGGAACCTTTCATATAAAAACTTGCCATCACTATTTCAGAGATAGAGATTTCCATTTTTTGCAAAATTTGTTCCATAGGCAGGTGGACCTTTTTAAATATTCTTCTATTTATTTCAAGCCATATGTTCCAAATAATTATTGAGGGAGAGATTTCCCAAATACAAGAAAACCTAGAAGAAGGATATAATCTCGGCCAGCTTCTGAAATGATGCAGGATCAAATTTTGTAAAGGTGTATGCCAATCCAACCTATTCAAAAACCATGACCAAAATTCCCAGGGAAAAAGAGGATTTATTCCCAGTCTATCGAGTCTCATTCTCGAGAGTATTATATCCTTGATTTCCAACCAACTGAAAGCACTTGCTTTCGGAAGTGCATTAGGATCCCAACATAGATGAGATGGAAAAGGAGAGTGATTCTCATTTTTAACTAAAGAATTATATCCATATTTTATAGTATATTTTCTTGATTTTGAGTTTTTCCAAACAATTTCATCAAGTTTATCTGAGAAGAAGATTTGTCTTTTGGAAAATTCAGCTTTAAGAGCTTCCTTAATATGGTGAGGAGCTAGAAGGAAAATGAAGTCCTTCCACCTAAAAGAATGCCAAGGATCATCCTTATCAATGATAAAATATTCTTTTAATTTATCTCCCCACAGATTTTTCAAAACATTTTCTAATTGGGACCAATCCCCAAGGAGTTTTAGAGGTTGATAACCATTATGGGCATGATCCCAAAAAAGAGCCTTTTCACCATTATTGATTAGCCAAGAAAGATGAGGAAGAATAACATGCCTAAAATCACATATGAGGTTCCAAATTTTTGATCCAGAAGGGAGAGTCCTTTGGGTGAAGATCCTTTCCCTCTCCATGGAATCCAAATATTTGTTTTTCATGATTTTGACACCATTTCTTCTCCGGATTGAAGTACAACTACCAAACCATTTTGGCACCAAGTTCTTTATTTTGTAAGAAGATGTCTCTCAAACCCACCCCTCGAAATATTTTGATTTACAGACATTTCCCTAGGCTACAACGGGGAGTTTCTCTTTTGGAAAGACATTTTCTGCGTAGAGGAAATTTTTGAATACTTTTTGCAATGCAAGTCCTTTCCATGAGGAATTTTCAGAATTTACATTAATTAAATTGGAAAAGAGTGAAGGATAGCCTTTAGTAATATCAATTTTCCTACAAATGATAAAAATTTATATTTCCAAAGAAGAATTCTATTTAAGTGGAGGAGAGAAGATTATCCCATAAATTATGGTTCTTAGTTCCTAAGAAGAAGGGGATTCCGAAATATTTACAGGGAAGAGAGCCACTTTGAAAACCCCAAAAAAATTCAAGTTTAGCTTTGACTAAGGGGTTTACATTTACTAAAAATATATTTTATTTCTTAACATTAAGGATTAGTCGAGGCTAGAAAATAATCTAAAAGAACTGATTTGATAACTTTTGCTTCTTTTATAGAGGCTTGCCTGAATAGAAGAGTATCATCCACGAAGAGAGAATGAGAAATCATTGTAGGAAATGGATTACCTTAATGCCATTCCACAACTTGTTATCCCTTGTAGACATGATTAACTAACTTAAACCCTCAGCCATCAAAATGAATAAGAAGGGTGAGAGGGGATCACCTTGACTTATTCCCCTTATTGGAACAAATTTTTCAGTAGGAGAGCCATTTACCAGGATTGAAAGACTTACACCGGTTATACAAGAGGAGATCCAATTACACCAATTATTATCAAAACCAAATTTTCTAAGGACAGCCAAAAGGAAGTCCCATTCCACTTTATCGTAGGCCTTTTCCATGTCAAGTTTCAGGATCATTGAAGGAGATTTCTCTTTTGTAACTGAATGTAAAACTTCATAGACTAATATTTCCCCTTCAGGAGTATCTTTCCTTGGGACAAATACCCCTTGTTTAGATGAGATGATAGAGGGAAGAATTTTAGCTAATATGAGGGCTATTGCCTTAGTGAAAATTTTGAAAATGGTATTGTAGAGGGAAGTAAGTCTGAAATCCTTGAAGGACAAAGGTTCAATTTTTTCTGGGATTAGAGAAACCATAGTTTCATTAAATTTCCTTAACATTTTCTTGTTACTCCTCGATTCTTCAAGAGCAAGGAGAATGTCTTGACCAAAAAAATCCCAACACTTCTAGAAGAACAAGGTCATAAAGCCATCACCTCCAGGGGCCTTTTCAACATTCAAAGAGAATATTGTCTCTTTGACTTCCTCCAAGAAAAATTTCACCATTAGAAGTTTGTTGTGATTCATGTCAACCAAGGAGGGAATATTGTTCAGAATAATATTATTATCCAGATGTCTATTAGCTCTTAGTAGAGCTAATAAATCCTTAAATAAGATATTGATGCATCTTCAATATCTTCATCTTTGGTTAAAGTATTCCTTGAAGGAGAACAAATTGAATCAATCATATTTCTTTGTCTTTTCAATTTTGTTGAGGCATGAAATTTTTTGTATTTCGATCACCATCCTTAACCATATGTCTCTTGAATTCTATCTCCAATAACACTCCTCCCTATCCAAGAGTTCATCTAATTCTACTTTTAGAGATTTTTCCTTTTCTTAGAGATTTGCATCCATACCATTTTTTATCACAATCTCATATATATTTGCTAGTTCAAATTCAGCCCTTGACTTTTCTGAAAAAGTATTCTTAAAACAATATTTGTTCCACTCCTTTATTTTTCCCTTGATGAATTAATTTTTTTTATATAGCTGAAACATGCGGGTACCCACCTCAAAAGGGCACTCAAACCACCAGTCTTTAAGGAGGGAAATAAAGCTTGGGTCTCTGAGCCACATTAATTCAAATTTGAAGTATCCTTTTTTGAGTGGTTTTTTGTCAAACACATAGAGAGAGATTGGAAAATGATAAGATCTGGAAAGAGTTAAGATTGACGAGGAGAAATCCCAAGGGGAAGATAACCAATTATCTAGAAGAATAAAGAAATGTAATCTTTCTACAATTTGAGAGAATCCTTTGCATTTATTAGTCCATGTAAAACTGCCATTCTTTGGTGCACAATCATATAGATTGTTGTTGGAGATGAAGTTATTAAAATCATCCATGACCTTTGATGGGGGGATGATGCCAACCCATTTTTTCTGATGGGATATGAATTGCATTAAAATCCATAGCTAGGATCTTCAAATCATTTTTAACTAAAGTTAATGTTGAAGAAAGCTAAGACCATAATTGTTTCTTGGTATAAGTGGTGCAAGGGCCATAAATACTGAAAATGTAGAAGATATTATTTTTTCTCAAACACTGAGCATGAACTTGAATCCAACTTTCCTTGGTGACAAGGATTTTCAATTTAACAGAAAACTTGTTCCAAAGAATTGTTAGGCCTCAAGAAGCACCTTGTTCTGGGAAGGAGAAGAAATCCCATTTAGCAAAGAATTTAGAAACTGATTGGTTTGATAGTTTTGTTTCCTGTAATAAAGCAATGTCTGAATTAGAGTTCAAAATATGGCACTTTATGTAGTGCCTCTTGTTAGGGGCATTTAAGCCCCTAACATTCTAGCTTAAGATCCTCATTATACCTGAGGAGAAATAATATCTGCCCTCTTTCCATTATTCATTCTAGAGATCATATTCTCCTCAACTGAATAGGGCTATTCCAATTGGGAAATGTTACTAGAGATATTCAAGCTTTTGAGTTTTTTTGAGGTATATCTTAAGTTTTTTTCAAGAGTCAACTATATGCTTGTTGCCACTTCAATGTTTGTTTTTTCACTTTTAGATTTCCTACCCCTTTTGTTATTAGGGGAAGCCAAAATTGTAGCTTCCGATTATGAGAGGGGAATAGGAGGAGTAGAAGTCGTGCCAGAAGAAGGACACTCAATATTATCCTTTGTAAGGGCCAAAAAAATTTCAAGAGAAGAAACAACTCTAGAATCAAATTGTGAAATTGGGAAAAAAGGAGAGTCTTTCTTCAATTCAAGTTCTTCCAAAACTTGATTCCTTGTTTCCTCAATGAAATCTTCACCCACTTTTGTACATACCTCATTGACAATATCTAATTTTTTTTCTTAGTTATTGAACTCTTCAAAAGTTCTTCAAAATGATAAACATTTTTTGATGAATCCATAGTGTTTTGAAAAAGTGTGGGGGTTTGTTGTGAGGAAAAGGGCTTTGGGCCAAAAGAAGAAGGTTGTTGATCTGATGGGAAAATAGTGTGTGAGTAAAATATGTGAATGATTAATAACAACACACAATCAATGAAACATTATATTAGGGAATTCAAATGAAAAATTTAACTGAATTGAAATAAACAAAACTCTCTAAAGCCATCCCATTGTTCTCTATCTCCAAGGATTTTTTAAATCATAATGTCTCAGATTGTTTGTGCACTATGAATTTTTATAATGGCAACCTGAAGAATGAGATGTTGGAAAATGTAAGAAATATGTCCTTACATGATTGATAAACTGTATGGTAGTGATGCCATGATAATGATGTTGTGATAAGGATATGATACTATGATGAAATTACTATATGAAAACTACTATGATAACTAAAATGAAGCTAATAGAAGATCCATGATTCTAAACCAAATGCTCACAAATGCTAAATTCTCAAATTCTCTAATGCTCACAAATTATCTAATGAAAATTCTACAGAGTAAGATTTCTCAAGATTGGGATCCTTTTGTTGTAGAATGAGGTTGCATTTATAGATTTTCCATGGTATATTCTGATGTGGAAGCAACCAACGGCCTGGATTTGATCTGGATAGATTAACAGTAGAGGATGAAAACATTATAGAGAATCAAGGAGAGTGTTCCCTTTAGTAGAACAATCTGCCAAGGGTAGAGGAGAATAAATGGAATAAAAGAACCAAGTGTTTTAAAGTTGTTTCAAAATTTTTTGAGAATAAAGCCCAAATTAAATATTTAACATATTCAATTTGTTGATACACATGATGAGGTGGAAGGAGGAAAAAGTTGTAGACATTTGACTAAATTCAAATTTAGCATTTAAACTTAATGAGAGGAAAGATAATTAAATAAAACAAGCCATTCAAATTTGTTTATTTAATTAAGATTAGAAGAATGTGATTTAAGATAGAAGAATTAAAGAAAGTGAACTATATAAATAAATTTAAAATTTATTTATAAGTAGAAGAATTAAAAGGGTTTATTAACTAAATAACTTGTATTTAATCAATTAATTATCTAGACCAATTTTAGGTGTATACAAATAGCTTTTAAACCATCAGAGAAAGAGAATTTTAGGGGTTCTTCCCAAGAAAAGAGTTCTTCATCTACAATGATGTTAGCCTCTTTCCAGGAGATAGAGTCTAGTGATAAAGTTTTTCGCCATTCCCCCTTGTAATAATTTTCACAGCATGGGGAAATTTATTCATATTCGAGACTAAATCCCAAACCCTAATGGTGGGAATTCCTTTTACTATTTCAAATTCATTCTTTATAAATTCTTTAAAATGGGAGACTAGTCTTTTAATTACAAATGTTTCCATATATTCTATTGGAATATTTGGAAGAGTGAAGAAAATGGGTTTTAGAGGTAACACAATAGAATCTAAAGGAAAATTAGGTTGCCAATTGCAAGTTCCTAGGAACATTTTTGTAAACCACAACTTACCTTTTCTCAAAACCCTACCTTTGATTGTCAGGTTTTTATAGCATAAAAAAATGAGGATGAAACAACTAAAAGTTCAAAGAATTCATACTAGTTTTCTTTAATCCATGCTTTGATGACTGAAAGAGGTTAATCCTCACACCAAACTTGCATGAAGAACCCTTTTTTCTCAAATTCCTCCAACTGAGTGTCCACATTCAGAAGAATTGAAGGAATTGGTCTCCAACAAGGATCTTGACTAGAGGAATGATCGTCATTATTTGCAAATCGTTTTGTGCTCTATCATTTTGTTTTTGATTCCAAGTCATCCTTTTACTAAGGATAAGAAGATTCTTTAGGGTTTTGGGAATAAAATGGCCCATTAGGGTTGTGATGAAACCATCCAACCATAGCATTATTTGGAATGTTGTTCTTATGAGTTATACGAGAGCCACGAGGAAAGGGATTCTTTCTAGAAAAAATTGGTGATTCAATTTAGATCGATTATTTGCTCAGGTGTGTTGAGGAGGATGCAAAAGGTTTTGATGCATACTACATTTAGGATTAGGGTTATGATAAGGTGGGTGAAAGGAAAGGTGGGAATGATGCGAAGGTGGACCTAGAGCTTTCAATATGCAACGTCCATGACATGAAGGTTGGTTGAGGGTGAAGGTGGCAAGGGTTCATTATCATCATAGTACGATCGGTTTGAGCTATGGTCCCCTAGGCCAAGTCGTTTGTTTACAGATATTGATGGTCCCTTGTCCTGGTCTAAATCTCTATTTGAATCATGAACCACCGGTCCGAGATGTTTGCTTCCTGAAACCAATGGTCCTTTTCCTAGGTCCAACAGTCTATTATTAGTATCGTAAGCTTTTCCTATATTGATTTTATACAAATTATGATAAGGGGTCATTTAACAAATCAAATTATTTTCTTGCACATTGCTATCTTTTTGTCTAAAATCCATAATATTTCAGTTTGGTGCACATCAAAAAAATGCTATCTTATACACACTTTTATTTTCATTTTACTTTATTTTTCTTTATTTTTCATTTTTTTTGAACTTAAAAGAACATTGTGTTGAAGTGTATTATGTGTATTCCATGTTTGATAAACTAGGTGTGTATCCTCTCCTCTTGCGCCCTTTGTTGATCTTGGGTGATGAAAAACATCTTGAGTTTCACACTTTATTTCATTTCAAAGCATACCTTTAGAGGGCCTGCCTCCCAACTTGTGAGAGGGAAAAATCCAAGTGATAATTTTGTTTTGGTTCGCTATATAAATAATTTAGGGTGTGAGGAAAGTTCATCACCCACCTAGTGTGGATGTTTTATACCAATTAATGTCTCCCTTAGTATCTGTGTGATACATAAAAATCCACAAGGGCTGGGAGGCCTCTTAATTGAGTGAATCACCACATGTATAGACACCAATTATCGAAAAAAATTATGAAGAAACAATGTTTGTAGAAGCTTCACCTTTTATCCAAAACATTCTCTAAAGTGGTGCATTGGAACTTTGATTTCGATAAGTTACTTACCAAGTCCGACTTATGGTTGAGCTTTAAAAACTCTCCATTCATTGCATGTAAAATCATCCCTTCGGGGGATGAGGTAATCCCATCTAGGAGGAAGTGTATATCCCTAGGGTGTACATTATCTTCAAAAAATTTCCAAATCTATCAATTACTTGAAAACATCAAACATTATGCTTGAATTAAAAATGAATACATCAAAGCCTTTGAATATAGTGATAATACTTTGAAAAGAGCCCTATGTTTGCACTCCCTAAAAGATATCGTAAACAAATACCTTTGAAGGTTTCTGAATTTTTAGGCTCACTTTTCAAATAAGATTAAGAATGAAGTAAACCTCGGAAACTATAACTTTTAGCATTTCGGCTTCCAAAAACATTGAGATTTGGTGGGAACAAGCATGCTTAAAGTTATAGACATTTAGGGTCACATAATTTTTTTTATTGTTGTGTTGTGTTATCACTTGCCAAGTCTCAAAACCATCAAAAATACAAAATTCATCTAGGCAGTTGCTAAAACTGAACCTAGAAAACAAAACTAAACAAAGGCCACTTTTTGCCTCTATTTTTTCCATAGTTTACCAAAAAAATGGCTGCACTTTCCAAAAATCTACTACTTTTTCTCTTTGTTTATGATAGTCACCCGTAAAAATCTACCACTTTTAACAAATCTAAGTGTACTTGACTAAAAACTGGCCGCATTTGATCTTTTTGTGCTGCAATTGACAAAAAATTTGGCCATAGTTGACCACAAACCTGCCGCATTTTCTCAAAAAGCTCGCTTTCGCTTGTGCAGTTCACCAATTTGAAAAAAATTGATATAGACGCCACATTTAAAAAATATTACTACATTCTCTTTTCGAATCTGGCCACACTTGACCATAATCTGGCCATAGTTGACTTTTTCAGCCACTTTTGCTTCAAACCTACTACTTTTGCTATATGTTGTGCTAAAAATCAGAAAAAATAAATCTAAAACTAGTTAGAAGATCATTTTGAAACAAAACAATTGGAATCCCAAGATACGTCATATATTCCTTCATCCATTTTCAATAGTAGAACCCAATAAATTTGTTGATGTTAGCAAAGATGATAATTGGATAAATAAAATGGAGGAAGAACTGAATCAGATAGAAAAGAATCAAACTTCCCCTTTTATCCAAAACATTCTCTAAAGTGGTGCATTGGAACTTTGATTTAGATAAGTTACTTACCAAGTCCGACTTATGTTTGAGCTTTAAAAACTCCATTTGTTGCATGTAAAATCATCCCTTCAGGTCATGAGGTAATCCCATCTAGGAGGAAGTGTATATCCCTAGGGTGTACATTATTTTCACAAAATTGCCAAATCTATCAATTACTTGAAAATTTCAAACATTATGCTTGAATTAAAAATGAATACATCAAAACAAGCACTCAACATGGTTCTCAAACATCAAACCCTTTGAATCTAGTGATAAAGTGGTGCATTGGAACTTTGATTTCAAGAAGTTACTTACCAAGTTTGACTTATGGTTGAGCTTTAAAAACCCTCCATTCGTTGCATGTAAAATCATCCCTTCGGGGCATGAGGTAATGCCATCTAGGAGGAAGTGTATATCCCTAGGGTGTACATTATCTTCACAAAATTGCCAAATCTATCAATTACTTGAAAATGTCAAACATTATGCTTGAATTAAAAATGAATACATCAAAACAAGCACCCAACATGGTTCTCAAACATCAAAGCCTTTGAATCTAGTGATAATACTTTAAAAAGAGCCCTATCTTTGCACTCCCTAAAAGATATCTTAAACAAATATCTTTGAAGGTTTCTAAATTTTTAGGCTCACATTTCAAATCATATTAAGAAGGAAGTAAACCTTGGAAACTATAGCTTTTAGCATTTTGGCCTCCAAAAACATTGAGATTTGGTGGGAAGAAGCATGCTTAAAGTTATAGACATTTAGGGTCACATAATTTTTTTTATTGTTGTGTTGTGTTATCACTTGCCAAGTCTCAAAACCATCAAAAATACAAAATTCATCTAGGCAGCTGCTAAAACTGAACAAAGGCCACTTTTTGCCTCTATTTTTTCCATAGTTGACCAAAAATTGGCTGCACTTTCCAAAAATCTACTGCTTTTGCTCTTTTTTTATGATAGTAACCAGTAAAAATTTACCGCTTTTAACAAATCTAAGTGCACTTGATAAAAACTGACCACATTTGATCTTTTTGTGCCGCAATTGACAAAATTTATTGGCCATAGTTGACCACAAACCTACTGCATTTGTTCAAAAATCTTGCTTTTGCCTGTGCAATTCACCAATTTGAAAAAAAATGATATAGAGGCCGCATTTAAAAAATATTACTACATTCTCTTTTCTAATCTAGCCACACTTGACAATAATCTAGCTATAGTTGACTTTTTCAACCACTTTTGCTTCAAACCTACTACTTTTTCTCTATGTTTAGCTAAAAAAATAAAAAAAATAATCTAAAACTAGTTAGAAGATCATTTTGAAACAAAACAATTGGAATCCCAAGATACGTCATATATTCCTTCATCCATTTTCAACAGTAGAACCCAATAAATTTTTTGATGTTAGCAAAGATGATAATTGGATAAATAAAATGGAGGAAGAACTGAATCAGATAGAAAAGAATCAGACTTGGGAATTAGTTCCTAGACCAACTGATAGAATGTAATAGGAACAAAGTGGGTGTTCTAGAATAAGTTGAATGAAGATGGTGAATTGGTAAGGAAAAAATCCAAATTGGTTTGCAAGGGCTATTCACAAGTTGAAGGCATTGATTTTAAAGATACCATTGGTATGGTAGCTAGACTTGAGGCAATACAAATTTTTCTTACTCTTGCTACTCACAAGAACTTAAAATCATATCAATAAATATCAAGTTAGCCTTCTTGAATGCTAATCTAGAAGAAGAGGTATATATTGAGAAACTATATGGTTTATAGTTATCCAAGGATCTAGGCATGGTTTGTAGAGTCAAGAAATCTTTATATGGTCTCAAATACGCTCCCAAAGATTGGTATGCTAGATTGGATAAGTGTCTACTTCAACAAGGATTCAATAAAGGTAATGCAGATAGTAACCTAGACATTAAGGTTCATGAAGAAAAGTTTCTGATAGTGGTTTTATATGTTTATGACATCATATTTGGTGGAGATGATGATATGTGTAAGAAAATTGCAAAAGAGATGCAAAAATAATTTAATATATCAATGATTGGTGAGCTGTCCTTCTTCCTTGGACTTCAAACTATTCAACAAGATGATGAAATATTTATTTCTCAAGAAAAATATGTAAATAAATACTAAACAAGTTTAGGATGGAAGATTCTAAACCAATAGATATTCCTATGGTGACATGTTGTCACTTAAGAAAATAAGATGAGTCTTCAGAGGTTGATCAAAATATCTATAGGTCTATTATTAGATGTTTGTTGTATTTAACTACTTCCAAATCAGATATCATGCATGTGGTATATTTGGTTTCCATATTTCAAGCCAATCCTAAGCAATCTCATGAGAAATTTGTGAAAAGACTCTTCAGATACTTGAATGATACTCTAGATTATGGCATGTGGTATAGAAAAGATAAAAACTTCTCTTTGAGTGCCTATATTGATGCTAATTAGGAAATTTGTGTGGATGAATAGAGAAGTACAAGTGGAAGTGCATTATTTTTGTGAGATAGATTGGTCTCATGGTTTAGTAAAACTAAGATTTAGTGTCTTCATCCATAAAAGAAGTAGAATATATTGTCACAACATCTTACTACGCTCTAGTGCTTTAGATGAAGTAGACCTTGAAGGATGTGAAGGTGATTTATGATGAACCTATTCCCATAATATGTGATAATACAAGTGCTATTAACATTTCCAAGAATCCAATAATGTATTCAAGAATAAAACACATTTCAATCTAGTATCACTTTTTGAAGGAGAAAATTGCAGAACATGAAGTTAGAATGGAATATTTTCCCAACAAGGACCACATTGTCGACATTTTCACAAAGGAACTTTCAAAGGATAATTTTGAGTATCTCTAGAAGAATTTAGGGGTTATTGACCCTCCTTGTTCTAACTAGATGCATATATGTTACATCTATCCAGGGGGTAAATTCATGTCATATCCTTTTATCCTAGATTGATGTATGCTACCATTTAGAGGGAGTCTATAGAAAGGGGGATTCCTATAGAATGTGTTGTTTTTCTACACGAATAGATATTTGAAGAATTTTTGTTGGTCAAAGGGGGAGCATGAGCTTCTACTTCAATTGAATATATTTTTCCCTTTATTCCTAAAGTCACAAGAATGTCTTGCTACTTTGTGTAGGAGTGTATGGACCTTTGTCCTTGATTTCAAATGGGGAGAGTGAGCAGGTGTGTTTCCATCAATTCAAAAGGGGGATATTGATAGAAGTTATCATTTATGTCAACACTTGAGGAGACTTGTGTAAGTGGTTGTTGACACTTATGTCAACACTGAGGAGTTTCTTGGCAGTTGTTACCATTGATGTCAACACTAATTATTGGTTTTCATCGATGTCAACTCTTGATTAGTAAGGATAGTTGTTAGTCCTTGGCATTGATTTTCATTGTTATATTTAGTTTGGAATAACTTTGATGTTGTTGAATTTCATGGTTGGATGATATACCTTATCCAAAGTTGCTAAAGTTCATGGTTGGATTTCATTCCTTATCTAATGGTTGTTGAAGTTTATGGTTGGATGTCATCTATAATCAAAGAAGTATTGTGTATGACTTATGTTAGTGTTGGTTAATGGATTTTACCACCTATCTCTATATTCTAAGGCCCACAAAGATGGAAAATATAACAACAATTCAACCGATATCATGAAATTGCATACCGATTCTCTACTTATATTACAAGGTGGCAACTACCTTCTAAGATATTCAATGAATAGAAACTTAGACTACTTTTAACTAGAAAGAAAAGAAAAGTGTTTATTTTAACAAAAAATATTTGAAATGAATATCAACATCTAAATATAAATCAAAAGTACAAAGACTTGCATCACTTTCAAAACAAATAAAATTCTTCAATTGAACTTAAACCATTGCTATTAACATTTATTCAAAGATAAACATTCAACAACAACACAATATTTCAAACATCCAAAAAATCAACATAGATAATCATTGGCAACATATTCAGGGTAAAATAAATAAATCCACACACCACAATTCAAATATTATGCTTGTGTGAACTTCACCATATAATTTTTCTATATTGAAAGATAACTGCAAAAACTGAAAGAACATAAAACAGTTTTCTCTAATGAGGAAAATCAATTTTTTTCCCAAAAGATCCTAATTGCATCGGCTAAGACAATATTTAAAGCATAAACCAATTTTATTTGGTAATGGTTTCTTGAGAATTACCATAGCCCATAATTAAAAATAGCTCTTAACTTAAAAGAGCCAAAAATTAAAATAAGTATATCATGAAATGCTAAAATAACTATGCATCATTCTCTTCCACTTCATCACCTTCATCTTTTGGAACTTCAATCAATTCTTTCTCCATCAACTTTTCTTGTATTTTCATCCTGGACCTCTAATCACAATAACTGGTGACAATGGAAAATATATATTTTCTTCTGGGCATTGTAGTAATCTATAATGTGGTTCTCCATTTGGCCAAAGCAATATTAGACTCAACCAGTGTTTCAGATCTCTTATTTTCTTCAGATGAATCTATAATCTCTCGAGATTTGAGAAGGATTCCCATGTCACTATGGTAAGATCAACTATTTCCTTATTAAATATCTCCCTGAATTTTAGAGAAAACTCCTTCATATCTAGAATCCTTTCATCAAACTCATCAGTGATTTCCACACCCGCATTTGACAACTATCTTTAATCTACACTGACATCTCAAAGTATTGCTCAATTTTCTTATTGATTTCTCTCACCATATTATCATACATATTCAATTTATGTTCTAGTGAATTGGACCAAGAAGGATCCAGCTCTTTGGGATTTCTCACAATTTTCTCACCAATTAATGTTGCCCGATTTATAGAAATTAATTCTTTCACTTCTTGAGAGAGAACATAGAGGCTAGTTTGATCCTTTCTAACTTTTTGAAGCTCTACTACCAATTATATCCTCTTATTAGTAACTTAAGTGTAAAAGAGTATGGATTTACTAATAAAGAAGATAACTTCCTAAGCCATATTATCAATCCACTCATTGGCCGCTCTAGAATAACTCAGATTATTTTTAATTTTTTGTATGGCAATCATATCAATATCTACCACCTAAGAGCTTGAAGCTCCATTGGGTGCTGAAGGAGTGACCATGGAAGAGATAAAGTTACCCAAAGCAAGGACTTGAGATAGCAGCTTCACCTTCTCTTTTCTTTCTTCCTTCACTCACTTAATCAGAGCATTAACTGAATAAATGGTGTGGTATACATAACCTTCAAGTGTTGGAGGCCCCATATAAACATGTTTAATCTTGTAATCTACCTCTATTATTTCAGTATCACCTAACTCCTTCACAGGATCAGAAATTTCTAACACTTGATTTCCAGAAGTATCATCAATCAACATCCTAGATATCCTTCTAGCTTTCTTAGGTTTTGAAGAAACCTGTAGCAACTCCCGACTGTATCTACTTCAATTGGAATTGTAGGAGTATACTTTGTCTTCTTTTCTACTACCTTCTTCAACCATACTAGGGAGGCTACTACTAAGCCATAATATTTATCTCCACTAGTAATCTCATGAGGATTACCAGGAGTGATTAGTTAATTCTCAATCAGAGAAGTGGGCATTTCAAACAAAGGAGGAAAGGTATTATCTTCAGCAACCTACTGGAAAATAGCTTCAGAATCTACAAACACAAGTTTCACTTGACTAGCTTTCTTCTTAGGGGTTGGGGAGGGCATACTGTCTTGCTCATAGATAGAATTCAACTTATTTGTTTCTTCTAGCTTCTCGCCATCACCTCCTGACTATGAATTTTCACTGGAATACCTAGCAGTCGATCTCATTGATGATAAACTCATACCAAAAATTTGTGTAGATCCATGTTCACTCTTCTACTATGACCTAGGTTCTTCAGTATAACTAACAACCTATCACCATTTTCCATCCAACTAGTCTTGAGTTCATTTAAGTACCGAAGCAACACACACTCTCATATCAAAAACTTCATTTTTACTCTAATCAAGCTTAGGGTGGGATTTATTAGGTAATTTTTCATATTTAGGATCCAAGACCACCGAATTGTCAATCATATTTTCTAGAATCTAAAATGAAAGGCCAAAAAATTGTATATTTTTTAAGGTTAGCCTCATATAATCCCTTTTCAGAACTTCATTTTTATCAATACAATATTCCCAAAAACTCTTGATAGACGGGAGGTGCTGATACGAATTTCCTCCATACAAATTTTGCTTCACAAAACCCTTACTCTCAAACTTGACTCTCATAGACAAATACTAGAGATTATATTATTTAAGGACTTCCTCAGCTCCCTTGGCCATCTAATTAGTTTTGCACACAAAAGAGGAGGTCATCAATGGGAAGACATACCCTCTTTTCCCCATGCTTGCATACTTGATATTAACTGTGGCCATTTGCTGAAAAAATTCTAGGAATACTAGAAAATCTTCAGGATATTGAGGTAATTTCAGTGGGGCTTTTTCAAAACACCCTATTCTCAGATAGGAAAATTTATCATATTGATCATAAAAACTTCCAAAATTCAACACAAGAGAAACTGATTCAGGAGACAAACACATCTTTGGGTTTCCATCCAGTTTCCTCATGACCTCCATTAAGAATGTGTCATTACAACGATAGAAATCACCCATTCCAAATTGCTTGGTAAAATGTGGATAGAGTTTATACACGGGCATGTATGGAGTTGGGGTTCCTTGCAATTCCAACCCAGGCTAGAAAGACCTCTGACTAGCTACAATATTTATTACGTAGGAACACATACAGAAAGTAGCAGCCTTATGGAAATTAATTAATTGCTCATTCAAATGGAAGAGAATAGCTTCAGCTTGGTTAATAAAAATATTCTCATCATAGATAATCAAGATAAACCAACACATCCAATATTCAAATGATTCAATTTTTTCACTTCCAACAACATGATGAAATAAAGAAATAACATCTATAATTTCCTCTTTGAAATGCATTCATTTAAGTTTGGGTGACAATTATGACTTACCTTTCTTTTTTGACCTCAACCAGGCTTTGGCCATGGAGTTTTTGCACCAGTCTTCATTCATTCTAAAGATTTCACTAGCTATGGCCACATACATGTCTTCCATAGGTTTCCTTTATTGAAATGTTAGCATGCGGGAAATAACTTCAGAAGAAATCTTTGCAATTACGATTCAGTCCACGGCTTTAATTTCTCATCTCTAAGATTTTTCTTCTCGCACATGCACCTATCGGGTCCACACTTAGCACAAATTTTGGAAATCCTCTAGAATGAGCTAGCCCACTTTCCAAAAACTTCACATCTACCTCATACCTTTTGTCACTCTCCAGATGTGCCTAGAATTATTTCAACTTAAAACGTATGAGCATAATATCCCTTATGTTGAGCCAACGATTTCCAATTCCGGGCTATATGAGATCTTAGTGCATAAAGAAGAACAAATATTCCAAGAGAAGTAGTTGTAGAAGGAAGAAATGCAGCTGAAAAACTTAGAGAAAATTCTGCCACCTCAAGTTATGTCATAGATAAGATGCGTGTTTGGTGCTGAATTAATATGGTACTTTATTTCAATCCTCAGAAAAAGAAAACCCAAAGATTTGTGCACATTTTGAAGACTCTTGACAAGACATCTCCAAGTTGTACCGTACACGTCTTTAAATGAATTGGTGGCGCTTCAAAAGAAGCGAAGGACACTTATGTCGCCCAATCGTGGAATATTGAAACTTTATATCCAAAGTTGGAATTTGTGAGGTTATAAGAACTTCCAAATTTTTGACTACACAATACATACCACTTTATCAACACACTTGATGCTAGGATAGGGACCAAGTCAAACTATCGGGTGGTTAGGAAACTTATGAACCCCATGACAAGGTTAGGAAACTCTGAGCGACAATGACTTGGGTTAATAAAATTAGAAGGACCAAAACAAGATGTTAAGAGCTTGTAGAATACCATGACAAGGAAAAAGACTTCAAACTATGAAGAACCTAAGACCCAAGAAAATGAATTTCAAAATAGCATAGTAAAATGATACTTAAGGGTAACAGTTAGAAGAATTTTTTTTTAATGATATATTAAGATGAGGATTATATGCATGAATAATAGTGAAGATATGTTGTTGAAGGTTTACAATAAATATTATGGTCTCTCCTGATATTTCTAATAAAGCATATGTTTCTAAAAGTAAGTTTTGGCCTCCACAAGTTGTGAAAAGTTTTTTGGTTCTGGAAGCTGCATTGAATTCTATTTGGGAGAATGCTCCACATTCCTCTACTATTGAATATTTGGTCTTGTGGATTGGGATTCAATATTAGTGGTCTAAAGATGTTGCACTGCTATCTCTTAAGGTTACCTATGTTGTCGAGGAGATTTATGTGAATTATAGAAGGTTGGCAGTGTTATTGGTTGTCCAAACTGGTCCAGGAAATGCTCCACATTTCTCCACATTGATTTCTCTACTCCAACAACCTAGTGAATTTTCTCTCAACATCTTTGTAGTGTGTAAATTATAATTTCAATTATTTAAGTGATCTACAAGTTATATGTAAATGTTATATCTCATGGTTAAGCATTATGTGGTTCTAGAATATAGTTTTTTATTCTTGTTTGAATTTTGGTGGCTATTGATTACATGACAATATGAAGGAAGGGTATGGAAGTGTTATTCAATGTTCATGGAACATCCCCATGTGATCTTCATGTTGTTGATTGGCGACTTTGGTGTCACATTTTGTCTTGAGTTGGATTTATGGGCTATTTATGGATATTTGGACAATAAGGCTTGTTCCTTTTCTTGCGCCATGTGCTTTGGGGGCTGCACTAGTAATGGAAGGTGTGTAATGATAGATTTGGGTCCTGTCCTATCCTTTTTAGGACTACATCAAGTTAATTCAACAAGAAGTGTATTTATGGGCCGACTAATTATGTGCTTCAACATTTCATCTACATGTTTCCTTGATGTTGACTTAGGTTAGTGTGTGCCTATGTGTAAATGGTTTTGGATCACATTAGAAGAAGTGATAAGAGTGTTTTTGGTCATATCTATCTTCTGGAAAGGACTGCATTATATTTTTGTGGCTGACCATTTGAATTCATTGTTTTATCCTTTTCCTGGCCAGCCAAATTAAAGTTTCAAAGTGTTGTGATAGATACAAATATAATACCATTTTCAGATGCAACAATAGAGAGAAGGGGACCAGTTCAAAGAATTGTGTGTGTGGATTTTATTGAATATCTAGCATTGATAGTGCTAAAGTGAATGAAAGGAAAGATAAATTGTGTTATAACACCTCAGTCAATAGAGCATTATGTTGACAAGCATTGTAATCTTTATCTAAATTTTTGTATCCCACTTTGAGATAGTGAATCTCATCAAGTCCTCTATATCTTTCTCCTAAAGTTGTGTTGGTTTCAATCCTACAAGTCTTTTTATATCTTTCTCTAAGGCATTGATCCTTCTTGCATGTCTTTTTGGCAGTGTTCCTTTATATTGTGATTTTACTCTCATCTTGGATTTTCCCTCATTGGTTTTTCCACTTAAATATAGTGTTCTCTTGTGCATGTGTGTTAGTTTATTCATCTTTCTTTATTGTTGATCTAATTATAAGAATTGGTATATCTCTCATTGTTATGTATTGCTAAAGTTGTTGAGGATTCAAAACTACTATATCCTTCTCTATTACTATTCTACATTTAAGGTTTTGATCTGATAAAGAAGGTTGTATTATGTTGAAAGATTTAATTTTTCAAAAGGATTGAGTTTTTGATAAGATTGATCTACACCCCTCTTAGTCTCTTGGTGTGTCCAATACAAATGGTTATTCATGGAGGTAGAAAAACAAAAAAATGGGTTTGACCAAGGAAAATTAATGTGTGGCCACCCCCTTTCCCCTCTTTTTCTTTCATTTTATAGGTTTAGATCAAAAGATGGAAAATTTTAGAGAATATTTATAGATAACAGATGTGATAGATCCATATTTAGAAATTAAATCAAAAAAGGATATATCCCTTCAAGGGAACCCTATTACCTTGACCTTGTAGTGCAACCTAGGATTCACATGAGAGGTGCACAAAATTCTACCCTCCTCAGATATGTTGTCAATTTCAAAAAAATGGGCTTTATCTATGAAAACAATTATCTTTAGTCTAGATTGAGTAGGAAAATAAAATCAATTAATTTATTAAAATTCTAATCCATTTTGAGATCTACAAAAAGGAACTAGATCCAGGGCAGATTGGACCTCCTTTTAGGTTTTCATCCAATCTAATTTTCTTTGTGATTTGGTTCCCAATGTCAATGTGAAAAAAGATTGATTTTAGTGTCATTAGGTCTAGGATCCTTTTTTCACCATTAAAATTTTTGGTGATCTTGATGTGAATACAACATGACATTAAATCCTCATAAGTGTTTCTTTGGTGTGGATAATGAAAACAAAATAGGCTTCATAGTGTCACACGTAGGTATTGACCTGAAAAAAATAAAATTGGTGCTATAATAAACATGTTGCCTCCAAAAAATATCTCTCAACTTCATAGTTTACAGAGAAAGTTTCAAGCTATCTATTTGTGGCAACAAAAAAAGTATCCCTTTTCTTGCTTAATTCAAAATAATTATTGTTAAAATGAACTTAATGTTGCCTTGATTTAGTGTTGTAATGTGTTGAACACATTTGCATTAGGTCTTGGGACCTTGCAAACTAAATATACTTAAAGTGTACCTTGCAAAGGTGTAACACACTTTCATACTTTTCTAGGATTTTATTAATTAATTGAGTCTAATGAACCTCTTTGTAAACAAAATATGCTTAATTTAACCCTTGTCTGGGGTGTTGTAAAGTGTTGTAACACACTTGCACACTTCTCTAAGGTTTTTATTTAATAATTGGGCTTTGTTATGCTTTAATTGGCCTTAAGTTACATCCACAAGCCTTAATTAATGTATATTTTTAAAGATAATCCTAACATAAATCAACAAAAAATCATAATTCAAGTGCTTTTAGGTTGAGTGGCCCAAATTTGGTGGTCTAGGACTCATATGCCACTTCTGGACTATGGGTCCCACCTGGGGTTTTGGGTCTCCATCCTGATTTTACACCTTTCTAAGCATTTTTGAAATTGGACCCATAATTAATGCCTAATGGGACTCATACACCACTTTTGGTGTATGACTCCCATGTGGCCCAAAATTAAAATTAATTCAAATTCTTGGCAGAATTTTATTCTCCTAGATCTAATGTCGACTTGTAATGTTGTAATTTCAAGAAATTTGGCAAAATTAAGTATAAATACAAGGTTCTTTCACTCATTTTCACCTAGGTATTCATGAGATCACCTAACAACCTTACTATTCATGCACTATAGCAAATTCAAGATCCAGAGAGAATTCAAGAGTTTACAAGAGCATTCAAGAGCATTCAAGGGAATATTATCAAGTGGTTTAGAGAATTCTTCAAGCATAAAGCATCATGTCAAAGTTTCCATGAATTTATGTTTGTTTTTGAGCTAACATTTGTGATGTAGGATTTCATGATTCATGTAAACATTCAAGTCAAGATCCATATCATTCAAGAAAGATTCAAGATCTACATCCATTGGAGCCATCTCAACCATATTTGCAACATTTTATTTCTAGGATTTGGTGCACTACAAAATTATATTTTGTTCATTCATCATTCATTTATTCTATTTCATTTCAAGGTTTAATTACCAAAATAGGGTTTGACCAATGAAAACCCGTTTCTACTAATCAAACAACATTTTCCCCTCTCTTTAATGTGTGATTTCCAGCTCTAGGTTGCATATTTTCCAAAGACAAAGATTGGAGAAAAGATTTCAATTGTTCAAGGTTTCCAAAGTTGTCACCTTGAATTGGAGAACATTGGAGAAGTAATATAGGTTGAAATTTAGATATTCAGATCCAGAAATATGAAGGAACAGGTTGAGCAAACTAAGAAGAGCAGATTCAGATTTTGAAGTTTTAGAAAATCCAAAGTAGAATGATATGATAGACCTAGTGTATGAGTCCCATTTAGCATAAAAATCAGATTTTATAGCATTTTAGGCCTCCATCCAGTCCTTCTTAGCTTCCCAGGTGCACCTTTATAGTTTTATAGCTTTATGGTCTATTTTGCATACAATTTTAGGTCATCTAGTTAGCTTTGAATTGCATTAGATTTCAATCATTAGGTCTTGCATTTAATTTTCTTTTCCAAGCCCTATCTTAGTGGTGAACCCCTCATTACATCATAATTAGACCATAGGATAACCCTATTGCAAGATCTCTTTCTCCTTTGCATTGAGATCTCTAGGGTTTTCCTTCAATGCAATAATTGTGAAAGTGATTGTTCTATGTCCTAAACCATAAGAAACAATCCCATTTTCCTATGTTTAATTTTAGTGAAACTACATTTAGAACATTATAATTCTGATTTGGAGTACATCATCATCCTAGATCTTGCTTGCATTAACATTGCATTGAGATTTGCATTAGTTAATTGGAATTCTAGGGTTAATAAATTTTTCATTAGTGAAAGTGCATATAGGTTGCATATTTACATATTGCATCATTGAAAATCATCAAAAATATGCATTCATATTCAATTTAGATATCATACTAACCAAAAAACATAAAAATCAGTTGATTTTTTTTCAATTTTTACAAAAAAACCGTCACTGGGACTCATACACCTAGCTGGGCGATTTAGTCCTAGTGCTGATCTGAAACTACATTTTAAAAAATTTAAAACTATATTTATGTGCTCCTGTTTACTATGGATAAATTTATATTTCAGTTTACAGAGTGTCTGTTACATCTATATCATTGTCTTAGCTTAATTTCATTATATTGCATCAATCTTGTATTTAGTATCCCTTGCATGAGTTTTTCTACTTGGTGTCCTATTTCTAATACTATAGTGAGAAAAATTTCAAGATTCATGTCATTCCGTGATAGTACAATCATCATGGTTCTTTGGTTACCCAACTCTTTCACTACTAGTGTTGACACTAGTTCACTAGGTATGGACCACACCTTTAGCACTTCTTTGCCTTCAAGTAGTGTGATGCATGCTGAAACAAGAACTCCTAGTGTTCCACATGAAAACATAATCCATATCCATGAAGACTTAGCAAACATAAAAAATCAAATAATTCTTGAAAATATTTCAACTACTGCCATCCCTACCATAGATAACATTTATCACATGCTTGAAAGTGAAGATGAAGTTGATATTGTGTGTAACATAGTTCAAATCTTTGGAAAAAATCTCACCCCAATCACTAGTGGTTCTCAACCTGTAAACAATGTTCAAAGTCAAGGAGGAACTAACATTCCTCTCAGAACCATCACCTCTATTCCTACTTATACCAACCCTAAAGTCACAACAACAATGCAACCTACTAGCAATGTGACCCCTTCGTTGGGCATTTCCACTATCATCCCTAGTACCTTTGTGGCATCACATACCATATCTCCCACCTCTTTACCTCCCATAAGTATTCCATTCACTTGTCCCTCAAACACATATACCCCTCCACCTTGTTCACCTCCATCCCATAATAAAAACAATGACCCACTCATACATAAACTTTTACAAACTATTTCATCCATTCAAAAGAAAGTTTCCACTATCAACCAAAATCAAAATGGCCCACCCATATATTATGTCAAAAGTAGTCCCTTGTCTTTGGAGATATTGCGAACACCAATACCATGAGGTGTAGAGGTGCCTAGATTTGATAAATACGAGGGGAAAAGGAGATCCTTCTAACCGTGTTTCCACTTACACCACTTTATGTAGTGACTTTGTCCTTGATGATAAGCTCCTGGATAAGATTTTCCCTAGGTCTTTGAAAGATAAAACCTTGGAATGGTTCTCCTCGTTACCAAGAAATTCAATTCATTTATTCAAAGAGCTTGTTGAGGCCTTTATAAACCATTTCCAAGTGCATACAACTCCTAAGATGACCTTGACCGATTTGATGAGATGTAAGAAAAAAGATGAGGAAAATATTATTGACTTTATCTCAAAATATCAATCACTTTATTCCCAAATTGATGTAAAGGTTCTTGATCCTCACCTTCAAAATATGTTCATAGAGAATTTACAAAGTAAGATATAAGAGAATCTTACCATGATGAAATACCCCTCCTTCATGCACTTATGTACTGCCCTCCATGATTATCAAAACTTGATTAGTAGTTGTGATACAAAATCCACTTCTAGATGACCTGAGAAATCCAAGATCACAAGCCAGAACAATTACCAACCTTTCAAAAAATATAATAAAGGTTTGCTTTAACTTAATCCTCAACAAACAACTCAACATATCAACAACCAAGTAGTTGTTGTAAGCAATACCCTTTAGTTACAAGGATAAAAAAATACAATTCACTCCCTTGCCTGATACCCTTCATAATACAATGTCACAACTCCTAGAACAACCAATGATCACTTTGCCTCCCATTAAAAACCCTAATCCTAATAAACCATTACCCACAAACTATAGACCAAATTCTTATTGCCATTATCATCGACAAAATGGACACAATATAACATTGTAAGTGTCTTAAGCATCTTGTGCAAGACCTCATTGATTTTGGTTGACTTTCCATTGGCAATGTTAATGCTAAAGGAAATAAGTCCATTGTCCCTCCCAACAAAAACCTGCAAATATTTATAGGTCTTATGCCTAATCATAATGTTTCATTTGTCAAAGATAGTGAAACTAAAAAGAATGATGTGATGAATGTTGACATAGACGATGATAAGAATGATAATAATCAACAAGATCCTATAGATATTAATGAAGAAGATCCTATAGGTGATATTTTTGAAGTGATCGATATCATACCTCGTAAGGGCCCAACTAAAAAATCTCTTGAAATTACTTTCTCCTCACAATATATACTTAAACATGCACTTGATTTTCTTCTTTATATAGCCAGATGAATCTATGAAAATACCACTAATGGGATATTAATAGATTCTATATGTGGAGAGAATGTGATCACTGAAGAATTCTTAGTTGTGCTTGAACTTTACCAATAAATATATGATAAACCAAGAGCATGGATCAAGACACATAATGGTTTTGCTTGCCCTGTGATAGGATCGATCACCCTACCTTTAAAGATAGGACCAAAATAGTTAGATGTCACATTCTCCATCATCCCGTAGTCAAACCAATTTCGTGTGAAGTCAGGCCACCCATGGCTTCACTCCATGAAGGCAATCCCTTTGGTTGTGCATAAATTTTTTAAGTTTCTATTTGACAATGATATGTATACTATGCATCATAGTAGATTTAACCCCGCCTCGACAAAAGGGAACTTTTCATTAGATTACTTTTGGTCCAAGCGTATGGAACCTATTAGACCCCGTGAAGACTTATTTTTCAAATTTTATAAAAAAATCAAGGCAATGAAAAATAGCAGAATTGTCCCTTAGAAACATGCCTGAACCTTCAATCGAGCCTACCATCTTGGATGAAACAATGATTGAATCTAAAGACATTCCAAGAAACCAATACCAACTTAAAGATACAAAAAAACCTCAAGATGAACGTATAACAACTCCTATGACATATTACAAAATACCAAGAGACAATGACACCAATCCTTTTGCACCTCCTAGGATAAAACAAGTTTACAAGCCTAAAGATAAAATGGCTGAACAAACTCCCATGGTTCCTTCCATTCCTCCCCCTAGGGAATAAAAGAAACCTATAGTTGATAAACCTAATCCGACACAAATAAAACTTGATAATCAAACCAAAAGAAACAAAAATTCTAGGGAGTGTAGGCATAGACATCATGCTCTTGCTTGAAAGTTAGAAGACAATAGAGAAAATCAAAATACAAACTTGACCAAAGTAATTCATGTTGAATCTATACCTTTTCCACAACAAAAACCTTCCATGGAGATTATCCTTCAACCTCCCATTGTGATTAACTTGGATGATGATGATGAGGTTGCTAAAATTGACAAATAAGTGCATAATGAATTGAATACATTGTTTTCCTATTCTATGATCCTAACTGATGACTCTCCTAGGAAGAGTGTTGAGCTTGGTGATGACCCTAGTTTAGCACTTTCCATTATCCTTTTGGCTAGTTGTCCACCTCCCACTTATATTGATCGAGATTGGGATATAGATGACCTACTCTAGGTTGATTCACATGTGCCTTACTAGTATTGTCATGCTTCTTTTGTATGATTGTACATGTGTAATGTGATCCCCTGTACTATTTCATTTGAATTATCTCTCTCTTTGTGAAATCTTCTATTTGTACCTACATTCTTCTCTATGTCATAAATCTTTTACCTTTTCCTTTTATCTTTGTCTTGTGTTTTCCTTTTGGGGATGATGAAAGGTGTCGAAACATCTATGTCTCTTCCATGTTGACCGAAAAGCTTTCCCTTTATCTTTTTCATTTGTATTTTGTTTTCCTTTTAGGGATGACACAAGGCGTCGATACACCCATGTCTCTTCCATGTTGACTTGAAAGGATTTTTTTATTTCTTTTTTTTTGCTCTCTTTGTGTCATTTTTCCAGTTCTATGAGTATTTAGGGAATGATGACAGTTTTGAGCTTCCTAAAAACATTGTAAAGAACATATTGACCCGAAATCCATTTATTCCTCATGTGTTTAGAGTTTCATTTTTAGGGTAACCACTGTTTTCCTTTGCATTATGTAGCTTGATTTGGAAACATATGACTTTGCATAGGCATTTCCAAGTAAGTGCTCATATCCTAGAATTTATCATTTGTTACTTTAAATTAATTACTCGCAACATGGTGTTTAGCAATTTCTTTAAAGTGGGGGTGTACATTGGTATTATGTTGACTTGCTCTTTGTGGCATATTTGTCCTTGATTTCAAAATTGATTAATTGACACTTGGTTTGGCATTGGCATTATGATATCCAAACTTGGCATATTCTTGGCATATTCAGTACTTTATGGAAAAATGGTTTACTTTCAGTTTTGTCTTTGGTATTCATGGTTATGATGATTCAAGATTTATATGTCACTTCATATTGAGTTTGTAATTGTTCATGATTGCATCAGCTTCATGATTTTATATAATATTGTTTTGCAGAGGTTTATGGTTATATTGGACTGACAATCTTAATGAGGGAATGTATAGGTTATTATTTCATACAAGTTGATTGGAATGTTCAGATTTCAATTATTACATGGAATTGATAAGGTATTGTCTAGCATCATAGTTGTGATTTTCAGCCTCATACATGTAATTCTTATGGCAATATGGTTTCAATTGATATTCATCAAATTGATCTTTATTAGATTGATATTTATCAGGTTGACATTTTTCAGTTGACAAGGGAATTATACTTCATTTTGGTTTGATGCCATTTTTTTGTGTCTAATGCATATGTTCTTAACAAATATATGGTCATGAAAAAGAGACTCCATTACTCAAGCCTACACATCAGTATTGACATCTAAAGGTGATCATTTTTTAATGGGAAACTTAGTTTTGGAATCATGTAGGAGTTGGCATTTAAAATTAATAAAACCCTATCGGGTTTCCTTAAGCATTTGATAGAATTGATATTACTTTTATCAGGTTTCTTTTGGGAATTATTGTTTAAAATGGCTAAATTGCATTGGTAAATGACTTAGAATAAATTCATATTTGAATTGGGCCTTATTGTAAAATGAATGATTTTGATTAAAGTCATTTGTGTCGACAACCGTCATATACTTGTCGGTTTTTTGGAGATATTTGGTCTTTGATCAATAGTGATTATTTGATAATGGTGATCAACATTCTTAAGCAATCATCAAATTAATTATTATGTCGACCTCCATGGAAAATTCCTTGACAACGATCTGTTAAAGTTTATTATGATGTTTTATATCATGTCTTAAGACATTTCAGACTTCAATGTTTTATCTATTTTGAAAAAGGCTTCAGATGGAAATGAAAGGTTAGGGAAAAGTTTTTTGTGTTTCTTTATGCTAAGGGTTGAAACCCTTTTTCCACCTCCATGAGTAACTAGTAGCAGTCATTACTCTACTAATTCCTCTTGTTGCAAGTCGATAGAAAGAATTTGAGCTCTCTGCAGGAGCTATGTCGTGGTTGGTGCTTGGTTATCGATTTATCATTAGGTGAAAGTGGAAGAAGATTCATTGTTTCTCTCCAGTTGGGCACTTGTAAACAACCATTTGGTATTTGTGTTGATTATTTTGCAGCATCATAAGGTAATTCCTTCTTTACTTGTTTATTATCAGATTTGAAAGAAAGTACTGGTTCTTCTACTCTATTTTTGGAATGAAATTTTTGTTCTTTTGTCTAAATCTAATAATTCCCAAATGGAGTGATTAATCATTGTAAGAAAAACATGTATTATGGTCAGTTACATTGTTTCTTCATCATGGGATTTCTAAAAGAGTTACTTATTTTGTATGGGGTTCATTATGATACATGCTCTTGGCCGGTTTTTACAGTGATAATGTTGTTTTGTTTCATTAGATTGGTGTTTTATTTGAAAAAGGAAAAGAGTCTCTAGTCTCAACCTATCATGGCCTTTGAGGGTTTCAAATTCATTCTCTTAAAATACATTTTCTATCAAACCTCTTCATTTTTTCAGAAGAATAATTTTTATGGTACATACTTGACTAGAATCTATTATTCTTGGCATAAAAACCAACATAAATTTTTTCATAGAGAATATACCTTTGTTGAGGGTAAAAGAGAGAAAATATATACATTATTGTAATGATAGAGAAAAAGTGTGATTGAACACAAATTTTATATTTTGTCTATTTGGAGAGACAGTTTAGTGATTACTATGAAATTGTAAATCTGAAACAAAATGCAGTATGAGAAGTCTTGATAGGTGAATATGTCTAGAATTTTCATGGTTCAATTAAGAACCTTGAGGATTTTAGGGGTATTCATTTGAGAGGATCTTGTGAGTTAAAAAGAGAAACTGGGAGATCCTATGTGTTATTGTAATTTTGCAAACTGAAAAGGGGTTGGTGCTCCTTGAGTTGGTGCTCAGAAATTATCCTATAAGGCATTGTTAATAGCAGTTTTTCAAATAATAGTCTGGTAGGAAACAGTTTAGGAGTGGTTTTTCTACCCAAGGAGGGTTTTCCACTTGGCATATCTTGTGTCTCTTTTTTCATTTATGGTTTCACTACTTTACTATGAGAATGCTTTAGTGTTCATTATTTTTCAATTATACTACTCATTTCAATTCTAAATGGTTGCATTCAATTTATGAATGATTTAATCTTTGAAATAGTGAGAGCATAATTCAGTTTTGTCTCATTTTCTTAATATTTTTAAATTGGTTCATGACACTAATTCACCCCCCTCTTAGTGTCTTTTTTACTCCAACACATTATTCATTCACATTTCATGTTTTATGGTGTAGTCTTTTTCATGCGATATTTATTTCGCTTTGTAGTGACATTGGGTGTGATTTCCTTCTAGAGCGTGATCTCTCTTAGAATATTACATTCCTCTTAGTGGCTTGATGCGACACACTAAATCCTCTAAGTTGTGAATCTTATATTTTTTGATTGGTCCTCTCTTGGAAACATTAGGCACAATGTCCCCTAAGTTAAAGACCTTACATGAATTCAGCAAGACTCCCTTGAATATTCCTTATCTTACAAAAATTTCAGTTATATAGCCACCTTGCATAACACACTTTGCATGCTTGTGTATCCATCTTGTTTGTTCATGAGTTCCAAGCATAAGAAGCTTTTCTTGTCTCATGATGCTCAAAGTTCATTATTTGCATGGTTCCTTATCAAAGTTATCAAGAGGTATTAATTTGGTATGGTTTCATGGGAAGTTGAACAAAGGAATTACTTTCCCTTAGCCACTTGCATTTGTGTGTGAGCACATATAGGCCATGGGTGTATGTATCTCACTATCTTGGATTACTCACCCAATAGACAACTTGAAGTTGTGTTGCCTCAGAGTGAGCATGCATTTTTTGAACAAACAACCTAGATTTGATACACATCTTGTTGGACAAATATTCAAAGCTTGATCCATCTTCTCCTTTACCTTTTATCTTTATTTATTTATGTCTTTGGCAGTGTATGCTTGATCTTGATGATGCTCTTTACATTATTTTCATGTTTGTTCCTTTGTGCCTATGTTGCTTTGTCATAGGATCTTTATTTTGGGGGCTTGTGCAACCCTCTTGATCATTGTCATCTTATCCTACCATCATTGGTATATTTGAACCCCCCTTGATGCATGTGGGTCTACTTTAGTGTGAGTTTGAAGCAAGTTCATCCTCTCACTAAAGTGGGGGCTAAATGTGCCAACAAAAGAGTATTCCTTTTCCTACTTAATTTAGAATAATTAATATTAAAATGAACTTAATGTTTCCTTGATTTAGTGTTGTAATGTGTTTATCACATTCACATTAGGTCTTGGGCCCTTCTAAACTAAATATACTTAAAGTGTACCTTGCAAAGGTGTTGTAAAGTGTTGTAACACACTTTAACATTTTTCTAGGATTTTATTAATTAATCGAGTCTAATGAATCTCTTTGTAAAGAAAATTTTCTTAATTTAACCCTTGTCTATGGTGTTGTAAAGTTTTGTAACACACTTTCACACTTCTCTAAGGTTTTTATCTAATAATTGGGATTTTTTATGTTTTAATTGGCCTTAAATTGTATCCAAAAGTCTTAATTAATGTATATTTTTGAGGATAATCTTGACATAAATCAACAACCAATCATAATTTAGGTTTTTTTAGGTTGTGCGGCCCATATTTGGTGGTTTTAGAATCATACACCACCTATGGCATATGGGTCCCACCTAGAGTTTTGGGCCCTAATCCTGATTTTACACCTTTCTAAGAATTTTTGAAATTGGTCCCATAATTAATACCTAATGGGACTCATACGCCACTTCTAGCATATGAGTCCTGTGTGGCCCAAAAATAAAATCAATTCAAATTCTTGGTAGGATTTTATTCTCCTAGATTTGATGTTGGCTTGTAGTGTTGTAATTTTGAGAAATTTGGCATAATTAAGTATAAATACAAGGTTGTTTCACTCATTTTCACCTAATAATTCATGATATCACCTAGAAACTTGAGTATTCATGCATTATATAAAATTTGAGATCTAGAGAGAATTCACGAGTTTACAAGAGCATTCAAGAGAATTCAAGGGTAGATTATGAAGTGTTTTAGAGTATTCTTCAAGCATCAAGCATCATGTCAAAGTTTCCATGCATTTATGTTTTCTTTTACCTAACATTTGTGATGTAGTATTTCATGATTCATGCAATAATTCAAGTCAAGATCCATATAATTCAAGAAAGATTCAATAGCTACATCCATTAGAGCCATCTCAAGCATATTTGCAACACTTTATTGCTAGGATTTGGTGAGTTTCAACATTGTCTTTTATTCATTCATCATTCCTTTATTACATTTAATTTCATTTCAAGGTTTAATTACTAAAATGGGCTTTGACCAAGGCAAACCCCTTTCTAATAACCAAACAACATTTATCCCTCTCTTTAGTGTGTAATTTGCAAGTATAGGTTGTTGGAAAAATAAGGATAGACAACTGAGAGGGGGAGTGAATAAGGTGTTACCAAAATAAAACTTACACAACATTAATCAACCTTATATCACATATCTGATAATTAGCAATGCAAGAATAATATCAACAACACATCAGAGACACATGAACACCAAGATTTTATACGTGGAAACCCTGGTAGGGGAAAAGCATGGTGGATGTTAGTCCACAAGATTATACCCTGTTAGAAGTATAATGAAGAATAAAAATAGAATGCACTTGCATTCAGGTGCATTTCCTAGAATACACTGCTCAAAGGGAAGGCTCACTACCTTACATATAGTAAATAGATTAAAACCATCTGATGAATTCGAGCTAAGAAAATAGATTCTCCAAAAGCCCAATGATAGTTCTGGTTAGGCACAAAAAAACTTCTTCAAACTTCTTCCACTCTTCCACACTCTACTTTGAATGATCTGATCTTTATTCGCACTTGTACATAGCTTGTAAATTTGAGCACACCCTCTATATGAGGAAAATAATCTCATATATATATCCGCTATACGGATTTACAACCGCTATTTAGTCAGCCACAAATAAAGAATAAATTACAACTATCGGCCTTGATACATGAATAAATTATAATGCATACTAGTATTAGTTGGTTACAACATAGTGAGGACCCAAACAAACATCTCCAAACATTCCAAACAATGAAATATTAATCCTCATGGATCCACAACATGCTAACACCACAATGTCAACCAAGAACATGAACACTCGGGCACATATCAGAAAAATCTCCAATCACAAACACTCTAATCACTGGGGATGCAAAAAAAGGATAGATCATGATCTAGACTCATCCATGAACATCACAGGTACATGCACAACACATGAAATTACCATAATTTCATTTGCTTCAACTAGGAACACCATCTACATAAATTAATTAACTGTAGGCACACAAATCTTCATAACTTCCACAAAACTTAATACGCAGCACTGAAACTTTCGAACAACATACTAGAAAGGTTAAACAACAAACCATTTGAAGTGCACCTTCATATCTTCAACACATAGAGCTTCCCAACATTCTAACCCTCTCAGCTCCACTGGCTGCCTGAACTATACTTTTAGAATTTTCTCAATATCCTCGACATATACAACCTTAAGTAGATTAAAATGCTAATAGTGTTGACATCAATGACAACCACATATCAGCAGAAAGACCACAACATCCGACAATATCCCCCTTTGGCATTGATGGCAACACATGATGTGAAAAATAATACCATTAACCCAACTAACTATTCTCCAACAATCTCCACCTAAGATTGTGCACTTTTTCTTATTTCCTTCATTGTTCTTTTTTCCCTCTTTTTCACATTGCTTATCTCCCATTTTTCACATTGTTTCTCTCCCCCTTTGACATCAATGGAAAAGGTACATATGCTCTGATTTCAAATTTGAATCATTTGACTGCTCCCTCTGAGTAGCAGCGACCACAACATCAATCCAAAATATGATATGGAAATGAATTCATCGACTGATGCAAATATTTGCATCTTAGTTCTGATCAGGAGTGGAAATCACCCCTAATTTTCCTCTGAGGTACTCAAAAGTATCCCTAGGAAACAACTTTGTAAAAATATTTGCAATTTTCTCTTTGGTAGGTATGTACTCCAATCTGACTTCTTTGTCACTTACTTTGTCTCTCAAAAAATGATATTTGATGGATATATGCTTTATCTTTGAATGCAATACTAGATTCTTAAAAATTCTAATAGCACTTGAATTATCACAAAATATAGCAATGGGTTCTTCATACTCAATTCTGACATCTCTCAACATTTTCTTCATCCATAACACTTGGGTACAGTTGTTTGCAGTAGCAATGTACTCTGCTTCAGTAGTAGATAATGAAACTATGTTTTTATTTTTGCTTAACCAAGATACCAGCTTCTTACCTAAGAAGAATGCACCACCACTGGTACTCTTCCTTTCATCTACATCTCCTACCCAATTAGAATCAATAAAAGCACTTAGAGTAAGATCATCATCCTTGGGGTACCAAAGACCAAGATCAACTGTCCCTTTCAGATATCTGAATATTCTTTTTACAATAGTCACATGGGACTCTTTAGGATCAACTTGAAATCTAGCAACCATGCACACAACATTCATTATATCTGGCCTTGTCTAAGTCAAGTAGAGCAATCCATCGATCATTGACCTATATCTTGTTTGATTTGATTTAGGAGAATCATCTTTATGTGTAAGTTTGCATCCGGTCACCATAGGTGTACCAACTGGTTTTGAGTCTTCCATGCTAAAAAAATTCAGCAACTCTTTCACATAATTAGACTAAGATACAAAGATTCCATCATCTAACTGAGTAATTTGCAGTCCTAAAAAGAATTTTAGCTCTCCTATAATTGACATTTCAAGTTCACTTTTCATTTCATTGGCAAATGTCATACAAAAATCATCATCACCTTCAAAAATAATATCATCAGCAAAGACTTCAATGATCAATTCTTTGCTCTGATCTATCTTGAAATACAAATTGTTGTTAGTAGTGCCTTTGTTGAATCCAAGTTTCAACAAGTATTTTTCTAGTCTAGCATACCAAGCTCTAGGGGCTTGCTTAAGTCCATAAAGAGATTTCTTCAATCGACATACCATGTCCTTTTCATCAGTCAACTAAAATCCATCTGGTTGTTCAACATAAAATTCTTCTTCTAGTTCACCATTCAGAAATGTTGACTTCACATGCATCTGATACACTTTTTAACTCTTGAAATTAGCATAAGCTAGAAATAATATAGCAACTTCAATTCTAGCAATAGGGGCAAAATTTTCTTCAAATTCAATACCTTCCATCTGTGAGTAACCTTTGCAAACCAATCTTGCTTTTTTTATGAAAACATCACCATGTTCATTTAGCTTATTCTAGAATACCCACTTAGTTCCAATCACATTTTTGTTATGAGGTCTAGGAACAAGATCCCATGTATCATTATTCTATATCTGCAATAGTTCTTCTTTCATGGCTTGCATCCAACGTTCATCTGTGCATGCTTCACTTATATTTCTAGGTTCAGCTTTAGAAATCAGACAATATTCTTCTAAAATTCTTCTTCTAGTTTGCACACCTCTGCTTTTGTCTCCTATGATCTGAATATCAGAATGATTTCTTCTTACATATTTGGGAGTTTTGAAATTTTCTCTTACCTCTTGTTCTTGTGTTCTTTCTTTTGCACTTTTTCTTGCTTTTGCTTCTTAATTTCCTTGGTTCACTGGAACAATTTGAAGTTGATTTTGTGTCTAAAAATTATTTTTAGCATCATCATGTTGATCATCTGAATCATAATCACTAGGTCTAGATGATTTACCAATGTCTTTGTCAACCTTAACGTTTTCACTTTCAACCACTTTCTTCAATCTTTTATTAAAGCACTGGTAAGCTTTTCTTTTAGTAGAGTATCCTAAGAAGATTCCTTCATCACTTCTAGTATCAAACTTACCTATATCATCATCTCTCTCGATGTGGCATTTGCTTCCAAATTTTTTGAAGTATTTGACTGTAGGCTTATAACCAAACCATAGCTCAAAAGGTGTCATACCAGAATTACTGTTGGCATTCCCCTTGTTAATGGTGTACATAGCAGTACTTACAACTTCTCTCCAGTAGAAATGAGGAATGTTTGCTTCCAGCATCATGGTTCTTTCAGTGTCTAGAACGTTTTTTTTCTTTCTTTCAACAATTCCATTATGTTGAGGGGTTTGGGGAGCAGATAGCTATCTTTGGATTCCATGCTCTTCACAATAAGAATTGAATTCCCATGAAGTAAATTCACCACCTCTATCTGACCTTGGAAATTTGATCCTTTGACCTATCTCATTCTCTGCCATAGCTTTAAAGCTTTTGAACTATTCTCAAAATTTCATGTTTTTCTCTCAAAAAATTAACCCATATCATTCTAGAATAATCATCAATAAGTAACATAAAATACCTTTCACATTGTAGGCTTTTGATTCTGGGAGGACCACATAAATCAGTATGTATCAAGTCCAGTACTCCATTAGAGTTGTACTATTTTCTCTAGAAGGAATTTCTTGTTTTCTTTCCCATCTGACATTCCTTGCACATAGTGTTAGTAGGCTTTACTAACTTGGGTAGATCTCTAACTACTTGAGTAGAGCTTATCTTGAAAATTTTATCAAAGTTCACATGACATAACCTCCTATGCCATAACCAGCTTACATCAATTTGAGAAATCAAACAACTTTCACTACCAACACTCAAATGAAATATATTACCTTTTATCTTTGTTCTTGAAGCAATCATGTTTCCTTAATTTCCCATTATTCCACACTTATCATTCTTGAACTACAGATTGTAGCCTTTGTCTACCATTTTTCCAACACTCGACCAGTTATGATTTAAGCATTCTACATAAAGAACATCATTAGTATTGTGCTTACCACAAAAATAAATAGTGCCTTTGCCACGAATCACACCAAAAGTGTTGTCACTGAACCTCACAACACCACCATCATAGTCTTCCAAGCTTAAATTTTTTATTTTGTCACCAGTCATATGATGTGAGAATCTTTTGTCAATTACCCACTCATCTTTCTCTTCAACTTTGGCTGAAAGAGCTTTCTCAACATTCACATTACTAGTAGATTCAGTGGACACTTGACTATTTTCTTTGATAGAAATAAATACCCATTCATCTTCTTTTCTAGTTTCTTTATCAGATTCTTCATCACTTACACCTTCTTCAGCATAACAACACTTTCTTTGAAATCTAGTGTTCTCAGGTTTATACTTTGAAACTCTTTCAGGACATCTAGAAGAAAAATGACCTATTTTACTACAAGAAAAACATTTAATAGGTAGCTTTACTTTGTACTTATCATGACCTCTTGATTCTCTTTTCACAATCAGTGCTTCCAATTCTTCCAATTCCCTTTCTTCATTTTCTATCTACTTCATCTCATATTCATATCTGAATTTTCTTTGGGAACTTTATCCTGGATATAGTAGCCTTGAAATTAGACTGTCTTAGGAGAAGACTCACCGAATTCACTTTATTCAAATGCAGAAAGTTTTCCAATCAATATGTCTTTTGTAATATTTGTCATTGTTCTGAGTTCATCAATAGCATGAACTCTTGTCTTGTAGGAAGGGGGCATAGATCTAAGTATCTTAGCCACAATTTCATCATCATCCATAGTTCCACCGACACATCTAATGTCCATCCCCAATTCATTTATTTTATGTGAGAAAGAAAATATGTTCTCATCTTCACTCATCTTCAAGCTCTCCCATTTACCTTTTACACTTTGTAGCTTAGCACTTTTTATTAATGCATCTCCTTCATACAAAAATTCCAGCTTTTTCCAAATTTGGTATGCATTCTTCAATCCCATCACATTTGTGATTTATGAATCTGTCAAAGAACTCACTAGTGTTTCTATTTCCCTAGTATTGATTTCTACTTGCTTGATCTCATCTGCAGAGGAGGAAACATTCTAAGGAATAGTGTATGCAATTTTTGTCATCTACCGGAAAGGTTCACCAATGCACCTCAAATGACATTCCATCTTGAATTTCCATAGAGATTAGTTTGTACCATCGAATCTGGGACTATCGTTCTTGAATGATGCCATCTCGGATCACCTCAAGTTGTTAAACTTCTTTCAAGGGAACTAGCTCTAATACAAACTATTGGGAAAACAAGGATAGACAACTGAGAGGGGGGTGAATAAGTTGTTACCAAAATCAAACTTATACAACATTAATCAACCTTATATCATAGATCTGATAATTAGCAGTGCAAGCATAAGATCAATAACACATCAGAGACACATGAACACCAAGATTTTATACGTGGAAACCCTGTTAGGGGAAAAACCACGGTGGATTTCAGTCCACAAGATTATACCCTATTAGAAGTATAATGAAGAATAAAAATATAATGCACTTGCATTCAGGTGCACTTCCTAGAGCACACTTCTCAAAGGGAAGGCTCACTGCCTTACATACGATAATTAGATTAAAACCATTTGTTGAATTTGAACTGATAAAATAGCTTCTCCAAAAGCCTAATGACAGTTCTAGTTTTTCACATAAAAACTTCTTCAAACTTCTTCCACTCTTCCACACTCTGCTCTAAATGATCTGATCTTTATTCACACTTTTACATCACTTGTACATTTGAGCACACCCTCTATATGAGGAAAACAATCTCATACATATTCGCTATATGGATTTACAACCACTATTCAGTCAGCCAAAAATAAAGAATAAATTACAACTGTCGGCCTTGATACATGAATAAATTACAATGTGTACCAGCATAAGTTGGTTACAACATAGTGAGGACCCAAACAAACATCTCCAAACACACCAAACAATGCAATATTAATCCTCATGGATCCGCAACATGCTAACACCACAATGTCGGCCAAGAACATGAACACTCAGGCACATATCAGAAAAATCTTTGATCACGAACACTCCAATCACTACAGACGTACAACAAGGATAGAGAATGATCTAGACTCATCCATGAATGTCATGAGTACATGCACAACACATGAAATTACCATAATTTTATCTACTTCAACTAGGAACACCATCTACAAAAACTAAATAACTATAGGCACACAGATCTTCATAACTTCCACAAAACTTAATGCGCACCACTGGAACTTTTAGACAACATACTAGAAAGGTTCAAAATTAAACCCTTTGAAGTGCACCTTTAGATCTTCAACAAATAGAGCTTCCCAACATTTTGACCTTCTTAGCTCCACTGGCTGCTTGAACTATATTTTTACAATTTTCTCAATATCCTCAACATGTACAACCTTAAGTAGATTAAAATGCTAATAGTGTTGACATCAATGACAACCACATATCAGTAGAAAGACCACAAAATCAAACATAGGTTTTAGATTTTCTAAAGAGAAATATTGGAGAAATTTTTTCAAGTGTTCAAGGTTGCTAAAATTGTCACCTTGCATTGGAGAACATTGGAGAAGACCTATAGGTTGAAATTTAGAGATTTGGACTCAAAAATTTGAAGGAGAAGGTTGTGTAGATTGAGAAGAGTAGATTCAAATTTTGAAGTTTTAGAAAATCTAAACTAGAATGGTATGCCAGACTTGGTGTATGAGTCCCATTTATCATTAAAATTAGGTTTTCTAGCATTCCATGCCTCCATCTAGTCCTTCTTAGCTTCCCAGGTGCACCTTTCTAGTTTTATAGCTTTTTGTTTTATTTTGCATACAATTTTAGGTCATCTAGTTAGATTTGCATTGCATCAGATTTCAATAATTAGGTCTTGGATTTCATTATATTTTCCAAGCCCTAGCTTGGTGGTGAACCCCTCATTTGATCATAATCAAACCCTAGGACATCCCTATTGCAAGATCTCTTTAATCTCATTTTCATTGAGATCTCTAGGGTTTTCCTTCAATGAAATAATGGTGAAAGTGGTTGTTTTATGTCCTAAACCATAAGCAACAATCCCATTTTCCTATGTTTTACTATCACTTTGTTGTATCATTAGCAGATTATACTCTTCCCTTTATCCAATTGCTTGAGAAAGAATCTGAGTTTAAATGAAATGAGGATTGTTAAAAATCATTTGAAAAAAATATATTTGGATAACCCTTCAATTTACCAACTAGCTATGGAAAGATGCCACTTTATAATTTACATTTCAGCTTCATCTGATGTTCTCATTGCATTCTTACCATAACATAATATGGATGGTAGAGAATGTCTTGTTTATTACATTAGTTGAACATTGATTAATTATGAAATGTGATACACAACTATATAAAAGAAAAATTTGGCTCTTGTGTTTTCTATAAATAAATTGAGACATTACTTGTTAAACATTGAAGTGCATTTGATTATAAATTTTGATCCATTAAAATGTCTCCTTTCAAAAACTGATTTATTAGGACGTTTGGCTAAATGGGTAATGTTATTAATGGAGTTTGATCTTAATTTTTTCTCCTAAAATATCATTAAGGGTCAAACATTAACTGACCATTTAGCTGAAGCTCCTTCAACATTAGCTTTACCAAACCAAGACTCATTTCCTGATGAACTTGTTTTCACACTAGAAGAAAATGTAACATGCAAATTATATTTTGATGGTTCTAAGTGTCAAACTGGATCTAGTGTTGGGGTAATATTAATACCTCCTTTAGGTAAGCCAATTCCCTTATCTTACCATCTAAATTTCCCATGCACAAATAATATCATGGAATATGAAGCTCTTATTGCTAGTTTATATGCAATATTATCTATTATGTATTCATCGCCTACATATTTTTGGAGACTCTCAATTAATCATCTAATTAATTCATAGATCATATCAAGAAAAACAAGATAAATTATTGGTACCAAGGCTTTTTGGAAAAACTATGTGCAAATTTTTACATCAACGTTTCAGATCATACTCCATGATCCATCATTAGGATGTCCAGCAGATAGAGAGAGAAATGAAAAAGAGTGAGCAAACTTGGATAAAAAAATGTGGGGAAAGATGAGAGGGGGAAGGTTGGGGAGGTTGGAAGGCACACAATCCAAAAAATGAAGAGGAGGGGACAAAATTGAAATTTCAAGGAATAAAATAAAAATGAGAAAATGAAAAAGAGTAAGGAAAGAAGGTACCCAAAGATTAACATTACGGATAAATTGGAAAAATGAAAAATTATAAAAGACAACAATTGCAAGGAAATAAATGAATATAAAAAGAAACCAAATGCAAGGAAATAAAAAAGAACAAGCCAAAAGAGAAATAAAGAATTAAAGAAACAAAAATTAAAATCACAAAGTAATAAGAATTATAAACAGAAAATGAGAGCCAAAAATTGGAAAACAATCTAAAATTAAAAACAATTAAGCAAAGAATAAAATAAAATGAATAAAAAAACCAAACCAACAAAGTAAAACTCAAGAAAAATAAGGATATAAAATGATCAAAGAAACATCAAAAGAATTAAAAGACAAAAATAGTCACAGAGACAAAAAAAATTAAAAAACTAATTATACAAGAAAGAGGATAAAACAACAAATGTAAGAAGCAAAATAATAGAGAAAAAATCAATTAGAAAGATAAAAACAAACAAAAAAATAAGGAGAAAAAACAAAAAGAACCAATTAGTATGAAAAAACAACAAGAACCAAGAAAGATAAAAACAAACAAAAAAATAAGGAGAAAAAGCCTTGGTACCAATTAGCTTTATTCTTTTCTCTTGGTACCAATTAGTATGATCCATTTTCATTAGCTTGATTCTTTTCTCTTGTTGTTTTTTCTCTTTATTTTTTGTTTGTTTTTATCTTTCTAATTGATTTTTTCTCTATTATTTTGATTCTTACATTTTTTGTGTTATCCTCTTTCTTGTATAATTAGTTTTTTTATTTTTTGTCTCTCTGACTATTTTTGTCTTTTAATTCTTTTGATGTTTCTTTGACCATTTTATATCCTTATTGTTCTTGAGTTTTACTTTGTTGGTTTGGTTCTTTTATTCATTTCATTTATTTTATTTTATTCTTTGCTTAATTGTTTTTAATTTTAGTTTGTTTTCCAATTTTTGGTTCTCATTTCCTCTTTATAATTCTTATTACTTTGTGATTTTAATTTTCGTTTCTTTAATTCTTTAATTCTATTTTGTCTTGTTCTTTTTTATTTCCTTGCATTTGTTGTCTTTTTCTATTTATTCTTTCCTTGCATTTGGTTTCTTTTTCTATTCATTTATTTCCTTGCAATTGTTGTCTTTTATAATTTTTCATTTTTCCAATTTATCTGTAATGTTAATCTTTGGGTACCTTCTTTCCTTACTCTTTTTCATTTTCTCATTTTTATTTTATTCCTTGAAATTTCAATTTTGTCCCCTCCTCTTCATTTTTTGGATTGTGTGCCTTCCAACCTCCCCAACCTTCCCCCTCTCATCTTTCCCCACATTTTTATATCCAAGTCTGCTCACTCTTTTTCATTTCTCTCTCTATCTTTTGGATATCCTAATGATGGATCATGGAGTATGATCCGAAACGTTGATGTAAAAATTTGCACACTATTTTTCCAAAAAACCTTGGTACCAATTATCATGGACTATGGAAGCAACAAAATGTTATTAAGATAAATTATCTCAATATCATGATTTGGTGTTAACCATATTAAAATGTTTTGAATCATATACCATTTTACAATATTCCATGAAAGGATTATCAACATGAAGATGCAATGGAAATCATTGCTTCCCTTATATTTCTTGATGATTCTTCAATGGATTTTAAATTCGTAATTATAATCTCACATCACCATCAATATCCAAGAACCTAAAAGAAGAGATTATATCTCAAGTAGATAAAACTGATAATTGTATTCATACATATTTTAATATTTATGTGATGGTATTTTTCTGAAACCAACAATGAAAAATGCCCAATATTGCATTAGGAAACTTGCAGCGTAGTATATAATTTTGGCCCATGTGTTGTATACAAGATCTTATAATGGTATTCTTATTTGTTACTTCAGTCAATCAGAGATCTCATAGCTCTTGAATAATCCCATTTAGGTACATATGGAGGACACTTTTTTGGTCTTTCCCTTTTTCAAAAGTTAATTCATATGGGATATTATAGGCAAAATATAGGAAAAAATTCTTTCTTCTTTATAAAAAAGTGTCATAATTGTCAACAACATAACAATTTGATTCATGTTCCTACTCACGAAATTTGTGCTCAAGCTATCATTTGGTCATTTTATATGTGGCTAATAGATCTCATTGGAAGAAATTCTCCTCCCTCGTATCAAGGACATACTTCCATTATCACAACCATACATTACTTCAAAAAATGGTTCAAGGTAGTTTCACTTCATTCCATGATGGTTGAAGTGATTTGTTGCTTTGTATTAGAAAACATCATATCTATATTTGGTTTACCTTTTTTCTTAATTACATATAATGGTACGTCATTTAATAATATGGAACTGAAGAAATTCTTTAAAAAATCATATACAACATTAATTGTCTACACCATATTATCCACAATAAAATGGTCAAGAAAAAATAACTAACAAAACAATTGAACAAATATTACAATTATTTTTTAACAAACATGGTAAAGATTGGCATACTCAAAATTTTAATGTATTGTGGGATTATTGCACGAGTGTTTGAATGACTACAAATAACACCCTATTCAGCCTCGTTTATGGTGTCGACACCATTATGCCCTTAGAATTATAAATCTCTTCATTACAAATTTCTCTACAAGGAATTATCGATTATATCTAGAATAGAGAAAAAAGACTTCAACAACTTAAGATGCTTGATGAACAATGCATACACACTCTCAAACATCTTTGAGCATATTATAAGATTATTCAACGCAAATACAATGAAGGCATTATTCATTGTTCATTTAAGAAAGGAGACTTGGTTCTTTATGAGATTCAATGTAATGTAAATGTTGCACCAAGAGAAAAAGGAAAGTTCAACCGAAATTGGTTGGGACCCTACATTATAGATGAATATTATTGATCAAGAGCATACAATATTACTACAAAATATGATACACCTCTAAAGGAACCTATCAATGCTATGTGTTGCAGGTTAATGGGCTAGAATAGATCCTACCACAAGTTACTAGAAAAGGTCCATGAAGGGTAGAAAAAAAAATAGTTATAACTAGGAGACATGTCCCTACATGTGTGAAAGATAGAAAATTGTCACCCTAGGGTTTAGGACCTAGGGAAACAAGCTTTTTATGCTTTACATTCGAGGATGCCCTAGAGATCTCAATCAAATGATAAGAATGGGAGAAAGAGATCTGCTAAGGGACTTTCCTAGGGTCTAATTATGATCTAATGAGGTGTTCACCAGCAAGCTATGGCTTGGAAAAGATAATTAAATGCAAGATCTAATTTTTAAATCGAGTGTTGCATGGAACTTGAATGTATGACCTAGAAATTCATGTAAAATAGAACAAAAAACTGTAAGATAAAAACTGTGAACCTGGAAATATGAAGATGAAAGATGAAGCTCTGAAATGTTGAAAACACTAAATTTAATGTTGAGTGGGACTCATACGCAAGTCTGGGCATATTAGTTTATACTAGGTTTTCTGTGCCAAAATTTAAATTTGATAATTCTCAATCTGAATCTCCTGAAACACTAAAAATTGGTTGAAATTTGACTCATACGCCACAAGTGGCATATCATCCCCAATAGGATGTTTTAGAGGTTTAAGGTTTGATTTTTATCTCCAATATCTTCTATTTTTGTTCCACCTTGTTTTTGGATCTGAAACTATTGATTTCAGACTTGTAGATGACTTTTTGTGAAGATGACAACCTTGTGAAAACTTGAAAACTTTCTCCAACCTTGCAACCTAATCTTCAAAGGATTTTCAAGTCTTCAAAGAACCTAGTTCTGCAATCACCTAAAGAGAGAGAGGAAAACTTGTAGATTGTTAGTGGATAGGGGTTTTCCTTGGTCAAAGCCCTTGTAGGTAATTAGACCAAATGATGAAACAATGAAATAGTGACATAAAACATGAAACATAGGATATAAAACATGAAAAATGATACCTTGAATGATGTCTTGTAACATAAATTAGCAATCTATCATGAAGTGGCCATGCAGAATGTAGATCTTGATCTTGAGATAAAGTATGGAACAATGCTTGATCTTGGATCTTCAATGTTACATCACAACACTAGCTCAAAAACAAGTTTGATGCTTGAAAACCTTGGCATGATAATGGATCTTGGATTTCTGCAACAATTGATGGAGAAATATGCTCTTGAATGCCTTAGAAATGATCTTGAATGCTCTCCTAACACTCCTATGAAGTCTTAGAATGCTTAACTCTTGCTTGCTTGACTTGATATCTTGTAGGCTTAATATTTCTTAGCTGAAATAATGACTTGAAATATTTTTTATATATGCAATCCATCTAATATCCCATGTATTAGATCCCAAAGGTTGACATCATGAAATTTGAACTTAAAACCTAAATTTTCTTGCTGAAAACCTTAAAAATAGGCCAAATGGGACTCATACTCCACCTGTGGTGTATGGGACTCATATTCCAAAGGTAGCATATAAGTCTAACAAGGACTTTTTTAAGAGAGAGAATATTGGGGAGTCAAGAAATTTTAAGTTTAGATGAGATCTATGCCAAGGTTTTAGTTAAAATATGTCTCGATATGCACAATATAGGATCGTAGGGGCCTCTTAATCATGATATAAAGGTTATAAATTCAAGGGGGCCCAAAACTCAATGTGAAAGAGTAAATAAATATACTTTACAATATTAAATTAAGGCAAAATTGTGTCTATTTAGCTTAAAAGGGCCCAAAATCCCATGTGAATGTGTACAACACATTACAATGCTAGATTAGGTCCATTTAGTTTACAAGCCTCCTAAATTTAATGTGAAGGTGTAAATAAATACACTTTACAATACTAAATTAAGGCAGAGTTAAGTTAATTTAGCTTAAAAAGGGCCCAAGACCTAATGTGGAAGTGTAAAACACCTCACAACACTAGATCAAGGTGACATAAGCTTATTTTATCATCAATTATTCCCAAATTAGATGAGGAATTGTTCAATTTCCAAGAGCGTACAATTTTTGACATTACATTTAGCTCCAACTTTAGTGAAAGGATGAACTTTCTTTGAACTCACACTAAAGTAGACATTCAAGAGGGGTCCAAATGCACCAATTCAAATGATAAAGGATGAAAAAGATCAAAGAAGGTGACCAAACCCCCAAAATCTAAGATCCTTCATCAAACCAACATGAGCACAAAAGGACATGCACAAGGTTTATGAGTTGCAACAAAAAAAGATACACAAACATACAGTTCTAAAGATATGAAGATGAAAGGAAACAATAAGATGGGTGGATCCAAATTTAACAAAATGCGCTCACTTTGGGGCCACAAAACTTCAGGTTGTCTATAGGGTGAGTATAGATAATATGTTCACTCTGAGGCCATGAAACTTCAGGTCATCCATGGGTGAGTATCCAAAAAGGGTGAGACACACAACCAGTATGTGCCCACATTTGTGAGTGCTAGGGGAAGTCATGCCTTCGTTCAACTCCCATACAACCAAACCAAAGTTATACCTCTTGATAAATTTTATAAGGTTCCAAACAATAAGGATCTTCGAGCTTCATGAGACAAGAAAAACATCGTATGATTTCAACTCATGAACAAACAAGATGGCAACAAAGGCATGCAAGGTTTATTATGCAAGATCACCATATAACATGTATTATAAATGAAAAATAGTGTAAGATATGTTCAAAGGGATTTTTCTTAGTTCATGTAAGGTCTCTTCTTAGAGATCATTGTTCCTAATATCTCCAAGAGAGGACAAGTCAAAGAAATATCACACTCTTGGAGGAAATCAGACACAATGACCCCACCAAGGAAATGACGCATCACAAGAAAAAATAAAATCGCACAATGAAATATTAGTATCAATATATACCCCCACTTTAAAGTGGTTGCTAACACCAGTACTATGAGAAATTGCTTAAAAGTAGAAGAAGACATGAGAGCTTATTTGGAAAGCCCTATGCCAAGTCATATGTTTCCAATAAGCTACATCATGAATAAGGGGTTTCCCCCAAAACACAATACCTCACATGTGAACCAACTTAAGGCATATCGTCCACATCCCAAGCTTTCTCTTATATATACATGAAAGGTGGTCAACTATCCAAAAGAGACAATGACAAGTGACATATGAGGACAAGGCTACCTTACCCCTTTCTCCCAATTAATACAGGACAAGGATGAGCCGAATAGGATGAAATTAAGTATCAATTAGAGGAACTAGGTGATTCAACACAAGGAAGAGCACCACACCCCTTAAGATGTTGGATTTTGTTACTCAAAAGCTTACATTCATTAGTAGCATGACCATGAACTCTATGATATGCACAAAATGAACTCTTGTAGTAAAATTTATTTCATGTTCTTAGAGGGAGGGAAATAAAATGATCTTGGAGGAGTCTCAAAAATATACCTTCTTGATCAATAGTAGAAGATTTTTTATTCAGTGACAAAGATATCTCTTGCTTATCACAAGGTGTCGTACCTACACTATACTCTTTAGATCAAGCGAGATTTTTTTTTCTTCTTTAAAGAAGATGTAAAATCTATCGAATTTGAATCATAAGTGTTTTGTGTGATGACATTAATGTTAAGCGAGGATCTCTTTGATTCTTTCATGCCTTTCAAAGGATAATAATTAGGAGCATTAGTGTCTATTAGTTCAAGATGCACTACTGATAAGGTTGATTTAGAAGAAGCATTTGTAAGAGTGTTGATATTGAGTGATGGTTTTTTTTGTTTCTTTCGAGGGACAATAACCAAGAACACTAACATTTTCTTATATGTGAGGATTTATAGGGTCATGGATACCTTGTTATCTAACACCACATCATTTTCCACTATATCCAAGTTGTCTCATAAGCTCGTAACCTCTTCCATAAAGTTTTTTTCATTTATTTAGGATTCGATGGTTGTTCATAATCAGCTTCATCAAAGTTTGTTGTATAATTTGTTGTCTTTTTCTAAAGTGGTTGAGGTGGAGTCTTTTGAAGGGTCTTCTAAATTTGTGCTGACATACTACTTTTTCTCTTCTCTTTTCGGAGTCTTTGTTTATGATCTTGTATTCTCCCATGAATGTTGGTTCGAAATCCAAGGAACCCCATTCATCTTCTAATAGACTCATGACTTCTTCAATGTGTTTCTCTTTGTATTTTTTTTGTATGGGTTCCACTTATGTAGTTGGTATCAATATTTTCAAAGGATTTTCCTTATTTTTCTCAATGTTTAAAAAATTGTTTGGTTCAAGTTCAACTTCGAGTGTGTAAACTTTGTTGTTGTAGATATACTTCATTATATGATAAAGGGTAAAAGGAACTCCATTCATTGCATGAATCCACTATCTTCCTAAGAGGATATTATATGAAATATCATGAGGCATAACATGGATCAGTCTTTCTAATGTGGCCTTTCCAGTTGTAATAGACAAATTTATCACACCAAGAAGTTATTTTCCTATATTGTCAAATCCCTTAATAAACAAAGAGTCAAGTTGAATTTTTTATTTATCCATTCCAAGATTATCCAAAAGGGATATATTACACAAATTAAGGGAGAATCCATTGTCGACGAGGGTTGTTTTTACTCCCAACCTATTATGTATAGCTATTATCATGAAAGGATCATTTTGTTTTTTCACTTCCAAAGGAGTGAGTTAATTTTGGTGGAAAACAATGTCAACATTCATTCCTTGAATTCGGGATTCTAGGTCATTCATTTTCACATTAGAAGGGATAGGAACCTATTGTAAAGAATTTTGAATCATGCTATGATAATGCAGGGAGGCTTGAATAAGGTCCCACAATGATATCTTAGCAGGAGTGTTCTTAAGTTGTTCCACAATGTCATACTCCTTTCCACTTTGTGCAAGCAAATGAGGAGGACCTTGTAAGATAGGATTAGGTAATGGGAGGTATGTTGAAGGTGTGTGACTTGGTTGTAGATTTTTTCTAGTGTTATATGTATGAGAAATGGTATTATTACTTGGCTGTTATGAAACATTATTCTTAGGTGGGTAAAGGATAAGTTCGGGTTTGTTTTGAGTTTGTTGTTTGTGTGAAGGTAGATAAAGAATTGGAGGATTATTAGGATGTCCCATAGGGTATGTAGGAGGTCCATTACTCAAGGGAGATCTAATGGATAGTTGCACATTCATAACCTTTATAGTCTTGGTTTGATTTATTTCTAATAAAGGGTAGTCTAGTACCATCTTTTCACCATCATCAAAAGAAGTCAAAATGTTGTCATTTTATTCCATGATATCTTCCCTAATAGGAGAGTTTTTAGGAGAACTACAAACTAGATGTTCATGACATTCAAAGGTTGGTTCTTCTAAAATGACTCCATCGCATGTAAGGGAGTTATCCATGGTTGGAATGTCTTGTTTAATAATGTTTTCCTTAGGGGAAAAGACACACATAAGGTTCTCATGACTCTCATTGGTTATTTTTTCTAACATCAAAGAATGTTCCTCATAAGTAGGAGAGATATGAGGAGAAGAAAACATGTATATTTCATGATAGTCCATAATTTCGTTCATTTGTCCCAACATATACTCATCATTTACAACACTAGAGGGGAAGATTTTGGGAGATGAATGTAGACTAGTTAGAGTGTTATTTTGGTATGTTTAAATGGTCTCTTGTTGTGTTATGTGATTGTCATGATTACCTATTGTTTTATCCTCTTGTTTAGTAATGTCATGTCCAATAGGAGAGGTAAGGGGCCAGTTCTTTTCCTTGGGTTTCCTCAATTTCCTTATCAGATTCCTCATCTGGTATATCCATAATCACCTGTTTCTTTCATTTTCCTTCAATTTTTGGAGTCTTGCATGTCGGAGGAATGTAGACAACATTTTCTTTTTCTCTTTTCTTCTTTATCTCCATCTCACTGGAAGAGGAACCAACTTCAAGTGCCCTTACCGGAAGAGAAATACCAACTGAGCCAAAATTTCCTAGTAGAATTTAAAAGAAACTTCCATATTCTTGATCATAGTTTACGAAATTGTTAGAGTGTATGTAAATTTTTTTGCAAACTGGTTCACTCTTTCCACATCACGTTGTTGTTCATCGGTAAGAAATTCAAAAAGTACATTACTACACATATAATCAAAGTACCAAACCTAAAATGATAATCTGTCATCTTTGTCAATTGCACATTCTCCATTAGTTGATCTTTCAGTAATGCACAAAGGTCAAAATCTTGATCTTCCATTACCATTTTGTGTGAAATGTAGACTGCACCTACCGAATTTGTATCTTCTATATTTTTGAAGAAGATTTTGTAGGATATTCCATGCATAATGTACCTTGTTACAGATTTTTTAATTGTTGATATTATTAGTGCCCTTTGATCTCCAATAACTCTAGTTAGGGTTTCAAATTCTTTATTCTGGATTGACTTCTTTCTCGGTACATCCCCAAATTTTTATAATCCAGTTAAAGTTCCAATTAATTCCTTCAAGATGTGGTAGGGTTTATCCAATATTAGAGTATCTTCATTCAATCTATCCAAAATAAACTTAATGATTTTTGCACTCTCGAAATAGGGGAATTCACTCCAAATATCCAATATTTTGAGTTTAGCTTCTTTCAGCCATTTCAATTCATCGGGTGACAACAAGTTTCTTATAGTTCTAATGTTTTCACTACTATAGTCATCTAGGTTTTCCATTCCTTTGATTTGTTTTGTTTTTCCTTTCATACTCATGTCTTGTTTCTTTCAAAGAAGTTCACACACTGAATTAAGTAGAAATTTCTCAATGCTCATGACATACCTGATGAATTAGGGTTTCGTTGTCGAAATGTCTTCACGCCTTCAAAATTTTGTTGTAGAGCGCTCTCCTTCTTTTCTTGGATAAAGTTGAAAATGAGGGTTTCAACTTATCTTTTTATAACTTTGCACACCTAACTTTTTGTTGTAATAAATGCTTTTTCCCTAGGTGTTCCAAATACCCTGTTTTCTTAGTCACCGAGAGAAAAATTCTTCTGCGAACCTATCATTTCTTGAATTTCCTTGTGAATATTTCCCAATGTACCTGTAGATCATTAATATAGTTGTTGAAAATCTTTCACGTTTCAGTACTAGCTACGAATAGGGGAAAAAGGATTTTCTTTGAAAAACTTCCCCTAGACCAATTACCTGAAATCAATTTTTGTAGGAATTACCAGAAGTAGGTTCCAGTACTGAACCATCTCCTGCATCAAACTCATTCTTCCTTACCCATGTATTCTTTATCTGACTTCTTATTTCATCTGTAGTCACTTTTCTTTTTTCTTTATATCTTTTTATGTATTTTTGCCTTTGTTTGTCAAACCTCTTCTATCCACATTTTTGTTTCTACAGAATCTTACAATGTGACTATATTTGTTGCAATTGTAACACACAGTATTTCCTTGTCTAGACCAATCATTCCATTGATTTCTTTTTTATCTACATTGGTTAGAAATATGCCCAAATCTTCCATAGGTATAAGATTTAACATTCCTTCTATTGACAGAGTTGTTTGACACATTTCTGCATTCAATTGACTTATGACCAATTTTTTTGCAATTGAAACACTAAATGAAGAATGATGGATCACTTGATTTCATTTTACTTCTACATTGAGTAGCCATATGACCAAATTTATTTCAAGAAAAATAATATCCATTAAACTTTTGAGCATTAGGTTGTCTTATTGAATGCCTTTTTGCTTTGTTCATCAGATTTCTTTGCTTGAAATTCCTTTGTCCAGATCTGAAACTTTTTGCTTTCTCATATCCAAGACCTTGCTTGTCATTTCCATTCTTTTGTCCTTAAGTCATCTCATCAAACTTAACTAAGTTAATCTTGAACTTCTCCTTGTATTCATTCGTAGTAGCAAGTTCATCCCTGAGAATAATAAATACTATTTTTCAAGATCTTCTTCATTGTTTTTGGATTGTTGCAATTCAATCTCCAACTGAATGAATTCTCCATTAATTCTTTTTCATTCATCAGATTTTTCTTTTAAGGACTGAGCAAGGTTCTCCTCATTCTTCTTTCTTCCTTCAATCTCCTTAGTCAGCTTCATCACCATAGATTCCATCTCATATTTTAGGGTAGGATTGTCTCTGGCAAGCTTTTCACATTCTTAAGTTATTTCCTTCAAGGTTTGATTCAGCTGAAAATAATCCATGCTTCTGCTCTCTTTTTTCTTAATTTGATCACAAAGATCCTTACTCTTCTCCTTGGATTTAACAATCCAATCCTTCAATGTCTGAATTAATTTCTCAACATCCTTAAGATTTTCTCTCAATTCTTGAACTTCTGCTTTAGAATGATCGAGATCATCAAGCGCCACCACAAGTTGTTGTTGAAGACTACTAGATTCCATTACATTCCAAGATCCACCTCAAGCTTCTAAACTCCTTCCAAGGAACTAAGCTCTGATACCAATTAATGGCATTGCGGAATATTGAGAGGGGGGTGAATCAATGTTCTACAAGAATTTTTACGTGGAAACCCTATTAGGGGAAAAACCATGGTGGAGGTCAATCCACAATTTGAGTACTCAAAAATAAATTTTATAAAATGGGAATGCACTTACATTCAGGCTCACTGTCTAGAGCTCACTACTCAAAACAGAAAGGCTCACTGCCTTACAGCCAGTGTCAAATACAACACAAGTGATGAACTATGAATTAGCATCTGCAAATGCTTGAGAATAGTTTTGATTAATAAAATTAGATGATTTCTGACCTTATGTCTAATTCTACTCTTTTGCTCTACTCTGCTCTGCTCTACTCTGCAATTCGCATCACAAATTTATGCAAAAGTGAATTCACACTACTATGCTTCTGAATTTAACATCACACACTAACACACTTTGCACCTCCTATATCAAATTTATATAATCGATCACTTATATATATCCGCAACAAAGGATTTGATCAACCATATGTCGACTTTAATAAAACATAAAGTATTATTTTTCATCCGGCTAAATCCACAAATGATTTTCAATGCGCACCAACCAAAGTCAGCCATACCATAGTGAGGATATAAATAAACATGTTTGAACACAAAACCATTTAAAAAATTACTCCTTAAACATCCACAACATATTATATTCACCATATTCACCAAGTCAAATCTCTGTACTGATAAATAGAAAATCATTAAACCGGATCTCCTAATTTGTATACCAATGAATGCGTACCTAGATGATTCATGGATAAGATAGTGTGAACCCCAATCCTAGACCTACAAAAACATAGAAAACAAACACAATATTATATCCATATGCAAGTTCGAACTAAGATTCCCCATGAAATTCATTTACAATGGTCAACTTAGGAAAGAAATGAGGAAGAAAGCAAGAAAAGCAATCAAATCATATTTAAGCATGCAAATCCTCAATCCCATGGGTGAATTGGTGCCAATTATGTGTAGAAATTCACCCTTTCCCAACTCATTTGTAAGCTTGATGAAGATTGATCCACTTGGTGATGAAGAACAATGTGATTCCTTGATAAAATCTGCAATAACCTAGCTATGATAGTGAAAAATGCCTATGGAGATGGATGAAATTTCTCTAAATATGAGGAGCACATGCGATATGTTCCACTCACACTCAAAAGATTGGTTCATTTTTTTTAAAACCCAATTTTAAATGCGGAGGCAATCACTTACACAACTTGAGATCACCAAAAATACTTTCGATTCCCAAGATCACTATAAAGTGCGAGAGAAGTGCATATGTCCTTTTGAGGATATTATTTTGGGTAAGTGATTACAAAACAAAGATGCACATGTTCATTTTAAATCCTCAAGGAAATGATTATGATTCTTTTTAGATCACCAAAAGGAAAGATGAAATTTTTTTTGTTCAATTGTTAACCTTTAAACAAAATTTAGTAAGTTTCTCTAAAGTTCTTTTTAACCTTTTGTAGAAAAAATGAAAACTCTTATAGTGTTCTTTTTAGAGCCCAAAAAAAAATTAGTGTATCCTAAAATCATGAAGGCCATAAAATCCTTAGAAAGGGATAATAAGTTCTCCCAAAGTTTTTAAACTTAATACAATAAGAAAATGAAGTCATAATAAAATAATTCTCTTTATTCCCTACTTGCCTCAACCTGTAAACTGATTAAAACCAAGAAACACAGAGATAAAAAACAGGTTAAAAGTTCAAAATGTCCAAAACAAAAAAGAACATGTCAATATAAAATGAATTTGAGCTTTTCACTCCAACCTAGTGGTGCATTTTATGGGTGTGGTAGATTTTGAAATGATTAGTGGTGCAATATAGCATTGCGAATTACTAAGAGCGACACTTTGTAGTAAAACAAAGGCCGCAATTACAGCTCTGTTTGACCAGCAACACAATTTGGAATTAGGAGAGCCCACGGTCGAGTTTGAAATTTGAAAATTTTGGGTGGGAAGACACCAACAGTAGACTTTGGAAATTTTAGTGGTGCAATATAGTGTCGCATGATAGTTAGCGGCTGAGTTTTCTAGAAGCTGCAAAAAAACACATAATTTTCTAAAAAATGTGATTAAATCCTTCAGATTTGCCCTCCTCTCGCAAAAATGTGAACCCCAATCCTAGACCTTCACAAAAATAGCAAGAAAACACAATATTAGATCCATATGCAAGTTAGAACTAATATTCCCCATGAAATTCATCTACAATGCTCAAATTAGGAAAGAAATGAGGAACAAAGCAAGAAAAGCAATCAAATCCTATTTAACCATGCAAATCCTCAATCCCATGGGGGAATTGGTGCAAATTATGTGTAGAAATTGGCCCTTTCCCAACTCCTTTGTAAGCTTGATGAAGATTGATCCACTTAGTGATGAAGAACAATGTGATTCCTTGATAAAATCTGCAATAACCTAGCTATGATAGTGAAAAATGCCTATGGAGATGGATGAAATTCCTCTAAATATGAAGATAGTAACTTTGCTCTATATTATGGATGATAATGAAGTAGAAAAGCCTCTTATTTATAGATGAGATTGAGAGAATAAGAGGCAAAATGGATGAATGTGGAACTAATCTTCAACCAATGGCCAAGTGCCCCTTGTCAAGATGTGAATGGAGGAAGCTTGTGCACATTTTGATGAATGAGCTAATAAATGCAATTAGTTTGAATTTTAAATTAGTGAAATGACATGTTTAGAGGGAAGGGAAATGGAGTTAACGTCACTTGGCTCAAGTCCAAGGACATGTAAGAGGCATTAAATGCCTTTTTGGAAGGACAAATCCACTTGGAGGGATTTCCAAACTTGGAAAAATATTCCACTAAAGATGTCATGTTGAGAGAAAATAGGGATTTAATAAATCAATTAAATGTATTTTCATGTGCAAGTGACAACATTTAGAAAATTTAAGTGATTGGGATTAAATTAATCAAGATTTAATTAATTTAATGAGAGATTAGGTGATTTGACAATTTTGACTTAGATTTTAGGATATATTTAAATCCAAATTGAGAGGAAAATGATTTAGACTTTAATTAAATAAAGATTTTGATTTATTTAACTAAGATGGGATGATGTTAGATTAAATTAAATAAGGTTTAATTAATTCAATTTAATAGTGTGACTTTAGAGATTTAATCAAATAAAATGAATTATTTAATTAAATAGAGATAGAGTTAATTAAATCAAATTGATTAATTTAATCAATAGGAGAGAATGACTTAATCAGATAAATAATGATTTATTTAATTAAGGGATGAAAGGTGATGACAAGCTAAGAAGATGATTCAGGACAAAATGAAGTTAGTAATCAGGATCAAGTGTGTTGGTATATTTTCTATGTCTACATTTTGCCCCTCTTTGAAGCAATGCACTTGTTGTGTTGGTTCAAAGAATAAAATGTTGTGATCAAAATTCAAAAATTCCTCAATTTTTTTTTAGATGCCCCACTGCTGCTCCAATGAGAAAGATTATGTTGGTATACTACCCCCTCAAGATATCGAGTGGAAATGTTTGATTTTCTGATCGAGATCGCAATAAAATGCGAGACGAGTGGTTCTATTGATCAGAGGATGAAAGATAATTCTTTGAAAGATCATATTTTTGATGTAGAAATTTTTGATGATGCATAGACAGTCATCAGCCATGGGTAGCCTTGTGTATATTTTGATACAACACACCAAATTTTGATAGAAATGTTAGTAAAGATAGAGGAATAAGAAGAAAATAATTATGACAAGATGATCCAACAAGTCCATGAAGCATTAAGAATTTATTAGATATGATGATGAGGAGTTGGGATTTTAAAAGGGACATTTACCATATGTTTGATAATACACATAGGTACGATGCATCAAGGTATAAAGAAATAGGATGGTGTTGTACCTAGTGTGATGGAATTCGACTCGACAATTAGATAGGAGTATTCATGTTCACACTTGACATACAAAAACTTATTCAAGATGTAGGTCAAATATTCTAAACATCTCGGGCCAAAACATAGAAAAGCAAGCCTTCCTATGTGGTCAACAAGATACCTAAAACACCTTCCCTATAAACCAAACAAAGCATGCATAACCAAGTCATTTTACAAGAATATCCAAAAAGCACAATAGATAAAAAAGATACTGATCATTTCCCCATTCCTTTCTCTCTAAACATTTTGATTAGGCATCATTGAGAGGTCCTTGAAATGAATGGAAAATAAGATAAGTCAAAAAAGACCAAGATAAAGTAAACAAACAACCTAATGTTCTTCGTATCGCTAGCCAAGACTAAACTACGATGATGCCTGATGTTGATGTCCATTGTAGGAAGGATGCATCCTAGGACATGTTGTCAGAATGATGATGAGATTGATTGGATGATAAGCTATTGATACTTCGAGTTGACTAACTTGTTGACTTACTAATCTAGACTTGAGACTTTGACGATTAGGTGTTCACTTTTGAACCTGCTAGACTTTCTTCTGATTGCCTTACCAAAGGGTGAAAATGATGATGAATTTATTATGAATGAGATGCTTATTGTGGATAAAAGTGTGATGAAATGGATGGATTTTTCAAATATTTGAATTTTTTGCAATGTTTTGAGGCTATTTTTGGGATTTTGAGATTTTCCAAATTTTTTTGGGTTTTCTGAGATTTTGACCAAGAGACTAACTTAAAGACCTATCTTAGGGGTCTCAGGATCTAATCAATTGATTAGCCTTGCCTACGTTATAGATGCAGATACCACGTAGTTTGACTAACACAAATTTGATTACTGATGAGATAGATAGGCAAATGGATTGCCATTTTCCTATTGCAGTAGACACTTAAAGGACTGACCTAGGGTGTCTCGGGGGATGATCAAAGATCAACCTTGCCTACATTCAAGCTCAGAGATGACGTAGTTCGCTAAGATGACTCCATTGTTTTGATACTTCATATTTTTGACATGTTTTGGATTATGATATGATTTGGATGTTTTTTGATGTTTTGGATTTTTTATTTTCTTATGTTTTTGGATTTTTGATTGATATTTTGAATGTTTTTGGATTTTTGATGAATTTTTTGAATATTTTTGTAATTTTTGATTTTAAGGAAGATCACAAAAATATACATGAATTTGATCCAATGTAGGTACAAGAACATGCCCCAGTGTGATGTGATAGACTACTTCAATATGGTTAGGACAAACTGACCTTAGGAATGTGCCAAGTAGTACTAGGTTGGATCATGATACAAACACAAGATCAAGCTATGGTATAGATGTGGATGGGAGCTTAATGATGGATGAATGGATGTACAGATTAAGCCGTGAAGATCCTGGTGGATGGAGAGTGCTTTATTTACACTTGGTGCTTGTTTTCTAGGTTTTCACCAAGGTGCTTTCCCAAAGTGCCATCGAAGTGGTTTTCACTAGAGGATGATTTTTTTCTTTACTGTTTTCAATCCTTTTTTTTATTTTTTATATTTTTATATTTTTTTGTACTTTTGGTTTTACCCTTAAAATATCAGGCGTAAATTTTTTTGAGATGGGAGTTATTCATGGGTTCCTACAGAGGTTCCCCTTCGAGTGTTGACAACTAGTAGGCTCATGATTTATAGCTTGTCGTGAAGATGAAAGGCCCCAACCAATTGGGCTCAAATTTTCCCTTGCTATCTGGATTTGGCAAGTTATTCTGATTTTCCTTTAGTACTAGTTCGCTGACTTGGAAGGTTTGCCTCCTGATTTTCTTATTGTAGCTTCGCTTAAGGCTATTACGATAGACTTGCAAGTGGATTAGGGTATCCATGTGCCTCTCATCCAATAGTTCCATCTAATTTAGTCATGAGACCCGGTATTACTCATCTCTAATGAGATTTGTAGTGATATACTTAAGGATGGGAGCTCGATCTGAATGGGGAGGATGGCCTCTAATCCATAGACTAGAGAGAAGGGGGTGACACCTATTGGTGTGCGTATGCTGGTGTGATAGGCCCATAAGGTGAGATTTAGCTTTAGATGTCAGTCACAACCAGCTTTATTCATTGTTTTCTTAAGGATTTTTAGAATGGTTTTTTTGGTGGATTCTTCTTGGCCATTGTCTTGGGGATAATACAGAGTGGAAAAACAATGTTGGATGTTGAATTTTTGGCAAAGGTCACGAACATCCTAATTTTTGAAAGGTGTCCCATTATCTAAGATAATGGATTGAGGGACACCGTATCAGCATATAAGGTAGTTCAAGATGAACTTAGATATTTGCTTTCCCTTTATGTAGGTCATGGGAATGGCTTTGACCCACTTCATGAAGTACTCTGTGGCGATGATGATGAATTTATGGCCATTGGATGAGGTGGGGGTGATTTTACTGATGAGATCGAGCCCCCACTATGAAAAGGGCCAAGGTGTAACAATAGGATGAAGCTCCTAAGTTGGTGCATGGATAAGGTCCCCATGCTCTTGACATTGTAAGCACCTTCTGAAAATTCATGTGCTTCTCTTTCCATAGTAGGCCAATAGTATCCGGTCCTCAGCAATTTCTTATCCAAAGTCATACCACTCGAGTGTGAACCACAAATGCCATTGTGTACCTCAGTTAGAGAAGTAAGGGCTTCCTCGGTATTTAGGAATGTAGTAGGGTCCCTTTGATGCCCCTATGGTAGAGGGCTTCTCCTAGGATGACAAAACGTGAAGATTTTTTGACAAAATATCTTTTAAGGTTTGTGGTTATGTTAGTGGGGAGGACTCCTATTCTCAAGTAGGTGTAAATTTCATGGTACCAGGGATCACTGGGACCAATGATTTCACACATGAATTCAAACTCTAGTACTTCTAATGCTGGTATGAGAAGCTTCTCTACAAGGAATTCCTATTTTGGGACGTTGTGCGGGATTTCCAAGAGTGATCCAATTGTAGCCATTGTGTTTGTTTCTCTATTTATTACTCTAGGTAGTTGTTCAAATGTAATATCAATGAATGAATCCTTGAGGCTCCCCACCAATTTCTTGTATGGAGTTAGTTTATCATCCTTTATCTGATATTCATCATTTACTTGGTTGATTATGAGCTGAGAGTCTCCATATACCTTAAGAGCCATAATCTTCCACTGCACCACAATCCTTAGCCCTATGACAAGAGCTTCATATTCTTCTATGTTATTCATGCATGGGAATGGCAACTTGGAGGATTTCGGTATGCAGTCTCCTTGGGGAGTGATGAAGAAAATTCCTACTCCTGACCCGTGTTGTGCATAGGATCTATCAAAATACATCTTCCAGTGGTCTACCACACTTAGGCTGAAAATTGATTCATCGGGAAACTCTAAAAAAAGTGGGTTCTCTACATATATAGGTGGCTCTACCAATTGATCCACAATTGCTTGTCCCTTGATGGCCTTGTGCTCTACATATTCAATGTCATGCTCTGTTAAGATCATAACCCACTTAGTCATCCATCCTATGAGGGTAGCCTTGGAAAGTAGGTATTTGAGTGGATCTATTTTTGCAATTAGCTTGATCTAATGAGCCAACATGTAGTGTCTAAACTTTTCAGCTACAAACATGACTGCTAGACAAGCTTTCTCAATAGGTGTGTAATTTAGCTCATGTCCTACCATGGTCGTGCTGATATAATATATTTCTCTCTCCCTTTTGTTTTCATCATGATGGGCTAAGAGAGCACTGAGAGTTGTCGTTGTTGTTGATATGTATAGGATCAATGGTTTTCCTAGAATTGACGATATTAAAACTAGCGGTGTGAGTAGATATTCCTTGATTTTTTTGAATGCCTAGTCAAATTTTTCATCCCATTTGTATGCTACCCCCTTGTGGAGTAGATGAGAATATGGGATTTGTTTTTCTACTAGCTATGCTATGAACTGGCAGATGGACTGAAGTTTCCCTTGTAGGCCTCTTAGTTGTTTTAGTGTTCTGGGTGCTTCCATCTTGAGGATTGCCTTGAATTTGGTAGGATCTACCTCAATTCCTCTCATTGACATGATATACCCCAGGATTTTTCCTTATTGCACTCCGAAGATGCACTTCTTTGGGTTGAGTCTTCTTTGGGTTGAGTCTGACCTTGTATTTTTCCAACCCATCAAAAATGGAACTTAGAGTTGATATGTGGTCTTGTCTTTTTCTTGATTTAGCCAATATGTCATCCACATAATCTTCCACCATCTTATGGATCATATGATGAAAGATTAATGCCATGGCTCTCTAATAAGTTTCTCCTGCATTCTTTAGTCCAAACAACATCATATTCCAGCAGTAGGTTCCGCATGGACATGTGAATGTTGTCTTGTGCTAGTTCTCCTTTGCTATCATGATCTAGTTATACCCTGAGAACCCGTCCATTAGTGATAGAATCTTGTGTCTGGCCATCATATCCACTATCACATCAATGTTTGGTAGTGGAAATTCATCCTTGGGACACTCTTTGTTTAAGTCTTTGAAATTGGTGCAGATGCCCCCATTTGGCTTTGAAACTGGTACAAGATTGGACACCTATTCTGGATAATCAATCGGGCATATGAAACCAACATCCAAGATTTTTTGCAGTTCCATTTTGACTAGCAAGTCTATTTGAGGATGCATCTTTCTTAATTTTTGTCTCACAGGTTTTTCTTCAAGATATACAACAAAGTGATGAGCTACTACCTCTAGATCAAGCCTAGGCATGTTAGGGTAAGTCCATGCAAAGTTTACCTTTATTTCTTTCAGGAATGTAGCTAAGAGTTCTTGTTCTTCTGTGAGAAGTGACTCAACATAGAAGGTTATGTGCGGTAGCTCCTCCATTCCCAGGTTGACAAGATTGCATTGTTCTACTGGGAATGCTTATTTTTCTTGATGAAGTGCAGTGAGGGGAATATTGAATCCTTCATCCTCTGGTGCCTCAAAGAGGTTTTCACCATTGAATGCATCCTTTATTTTTACTATTTTATGGTTAGAGAGTGCTACAATGTGGTTTTCACTGAAGGACCTTGAGATTTCTCTCAATTTATCACTTTTGCGACTAAAGGATTCAATCGTCTCCTTGTAATAGGCTTGAGTGTCCAGTGTGATGTTAAATCCAGCCTTACAATCCCCATATGGTACTATATCCATCAATCCCATGAACTCTGAGAGTGCCTCATCATTTTTGAACATGTCTAAAATCGGTGGTCCTCATTGGTCATAATCAATGAGTTAGGGGTAGACCAGGTTTATTTCGTGGGTTTGGTGGTCTAACTCAAAGGATAAGGTATTGATCATGAGGAGGAAGGAATCTTCGGAAATCATGGGTAAGATGGTTATGGTATCCTCATCATCACTACTACTACACACACTGGTGATGTCAAAGGTGAAGTTATCTAAGGGTAGACCTGTAGATACTGGTAGTTGAATGGCGGTTGTTGTTAGCTGAGGGGGAGTCTAGACTGCTCTAACTGGCGTACTTTGGACATGTATGGTTACACTTGGATGGGTACACCCAATGCCAATATTTTTCATTCATTTTTCAACAGTGATGGGCTCTAGTTGGCCATTGTTGTTCCTTCCAAGAATTTCATTTCTATTGTAGCCCATACCAAGCATCATTTGTAACCCTTTGCTTCTTTCAACCATGGGAAGATTAGGCGTGAGCCTTTCATCTTGGTATGGTGAGCTTGAAATGTATCTTTCATTTACTATCTACTGACTTAGATCCCCCCAACATCAAAATCTAGAAGGGTCTACCCTAAAAATTTGTGAGGGTGTTTCAGTTGGTTGGGGTCATCCATGTGACCTAGGAGATTGAGGTAACTCTCCTAAGCATTTTTATTCATCTTATAATCCCCACACCCATTATCTTGGATCATGAGCTTGATGTCAGATATGTCCAAAATGGAGGGTGCCTTTGTCCCAGAAGTGGAGGCTATGTTGGTTGAGTCTATATATGGGGTTGAGGGGCCTTCATCATTCTTTAGGACTTGGTGAAATATATAGTACTTAGCTTCCAGATTCTTGCAATAAGTGAAAGGCTCACGATCACCATGGATTGTGACCTATTCATTTTGTTATGAAAATTTGACGCATTGGTGGAATGTAGATGCAACTGCTTGCATCCCATGGATCCATGGGCACCCTAGGAGGATGTTGTAAGGTAGGTCAAGGTAAAGCACCTGACAAATAGTTTCCATAATAGTTGGCCCTACTTGAATAGGGAGTTGAATAGTGCCCCAAGATACTCTTTCTTGATCATCAAAAGCCTTGGTTGTGATTCCCTTACCTTTTTCAATAGAATCTTCAGAGATTCCCAGATACTTTATAAGCTTTAGTGAACAAATGTTGAGGCCTGCACCTCCATCCACAAAGACCCTTTTGACCTTATTTTTGTGAACTAGGACTTCAAGATGTAATGCATGGTTGTGAGATGGCTGGGAAGGGAAGTCCTGATCGGAAAAAGTGAGGAGATTTGAAGTGACCACTTTACTGTCAGATATTTCTTTTCTGTCCAATCTTGTGGAAAACTGCATACAAAATTTGGTCATTGCACGCATTCCAAAGTTTTCACCAAGATCTTAATAATGAACACATTTAGGTTTTAACATTACGACATCCTTTATCCTCGCAGTTAAGTATATACTAGCATAATTAATATATAATATATATTTTATATAATAAAAAATAAATTATAAACTATAAATAATTTAATTATACTTATTATTATTATATATTATATTTTTAAATAAAATTATTAAATACATAAAATGATCAAAATTTATAATTAATAATTATTATAGTTTTATATAATACTAACAAATTTTTTATACATTGTATAGCATAATATATATTTTAAATAACTAAAAAAAATAGATATTATAATCTAATTTATATGATATAGTATTTATATATTATATATTATAAATATAATATATTATCTACTATACAATTATACATTTTATTGATATTTAAATTATTAAAAAATATATATTTCAATATTTAAAGATTATATTTATATTTTAGTATTGGATGTTATTAAAAAACACAAATTTTTATTATATTTTAGATTATATAGGATTATATTATATACATTAAAAATAATATATTATATATATTATCTTATATTATTTTTATTTTAATATTTTACTTTACAACATAGTCATATATGCTTTGTACTTTATATTTTATATGATTGTACGATTATAGCCTCACTATATGTCTTGTAGAACCAGAGACATGTTGGTATTTAAATTATCTATATTTTCCTTTAACTATATTTAAAGTTTTAATTTCATCACAAAACTGGGAAATAAAATGCATTGAAGGATAAAATTAAATGCATTCAATCCAAATCAAGCAAGATATTTAGTAGGTGATCAAATCAGATCTCTAGTAGCCCATCAAATCAAAATTTAAGTCGGAACCAATATTTTTCGTTTAAAAGACTGCAAATATCTTGTCTGCACCTCAAGAATCTGATATTTCTAGGTTTGCTTTTTTCTTTTTGCTTGTTATAAATAATAGAATGAAGCAACAATTGTAAGGAGATCAACATTGGTTGGTCTAACTGTAAACAATTTTTTGCTTTGGTAGGCTTGCATAATATGAGTCCTCAAACTCTATCCACTTTTTTTTCAATTTGGGTCTCAAATCTGCATGGTGCGAAGATTCCTTTGATTCTCCTATAGTCTCTCTTTTACCTAGTCACCATGGTTGTGTCTATAACTAATTTTAAGAGTTTCCATCCCTCTTTGTCGAAGTTTTGCCTCATGAAACCTAAGTAGGGTTTTCTACTCTAACCAAAAATTCTTAAACTATTGGTTCTCAAATGTATAAGTCTATAGTATACAAAGGAGGTCACAAAATATCATCTACAAAAGAAGTAGACAAACTAAAACACCCACTAAGATGATATATGTAAGAGACATAGAAATAAATGTCCAACAATCTAACTAATACCAGCTTCGATACTGAATTACTAAAATAATAAAAGATTCATTAATAATTATGTTGTTATCTGTAAAGTGTAGCCATGGTTCTCTGGAAAGTTTAAAAGGCTGCAAAAATCTTGTCTAAAACTCTTTTGAAATGGTGGCAGCAATACTTGGGAAGTCTCAATAACACCATTGTCAGGCGAAAGCGGTCATATGGAGGTGTTGAGTATATATGCCCCTTTTCTCCCTAATTATATATTCTTTTCTTTTTATTAAAGCCATAGTAGCCAGAATATTGTTTCTAACGTCTTTTGTTCTCTCCTATAGGTTGAGATTCATCATCGAGAGTCCAAATGGCGGTGGCTAAGGAGAGGGAAACATGATGTTCTTATATTTTCTATCGGCGTAACCCTTGCACCCCTTCTGGTGCAAGTGCTAGTTAATGAAAAATTAGATTATTGTATGAATGGAGGTGAGTTGGATATTGGAGGGTTATGTATGGTGGTGGTTATGTGTGGAGGATGTTAGGTGGATAGTGGTGGTTGTGTGTGGAGAATTTCAAATGGATGGTGGTGGTTTTGTGTTGAAAATGAAGTTGTATGTTAGAAGTTGTGAATAAATGTTTGTTCCCCAAGAGGGTAGGGAATCCCCCTTCTCCCCCTTTACAACAATTTTGTGATTGGATTCTTTGTGTGTGAGTCAGTGTTTATGTTTTTCTGAATTTAATTTTTTTTGAACATTTGGATTTTGTCAGTTGCTCAGGGGTAGACATATCAGTCCTATGGCTCAGAGGAGAGCAAGACTGGGTTGCTCTATTCAGTGTTGGCAAGTTTATAAAGTGTCGTTTGGGTTTGCTGAAGAAGATTTGATCAATGAGTTCCTTATTGTATTGTTGATACATTCATAATTATGGATTGAAAATAGTCTCTACTGAATCTTAGCAAATTCTTGATACTAACAAATATTATTCATTATATCACTGCACTAATTCTATGTGACATGATGGATTGTAAAATTAGTGTATTCTATTAGCAAAATAATCGGTTAACATTATTATCTCTTTATTCATTTTGACTATTGAATGGAATTGGAAGAATCAAACTTGGAAATAAAATTATTGGTTCAATTGTAATGGACAATATTTCGACATTTTTCTTTTAAATCCATATCATTAATTGAAATATTTATTAAGTATAGTTGTTTATCTTCATCTATTTAATTAATTTCTACTTAAATTTGGTTGTTTGGTTGAAAATTATTAGCTCGTTTTAGATTGGACATTACATAGGTATCAGAGCATCAAGTTGTGACACTTTGGGAGCTTTCGAGGGATAGTGTTGCATGAGGCAGACTTTAGTATCCAGACTTTTTTCGTTCATATCTAAGCTGGTAAAATGAAATGCTAACACTTCCTAAAATTATTTTGTGTTTAATAAACTATAAATATAAAATCTTGTTTTCTTTTCTGTGACATTATGGATCTTTACCCTTGTTATTCATTGGTCTCCCTTTAGTGGATTTATCAATGTCGATTATGGGTCAGCTATAATGGATTTAAAAACTACACTCTAGGACCAATTCATACTTGACAATCTTTAATCACTATGTTACTACTTTTCTAAATTATACATTTTAAAAAAAAATTAGGATCAACTTTTGATTAGAATTAGAAAAAACCTTATAATGATAAGGTGGATTGTATAGAAATATATAAATTGATAAAAACAAAAACCAAATTAGAAATCCTATGATTATTTGAATCAAGTTAGTCGCTGGTATATAAATGTAGTACTTTTGATTAGCATTTGACGACTTGGACTGCTTAATGGTATCCTTTTTCTTGGATTGAATGTGATATTTAAAATGAAAGAACAAAGCACATACTGGATCATTACTTGTTGTTTTATACCCCCATCTAATGTATGGAAATGATAAACAAAGGATGAACCAAAAGATTAAGTAGAAAATCAAGCATTCCTCACAATTGCATGAGGGTAAAGAAATACATAGTAAGCAATTTTACAAAATCCTTCACGAAGGAAATGGATAGTCATGTGTGACCGTTCTCCTTCCAATTCATGTGTGTATATACTTTCAATATTATTTTATTATATGTTGGTATTACACTTTCCACTTCTGTGTCCAACAACCCCATAATGTTCACTGCAAAGGTGAATTATGTACGACTGATATACCCAAACACAACATAAAAAAATCCCAATAGTAAATTTTCACCTTTGCTAGATTGTCGTTTGCTTGTAATTTCATTTTTGGTGGATCTTTGTCTTGGATTTCCATATTTCTGGCAAAACCAATTTTCGTTATGTAACCGAAAGCGGTTTTCCGTTTGCAATGCCAAATTCCACATCTTTACCAACATGCTTCTTTCTTGTGTAAAAATAGGAGCTTAAAAACAAGGTATGGACGACAAATCAAAACATAATTTAAGCATATTTTTTATAAGATCTTGTTCCAAACACCTCTCTAGATGCTAATTTTATTTTCCAAATACTTATTTTTTTGGCCAATAGGCTTGTTTCCAGCAGGTGGTTTGCTCCAGCAAGATTAAATTTTTTGAATTCCACTAACTTTGCTATAACGAACCCTTGGCTCATGCCAAAATTAGAGAATTGTTACAAGAATCAAAACCTATAAAAAAGTAGAGGTTTTTTTGTTCCCTTCAAATAATTATTTATTAAATAAGACAATTAATATAAAAATCATTATTTGGATTAGAATTGGAAAGAAATCTAATCTAATCCCGTAAATGATAATCTTAAAATAAATTTAATAAATTTTTCCCAACATTTAAATGAGAAAATAAATCTCAATTTCAATTTGAGCCTTAAAAATTTAATTATAATTTAAATGAGAATGGTTAGATTTATTGTAAGTATTTGTTAAATTTGTTAATTGCAACATTTAAGATTTTCTTACAAATCGATATAACAAATAAATTGTACCAAGAGGATTTCGCTTAGAGACAATGGAAAATTTATTTGCCTAGCTTAATGTGAAAATTCAACTTTAACTTTATGAAGAAAAACCAAGTATGAGTATTAAGAAAAAAATCAAATATAGAAATTAGAATCCATTCCAAAATATTAAAGCAAGATTATTTTGATTGGTAATATTGAAGTTAGTTAAAGATTTTAAAAAAAAAAAAAAAACTCACTTTGATGCATAAACAGTAATCTATTGGAAGTTGTATTGGAATATAGCATATGGATCCATTGTTAATTCAACCTGAAAAAAATAAAAAAATGTCTAATGTGAAAAATCTACAAATCGAACAATGTGCTTTGATAATGAATACATAAAATAAAGTACGTCTAATTCTTAATAGTTAAAAGCAAGATTTAATCCACAAATTATGGTAATAAAATCTTTTAAATAGTGATAAAATATGAGTTGCAAGAAAAACTCAATAGAGGATTTAGTAATAAGAATTAAAAAGCTAAGAAGAAAGTAGTGGTTAAATTTAATTAATTTTTTTTTAAAGAAGTTTCTTTATTCTATTATGAAGTATTCAATAGGAAGTTTCTAATTTGAAACTAAATAATTAAATGTAGATATTTATAACTATTTATTTATTTTTAAATGATAAGATAGTAATGGCAAAAATTTCAATAAGACTTATCAAATTGATAAATTTATTTTAGGGAACTCAACAAAAGGTCAAAATGATTAATCATTAGTGTACCTATATTTTAAGACTTTTGTAAGGGAAAAAAATATTAAATAAATGACCAAATGTTGAATTAAAATTATTTCCCTTTGAATTAAATAGATACAATAATAGTCATTGAAAATAAAATTAGTATAAATTAAACCATTAGATAGCATAGAACAATTAAAGTTATTTTCATAAGCATAACACTTGTTTAAATATGTCAAGAAGATTTCATTTGAGCAAATTCATTTTATAAAGGATTTTAGAGTTCAACTTAAATAGCATTAGCAAGATGGGTTGTAAGATAAATTTTTTTGGTAATTGTGTTTGTTTTGAGTTAGAAAGCATGAATTTTTCAACATTTCTTGTTTACTCTTTTGGCATACAAACATCCTACTATCCACTTCATGTGATTTCTATAAAAAAAAAATCATTTAGCTCTTGAGGAATGCTACTTTCTTTGTAGATAGCATTAAATATAATTCATCAAGTACTTTGCTCAGAATGTGGGGTGCATGGAAAGTACATTCATTCTTTTTTTTCCAAGAAATTTAACACTTCTATTTGTAACACATGAATGTGAATTGTAATGATTCTTGCAAAAAATTTAAAATTAAGATCTCCAATCTATTAATCATTGACATGATTCAATTTGAATTTCATTAGCTCACTTTGACTGACATAGCAGTCTTGCATCTCATAATTCATTCAACAATCATTTGGGAGAAAGCATTAGAGGCTACATAATTTTTTTTCCTTTTATAGGATAAATTAAAGCCATAAAATTTTGTGAGGTTGAGCTATGTTTGTTGCATGTGATTGAGCTTTTTAAGAATAGAAGAAATAAAGGATTTCATGGTTGGTGTTGACATTGAATTTAGCATCTTCAAGGAGGTCAAAGGTCTATTACAAAGTAAAAATGCAAAAGGAACCAATTTAAGGTTTCAATAGAAATAAAGTATATTCCCTTAGTAGAATCAATTTAAGGTTACCATAGATTGTTGAATGGATGTTACCTTATGCTATCATATGACATTTAATTTCCATTCCTTTACAAACTTGTCATTAAATACATGAATGATAGGAAAATTATCTGGTTGTCAATGATTAGAAATGACTTACTATCTATTCTCAATAATTTCACTAGAATGGTATATTAAAAATGTTGTGTACCAAAATTTTATTTATTTTCAATATCTATTTTTAATGAGACTTAACTATTTATTAATCCTAGTGTAAAATTAAATATTTTGGAAGAATGATATCGATAGGAATTATGTGTTTTTGAAAATTAAAACTAACATTTTATGAGTATGAAAAGATAATCTTAAGATAAAACCAAGAGAACAAAAAAAATTTTATTGCTTCTTGTAAAGTACCCTTGTAGGAAAATGAGATTAGACAAATGAATGTATTTACCTCAACTCTTCCTTTATTTGTTGTTATTGTTTTCCCTTGAATAATAGTTTAGCAATTTGACATGAAACCTATCAAATCTCAAGAACATTATTGATGTAGAGTGGGGGTTCAAACTCAATCTAATAGAGGCATATTTCACAACAATGGGTTAATTCTTCAACATACTAAACTCTCTTCAACTTGACATGACCTTAACAAAGCTACACAAAATCAAATGGGCACTAACACTCCATTATCTTCAAAAATCAATTGAAACACCTTTAACTATGTGGGAATGACATGAATAAACCAATAATGACTCCCAAGGTCTCAAACCTCACAAAATACAAACCTTACTTTAGACTGTCCCAAGCTACCCTTCTTGTCCACTCAAGGTTACAACCACACAAATGGACTCTATAGTTTCAAAGGCTTAGCCAATACTTGGAAACATTTCCATAGGTTAAATATGACATAATAAACTCAGCTAACCCACTCAAGAAACTATGAGACCCAATCTATGGACTCCTTTCTCACAGGCTACCTTATTACTAGTAGTCTTCACAATAGGAACAATAATACACAACTTTTGAAGAACCTTAACCAAGACTATAAGGATAGTTTTAGACACCCTTTAAATCACTTGACAACATATAATTTTTTTAGGTAAGTTTGTTTTGAAACAAAGACCTCAAATCAGGACTATTACGCTCTAATTAGGCCTATTTAGGCTTGCTCACAAGAGGGTTTAAATAGATTCTCTAACTTCTAGGCCTCTATCTCCCAAACCAACACTTCAAACACTTCCAAAATTATCTACCTATGCTTCTCAAATCATTCCCCACACTTTTCCAAATATTCTTTATCAAACCATAACCTCTATACATCATTTCTTGCTCAAAATAAGTGTTTTCTAGCCTAGGGCATCATCATATTTGCACAAAAATTCTTCCCCTACCCATGAAAACTTTAACAACATAAAATAAATACTATCTATCCCCAATCCACCACTTATCAAGAATTTTCATCGGTGGAAAGGGTCACAAACCATTTTTCTTGCACTCAAACCCTGAAAATAGGGTTTCCAGGTAGTTTTAGAAAATCTTCAATAACTTGCTCAAAATTTAACCAAATCACATAAAAAAAAATTAAAAGAAATTTTACTTAAATAAATTTCACATAAAATCATTAAGAAATTGACTTCTACCTATATAGGACCATACAAGAGCCTGAAACAAAGAAGAACATTCAAATTTTGCAAGAAAATAGTGGTTGTATTAATTCAATTCATCTCCAAAACACACCTCTCTCTTAGTTTGACCATAAAAAGGTCTTGTATGCCCTTTAAAACCATTTAAAACCTAAATTAACTGAATTTTTAACTCTTGACCATTTAACTTTCCATTACATGACAAAATTGCAAAATTGCACTTGAGAACTTTTGTGACAATTTGACAACTTTTACAATATTTGACAAATGAACCAAAAATGACCTTCAAAGACTCAAAACCCACTCACACAAGTTAAACATGGTCATTTATAAATTATTACATGATTTGAATACCAACTAGAACAAAAATTTACAAAATGGCCTTATGGAGGCATGAATCCCATTTGGTGCTCTCGCACCAATTATAAATTGTTATGAATACTATATATTATTATAGTATGATTAAGATAATTAATGCATGTCATTCTTTTTTGGTCTTTAGGGGTAAATAAAAGTTTACTATGTCACTGTCTTATTACTTATATGACTTTGAATTGTTCTTGTGGAGAGGTTAGCTAATACCCTTAGTTATTATTAGTGCAAATTATGAAAAAACTATGTCATTTAAGGTTTTACCTTGTAATGAACTTGTTTAAAAGACTAAAAGATAGTGGAACAATTTAGTTAGTTTATTTATTCAATCTTAAGTTTGATTATTTATTTTCTGACTGATAGATAGTAGAGACCACATTTTCACCCAATATCAAGTTTATCTAAGAAAAAACATAATATTTCATATTTCATAAGTATGTTGTATTTAATTGACTTATAAGTTGGACTTGAATAAGTCTTATTTGATGTTGCTTCATCATAATTTTTGGTCAACTATGATTAGAATGTAATTTTATTCTTGCAGTATTGAGATCTAGTTATTTTGGAATATAAATTTATTTCTTATTTATAAGGATAAAATGGTTCTTATATGAGTTGTTATTAGTAGGAATTTTTAGATTATCTAATCAAGTTGTTATGTAACCACATTTAACTTATATATTTAAATATTTAATGGTAAAATGGTTATTAAGTAAATTAGTATTAGTAGGAATTTTGAGATTATCTATTCATAGGAGGATACAGCCTAGATGAAATTTTTATTTCCATCTTTTTGGTAATCCTCCAGGAGGAAGCCTAAGACTAGAGGGGGAGAATGTGAGGCATAGCTAGTATTATTCTAAATAATTTTATTTAACTTTATATTTATATAGTTTTATGTTTTTGATATGATTTTTTTTATATGAATGCTTAGATATCTATTTTCTTAATAATGAAATAATATGTTCATCTAATAAAATAACTCGATTATGAAGTATTATGGTTATATGTTTAATTTTCATAAAAATAATTATTTCTAATTATTATGATAGATTTTTATTTGATGTTAGAAATTTTAATGTTTATATTGATGTGGTTATAATTTCCAAAATGTACTAATGTTTCTAATGAGATGTTTTAGGTGAGAAATCCAAGTTCCTTAATAATTGGAAACAAAGTCCAAATGCTAAATATTTATTATTGGTTTTAATTTTTGTCAAGGGAGTTTAATGTTTGAGTGTATTTTTATTTTCTTGTCTGTTTTTTATGGAGGGATGTTTTTTATTGAATTATCTTTTTATTTGGGAGTATTTTTGAGGAAAATTAAAGAGTTGGAAGTTATTTTAAATTTTATTTTATTTTAAAAGAGGGAATTAGAATGGTTGGGAGGTGAAAGGGAAATGGCAATGTTGTGGATTGTATTCTTTCTTAATTTTATATTTATCAACCTCTTCTTTGGAGGAAGAGGGGGGATGGATGGAATGAATTGGTAGTAGGATGGTGTTGGCTAGAAAAAAAGTGTGTAAATTTGGACAGGATTTTTGGTCTGATCCTAACTTGGATGGATAAGGTATGATTGAACTGTATTGGTAATTCTTTGTGTTGCAATCAAATTCTTGATAGACAGTTGGAAAAAATATTGTTTGTTATTGTTTTGTGTGGTGTCATGTTGAGTAATAGGGGTTTTGGGTGTGCATAAGGAATGGATCTCGCTTGAGGGTTGAGAGACTCCTTTGTTTGGTGTTGAGGAGGGTGTGGAGCCTCTTTTGGGGATTTTGATAAAAAATGAAATTGTATGGAGTTGTGTATGATAATGAAGAGCTATGAATGACATATTGGATTATTGTATGAATGGAGGTGAGTTGGATATTGGAGGGTTGTGTATGGTGGTGGTTATGTTGGATGGATGGTGGTAGTTGTGTGTGGAGGATGTCGGGTGGATGGTGGTGGTTGTGTGTGGAGAATTTTGAATGGATGGTGGTAGTTGTGCATTGAAAATTAAGTTATATTTTGAAATATATGAATAAATGTTTTTTCCCAAAGAGGTGATCCGGTGGATATTTTTAGTGAAAATTGAAGTGTCTCATTTCTCTCCAAAATCAGCACCATCAAAAAGAGCTCGACCAACTGATTCCAACGCAACTTGAATGGAGCGAAAAAGAGTCCGTTTGCACAAGTTATGGCCAGTCAAACCTTGGGTCAAACTGGGATAAGAGGGCGTCTAGAAGGTGGAAAAAAATGATGTCATCAAAAGTTCTCGAAGTTGGTGTCATCGTGAAGAGCTCGTCGAGATGATTTTGATGAAGTTCGTTTTGTCAAAATTCGACACCGTATGCTCAAGCTATTGGCAGTCAAAGTTCGGTTGACTTGAAGGTACAGATGATGACGTCATCATGCTGGTGTGTCAGTCCGTACAGTACGGAAGCCAAGTGGACGAATTCGGATGAAACATATGATAGATGAGTCAGATTGTACGGACCAATGAGAGTGCGACACGTGGCATCTGTACGACACGTCATCGGACACGTGGCGGCATGGTCGACAACACAGTCAGCACCTGGTCTGCATACACATTGGATTGTTCGGTGAATTAAAGGATGACACATGTCCTCTTATTGGCGGATGGGTTTGTTAAACAGACTGGTAAAATTTTTGGATGGGTTTGAACCCCTAACCTCTCTCCACCGAACTTAGCCCATAGCCGTTCCACCATATCCATGTCCGTTACTATTAATGATGCCGGTTTTATTTTGTTATGAGTTTGGTTGTAAACAGTGGAAAGGGAACCGACGGTCGGGAGTGGAACCCAGAACCGCCGGGTTCCCAAAATGCTTTATCACCGACGAGCCATTCGATGGCTTAAAAATATGTTTGGCATCAGTTTCTTTTGACAAGTTGTTAGAAACCAAATGTTTTTAAAGTAAAACAAACTCCTATACTTTTAAATTAAACAAACAACTTTTATTTAAAATTAACCCCTTAAGTTGTAACAAAAGCCCGAAATGAATGAATAAAAGGGCTAAAATAAATATTAGGGGGGATTTTTAAAGATTTACATGTGTATAAAGGAGATTTGAAGATATTATGGAGAGATAAGGAATATTTTGTAAATCAATTGGTTAAAGGCCAATTTGAGTGAATTTGATGTATAAAAAGGGGTGTGAGGTGAGAGTGGAGGGAAGTTTTTTTTTCAGGTGATGAAGTCTTGAAGCTGAGGTGACGAAAGAAAGGTCTTGTAGAGATTGTTTTGAGTCATTCTTGCACGTCAGAGCGTTGTTATGCTGCCAAAGTGCTTGGAGAATGGTTGTGGTGCTTTTGTAATTGATTTTTGGAGTTAATCGGATCGGTCTCTCTATTGGAGTGGACCTAGAGACGTAGTCACATTTGTGACGAACTCCGTAATCAAACGTTGTTTGCACTTCTCCTCTTCTCTCTCACCTTCTCTCAGTTTGTTAATTCCTTCATTTTGTTATTTCCTTAAGTTAATTTTGTTCTAATTAACTTGGAATAATCATTGTAAAAATTAAGCATTCAATTCTACAATCTAGTCTAGATCCTATACAAATCAAGAGGGAAGGGAACCCCCCTTCTCCCCCTTTACAAAAATTTTGTGACCGAATTCTTTGTGTGTGAGTCAGTGTTTATATTTTTTAAAATTTAATTTGTGTTGAGCATTGGGATTTTGTCACCCGCTTGGGGTGGACATAGTAGTCCTATGGAAAAGAGGAGAGTAGGATTGGGATGCTCTATTAAGTGTTTGCAAGTTTATAAAGCATTGTCTGGGTTTGTTGAAAAAGATCTGATTAATGAGTTCCTTATTGTATTGTTGATACATTGAAAATTACGGATTAAAAATAGTCTCAGTGGAATCTTAGTAAATTCTTGATACTAAAGAATATTATTCATTATATCACTACACTAATTCTATGTGACATGATGGATTGTAAAATTAGTGTATTATGTTAGCAAAAGAATCGGTTTAGAAAAATATAATAGTGTTGATATTTTGTATTATATAAAATGATGAGTTCCCTAGTGATATTTGTATTGTTGTTGTATCATATGCATATTCTTGGTTAATATTATTATCTCTTTATTTGTTTTGACTATTGAATGGAATTGGAAGAATATAAATTGGAAATAAAATTATTGGTTCAATTGTAGTGGACAAGATTTCAACATTTTTCTTTTAAATCCATATCATTAATTGAAATATTTATTAAGTATAGTTGTTTATCTTTATCTATTTAATTAATTTCTACTTAAATTTAGTTGTTTGGTTGAAAATTATTAGCTTATTTTAGATTGAGCATTATAAAGAGAAAACAAATAATTGGAGAAACTCGGACTTGGTATAGAACAGTTAAGACTCCAATAAGATATTATGGCCAAAAGTGACATATATACACCTAAGCCTAATATGTGGTGCACCTACTACAAAACAAAAGGTCATGTTAGAAATGAATTTCCCATATAAATAGGGGAGAAAAAAGTAAATGTGTTATGATTAGACCTTTGAACAATACCTAAGAAAGTGAATACTATGGAGTTTGTGGGGAGTGGGATGTGTTGCAAGTATGAAGTTTTTGTCATTGATGTCAACAAGCTTATGTTGTCATTGGTGACATTTGTGCAGTAATTGAGAAATATTGTTTCTTTGATTAGTTGCATTATGTTGCCATCAGTTAAGTTGCTAATATTAACCTTTGTTTTTGCTTTGATAAGCTTTTGTTTATGGCTTAGATGTCAAGGATATTGAAAAAATTGATAAAATATGGAAAGAAGATGTTGTAGAGGTGTTCTAGTTTTGCAAGTTGAATTTATTCTAGGTTGAATATATGCTTGTGTGGTTTGGATATGTTGGTTATAAGTGCTTGGAGTTTCTATATCTAGAATTTTGGCTTTTGGATTGATGTTAAGAGGAATTTATGTTCACTAGTGTGTGAATTGGTTTGGTAGTGTTGCTTATAGAGGTGTTTGCGAGAAATGATTTTGCTCCACATTTCTCCACAATTTTTCTCTAGGTCTTTCAATTCTAAAGGTATGTTTATGATGTTGATCTCTTGCCCATATCAAGAGTATTTTTGGTTTGGTGCTTTGAAAGATGAATTGTATTGTTGTAGTGTTTGGTAGTGTAGTTTGAATGTACAAGTTGTGTACAATTTGAAGGTGCAAGTTGTTGCAAAGGATTTTGATGGATTTCTTGAATTGATAGAGGAATATTCTAGAATGTGATGAAGCATGGTATGTGGCTCACAAGTTTTCTTTAGATTTGAGGAAGCGTGTAATTTAAAGTTTAATTGTGTTTGCTCAAGTAATGACTGACCTAGTATTTACACTACATTCGAAGATGTTCAAGAATTAATGCAAGTGTAGCGTGGTGTGTGAGAATTGATTTAGGTCTCAGTAAAGTTTTTTATTGGTCTGATTTGCATTCCTATCCACTATAGGAATGTTGAGGGCTGACTTATTTTAAATTTGTAAATTGTAAGGTGAGTGTAGTTGACTTATAGATGATTTTCAATTTACGAATGGTATAAATACAAGGTAAATTGATGTGAGATAATAAGTGGAATAGAGTTGAGTGATGTGATGCAATATTAAGTGTAGAAGTGTGAATTGTAGTGTGAGCTATAATGCAAGATTTCTGAATGCAGTGAACTAAGGTATCTTGATCTATTGAAGGTTGCGAGTGTTGTTGGAGCCGTTGTGGTGGAATTTATGTTGCATCAAGATTGTGTTCTCTATGTAACATCTTATCTTCTTTTCTTCTATCTATTTTGATAGTGAGCTTGGTTTGTGATCATTTCCGGATAATGCATCCTATTTTGGTAGTGACCCTCTTTTTACTAGTTTTGCAATTACTTATATTGTGAGCTAATCCTCGCTATGTTTTTTCCATTTCAGGTTTTTCCATGTAAATCTGGTATTTTCTTGTGTATGGTGTTGATTTTTTTAGTTTTTATTATCTCCTTTTCATGCTCAAACATTATAAAAAATTAAGGGTATAATGAATGCATTTAGATTTGATCATTGTTGAGGGTTTTAATGTATTAATTTGATAGAACTGATTCACCCCCTCTCAATTGTCTTTTTTATTTCAACAATTGGTATCAGAGCAAGGCTCCTTGAAGAAAAGCTTAACTACTTGAGGTAGATATGGGATGGAAAGCAAGAAGGAGATCCCTATGTTTGATGGCACAGACTATATATTTTGGAAAGTAAAGATGGAAGTATATCTAATTTATCTTAGATTTCATGCCACTAAGGCAATAAATACTATTTATAACATACCTACAAATGGATCGAGCACAAGTGATGAGATGAAGGCTTATGAAATAGATGGTAAGGCAAGGTTTTTTTTTTTGAGTAGTCTTACACATACTGAATTAGTGAAAGTTATGGATCTGAAAACCAATAAAGAAGTTCTGGATAAGCTAGAAAGTATTTATGAAGGAGATGAAAAGGTTAAAAAAGATAAGTTGTAGAATTTGAAGACACAATTTGAGACTTTGTAGATATCTGAAGATGAAATAGTTAAAAGTTACATTTAGAGGGTTGATGAATTGGTAAGTGCTATGAGAAGTGTTGGTGCACAAGTCAAAGAACCTAAAGTGGTAAAGAAAATTCTTAGAACTCTTACCGATTCTCATAGTGAAAAGGTTTATACTATTGAGGAAGTTGCAAATTTTAATACATACACTAGAGATCAGTTGTTTGACACACTAACTTTATTTGAGATGAGGAAGATTGGTCTAAAGAATGGTGCAAAATTGGAGACTACTTTCAATTTGAGGGTATGTGCAGGATCATGATGGGCCAAAAAGTGGTGATATGTAAGTGATATGATGGCCCATGTGGCTGGCGACTTTTTTTTACCCAAAATTGATGAAAAAAAAGGGTTTTTAAAGGAGATTCTCAAATTTCCACCAATATAAATTATGCTTTACTTTGAATTTAATAAATAATTATTACTCATTTTCTATTTTAATTACGACTAAAGTCCTAATTGATAGGCTGATTGAAAAACATCTATAGCTTTCAAATGGTATCACATTTTTTGAATCTGAAACATGTGTCACATTCTATGCTTTTCATATTATAGGATTTTAAAAAAAAAATGAATTTCATGAAGTTTTGACCAAGTTAAGGTGGTCAAACATATGATTTTTTATATTTTTTAAAAGTTGTAATAAAAAAATCATAATTAATTATTTACTTGGAAAAAAATTACAAAACAATATGCATCACATTGAGACATGAGTCCTCTACTTATATCTAAAATCTTATAAAAAAATATTATCATTTTATTGTGGTTAGGGTGGTCAGACAGACATCTATTTCTTATTTTTTCCCTGAAAATTAAGTACTGCTGCATTGAAATTTCAAATTTTCACAAAATAGATTTTTTATTTTTTTAAATAAACCTAGTATTTTAGAAACTACATTAAATTTTCTACAGATTCTATTGTTACATATTTTTGAAATAATAAAGATAACTTATTCAAATTTTAATGTCAAGTTGCCTAACTCTAATTTTCTAAATTTTCATCGCCACTTAAGCGCCTATTTTTTGCATGATGATCCTGTTGGTTATTTTTTAAGAAACAAACTTATCTCCAGAAATATCTATGGACTTTACCATTTCCAATAATCTCCAAAGGGATTGGCCAACGAATGAGTAGAAGCTGCAAAACTTCTACTCCTACACTTTGGGCTCTGTGAAACTCGGGAGGGTTATCCCACAATGTATACTTTGAAATTCATGCAATGATAATCAAATACATTAGTAATAACATATACTTCTCATTAGACTGCTCTAAATCATAATACATGAAATAAGTTGGTAGCTTATTCACCAATGTGTTATACCGAGAACATGAGAAGTTGGAACATCAACACGAAACAACTACAATGGTATCCATAACTTTTCAAAGGTTAAAAGTAATTAGTTGATGAATCAACACAAAAATTGAACCATGAACATTCTACATGAACCAGTGCCTTCCTCCCAAGCATGAAGTCATAATTAAAATATATAACCAGATAACAAGTTAACAATAGCAATGTATAATTTCAAGATTTGTTGCATTACAACATTCCCCTATCTTATTCACAACTAATACTACTTATCAATATCCTAGCACTTGATTCTTATGAGTTAATAATTTCCTCCACGAATTTACATTAATTCATTGAATTAATAAGCAATAATGAAATCAAACATCCACTGGTGAACAATGGAGACAAATAAAAGACATCCTAGATTACTTTCATTCATAACTCATAAAACAAGTACAAAGAGAGACAATAGCCATGAAATTGGTATTTCTCAATATATATCTTGATTTGTTGTTATTAGAACTACATACATAATCATAAACTCTAAAACTTAAGATAAAAACTCTAAAACATGCTTAATATTCTCTTCCCAATTCTTAGTGTCAATTGCATAAAACAACGAACCCCTACTTCCTGGCCTTGAATTCCTTCTTATAGAAATGAAGGAGCAAAGCAAGCTTCAGGCTAGAAAATTACACATGTCAAAATCCTATTGGACTGCTTAATCAAAGATTCTCCCATTCAATTACAAGATGTTCCCAAGAGGTGGGAAACATGTGAAGGAATGAATGTAGCCCTTGTTCGTTGCAAGAGATTAGGTCCAATATTCAAAATGATTCCAACCTAACAGTTACCTCAAAATTTGTGCCCACACACCAAAATGAAAGAAGGAAAAGCATGAGGAAAATAGAAAAAGACAAAAGGAAAGACCATGTTTGCAACCTTGTCATCAAGAAAAACTTGAATAAGATGCACCATATTTTCCATACTTTAACATAAGCCTAATCTGTACTAAATCCAGGCTATGTAGTGTGTTCCTATCTGTTCGTTATTCACCACGGTTGCAAACTTCAAATTTTCAAATCACTAACCTATCATCCTTAATGTAAAACTCCCACTCCTTAAAAATATCTGCCTTTCCATGCTTGGGATTCTTCTTCTGCGGGCCAATCAAAAATCATCACTTCATCTACCCTTTTTTTGTAAGGTGAATATTTAGTGACAATCTGGTTAGCTTCTCTATCAAATTCTAGCAATACAGTTTCAACATGGACTAACATATCCATATTCATTGTCAATGTGTTCATATCAAATTTCTGACAAATTTTTACAGCTTGATTTGAGATGACACTATTTACTTTATTTCTCCATTCTTGCAAAGTCTTAATGCTACCATCACTCCTTGAGATAGATGGGAGAATTCCATGATGAGACTCATGGAAAGATTTCACCAATTCCCTTATCCTGTTCTCCAATGTTTCAACATTCCCTTTGTATTCCTCAATCTTATTTACCAAGAGAACAATAGGTTTAAACATCTCAGGTGGATTAGGATCTTGCTTAACCCCAATCCCCATCAGCATCAAGTCTTACTTTCTAGGGATCTAGATCTCCATAAGTGGGATAGCCCTTTCTCGGTCAATATCAAACCTTTTTATGGCATCAACCATGGATGAATAACTATGGTGAATTTACTATTTATCTTGTTGTTTAATTTTCTATTCAAGTGCTCCAAGACTGTTGTGACAATCCTCATGTTGCTCTTAAAAGTATCCTCATCATGACTTTGACACCTTTCTCTATATTGATTTATTTGTCTAAGAAACTCTTCCCTTTTGACATCCCCTTCATCCTGTGACCCTTCTGACACATTGGGTTCCACTGTTGAAATAGGAACATTTCCCATATTTTATGGCATAATTTCCCATGAAGTACTTACATTCATTGTAATTTTAGGGGATCTATCCTCTTGTACAGTAGTGGGAGAATCAGTATTATCTTACTTGAGCTTTCCAAGTTACAATTTTTGCAATACATTCTCTAACAATGTTGTCTTTGTATGTAATTGCATATTACTTCTCTCAATATTTCCATACTTGAAAAAAAAATTATTCAGTTCCATTATAAGTTTATCCTTCTCAGCTGTCACAGATTCCACAGTAGCCTTGGTGAATTGTGAAACATGAATTGACAAATTGGCAGCTTCCAGGGCTGATTTTTCTGACACCCTTTTGATTATTAAGCCTCCCTTGTAATCAGGTGAAGGCTCAACAATGTCTGGTTTTCTTGTATTCCAGGCTAAAGACCAAATAGCCAAGGCTTCCCACTCTTCACTGAAAGTAGAGCCCTGCAATGCAAGAGCAACTTCTTCCTCTTTGTCATACAGTGGTCTATCACACTTTATGATTGTGTCAAAAGCAATGGCCGAGGCTAAATCCCAATCTGGTAATAACAAGATACCATGTGTTCTTACCAATTCTTGACCTTCTTTAGCAGTCATGTTTTGAAACCTAGCTCTCATATCATTCAATAAACTTTTCTAGATGACTGTATCAAGCAACTCTGGATGTAAAATTCTCTCCACAACTAAATATTTTACATATTCATCTCATTTAGCCCTATAGGAAATATCTATAAAGGCTCGAGTTTTCACAAATGAGTCATCATCCGAGAACTTAGTACATGCCTCAACTCTCATGTCATCACTTCCATTTAGTTCCCTGAGATCAACATTACTTAATATTTTTACCAATTGACTAGTTGCCCTTACTATAGATGTGGTTGGCATCCCTTCTTGTACTTCTTGCTTGGATATCCAAATGTCATCATCAAAATCTTCATCATAATCCACTAAGCTAGTGGTCATGATTTTTTATTTTTTCAATGGTGGCTCCTTAGGTGGTACTTCACTGGATGGTGGAGGATTGACATCCATAGTCTCATACTCTATCAGCCTTGGAGGAGATAGGGGAGACACTTGTTGCATAGGAGAAAGAGGTCTATGTTCCTCATGCTGAGTAGGAACATAGGGTTCATCAGATTTCTTTGTTTTACCCTTTCTTCTTATAAAAAACTTTATTTTTGGTTCTTCAGGGGCTTACGATGTAGAATCCCCTTCAATAGAAGAAATTCCTTCTCCACTTTGTTCATCAGTAACTGGAGCTTTTCCTTTACCTATACTGACCACCTGTGTAGTTTCAAGGTGACCTACTATTGAATCAAAATTTCTTGTAACATGCTGCACCTTTTGAATTATGTCCTCAATCTCAGGGAGGATTATAAAATTAGGTTCTTCCTACTTTATCTTCCTTTGCATCTTGTTAAATGAAATCCACCTAGCCAACCTCTTTTCTTGCTCCATACTGTTAGATATATTCCTTATTATATCATCTAGATAATGGAAAATATGAGAATATTTGTAGCTTGTGTTTCTATTATTCAACAAGCCCATAAAACCCTCAGGATCATATTTGGCCCTCTCAATTTCCCTTTTCATGCAGTATCCTCTGAGCACTTCAATGATATAATTCCAACCTCCTTTAGTCATCATAAAATTAGAAAAATAAGTGTATGAAGGAAAGAACGTTCCCTTTCCCTGATTTAACAAATGTTAATTCTCAACGTTTCCCAATTGCCACATAACCTCAAGGAAACCTTTTCTTTTGGGCACAAACCTTGACAATAAATGAGGTGCTACCTTTGAACCATAGACTCTTAAAACACTAAGATCAGGGAGAAAAATAGAATCTCCCTAGTTATACTCAATGCCTATCTTAGGTCTTCTTTCCTTTGGTCTCAAGAAATCATGTAAAGAAATAGGAACTCTAGGCAAGCTCACAATCAAAGCCTTTTTCAATTCAGAAGAAAAAAGATTTTGGAAAGTAACATAATCATATGTCTTGTCATCCTTATCCAAAACAGTGGTCCAACATTGCATAGGAAAAACCCCATCACCTGCCTTTCTCTCCAAATCCATATTCTATCCAAAATATGTTGCACCCCTATATAAGAACCTATGCATCAACAGTGAATACCAACTACATCCTACCCCAAATTCTCCTTTTATCAATCTAACCAACCCATCATGCATTTTCTCAAAAAGAAATCCTGCATAGTCATATACAACACAATATTAGGGATGTTGAATTTGGGCAGCCACATACATCTAAGCCATTGGCATTCCAGAAATAGGATCATAACGAATTATTTGACAAATGGAATAGAAATTCCTCTTGAAATAAGGCACAAAATAATTAACAGGGAAAGGCTCCTTATCATGTGATCCTATCACAATCTTTTGTCCTATGAATTCTACTAGAAATCTTGATAAAATGTGGACCCTAAATGAAGCCTTGGTCTTCTCATACTCTTTCCTAAGAGCTTCTTCATTTATTTTATACATTTCATCACTCCATTTAGTGAGTTTGAAAATAATTCCCAATTCCTCCTTCGCGATCCTAACAATTTCATTTCCATCAAAGGTCCTAATAGTCCTCATAACTGGGTCATAATTGGTAGCTATTGCCTTCAGAAAGTCAACATCCATATAAAAATTTGGCACAATTAGCTTTCCCAAATCACAGTTCCAAGGGTTTCCCACTGGTACACCCATATTTTTGTTCTTGAACTAACCATAGAACAATTCCCATCCAGAGTAGGGTAATTTAGCATCTTTAATAGAACCTCTTTTGTCAAACAACCCCTCTGCTATTTGTGCCCCCCTAGGAATCAATTGGCCTCTAGGTTTATCACTAGTGGAAGGTGGTAACTGATCCATAATTTATTTATTTAGAGGTCTCTTGGGAATAGAAACCTCCCCTTTTGACATAGATTCTTTTGCTTTAGGGGCCATAATGTAAGAAATATAATCAAACAGGGTGCTTTGGTCTAACTGAGTAAGGCCTACAACTTTTGGTAAGGGTTTAACACATATTATTCAAATGTAGAATTAACAAAATCCCTTTTTATAAATGTCAAACTCAATAGTCGAACCAAGATGAAAAAACCCTAACAGACTTAATCTTGAGAAAATAGAACCTTTCAATAATGCCAGAAGGAAAATTATAATTGACTTATTGTTTTATGCAAGTTGACATCCCTCGTTGCGATGTGAGAAAATGTTGAGTGACCACAGTCTTAGCTCCTGGAGTATATTTGAGTGTACTTTAAATATTGAATTATACCTTTGATGTAAATATTTATAATCATGCAATTCCTTAATTCGGTAGCTCAATGTCCTTTCAGTTATTAAGACTCCCTCACATGAACTGGAACTACTTGCTTGCTATCAAATTTTGTTTTGAATGTTGATTGTTGATTTATTTAGCTAGTTGATTGATCCACAATCCATATTTAATTAGCTTATGATGAAACATCCAACTGTACACAGTTGAATCAATTACCCAATGATAGGAGGCCACATGGAGGAAAATGTTTGTAACATGCGGGCCCTACCATCTCTCTGTCTTTTCAATTGCAATCCACATGTCAATCTTCACTTACCCACGTGAGCCATAACTTACATTCAAATTTTATCAACGAGGGAACGAGGAACAACTGAGATTAAATCTGGAGGTATCATCATACATAATGCTTAGCTAGCTTCAATTTTATTTCTCATATAATATCAAGGGTTCAAATTAAAAGAATTTTAGGCACACATGATATATGGGCTTTAGTAACACACATGTTAACCTCCACTTTGTTAAGACATATTCCACCTGGCAAACACCTGCTTTCTCATATAGAAATTAGGGAAGTGAATGGGGCCCACACGAGATGGCAGGGAGTGGTCCAAATTGGTCCACATCACCTGCAATCAACTATCAAATCAAGGTGACACTCAACAATACTAATCCTCAAACTGATCATAGAGAGAACAGGTTACAAACGCCCGCTAGGCCACATGGATACTTCAGTATCCAATAAAAAAAATGGGCCAGAGGGGAACAACCCAGATGTGGCCACCTCACTTATCACCAACCATTGATCTAGCCTTAGAAAACAATTGTACACATTGCCAGCAATGTCAGGCCCACAAATCATCTGTAACACATGTCCTTTGCTCATGAGGCCGAATGAAGAAAATAATTCAAGATAACATAGGTCAGGCAAGCGGGCAATAGTTCATGTTTTTTCCATTGATGACATGACCCACAAGAACCTCTTGGACCTGCACATGTAAAAATCATTAACCCTAAAAAGTACCCTTCCTAGGACGATTAACCCAAGGCCATGACACAAAGACTCAAAACCTTATTAATGGGAAAAAATTAGCTTAGCTCAAGATAATCACCAAATAGTTAATCCAATGTGATTAACAAGTAAAACCAAACTAGAGGGTTGATCACTCAACGGGTTTTAACTTTGCAAGACATGACTTAAAATATTGTTGACCAGTAAAAGTAGTCAACAACGAAATAGAACAAAGGCCAAGATATAAGCTCAAATGTTTTTTTCAAATTTATACCAAAGTAAACCTAAAATCCTCATAGAAACAATAGACAAAAATCCATATCCTTCTAAAATACCAAGACCAAGGAGATGGAATAAAATTTTCAAGGGTTCCATTAGATCCTGGACATACCTAAGAATAGAAAATTAAAAAAGGTTGAAGATTCAGATGGAGATGATCTTGATGATGTGGAAGCTAAATTTGTAAGAAGAATGAAAAAGGTCACTAGTAAGTACAAAGGTAAATTACCTTTCAAATGTTTCGGTTGTGGAAATATAGGTCACTATGCTTCAAGATGTCCAAACAGAAATGTCAACAATAAGAACAAGGAAAACAAAGGAAAAATGATCAAGATGAGCTACTATGTTAGAGATGATGCTAGTATCTTTTATTGTGAATCTGATTATGGAGATGTTGATGATAATGAATTTTTGTTCATAGCTTTAAAATATGAATCTAGTTATGCTAACTCTAAATTTTTTGAGAAGGAAAGTGTTATGTAGAAAAAGGATAAAAGTGGAGGAACTTTGGTATCTATTTTTCATGTCAGACAAGATAAGAACTATTGGGTTATTGAAAGTGGTTTCTCAAATCACATGATCGGAGACAAGAGTAATTTTTTTAAACTTAAAAAATATGATGGAGGACTTGTTAAATTTGGAGATGATTCACGTGCTAATATTTGTGGAATAGGATCAATCAATTTTGATGGCAAGCATAATACTAAATATGTTTACTATGTTAAAGGTTTAAGGCATAACCTCTTGAGTGTTGGAAAAATGTGTAGCAAATGATACAATATTATGTTTTAGAATGATGGATGTGATATCAAAAAGGGTCTGAAACTATGATTGTTGCTGGAAAGAGGACATATGGAAATATCTATCAGCTCAAGGATGTTGATGGTCACTATTTTATGACTTAGATTAATGATAGTTGGTTATGGAACAGGAGAATGTGTCACATTAATTTTGATATCTTGGTTAGGATCAATTAAAATCAAGCAGTGAGAGATCCCTTGAGGATTACAAATCATATCAATGTTGTTTGTAGAGATTGTCAATTTGGAGAATAAACTAGAATTAGTTTCAAGGGAAAGGAACAATCTTCTATCGGATTGTTGGAATTGGTACACATAGACCTTTGTGGTCCTACAAGAGTGTGAGGTCTTCAAGGTGACATGTATTTCATTCTTTTGATTGATGATTACTCTTGAATGACATGGGTTAATTTTCTTAGAGAAAAATTATAATCTCTAAATAGATTCAAAGAATTCAAAGTTATGGTTGAAAATGAGATGGATTTGAAGATCAAATGTTTGAGGTCTAACAAAGGTGGGGAGTTCGCCTCTAATGAATTTAACATATTTTATGAGAATCATGGCATAAAAAGGAACTTGTCTACCCCTAGGAATCCTCATTAAAATAGAGTGTTTGAAAGGAAAAAGAAGACTGTTCAATAAGCTACAAGAACTATGATGAAATAAGCTAACCTATCAAAAGTCTACTGGAGAGAAGAAATTCATACTGTTGTTTACATACTTAATAGAGATCAAGAAAGAGGTAATAGCACAAAGACTCCCTATGAGTGTTTGGAAGTAAATTCTATATTATAAGAGATGATGAAAACTTAGGAAAGTTTAATGCAAGATCTAATGAAGGTATCTTCCTTGGATATTATACCAAAATCAAAGCTTACAAATGTTACAAAAAAGGTTAAGAAGGATTGTTGAAAGAGCAAGTTTCAAGGTTGATGAATATTTGATGAAATAAATGGTACTAGATGGATATGAATCAAATTAAACTACTTGTAGAGAAGAAGAAGAAAAAGCTAAGGTAAAAGAAGTGAAAAATGAAGAAGAAGAAGCTTTGAAAAAGACCCCTACGACCCCTAAGTATGTACAGAGAAATAATTCCAAAGAACAGAACATTGGAGACAAAAGCAAAGGTGTATTAAAAATAATAAGAGTTGTTGAGGCAAAGGTAAATATGTGTTTAATTTCTAAAGTTGAACCTAAGAAAGTGATTGTGTCATTCAAAGATGAACATTAGATGAAGGAAATGGAAGAAGAACTTATGCAGATTAAGAAGAACCCACATTGGGAACTGGTTCCTAGACTTGAAAACAAAAACATCATTGGAAATAAATGGGTATTCAAAAAAAAGATGAGTGGAAATTGAGAAGTGGTAATAAATAAGGCAAGGCTTGTGTGTAAGGGCTATACACAAGTTGAAGGAATAGACTTTGAGGATACCTTTTCTTTAGTGGCTAGAATGGAAGTAATTAGATTTCTTTTTCATTTTATAGCACATAAGGACTTTAAATTTTATCATATGGATGTGAATAATTTCTTAAATGGAGAATTGGAAGAAGTTTACATGGAACAACTAGAAGGATTTCAGTTGTAAAATAAACCTAATATGGTCTGTAGATTGAAGAAGGCATTGTATGGATTGAATCAAGCTCCTAGAGCTTTGTATGCAAGGTTGGATAGATATTTGATACAACAAGGATTCAAAAGGGTACCATAGATAGTAATCTCTACTTTAAAGTTGAGGAAGACGAAATATTGATAGTGGTAGTATATGTTGATGACATAATCTTTGTAGGAAATGAATTTTTATGCAGGAAGTTTGTAGAAGAGATGCAAAAAGAGTTTGAGATGTCTATGTTTGGGGAGATGATTTTCTTCCTTGGGGTACAAATCAGTCAAACAAATAAAATAATATTCATTTCACAATTGAAGTATGTTAAAGATATGCTAAAGAATTTTGGAATGAAAGACTCCAAACTAGTATGTACTCCTATGGTTACTGGTTGCAAACTGAGTAAGGATGATGATTCCCCTAAGGTTGAATAGAGAGAGTATATATCTATGATTGGTGGTCTGCTATACCTAATTGCTACTAGACCGAATATCATACATGTAGTTTGTCTTGTGGCTAGATTTCAAGAAGAAACTAAAGAGACACATGTTGCATCAATGAAGAGGATATTCAAATATTTCAAAGGCACTCTGGATTATGTCTTGTGGTATCCCAAGGATATTGATTTCAAATTGATTTCTTACACAAATGTAGACCGGGTTGGTTGTGTGGATGATAGGAAAAGTACAAATGGTGGTGCATTATTTATTGGATGTGTAGATTGGTATCATGGCTTAGTAAAATAGAAGATTCTATTTCTTTATCTACTATAGCGGCTGAGTATATTTCAACAACATCTTGTTGTACACAGGTATTGTGGATGAAAAAAATATTGAAGGATATTAGAGTGGTGTATGATGAGCCTATTTCTATCTTTTGTAATAATACAAGTGCAATCAATATTTTGAAGAAACTAGTGATGCATTCAAGAAAAAAACATATATCAACTAGGTATCACTTTTTGAGAGAGAAGGTTGTGGAGAATGAAGTGAAGCTTGAATATGTACCTACAAAGGATCAAATTGTTGACATATTTACTAAGGATCTTCCTAAGGATACTTTTGAATGTCTTTAGGATAAGTTGGGGGTTATCGGCCCTCTTGTTATGCCTTTCATAACCACCCCATCTTTTGCCTTGGTCAAAATGGGTCCCACTTGTTGTTCTTTATCCTTTGTTGTTTTTTAAACAAAGTTTGGAGTCATTTTGATTCCAACACTTTGATTATTTTGGTTTAGTCTGTCGGAAGTGGAACCGGAATTGAATCGGGTTCTAAAATTTCTTTTAAAGCTTGTTTTTGTTCCCATCCTGATGGCCTTTGTTTTTGGCCTTTTTTTTGTCTTCAGCAGACCTGGAGCTAGAGTGGGTGTTAAGTTGGTCATTATCAAAAATTGCAAAATCATGATCGATTCCACTTCTGCTTCCGCCTCCACTGTTTCTTTTTTGGTTTTAGTCTAAGTCCTTGTGTTTAGTTTTATTATGTCGATCTTTCGCTTTACTTTTTGTGTTTGGTTTTGTTTTGTGTTTAGTTGATGGACCCGGAACCGGAATGGGAATGAATTTTGGAAATTTCTTAAACTTTTGAATCAGTTTCCATTTTAGTTCTACCCCCGCCACTTTTTGGGTCATTGACTTTTTGACTAAAGTGGCACTATAGAGAAGTGTTCGTTCTCTCACAGTTCTGACTCCGCCTTAACTATGTTTTAATGCATTAATGACACTTGTTTGTGTAGGTAGAAATCAACATTTTTTACCTTCATTAACGGTTAAATGAATCATTATTATCATTGTTAAGAGATCTAAGAACACGAAAGAGTAGCAGCAAAGTTCATTTGAGCAAATTGATCGAAAGAGAGGAAGGTTATTGCGTGAGAATCAGTTCAGAAGGTTAGCTTGGGTTCTTTTGCATTTGAGGTAGGGTTTCTTATCATCGTTATTCTTCATTTATCTACTGTCGTGTTTGGTGCATTTTTTGTTTTATATCTTCTCGTGCTTTCAATTATTTAGTTTTAAGTGAATTTGTGCTTCTTGGCATGATTATACAAGTAGGTTCTTGTTTTATTTTGTTTGTTTGCTTAAGTCTTCATTTCTTGTATTGTGATTTTTGATTCTTTGTATTTTAGAACATGGTCGCTTTCACATTTTAGTCATGATCGTGTCGTGCTATTTTGATTCATAGTAGATTAGATTAAATTAGGGTTTTAATGGTGTTTGTTAAAAGTTAGGGATCTACAGTGAGGTAGATTAGATTTATCTTTTTTACTTAGGGTTTTGTTGTGTGTTTTGATCTGGTAAAATGGCAAGGTTTAGAATTCATGCCCTAGTTTTTATCGGGTTTGTTAGATTAGGGTTTCGTGTCTTGAAGTGATCACATTTAAATGATTAAATATGATGCCCTAAATATAATCGTTCCCCATGGTCATATGAGTGTAGTGTTTTTAAAAACCCTTTTTCATTTAAAGCGACCTTGGTTTTAATCACAAAGTTATATGTTAAATCAACAAAATCTTTTGATGATGTCACGGTTAACCTAGGCGGAGGCGGGATCAAAATCAATTATGAACTTGAGAATTCTATTTTACAAAAGTTATCGATTCCGTTTCCATCCCGTTTCCAGCTCTGCATATGATAAGAAGTCTTCTTTGGAAAATAACGATAACCTGGACGGAAGCGGAGGCAGAGTGGAAATGGAATGTGAAAATATGAAAATCTGAAGAAAAACCAAATCCGTTTTTCATTCCGAACCCATTTCCGATCACCTTCCCAATTTCGACTCCGAGCCCGTTCATTGTTAGTAAAGTATCTATATCGATTTTGGCTCTGAGTCTGGCAGTGTTGTAAAAGAGATTGTTTTAGGTTGAGTTTCTACCTGGTTCCGACTCCGATGCATATATGAAAGGTATGGTTTTTAAGGCATGTTTTATGATGATGTTTAAAGATCTAATTAGAGTTTTGCTTGCAGGAAAGTTGAAAGATGTCAGGAACATCAGGGGAAGCTTCTCGAAGGAATCAACCTATAGGAACATCAAAGGAAGCATCAAAACCAAAGAAGGTAAAGCCAAAACAACTACCTTATACCTTGAGGTATAATCACAGGAGTCTGGTGGTGAAGGTGAGCAAGGTGGAATCAAATTGGTTAGATATCACTGATGCTAATTTGGGGCAATACAATTTCGAAGAGTTATATGAAGAAACCTTTGCAGAACAGGAAAATGTAACAGGAAGGACACAAAGAATTGTTGATTCTGGTTTGGCCCATATCACTATTTTTCCTTTGTCAGTCCAGTGTCTGGAGTTGATCTTAACAACAACCAGTGCCTACAATTCTACTATGAGACTATGCATGGATTCACAAAATAATGTGATCATTGATCTTACTCCTCAGATGTTTCAAAGTATATTTAGTGTTTCGGATCCTATGAACTTGGTGCAGCTAACCAACGCAGAGGCCCTAGAGAAGTATAACGAGTATAAAACATCCAATAAGACTCATTTGAATAAGAAATGGTTGATAACAGAGAAGAATTCTCTGCTCAAACTTCGTGATCAACCAAAGAGAGCAAAATTTCACAAAGAATTGTCAGACTTGATCTTGATGTTGTATAGGGTATTTGGAAAGAGGGATGCATTTCACTTCAAGGAGTGGATGTTTCCTTTTATTCAGACCATCTTGAATGGTGAACAATAGTTTGATTGGTCAATGATTGTTTCTGATGCCATACATGATCAGTTAACAAGGATCAGAGAGACTAAAAGCTTCTTCATGACTTCTTACATTGTATATGTAGCAGCTAGATTGGGGATTTTTCTGGGTTTGAACATAGTAGGCATAATGGGAGCACTATGATCAATTGTCTCTTTAAGTTGCTGAGACTCATTTCAGAAGAGTCAATGATGCATTTTTATATGTGATCATCAACCAATTGAATGGAGATGCAGGATACCGGTTGAGTCAAGAAGCCATAGCATTCATTGCTGAATGGGGATGTTGGTACATTCAATATCCTAAATTTACATAATTCAAGTTGGCTGGTTTTGAAGGCCTTCCACATTTGCTTCCAAGGTGCTACAATAACAGGATAGTACTAATGGAGTTTGTATATCAAGCTATTAGAGTTAATGCTCGGTTTGGGATCAAGCATAAAATTGGATGTCATAAATTTCCCATGAAGTTGGGTGAATATAGCTATCAACACTTGGTAGGAGAAAAGGTGGTCTATAGTGAATTGATACAGTTGAAATTGGGGTTGTACACAACTCGTAAGTGTTTTGATCCAAAGGGGAAGATGTATTCCTTATTGTCTTCGGTGTTTACTAGACATTTCAATTTGTTAGAAGACTTTTGGAGTGATCGACAGGATGAGTATGATTTGAGAAAGAAGAACTATGAAATATTTCCTATCACACTCATGGTAGAACTAGGTGTTAAAGAAAACATTCCTAACACATTGGTGGATGATGGAATTGTATTGGATCCCTCCTATGAAGCTTTGAATATTGGCACCAAGAGTCTATATCCAATTGACTGGGATGCTGAAGAAACCATTGATATCAAGAAGATAGGAAGGACAGTATTGGATAGGAGCGTGCAATGGTTAATGTTGAGAACTCAAGCTCCTCAAGGACTAGTCCTTAAAAAGGGTAAGGGATACAAGAGAATCAAAAGAAAGAAACCTCCCAAAGAGCCATTGGAATTCCTTCCTCTGGACATTGAAGAAATAGAACTTGAGGTGGTAGATGATGAAGAGGAAACACAAGAGGGAGATGTTCCAGTAGGATCTACTGTTTCAACACCTACATTAGGTGAATCATCCACACAAGTCCCAATAACAAGGAAGAAAAGTAAGGAAATTCAAGAAGGAGCTCTTCATAGCATGGCTGAAGCTGCCAAGGGGAAAGAAATGGAGAAGGAAGTTCTGGAAGTTGAGACAGATTTAGATGAGACTCTGTCAGAAAAGGATTTGCAAGAGAACATGCCTCTAGAGGAGGATATTGAGTAGATCTTAACACAAGAAGATTAGTGGAAGCTGTTTGAAGATGCAAAAAGAGATTCTGATGCAAAGGCTATAGCCTTGGAGAAACAAAAGGAAATGGAGGCCAAGGTACAAGCTGATGCTGTATTGCACCAACAACAATTGAAAGCAAAACAAGTTAAGGAAAAGGCAGCAGTTGATGAAGTAGAGAGAAAAAGAAGGTAGCAAGAACGTGAGCTCAAGGCCAAAGAAGAGAATGACAAGTTGGAGTTAATACAGAAAATTCATGACCTTGAGGAAGAGAAGGCAAGGAACCGAAGGGAAAGGGAAATCTTAGTTGCCAAACTAAAACTTGCAGAAGAAGCAGAAAGCTTGAGAAAGAAAAGGGATGCTGAGGAGTTGGTTAAGAAGCAGCAAGCAGAAGAAGAAAGGGCAAAGGTAGAGAAACTTAAGGCCTTAGAGGCGGAGAGATTAGAGAAAGAAAGACTAGAGGCTTTGGAAAAAGAATCTCTAGAGAAAGAAAAGGTAGAGAGAGATTGGTTGGAAGAAGAGAGTCAGAGGAAAGAAGATGAAGAAAAGAAAAGGAAATAACAACAAGATAGAGAAGAGGCCGAGAAGTTGGTGCAGATGCATATACTGCAAGAACAACAAGAGAAATCAAGGGTTGATTCTCAATCCCAGGTAAATATTCAGCCACCTTCTACAATTGTTGCTTCCTCTTCTATGATGACTACTACTCCAAGTGCTCCTACTTGGCTAAAATTGGACCTGTAGAAGAGGGAAGTAACACCTTCACAACCTCTCAATTGGGAGGATATGATGAAGGTAATTGAGCAGGAGAGGCCTAAAAAGAAGGCTAAGATTCTACATTCTACCCAACTCACAGACAAAGGGGAAATTGTTGCTGAATGTTCCATGCCAATAACAGAAAAGGAGGTAGGGGACATGCAGCTGATAGATTATCAGTTGAGTATGGTCAACTTGGGAAGGCCCACTAGGAATTAGCAAATGAACTTGATTGATGTGGTGGCTTCAACAACCAAGTCAAGAATGATCAAGGATAAGCAAAATAAGGATGAGCTTAAAGCTCAATTGGATCAACTACATTCATTCTTGAAGAGTGTTTCCTCTCCAAGATCACAACAGATAGCAGCCATTGAGACTCCTATTTTGCTAAGCAAGAAGGAGGTAGATGATTTGGTACAGGTAAAAGGTAAAGCGGAGATGGTAGATTGATGGGTAGACAAGTTAAACCGAGAGGTGGGTGAAGTTTTGGTTGAAGGTTTTGAAGCCTACAAGGATACAGAAGGGTTGATAAAAGAGATGCATCAATACATTGAGGCATCAGAAAAGCGAGAAGAAGAGTACAAAGAATACAATCAAAAATTGGAAAGAGTGAGTGCATTGCCTTTAACAACTCTTCTGGAACAATCAATACTTGAGGAGGACAATAAGGATTTTGTGGAGAAAACCTCTCGTATACTTCATTTTAGAACCGACTTCTTGAGTAATCATAAGGATGAGATTCAAGAGGCTGTTAATAATTTGACTGAGCAATTGGAAGAACTAGAAGCAGTCATTGCTATCATTGTAGATGTGAATGTGTTAACAAAAGATGGCATGCCATTGATTCAAATAAAAGAAAAGTGGGATGAAAGGTTCAAAGGACTCATGCAAGGAAAAGATGATGGAGAAGACTTGATAATAGATCGACTAGTCGAGGTCAAAGAAGAGATAAAAGCTACTAGGAGAGAGTTAACAAAGATAAAGGGTATGAGGGAGTTTGCTGCAGCAGAATTGGATCGAATCAAATTTGAAGATAGATGGATTGATGGGCCGGAAATGGATACATTACAGCAGGTTTTCACCAACTACGATGAGTTCATTGCAGATCCAGCTTCACATGAATGAGTCCCTGCATGCATAATTTTCCTCTTCTTTGCATGTTGCATGCAACATTGACAAATTTTGAGCGCATGACTTATTTTTCTCTTTTATCTCCTATTTTTAGTTAAACTGAATGTCTAAATGTAAGAACTCAAGATCAAATTGATCTGAGTTTCCAAGAGGATTTTTTTGTTCCTAAAAGGGTGGATAGCCTAAAATAGAAGTAGAGTTCGAGGTTTTTGTATATCTATAAATACCTAATGGGTATCATATTGTAAAGGTCAACTAATTGAGAATAGAATTGGCTTACCTAATGCTAGGAGATAGAATTTTGTAGTGATCACTTTTTGAGATACATTATTACTAGATGCTTTACAATTAATAAAATTACAAGTTTTCTCACAATATGGTGTTAGAGGTAAATTATTTGTGTGATAAGGCTGATAAGTTATAATCTATCTGTATGCAATCATTATGTTGAACATAAAAGTTTCTTGAGTGATGAAAATCACTTGAAGGAATCAGATTTAAGGATTGTCTTATTAGATTATCATTGAATTGAAGTTATTAAAGTCTGTTGATCTATGACCTTGGCAATGAATGGATGTATGTTTTGAAATTTGGAAGGTAGTTGTGATAAGAGAAAAGAGGTATTGAATTAAGCACCTTAGATGCATGCAATGGTATAGCTTATGCTGTAGATTGTGTCATGCTTTGGTTTTGTGATTTGTTAGAAAACATTCATTGTTGAAGGTATATGTCCAGATGTTAGATAAAGTTGATTCAAATTCACTGGTTACCCCTTTGTTCTATCTTTTTCTTTTATTTGAAACCCCTTTATTTACAGGAACTATTTTGATAAAATGAGTCATTGCTTGAGTCTTTTGTTACTAGCACAGGCCCCTTGAAAATTATAGTTGCATGAACCGATTGAGTGACATGAGACAGTTGAGAACCAACTACTAGGACCTTGGGAGTTAGGCCACTACATGTTGTCTTTCTTTTTCAGGATAAATAGATGCATATGGAGATGCATCATTCTAGTGGATCTATGGATTCATTCCTTATTTGGGCTAATGTTGGTGGCTACCTCTCAGGGGGAGTAGGTAGTGATATTGTTGCAGTATGGAGTTGTCATTGTGCAAAGGTTGTTGAGTTGATTGGTGTGTAATCCCAAGGGGAGTATTCAGAGTAGTTGTAAGTATCTTGATTCTATGTCAAAGGGGGAGAACAATGCAAAATATTGTTTCCTTTTCTATTGATATCAAAGGGAGAGAGAGAGAAGTCATGTGAAAAAGTCTATTTATACAAAGGGATAATTAGACAAGTATTAAAGGGGGAGAGAGTGTAATGAGCTATTTATGCAATGGGGAGAAAAAGAAATAAGTGTGTTTAGAGCTATATTTTTTCTTTGATGGTTTTTCACATCTTGTGTTGCCATTAATGACAAAGGGGGAGATTGTTGCAAGTATGAAGGTTTTTTTATTGATTTCAACAAGCTTGTGTTGTCATTGGTGACAGTTGTACATTAATTGAGAAATATTATTGCTTTGATTAGTTGAATTATGTTGTCATCAGTTAATTTTTTTATGTTAAACTTTGGTGTTTATTTGATAAGATTCTATTTATGGCTTAGATGTCAAGGATATTGAGAAAAGTGATAAAATATGGAAACATGGTGTTGTAGAGATGTTCTGGTTTTGCTTCACATTTCTTCTAGGTTGAATATCTGCTTTTGGGGTTTGAATATGTTGGTTAGAAGTGTTTAGAGTTTCTATATCTAGAATTTTGTCTTTTGGATTGATGGTTAGAGGAAGTTATGTTCACCAATGTGTGAACTAGTTTTGTAGTTTATCTTATAAAGGTGTCTAGGATAAATTCTTTTGCTCCAAATTTCTTTGTAGTTTTTCATCAAGTCTAGAAATTATGAAGGTATGTTGATAGTGTTGATCTCTTGCCTACATCAAGAGTATTTATGGTTTGGTGCTATGAAAAATGAATTATAGTGTTTTAGTGTTTGAAAGTATAGTTTGGATGCACAATTTGTGTACATTCTAAAGCTACGAGTTGTTGCAAAGGATTTTGATGGATTTCAGGCTGATAGAGGAATATTATAGATCGTGATGAAGCATGGAATGTGGTTTGCAAGTGATATTTGGATTTGAGGAATCATGTAATTTAAAGTTTAATGATGTTTATAAGGGTAACGACTAACTTGGTGTTTACACTACATTCAAATATGTTCAAGCATTAATGAAAGTGTAGCGTAGCATATGAAAGTGTAGCGTAGCATGTGAGAGTTGATTTGGGTCCTAGTTAAGTTTTTATTGGTCTGATTTTTATTCTTATCCACTATGGGAATGTTGAGTGCCAACCTATTTTTAATTTGTAAAGTGTAAGGTGAGTGTAGTTGACTTGAAGATGCTTTTCAAGTTTTGGATGGTATAAATGCAAGGTGAATTTGATGCAATATAAGCAATGGAATAGAGTTGAGTGATGTGATGTGAAATTAGTGAAAAAGTTTGAATTGAAATGTGTTGAGCTATAACAAAAGATCATTGAATGTAGTGAGCTAAGGTATCTTGATCTCTTGAAGGCTACAAGTGTTGTTGGAGTTGTGCTGGAATTTTTGTTGCATTGAGATTGTGTTCTCTATGTAACATCTTATCTTCTTTTCTTCTTTCTATTCTAGAAACGAGCCTTTTTGGACTGTTCATCCTATTTTGGAAGTGAACCTCTTTGTACCCTTTTTGCAATCACTTATATTGTGAGCTAATCCTTACCATGTTTTTTCCCTTCTATGGTTTTCCACATAAATTTGGTGTTCTCTTGTGTATGGTGTTGATTGTTTCAGTTTTTGTTATCTTCTTTTCATGTTCAAACATTATAATGGATTAATGGTTCAAAGAATGCATGCGGATCTGATCATTATTGAGGGTTTTAATTTTTGAATATGATATAACTAATTCATCCCCCCTTAGTTTTATTTTTCATTTGAACATGATGACCATGATACCAAAAATTTCCATCACAAATATTCCAGGTAAGAGAGGACTCCACCATAGTAAGTAATAAAGATCAAAATACATTGGAAAATGTAAAAGGACTAGTGGAAAACCAACTATATACACCTGATACTAGATATAGAGTATCACCATGGAAGCACAACCAAGGGAATGTAAACAATACTCAACACTCAAAACCATACATCAAAATTGGTCTATTCCAAAGAGGAAGAGACCGACGCCAAGGAAGAGGAAGGAGAGACAATGCTATATAGTTCAATTGCATAAAATGAGGACACTTTGTAACTGAATTCTAGGATGAAATAATAAAACAATGTGGATTATGTGTCCAAGAAGATCATAATGCCTTCAATTTTGATAAAGAACATCAATATTATAAGCGTACAACACCATAGAGCTAAAATGAGGATCCACACGACTTCAATACAAACAAAGGAACAAGACTCCTTTGGAAGGTACCCAAGAACCTAGAAGAGGAAATAAGGAGATGTTACAAAGCAAGAAGGAATGAAGGATACACTACAAAAGAGGGGAAATTAAAATTCCACCCCACCAAACAAAACATGATCAGATCGTAGAATAGGCTAGAAAAATCATTAAAAGGGAACAAGGAAAGGAAAAAGTTAAAATGGTATCTCTTAGCACAAATGGTAGGACAACATGACCTCACAAAATTGAAAAAAATACTAAATACTAGAATAAGAAATCCATTTCATAAGTCGGGATAGTAGGGAAACTTTGGAAAAATCAAGCCTATCATGATTAAGCTTTGGATTCATAACCAAAAGATTTCTAGGGTAATGGTTGATTTAGGGGTAGACATAAATCTAATCCCAAAAAGGATATAGGAATACCTAGGAAGGCCCACACTAGAACCTACCCCATACAACATCAATCTAGTGGATGTTTCTAGAATGAAAACCTTAGGTACTTGGAGACGAGTGGAAGTAAACATCAAACAAATAAAACAAGTTGTAGATTTTCAGGTAGTCATGATCCATGAAACATTTGATTCCTTTGATGCACTCTTAGGAATACGATGGTTTGTAAACACATGTGAAGCAATAGATGCAAGGAAATAAGAAATTTAATTTTTGAATGATAGGAGAATAGTAAACATCCCCTTAGGAAATAATCAAGAATAAACCTATATAAAAGAGGTAAATGCAGAGGAATATGATGATGATGAAAAATGATTGACATCATAACTAAATTTCCTAAAACTAAAATTTGGGAAGAACCCAACTCAGAAGGGAACTTAAAGATAAATGAAACTATTGAAGGTACAGATAGTGAGAGATCCCTAGAAGCATGGCTACAACAAATTCCAAAATATAAGACTCAAAAAGTACAGATAGTGAGAGATCCCTAGAAGCTTTAATGATTTAAGCCTCAAAAAGTTTCATGTAAAGGATTCCAATTGAAGAGGTTGTGATCAAACCACTTTAGGTCAAACCCCCTTGGATAGAATCCCGCTAGTTTTAAACCATACCTATAACAAAGTCTCCTTTACATCTATCAAAATGTTGATAAAAAACCACTTTTGATTTACCTTTTGGGGGATCAAATGAATTCATTTAAAATTTATTTTTTGTATGCATTCATTATTATAAGCTTCCCAAAAATTATAATTTTAAACAAATTTAATTTGATTATTATATTTATTTTTTATTTCTTGTGATTGTAGATTTTCTATCGAAAATCAAGCTCTCTATTCTTCACATGTGGAAAAATAGTAGATTATAAAAAAAAATCTGAAAAACATCTATGCACTAGATATTGATTTCCTTGATCCAACAAAAAAAATAAAATTGAATTTTGATAGATACACAAAAATTTATGTTTTATCTAGTAAATCATGTCTAAATTATAACTGGTTTGATTTTGAAACTTAATTAAGAAAAAAATATTCAATGAAATTCTATGAAACCAATTCCATGCACTAGATATTGTAGTTACAAATCTAAATTCGAAAAAAAAAAGAATTTTATCCTTCATAGAAAAAAATTTATGTGTTATTTAGTAATGTCACTCTTTAAAAATGGTGTTTAATGTTAAAAACTAGTTTTCAAAGGAGATGGAAAAAGAAGAGCAATCTGATTCTAATTTTTTTTAAAAATATATATTTAGAATCTATAGAAAAAATTCCACAAATTAGTAGTTTGAATCATCTTCAAATTCCTTAATTTTTAACCGCTATAGGTTCCCGAAAGTGAAGATTTAGTTAAAAAAATTCAGTTCAATGTCCAATTTGGCCAAAAAATTGTAAACTAGTATTGTGGGATCACCCCTAAAAGTATTTTTTTTTTTTTTAGGCAAAAGTGGCAAGCCACTATATTATATTAATAAATCTGGTTCAAAAAAAGTCAACTAGGAAAGAACCAGTAAGAAAACCTAGCATCGTCCCTTATATTTACATCGATCATAGTTTTCGAATTTACAATTTGGACTCCAAAATACGAGCAGAAGTTTTTACAAAGTGGGGAATTTACTGTCTCCTTTTGAGAAAATATCCCAAAAACGAATTTGATTTTGGTAAGCATATACTAATTTTAGCATATGCGAAAGATCTTATCACTATTATCCTTGTATATTATCATAGGATATTTGGCTATAGAAGGATATTTATGGTAAGGAAGACACTAGTAGAGTACCATACACATAAAACATACTGCATGATATTGGTGCAAATGCAAAGAATGGTGAGAAGGAAGATAATAAAGTTTCTCATCAGCTCAATCACATTTCACATGGAATTTCAAACATCAAGTTACCTAAATATTTCAGAGTGGGAGACTTACTAGCATACCTATCACAAATAGATTTTTTTTTCCAAAATGAAACCCATAAACTTGATATCCTACCATACATATTACTTGTACTACCACAAGATGGTATAAAACACATGAGCACACAATTATCAAATGAGAAACTTTCAAAACATTGATAAAAGAAATATTACTACTAGAAGTAGGAGAATATGAGGACATACCCATATATGAGAGAGATATCCTATCTTAACATCATTTAGATGTGTGTATGCACTTTTGGGATTAAGGATATGTGTATGATGGCATACTATACATCCAATTTTTTTATTGGACACTTAACATGGTGGCTAAAACCTAGTACATTAACCAGGAGAGATCATATTCAACAATAGATTTCCTCCATACCATATCTTTTCCTAGTGAAAATCCTCAGATACATAGCACATTACTATGAATGAAATAGATCATATTCAATCTGAAAGAGAATCAAAAAAGGTGGTACTGCAACCTCCCTCCCTACCACACAAATAAGGTATATATGAGTACATTAGTTGGTTGAATTGGGAATCAACCAGTGCAAAGAAAGACTATTGTGCAACACAAAATGATAAAGAAAGATCTAATACAAGAATGGAAATCAATCAAGGAGAATAGGAAATTGAAGAATCTACATAAACTAAGAAGAAATGATGCAATTACCCCATCAAACTAGAGGAAAAAATTGTTGTAGAAGGATATCCCAAGATGGAAAGAATAAGGAACTACTTGGATGAAAAGGTAGTAGCTCAGATAATAGAATCCCTCTCAAAATTCCAATATTTATTCCCTATAACCTTCATATAAATGAAAGGAATTAAAGAAGAAGTGGGAGTGATGAAAAATAAACTAGAGGAAGGAGTTAAGCTGGTATGAAAATACCTTATAGATTGAATCGAAATATGAAGAAAAAGGTCAAATAGAGATAGAAAAAATGCTAACTATCAGAATCATGAAACTGATAGAGGATGCATATTAGATAAGTGTTATAATTATCCAAAACAAGAAAAATAGAGAGATAAGGATTTGTGTAGGTTTTAGGAAGTTGAAAAAAGCTTGCATACATGATCCCTTCCCAACCCCATTCACTAAGAAAATTTTAGAGCCAGTTGTAGGAAGAGAGATATATTCATTTACTAACAGTTTCTTCAGATATCATTAAGTTAAGATAAAAGAGGAAGATCAGCCCAAAACTACTTTTTCCATAGAATGTGTGTCATATTTATACACAGTCATACCTTTCTAGTTGAAAAAATCCCCTACAATATTTTGTAGAATAATAATTAACATGCTTCAAGATTTTGTACATGATTTTCTAGAAGTTTACTTAGATGACTAGACGGTCTATGGATTAGTAAAATATCATGTACATGTACTTCACATGATGCTAAATAGATTTAGGAGCATGTAATTTTCACCAAATATTAAGAAATGTACCTTTGCAGTACCCTTTGGGACCTTACTAAGACATATTATATGTGTTACCAATTTTTCGCTACAACTCAATTGGTGGAGCTGGTTTAAATATTGCTATATTTGAAAGGGAAAATACAGTTATTTATGCATATGCTTAAGTTTTGTTTGCACCTTATTTATTATTTATCAAGTGACAGTTATGCAGGTGTTTTTGAGAAAACTGAATTTCAGAAGTATTACTCATGTTTTTGCAAAAAATCAAATGGAGTACAAAACTGAATATACAAATGATAAAGCATAACATAATGCTTTCATTTATTTTACAAAATGATTCACATTACATATGTTCATTTGATTGCGAGAATACAAATGTTGGTACAACTTTGCATTTTAATGCTTTTCTTTCAGAATGGAAATGAAAGAAAGAAATTAAATATCCACACAAGCCGTGGTTTTAGCTAATTCTATTAATTGTGAAAAGTAAATTCTACAGCTGAAGGTAAGGAGAAATGAGAAAGCAGATAGCAAAAGAAATATCCATCATTGCTTGATTCTTCATCTTCGGTTGAGACGTTGTTGCTTGCTTTGTCCTGCTTCCACTCCTAAGTGTGCCTACAAGAGATTGAGAGGGGTGTTAATTAAGAGCTCCGGATATGAGTTATACTATGAGCTCTACCAACAAACATATAATTCACTTTTTGAAATGCATGGAATCAACTAAAGGAAGGGACAAAAACATGAACTAAAAAGAGAAAGCATCATCAACATACATTTTTTTATGCTAGCACTGTTTGTGTCCTTGTGCAGGTATAGGAAAATTCATTTTGTTGATTATCTTTTGAAGACCAAGCATGTGGGGAAAAACGGGCTCCCATAAGGGTAGAGCTCAGCATGCTGCCCCTTAAGTTTACAAGTGGGATGAGAAAGAAGTATGATTATCATGCTCATCTGAACTATCCAACTGAAGGAGTAAAACAAGGTTACAGTCATCAAAGCAATTAAATTTATTGTTCATTCATAGCTTACAAATCTGAGCAGCAAAACAAAAGCTACAAGTGAACAATGAACCTAATAGATTCAATTAAACTACAATGCAAGTTTTAAGTGTTGTCAAATCAATTGCATCTTTACTACCATATAGAGTTTGGTCACTTTTATTCATACTATTTAGGCAAATTTTCATGCTCATAATGTGATAGTAAACAGGCATACATATGCCTCATCAATAGAATATTATCAGAAATAGAAAGCATCCTGCAACAAACTCTTTAACTTCCTGTAGCATAATACAACTCTGCTAAGGCATCTTGCAACATAATGAATAAACAACGAGAAGTGGACCAAGTTCTAGAGATGCAATAACCATGCAGCTATAGGGGTTTTACAAAAAAAAAATGCAGATACAAGGAGCTTGTTTCATCTTTTGAGCTAACTTCACACATTCTATAAAGTTTTCCAGAAGTATGTGAGGGAACATTCAAATTTTCAATTGGTCTTTCCATTTAATGCCAAATACAATCAGAAGAATGCAGAAATAAGCATTTTCATTTAGATAATGGAGTACCCACTTAAGGGTTTGAACTTAGAATGCAAAAATGAGAAATATTTTAGTGATAAAGATTTTTCTATCATCTTCTTTGAAGACCCATATGAGGAATTTTTATTAAAAATGTTGTTTTACTCAAAATATTAAATACCCACATTGGGGTTTTTGTCAAATTGAAGTTTTCACCATTTTTAGCTAAACCCACATGGGGTTTTCAATAGACAAAGCAAGATAAGTAGTTTGATTCAGAATCAAGAGATACCTATGAGGGTTTGTTTTAGAATGCAAAATATAATTTTTCAGTGGGAGCAGTCGCGTTTTCATCATATCTCAAAAATTACAATTTGAGTTTATGAGATTTTTGTACAGAATTTAGAAAGCATCAAGACAAAAAAACCCTTTAAATATTTTACTAACCTAGTTCATAGTTTGGGATATATTTTCACCAGTCCGGAGACAGTGATTTTGTGCAAATGGGAGTAGGAAATTTTCTTTATTACAAAACAAAGTTTCTCTTATGAGTTATGTGAAGTGTAGATACCGAAAATTGGTCTAGGCCTGCGAGTACACATTCGACATAATTTTCTATAGTCTGTGGTCTTAGTTAAATAATGTTAATTATTTAATTAACCTTTCTAACACATATTTCCTCTATTAATTAAATACCCCTTTTTAATTAATTCATTAATTCATTATCACCCTTTATTCAACTTGATTAATTAAATAAATCATATTTATGTAATTATGTTGCGAACTAATTAATTCTTCCCTTTGTATCTATTAATTAAATAATTTATTATTTAATTACCCCCTTTATTACATTTCAACTATAATTAAATATCTTTATTTAATTATTCATTTAACCCCCCCTTTATCTATAATTAAATATTTATTATTTAATTATTCCATTTATCCTTTTCAAACAGTCAAATTAAATAAATTACTTTATTTATTTAATTGAAGTCTCTTATTTTTGAATGTTGAATTAAATTAACATTTAATTCATATTTTAATCATTTATGTCACATTATTCTATCATTCAGTTATCTAATCATTCACTCATCTTCTAACTCGAGATCTATTTTTAGTTCTCCAGTAATCTATGGGTTTAACACTTGTTTATCTCTGCGAGAAGACTCTCTGTAACAACTAGTTGATTAAGTAGTTCTAACTCCTATTTTCATTCGAATGCATTATTCTTCGAGTTCTAACTTTGTCTTTTACATACAAAGTCTATTTCTTCTATTTTTGAAGATTAAGATCTTGAACTCGTGTTCTAACTTAGTCTTTATCTTGCAGTCTTTCCTGAACTCATGTTCTAACTCATGTTCTATCTAAGACAGAACTCACATCGCATGGCATTCATCAATCCCATCCGTCGATCTCTCTTTTAATCTGAGCCAATCATTTGAAAACCAAAAATCTATAAAATGGCCTGTCATAATCATTATTCCTCCTCCTGAAATCATACACTTTTGAGAAGAAACTTATCTTCAATATTTTTCTTAGACATTCGACAAAGTTATGCTTGCATTCAAACACAAAAATCTGAGGGCAAGAATATTGAAAAGGCAAAATGGAGAAGAGAAATCAAGATAATTTGAAGGAGTGAACGCATATTCAGTGAGAGCTTTCCATTAATTTGTTTAGTTTATTATGTTTCTTTCTTTGTTCTTTGTTGTTTAATTTTAGGTTAATATTGATTTAGATTAGGATTACATTGTTTATTCTAGTTTGCAGATTATCTTTATCCAGATTTTAGTCTTATGTTATATAAAAATGGATTTCTGGAGAAAGCCCATAAATCACACTCACTATTCCAAATAGATGGACAAAAATGGACTCTCGCCAATGTTGGATAGTGCCCCATGAATGGAATGCCCTTATTAAACACCTTGTTGTAGATTTACCAAAATCCTACCTACTTGTTGGCACAGCAGGGTCGGCCCTGTGAAGTCGTCTTACATTCTTACGATCTATGTGTGAAAATGAAATGTATGCCATGGGAGTTTCATGGGTACAATAGCTTGGCTGCCCCATATAAGTGAGTGCCATGGAGAGGGGCCAGTGGGGTCAAGCTACTAGTCATTTGCCATAAATATGCATAGCTAGAGAAATCTAAGTAAGAACTCAATAAGTATTGTCCAAAAATCCTAGGTTGTAAATGTTTTTCGAGTCTTAACAAGTTTCTATCATCACAAAACTGAAAATACATTGATTGTTGTGTTTGTTTTCTCTTGTATTCGCCAAAATCTTAATAAAAAAATGGAGTCAGTCAAAACAACTTTCGAGAAAATTTCAACTGTCAAAAAGTGAGTCACAATTGTCAGTTTAAACACCACATCTGTGTTAGTGAGTCACATTTGTTAGGGGAAACACCGCATGTGTCTGTCAAAATTTTCCATTTTTTATAGTCTGGATATTTTGAACCGCAACTGTCACATTTTGAGTCGCATGTGTGCATGCAAGCCGCAAGTGTCTGTCAAAAAATTTAGGTTTTACAGTCCATATAGATCACCGTATGCATATTAGAAAACTGCATTCGTCAAAAACAAAGCCGCATCTATCATAAAAACCACATTTGTACTGAAAAACTGCATTTGTCAGATTTCAACCGTATCTATCAAAAAAGTCCAAACTCTGTCAGTTTCCGAAACAATGTCTTAGTCAAATCACTGCATGCACTTTGGTAAACCGCATCTGTTAAAATTTGAACCACAACTGTTAGGTGAACTGCATTTGACTATCAACAGAAAACTTCAAAAATCATGAACTGAGTTCGAAACATCACTGTTGCTTTCACTTCTGTTTTATAAGATCAACCTTGGACAGAAACTAGAAAACTTTGCTCAAAAACCTTGCATTATTAGCTATCATATATGTCTTAGTCACACTCAACGTCTTAGTCATAGTCATCCTAAGTTGCATGCATATAGATACTTCCTAGGAAATTGCATATCACATAATAGATAACTTTCCTCATCATTGGATAAGTTCATGTCCCAGTTTGTCACAATCATTGAACTTGGTCACTTTAGTCCCATTTAGTGGATCTTTTCAGCTCAACAGTCTAGTTTAAAAAATTCACCTTGTCAACTATTTTTGTCCTACAATCAGGTTCCTTGGTCAACACAAATCATTGCATGCATTTATTCCATAGGTGGTAGGTTATACCCGTCTTAACATCATTTACCGTCATAGTCTACATGAGATTTTGCATATTGTCCTTCCTACCATATGTCATCTTAGTATATGTCTTCTTAGAGATCATTTTAGAAACATCCTTTATTGTTAGAAAATCCAAAAACATAGAAATAGGACATATCAATTTTTAGACATAGTCTGCATAACCCCATTTTGAGAAACTTTTCATGGTTGAAACAAGGTCTCAAAAGAAACAAAAAGAAATGTCAAACCCCAAAAAATTCATCAATCCATTCAGAAATCAACCATCAAGAAGTGAGAGACCACACAGACCTTTGCTTTAAAAAAACGTCACTAGAGACACACATGGAAAAATTTATAAAAAATTGCTAGTAGAAGGTGCCACACTACCACCAGGATTTGATATTCATAAATTGAAAATAGTGTCTACTCAACCAACGCAAACTATGACGTCAAGTGTTTCTATTCCCCAAATTACCACAGCAATACCAACTAGCGTATCTACTCAAACATCGTCAATTGTAAGTACAACCCCTTTCAACTTAACACAGGGTTTACAATTTACTGCGGGAGCAACTTCCTCCAACCCCTTTGGCACCAACACTACTGGTAAGAGATCAAAAGTTGGCATGAGGATTCCTATACCACATTAGAACACGCAAACTATAAATATTCCTATACCAAATCAGACTATTCAGATAGGAAGTATTCCTATACCAAATCAGACCATTCAGACAGGAAGTATTCCCATACCAAATCAAAAACATTCAAACAGGTAATATCCCTATACCAAATCAGAACATTCTAACGGGATATATTCCCTCGCCAAATCACAACCCATTACAAAACATGGCATTAAAGAACACCTGCATTGATCCAAACAACGCAAACACCATGTCCTTGACACAAGTAGATGTCATTCAAAACCAAATGTAAACTCTTCAACAACAGATGGACAACATGTCTATGTTAGGAAAATGTACTATCTCAGTGCAAGACCTATGTCCATGTCCATTTGACAAAGTGCTTTATATGACACCTTTCCCCCATGGATACATTATATCGATTTTTCCTAAGTATAATGGGAGAAAAAATCCTTTGGAGCACATTAGAGAATTCTGAATGGCATGCATGGACATATGATATGACCCCACATACTTGATGAGACTATTTCCACAAACCCTAATTGGGATAGGATTGGAATGGTTTTCTAAATTACCATATGGTATATGATCTTGGGGTGAATTAGCTGAGAAATTTGTCAAACATTTTGCCTTTAACATAGACAATGAAGTAACAATAGCAACCTTGTGCCACACAACACAAGAAGATGGTGAAACTCTCACCACTTTCTTCCAGAGATGGAGAAGTCTAGCTAGCAGATGTCCAGTTGAAATACCAGAAAAATAGAAGGTCATGATATTCCTTGGAAACATCAATCCAAAACTGCAAAGTGACTTAAGGTTACATTGTTGTACTTCATTCCTAGACTTGGTACAAAAGGGCATCATCCTTGAAAAAGGCCTTATTGACAAAGGAGAGATAAAAGTACCAGGCAGGAACCTCGTTGTCCAACATCAAAACGCACCAAACAATAGAAACAAATTTTGGTCTAGAAATAAAAATGTTACAAATGATGGCATTGTTGATGCTAAAAACATACATACGGGACCAGTTATCACACTTAGAGGTTACAACTCCAATCAAGACATGACGAATAGTCCAGATCAAACAACCAATTATGTCCAAAATTCACAGCAACAATGACCTCAAAGATGATTTCCTACACATGAATTTACTCCTTTAGGACAATCGATCGAGATGATTTTCAAAGAGTTGATTAAACATAATCTCATCAAACCTTTGGAACCAAGAGAGTATGATCCTAGATAGTTCAAACCTTCATGGTGGGACGATAACTCTTTTTGTGACTATCATCGAATGAAAGGGCACAACCTACAACAATCTCGCCAACTGAAGAATATTATACAAGACTTTGTTGAAAACGGAACCATAGAGGTCGGTGGGCAGAAAATACCAAGAACAGTGATCATAAGGTCTTCACAGACCCATTACATGACCACACAAAAGGAAAAGCCTCCAGTTTGGGACCCAAGAATAATCCATCAGCCAGTTATGCAAATACCAAGTATGATTATGGTAAAGGAACAATCATAAATCACCTCCAAGCCACAAATGAAAACATCAATACCATCATCATTAAGAAGCATCCAGAATGTAATGTAAACACACGCAGAACTAAGATTACTATTCCAGGTCCTTCTTCTAAGCCACCTACGCAAACTTCTAAGTTTAAGTACAACCTCCTTGATCAATTGAGTAAAACTCCCATGAAAATCTATATCTTGGAATTGTTGACTTTATCACTTGAGCATCGAGCTATTCTTGACAAAGCTTTACAGAACACGACTGTTCCTACAAACTTAGATGTCAATTGTTTCAAAGAAATGGTGGGATATTTGACCAACTTGCATCATTCCACATTTTCCCAACAAGATTACTCAACCAAAAAGTCTGATCATAATGACCCCTTACATCTTGAAGTCCTAGTCCATCAAACCAAAGTCAGACGAGTCTTGGTAGATGGAGGAGTAGGTTTGAACTCGTGTACCCTAAAATTGGTTAAGGCATTAGGATTCTCAGAAGACTACATAGATACCTCTAAAAGTATAGTCATCAAGGCTTATGATGATGAGGAAAGATCATCCAAAGGAGTTGTCACACACCCTATCAGAATTGGGCCAACGATCATGAACACCAGCTTCCAAGTCTTGGATCTCACCCTTCTGTACAACTTGTTGTTAGGTAGACCTTGGATACACACAATGAAAGATGTACCTTCAACATATCACCAATGCCTTAAATTCCCTTATAATGGCACCGAGATCACAATTTATGGTGATCTAGATCCTTTTCAGTATTGTACAATCCTAAGGGAAATTCCACAACGACAGGTACCAGTTAACCAAGAATCTTCATCATCCACTTTATCCCTATACATTGACCCATCACATCTTACTAAGTCCATTTCATTTAGACCACCGTCAAACACTCCTAAGGTCGAGATCCAAGACAAAGGTTGTGGAAAATATAACATCAAGGCATCATACTGTGTCAGTCAACTGATTCCACCTAAGGCATATGGCTTACCTATGGCAGATATAAGATAGTTGGTGGTCACATTCTGTGTTCCCCCTACAACAACATTGACCAAATGGGGAGAGTTAATTGAAGAAATTGTGGATCAAGGTGATATTAACTCCTGGTTGTACCGAGAAGACAATGAATACCCCTCGTCGTCTATTCAAATAGCTAAGGACCAATATGGAAAATGCTTTAAGATAATGCAAAATGAAGGCTATGATAGGCACAGTGGGTTAGGACTACATCAAAATGGAAGGACATAACTGATTACTGTCTCACCATGACCGAAATACCTAGGGCTAGGGTGTCAACTGCTCATAATTGGGTTTCCTAGTACTTCGTCACCATTTCAAGAGGAAGTGAGTGCTTGCACAGACATCGAGATATCTCATGAACCACTTCCCCCAGTTTACGATGAATCCCTTGACTCAAGCAATTGTGAATGGGATTACCTTTCCTCTACTAGTACCATGAACATAGATGCTCTATTTGGAGAAATGGACCTAAAGATAAAACCTGTACCAAAACCATCTATTCCCTTTCATAGGAAACACTTGTCCAAAGAAGAATGGAAAAAGAACTATTATTGGGAAACCCTTGATTGTGCATCTTGGGCACCTGAAAAACCATCTTCTGATGACTCAGCCCTTACAATAGTCCCACATTAGAGTTTACCTACCCATAGGCAAAATAACAAGAAGGAGTTAGTCCAAAACTTCTGTGATCATGTCAACCACTCTCTATTCACCTTGTCAATTGATTCCACCTTTAAAAACTTTGATGATGACATGCCTCTCATATATCCCGAACTTATCAACTGAGATCAACAAGGTACACCTATCATAGATACATTCGAGAATGATGAAGCAATTGCTGATTTCATGGGACTTAGAGAAGGCATACCAAGAGGGGATCATAAAGCGGGTTTTACCATAGACTTGGATGACAAAGCATATTTTGGGGAGTCTATTTACACCTCTAGTTGCAAAAATGAGAATAAAAAGAAAAAAGACAATGAAAGGAAAAATGATGAGTCCTTAGGTGAAAACCGAAAGGCACCTTTGGACGAAGAAACAGTCAAAATAAAGGATGTATCCGAGGGTGAAAACCTCCCAGAGGCACCCAAGGATAGAGGTTTAAATATTCTCCCCGTTGAATAGGAAAAGTCACCGATGCTAGTAGAAGAATCTTTGGAAGTCAACATAGGTACATAAGAGAATCCTCAGATGGTATATTTTGCAGATTCTTTAACAAAGATAGGAAAACCTAAGTTTAAGGACTTATTCCAAAAGAGACATATAAAATTTGCATGGTCATATGCTGACATGGCTAGGCTGGATCCAAACCTAATATTGCACCATTTACCACTACAACCAGATATTAAGCTAGTCAAATAGAAGTTAAGGAAAATGCATCCACAAATTGCTCTATTGGTCAAGGCAAAACTTAAGAAACTCTTGGATGTAGGATTCATAAGGACGATAGACTATGCAGACTGGATATCAAATCTTGTACTAGTGACTAAAACAACTGGGGGCATTCGCATCTGCACAGATATTAGAGACATCCACAAGGCATGTCCTAAGGATGACTTCCCTTTGCCAAACATAGACATGATAGTAGATTTTACAGCAGGATTCGAGATGCTATCCCTCATGGATGGTTTCTTTGGATATAACCAGATTAAAATCGCACCTGAAGACCAACACAAGACGGCTTTCATGTGTCCATGGGGCACATATTGTTGGAACATTATGCCTTTTGGCCTTAAGATTGTAGGAGCTACCTATCAATGGGCAATGACTACGATTTTCCATAACTTTGTACACACTCTCATGGAAGATTATGTAGATGACATTATAGATGAATCAAAAACAAGGGAAGATCACTTAAAGGTTCTAGACAAGATATTCCAAAGGCTAGAGAATTACAACGTCAGGCTAAATCCAAAGAAGTGTGTCTTTGGAGTGAAATCAAGGAAACTGTTAGGGTATATCATTTCCCAAAGAGGCATTGAAGTAGAACTAGAGAAGGTAAGATCTATCATAGAAATGCCTCCTCTAGTTAGCATTGGTCAACTTAGAACCCTATAGGGAATATTACAGTCCAGCAGGCGTTTCATAGTACAACTGGCAGATAAGATACACCCATTTTAACATCTACTCAAGAAAGGAGTACCATTTGTGTGCACACCTAAATGTCAAGAAGCCTTCCAACAAATCAAGGACTACTTGCTCATTCCACCAATCTTAATGCCACCTACAGATGGAAAACTGTTGATACTATACATTTCAGCCACTCAGTCGACATTAGGGGCTCTTCTTGCACAAAATGATGATCAAGGTCATGAAAGAGTAGTCTATTACATCAGTCATACCTAGGTAGGATATGAGTTGAATTAAAACAACATAGAACATGCCTATCTTGTGGTAGTCTTTGCTACCCAAAAACTTTGGCACTATATGCTCAATCGCCAAACAATGTTGGTTGCAAAGATTGACCCACTCAAGTATCTCCTAAGTAAGGCAACATTAACAAGATGATTGGCTAAAGGGTTATGATACTTAGCGAGTATGACATTCAATATGTTGAGAGGAAGGCTATAAAGGGGCAGGTGATTGCAGATGAGTTAGATGATGCACCTATGAAGGCAGACCATCCTTTAGTGGCAGATTTTCCTGATGAATTTCTCTTGAACATTGACATTAAAACTGATTGGAAATTATACTTTGATGGGTCACATACAAATCGTGGTTTAGGGGCAGGTATCCTATTTGTTACACCTCAAGGTGATACCATTCCTAAATCATTTAGGATTTCTTTCCCTTGTACAAACAATATAGCAGAGTGTGAAGCCTTAGTGATAGGATTAAAAATGGCAGCTTAGTGGAAGATTAAGAGTCTACATGTTTTTGCTGATTCTCAGCTAGTAATTCGGCAAGTAAATGATGATTAAAAGACTAAGGATGATAAGCTTGCCCCTTACAAGCATATGGATGATAGTTTCAAACAATACTTCAATGACATTACCTTTCAACAAATACCACGTATTCATAACAGGGTTGCAAATGCTATGGCAACCGTGGGTTCCTTGTTGGATATTCTGAGTAACGTGCCTAAGTTTGAGTTTCTGGTTGAAGAGTTGTTGGTCCTCACCTATGATGTCCTCGATACTGCGATGGTGTGTACCATTGTTGGTCCTATGTATCCCTAGTAGAAATAAATATTTGACTATCTCATTGACCAAAATTTACCTCTAGACCTATCAAATAACCAACACTGAACCTTCATTCGTAAGTCAGCTAAGTACACCATCATCGGAGAAACCTTGTATAGACGCACCTTAGATAATGCCCTAATGAGATGTCTCAATGTTGAAGAAGCACAAACAACTTTGTGAGTGGTGCACGAGGGTATATGCGGATCTCATTCAAGTGGTCCTACTTTAGCCCATAAGATTATGAGACTAGGTTATTATTGGCCTACAATGGAGAAAGACTCATATATCTTTGTGAAGAAATGTAGACAGTGTCAGATACATGAAGATTTGATAAGATCACTAGCATAGAAGCTTCGTCCGATTAAATCACCATGGCCTTTTTCCCAATGGGGACTTGACCTCATAGGTAAGATACACCCTCCATCATCCAATGACCATAAATTCATCATAACCTCCACCAAATACTTCACCAAATGGATTGAAGCTATTCCCATGACCTACATCACTGACACACAAATATCGAAGTTTATCCTAAACTATATCATTTGTTGGTATGGTGTACCCCAATCCATAATCACAGACAATGGCCGTCCATTCAAGAACCAAGAAGTATGCCATTTATGTGAAAAATTCCATATCAAACACTATTTCTCCACCCCGTATTACCCACAAGGTAATGGCCAAGCCAAGGCATCTAATAAGACCATTGTTAGAATCCTCAAGAAGATTGTCAATGATGTTGATCGTGACTAGCACCTATAGCTTAATCCTGCCTTATGGGCCTATCACACAAGCATCTGTACTCCCACTGGAACCACTCTATATTCCCTTGTATTTGGCTCTGAAGCTATCTTACCTATTGAGGTTTAAATACCTTCCCTAAGGGTATCCTTGAAAGGTCACATTGACGATGAAGAATTCCATGTATCTAGGTTACAAGAGCTAGAATTATTGGATAAACGAAGACAAAAAGCACTAGACCATTTACAAGTATATCAGAATCGTCTTCATCGAATCTATAATAGGAAGGTTCTCAATAGGCACTTCAACATTGGTGACCTAGTTTTAATGGAGAATCCTAAGAATCAAGCTGAACGAGAAAAACTAGGTAAGTTTGAACCTAACTAGTTAGGACCTTATATTTTCACAGAAGCTTTTGGTTCAGGAGCGTATGAAATCTCTACTCTTGAAGGAGAGCCACTTTTTTCACCTATCAATAGTCTTCATCTAAAGAGGTTCTATGCTTAGATTATGAGAATCTGTGTCTTAATCTAGAAAATACAAAAAAAATTAAAAACAAAAAAATGGTTACCTTGATGAAAACCTGGCAAACAAGCATCTTTGTAACACCAAAAAAAATTGATAAAATCAAAAAAGTAAAGAGAAATAATCCGTCCAATAGTGAAAACCACTTCGGTGGTGCTATGGATAAGTACCATGGTGAAAACCTAGAAAATAGGCGCCATGTGTAGTCAAACCCACTCTTTTGTCTACCATCATTCCAATCAGACTTTTCCACCATCCCTCATAATAAATGGTTGTCTTATCCATTGCTTGGAATGATTGACATCTAACATCCATTCTATCACATTCCCCATTCCATCTCACAAGTCTTATTCCTGACTAGGGGCAAATCCTTTTTCTATTCCATGACACCTTGTACATAACATTGCACTATCGAAAACATCTTGAAAAATCCCAAAAACATTAGAAAACTTCAAAAATCCAAAAAATAAATCAAAACATGTCAGAAAATATGAAAAAATAAAGTCAAGTCAGTCATGTCGAGTCAGTCATGTTAAGTTAGTGGTAGACATAGTCGAACTACGTTGCTTCTGCGACTGGGACGTAGGCAAGGCCATCAATCGATGTGCCCTCGAGGCATTAGGTCTGTCAATCTAGGTTTGTCATGTATCACACAAATTTAAATCATGACTCTTTGTACATTCAAAGTCATTGGTCATGTCGAACTATGAGGTCTTTGTGTGTACAATGTAGGCAAGGCTAGCCAATTGATGAGCTCTTGAGACCACACTAGGTCAGTCCAATAGGGTTCATTCACAATTCACGATCACACATGTTGCATGTCATTCAATTAGATGCATGTATTTAGCCGCATTAGGTCAATACTTTAGGGTATCATTTCATGTCATACACTGTCACTACACATGCACACACTTTTAGCCAGTCAAGGAATCATAACAAGTCATGCAACAAGAAGGCAGAACATCTCACAGTCATCAAGTCAATAGCAAACACATTGTCAAAATGATCAACCTATGTCTTACGCAAGATATGTCTTTCTTGTCAACAAACGTCGTCAAATTTTCATAGTCTCATGTAGCTTGTCACTTCAATGTCATCAGGCTCCAATGTCTTATATGACATGTGTCTTTTTTGAAACTAGGATTTGTCATGCCTTACACAGAGAGTCACCAGGTCGAAACCAGACTCAACGTCTTATGCGGTATGTGTCATTCTCTCACATTACGCTATGTCAAACATCAAACATCAAATAGTCCTACAAGATCAAGTTTTGGAAAATAATTTTATTTGGATTTATGACTTTATATCTTATTTTGTCTTATCTTTTTATCGATTTGTGAATTTAGTCCGATTACTAGCTTTCTCAAGGATGTCCCTTGAAGGATTTAGAGAAGCAAGGATGTCTCAGGACTCTTTTTCTTTGACTGTTGTCTCTCAATTGTCTGTTTAACATCGGTTTTTTAGTCATGTTACTAGTTCTCTCAAGGATGTCCTATCAAGGATTTAGAGGAGCAATGGCATCTCATGACCCATCTTTTATTTGTCTATTGTCTGTGGTTTGTCTTGACAAAAATGACTAGGGCATTTTGTCCTTAGTCTGAGTTAAGACACTCCTTGTTTATGACTGTCTATTTTTCACAGGTGGATGACTTTGTACACTATGGTCTATCTCATATCATAGTGTGTACTATCCATTTGTGTCATGCCTCACCCAATGATGATAACAAGCAAGCATAGCATATTTGGCAATATATCGAAGATTATAAGTTTTTCTCAATCAATCAACCTTCGTTATTTCTTACTAACATTCTAAATTCATTCGTGCTAATATTTATTTTCTCCAACATAATGATAAATTCCTATGACACAATAAAAAAATTAGGTTATTTTCATTCACATACATTCTATCAGCATTTCATATAGTTACATGGCATTAACATTTTTTCATTACATATCTACGAAATCATGATATAATAGGCATTTCATCATGATAAGGTACATAATGTAAACATTGCATGTACATATCACCATCACATATAAATAACATCATATCCATTCGTTACATCCATAACATTATTAAATGCATAACTCATATCATGTAGAAACAATGCATTATCATAAAATAGAACTGCATATCATATAGAAGCCGCCAAAATCATATATATATATCACTCAAAAATAGTGTGTCACAATACAATATCAGAATGTATCCATAAATAAAACATGAGCTCACAGGCTCTCTGATCAAAATACAATGTCTAAATGTATAACAACATATGTCATCATGTCCCACTGCCATTACTATCACGTGGTGAAGGTGGTGGGAAAATCCTCGAAGGTGCTCTCTATGAGGTAGAAGGCCTCTCATATGGACCTACCCTCGGTGGTCCTACCACACCCTCAGTACTCTGTGTCCTAGTGTGACTCCTACCCTATGATATCTAACTATGCACCTTTGAAAAGCTAGGAGCTCGTCTCTCTATCGGCACCACTGCCTCATATAAGTCCCTGTAGTAGGTAGCTCTCTCAATTGATCTAACTAACTCCCATACCATGCCATCAGATGAGAACCCACTGCAAAGGCGTCTGACCTCTATGAACTACTGCTTGATCTCCTGTCTTCGAGCTATGGCCTAATCTCTCTCCATGAGTGCACTATCCCTCTTTGTACGAGCACTATCTCTCTCAGCGTGTGCACTATCTCTCTCTATGTAGGAACTATCTCTCTCTGCATAGGCACTGTCTCTCTCTAACCTCATAGCATCAAACTCTGTTGTCATGAGTCTTAGTCTCTCCTCCAAATCCTCCCTATCACCATCCCTCGGATCATCCTCCTCCTGTCTCCTCTCCTGCTCCTCCATCAGTGCCTCCTCCTCAACATCATCCTCAACATCATCCTCTCCATATCCTGCTAAAATACCCAGAGGGTCTATAGCTATATCCATGTCCACATCCTCTACAGCATCATCTACTCCAATATCCACCTCTGCATGCTCCTCTACTACTACCTCCTCAGTAACATGCTCATCCCCTGCCTATACATCCACCCCACCTTCGATGTCCAACATCGGTACATACTCTGCTACTGCCTTCCGGATAGGTGATAGTCCACCTACTTGACCCCCTCTCTATCCTCTCCATCCTCGTCTACCACCTCTGCCATCATCACCTCTCCCTCCAACTCTACCAACTCTAGCACCTCCACCTCTCTACCATCCTCTAGGTCATGTGCCTCATCTCTCAATAGGTGTTGGATGATCTAGATCTATGTAAGGAATAGGCCAATGCTCTACCCACTATGCATCATACACAGCTGTTGTCCTTGGGTTTTCTGCTCCATATCTCTACCCCCATTATACTGGTTGTAATGCCTATATCTCTGCCTCTGCAGTAGCTACTAGAATCATCGGACCCCAATATGGAACCTCTCTAGATGAATGAGCAAAATCTGCTCTACTCTGAGGCTCATCCTAAACTTCGCCGAACTATCTCAGAACTCTGTCTGGCAAGTGTCACTCAATGATATGTACACTAGAAATAGTCCTCCCAATAAGGTACTATGTCTGTTTGCAGAATACCAAATGTGTCTCCTCATCCAACCACTCCTCACAATCCATGTATGGTCTCCATGTGAACTGATCTAGAATGTCTAGTGCATGTCTCCAAAATCCAGTGTCTCCAACATGAGTCTAAGTGATGTGTCCTGTATACCAGAACACATAAGGGAATCTCTCCCATCGCCCTACTATAACTGGAGGATGAAAAATAGCTATCCTTTTCCAAGCCCATACCATCAACAACGTGGTCCCACAGCTCAAGGACTGTGCATCTCTATAAGCAATGTCATGTAGGTGAAAATATAACATCCCTAGTAGACATGGACCCCAAGCATACCTAGTCTCACTCTCCAGCATACCAACCAACATCACCCACCATCCAACTGGAAATACATGACCCCGTCTATCTGGGAGAAAAATCCCCCCTATCAATGTACACAATATGCAGTCAATCCTATCGTATCTATCCGCTAATACTGGCCATCTAATCTCATAATGCTCAATGTTGAGCCTACTAATATCATCCACCTGATAGAATCTTACCAACTCGGTCAATCCACGCTGGGTATCATACATAACCCGCTCTCCTCTAATCGACAGTCTCAATATCATGTACACATCCTCCAATGCGATAGTGGCCTCCACAGTCGGAAAATGAAAGGACAATGTCTGAGAGTGCCATCGCTCACATAATGCCATCAGCATCCCCCTATTAGCCCGAATAGTGGGCATCGACAAATAGTGGCGTAGACCAAGTCTCCATAGAAGCCGTATCTCTACACTAGTCAAACGATCTCTTAGATTGAATGTGTCCGGATGTGACTCCTGCATATATAGGATCTAACACAACCTACATTTAAACCATGATGTGAAAAATTTTCAAGTGTCTTAGAAAAAACTTTTCAAAAGTTTTACCAGCCAAATACGGCTCACTTTTAAGGATGCGATGCATTTTTAAAAATGTGGTGCATAATCCCTCATTTGTGGTGTATATCACATATGCGTCACTGATTTCACACACCCATTTCTACCTACCACACATGCAGTGCTTTTAACAAATGTGGTGCATTTTCCACATACTACCTACCTGCTACATATGCGTCTCACTTATGCATATGCGGTTCATTACCCCACATGCATTTAACCCTAATGTAGATGCATTGCATAACTATATATGTGGTGCATTATGAATCAAATGTGATCATTCACGATAGACCACATTTGCTAATTGACTTTTCAATGCCTAAAATTACACACAAAAATAAATTTTAAAGGTTCATTTTCGGGTACATATCGGTGGTCCTACGTTAGCTAGCCGCCTAAAAGTCTGGATCCAATATCCATGATGCACAACATAGGGAATGGGTGCCATTTTTGTCTGTTGATCAGAGCAAATCTCCTCTTTTTCTAACTCCTTCGAGTGCAAATGAATTAGATTTCAACCTAATTCCTATTTATAGGTAGGGTTTGGGTGGTAATTCTTCAGCCCTAGTCTATTGGCCACTTAACCTTTCAACTTCAAACGACCCGTACATTTCGTATCAACTCCAATTTCAATTCCGTCAACTCCATAGCATTTATGACTATCAAATTGACTTATCGAGAACATTTCCTGAGTTTTTTGAAAATTTTCAAAAATTGTCAACTTTCCCGAGGGGGCATACCTTAACCTATTTCATGCTGGGGCACGATTAGGGCATATTTTCTTTGACACAACATCATACCAACATTGTATCAAAGAGGGGAAAATTATAGATACCGAAAATTGGTCTAGGCCTGCAAGTACACATTCGACATAAGTTTCTATAGTCCGTGGTCTTGGTTAAATAATGTTAATTATTTAATTAACCTTTCTAACACATATTTCCTCTATTAATTAAATACCTTTTTTTAATTAATTCATTATCACCCTTTATTCAACTTGATTAATTAAATAAATCATATTTATGTAATTATGTTGCGAACTAATTAATTTTTCCCTCTGTATCTATCAATTAAATAATTTATTATTTAATTACCCCTTTATCACATTTCAACTATAATTAAATATCTTTATTTAATTATTCATTTAACCCCCCCTTTATCTATAATTAAATATTTATTATTTAATTATTCCATTTATCCTTTTCAAATAGTCAAATTAAATAAATTACTTTATTTATTTAATTAAAGTCTCTTATTTTCGAATGTTGAATTAAATTAACATTTAATTAATATTTTAATCATTTATGTCACATTCTTCTATCATTCAGTTATCTAATCATTCACTCATCTTCTGACTCAAGATCTATTTTTATTTCTCCAGTTATCTTTGGGTTTAACACTTGTTTATCTCTGGGAGAAGACTCTCCGTCACAACTAGTCGATTAACTAGTTCTAACTCTTGTTTGCATTCGAATGCATTATTCTTTGAGTTCTAACTTTGTCTTTTACATACAAAGTCTATTTCTTCTATTTTTGAAGATTAAGATCTTGAAATCATGTTCTAACTCACGTTCTAGCTTAGTCTCTATCTTACAGTCTTTCCTGAACTCATGTTCTAACTCACGTTCTATTTGAGACAGAACTCACATCGCATGGCATTCATCAATCTCATATGTCGATCTCTCTTTCAATCTGAGCCAATCATTCAAAAACCCAAAATCTATAAAATGGTCTGTCATAATCATTATTCCTCCTCCTAAAATCATACACTTTTGAGAAGAAACTTATCTTCGATATTTTTCTTAGAAATTCGACGAAGTTATGCTTGCATTCAAACATAGGAATTTGAGGGCAAGAATACTGAAAAGGAAAAATGGAGAAGAGAAATCAAGATAATTCAAAGGAGTGAACGCATATTCGGTGAGAGCTTTCCATTAATTTTTTTAGTTTATTATGTTTCTTTCTTCGTTCTTTGTTGTTTAATTTTAGATTAATATTGATTTAGATTAGGATTAACATTGGTTATTCTAGTTTGCAAATTATCTTTATCCAGATTTTAGTCTATGTTACATGAAGATAATGGAAAATAATTCAAACTTTTGACTCAAAATCACCAATGGCAGCCAAAATGAGATCAAGCAAACACATAGGAAAATAAACTCAAGAATCAGACAAAGAATACATGCAAAGGTCATGGCCTACCCTCCAAAACTTGAGAGAGGAGCCACAAGAAAAGCATGAAGATAACTTACCTTGTTTGCTCATAGATTTGACCAACAGGAAGCTCGAATGATAGCTCCTTGAAGCTGCAAAATCCTAGCTAATGGTGGTGGCATATCCCTCTCTTAGCAAAGCAAAGTCTCCAAAGGTTGCAAAGGAGAAATCAAGTGATATTTTAGGGTTTTCCTTCCTTTTGTCATGCATGCCCCAATTCAAATTTTGAACTTGAATTAATAGCTTGTGGGGTATTTTTCTCTTATGCCTTAGGTTGACCTTGTTTAAGTCTTCATTCATTTGCATATGCCTAGGTCTTAGGATTGAGTTGATATATTTCATGACTTAGATTTTGGAGTGATAGGTGATGTCAAATAATGCTTGTGTTAAAAGTCCAATACCTTAGGTTTTATTTCATAGATTTAAAGAAAACCAACTAAAATATGGATGAGGGTCATAGTTATTTTTGCAATTTGTTTTATATAAAATCAATTAAATCTTAGAGAGATATGTTTTCATATTTTAGTTGCTTTATTTTTAAATTATTTTTTTAAAGAAAAACAATTAAATATGTAATAGAGATTACTATCATTTTTATGATTTTTTATAAGAAAAATCAAGTATTGTATTGGAGAAATAAGGTATTTTGCAAAATATTTATTGCAAAATAAACCAAGTTGTAAAACTGTATTATTTGTAAAAGTAAAAGATAAAACAATGCTTTATAAATTGTTTTATTCTTCTTGCTATTTTTAGCAGTTTATAAGACAAATCAGTTTGACTTTTCTTCTGGTCGGATTTGAGCTTCTTGGTGGAGAGATAAGGTGTTTTTTCGCATTAAAAGCAAAGAAGACCTATTTTTAGAATATTTTCAGTGTGCACATGCACAAAGTATTTTTTTTCCGCTTTTGTGCAAGCTTCTTGGGCAGCTTTTGATACCTTTCCTTGAGATTTTTTCTTGAGCTCAGATTAGGGTTTTAGTGATATATCCTTTGAGGAAAACTTAGGGTTTTCCAATTTAGATTATTGATTCTTGCTCTCATGCAAAACAGAGAGTCTTGTAATTCAGATATTTGTACGTAGATTGTAATACTCGTTCAATTAATGAAATCAACATTCCTACTTCTCAATTTGTGTGTCAATTATAGATGCAGTTTGATGTAATTTGTGATTTCTATTTACAAAATCCTTGTTATGTCCTAAAGTTGCAATTTTGATGCAGAAAGATCATAAGTACAAGTTGCATGTTGTGTTCAAAATTTGAATCTTCATGCAAAGTAATGATGTATTGAGTGTTCATGAGAAGTTGTGAAGCTTTGTTTGTTTTTTGAGAGTTGTTTGTGGGTAGAAAAGCAGTCATCATTTATTCATCATTAAATTCATTTTAAATAATAGATTCATTCAAGTTAATATTTCTATCCTTTTTCCCATAGATCATTTAGAATAGGATCATCATACGGAGAACCAATTCACTCTAGAGATTCTCTTTTCACATAGATTACCCACATCTAAAAAGAGTTTCCACGTTTCAATAGATAGTCTAATTTTTGCAAATATGGAAAAGGGTGCATATTTGATTGATAAAAATATGTAAAGAGGTATTAATGGCCAACCCTATGAAATTTTCCTTAATACAAAACTTATTGCCACCTAAAAATGCACCAAAAGTTAAGAAATTTCTCGGATTTACAAGATACCATGGGAATTTAATAAAGGGACATGTCAATATTGCTACACCATGTGATAGTCTATTGAAGAAGAAAACTAGTAGGAATATTGAATGGAATGAGGAGTATCAAAAGGAATTTGATGCATTAAAGAAGAAGATTGCAAAAGCACCAATCCTCATATTTCTAGATTGGAACAACCCTTTTCATGTTCATGTAGACACTTCTGGTATCACCATAGGAGCAGTGATTACCCAACCTGAAGGGAATAAATACCACCCCATTGCATTTTCTAGTTGGAAATTATCTAGTATAGTGAATAATTATATTACCATATAAAGAGAGGAACTAGCTATGGTCTATGCACTCCAAAAATATAAATATTACCTACTATCCACCCCATTCACCTTTATTCACTGAATATGAACCTCTTAAGTATCTATTCAATAAAATGGTAACATTGGACACATATGTAGAAGGTTATTACTATTTGAGGAATTTAATTTCAAAATTATGGTAAAACCAATCAAAATAACCAAGGAATAGACTACCTATCCCAAATTGAGACCAAAGAATAACTAGGTGTTCAAGGAGAATATCTCCCTAATGCACACCTATTTCACATTAAATCGATACTAGAGGAGTTGCTAGAGATTTCCATCTTATTGTCTACAAGGGAATTTCCCAAAGATATCTCACTATAAGAGAAACAATCACTTGTGTGGAGGGTTTTCCCATACACCTTAGTCAGAGGATAATTACATCATTTACATAAGGATGAATTCTTGAGAAGATTGGTTTATAAACATGAAAAGCAAGTCAATTTTAAAGGAAGCACATGAAGGAGTTACAAGGGGCATAACACTAGAGAAACTACAATGAGAAAGGTATAAATTGCAAGTTTATGGTGGCCAACTCTTCATAGAGATGCTAGGGAATATACAAAAGGGTGTGATATTTTTCAAAAGGGAAACCTATTGCAAGAGATGAAATACCATTAAGATCAGTATTAGCATAAAATCCCTTTAAAATATGTGTCATAGACTTTATTAGACCTATTGATCCATCGAAAAAATATTCTAAGACAAGGTTCAATACAATTAGAGTAGAATACCTTACATAATAGGTAGAGGAAGTACCTACAAAGGATTCTACCACAAATTCTATAGTAATATTTTTTTATGAGATGTTCATAATCACAAGATATTGATCCTGCTTAGCATAGTGAGTGACCAAGAAAAACACTGTAAATAACATGGTAAAGGAATTACTATAAAAATTAATGATAACACACAAAAGAAGCTCCACCTACCACCCATAGGACAATGAGGAAAGTGAAGAATTAAGTACGACAATTGAAAAAGCTCTTGCTAAAATGTGTGATGGGAATAGGATATATTGGGATATAAAATTACCTACGATACTTTGGGCATATTGCACATCATATAAAATGACTAATAAATTCATTTCATTTCAACTAGTCTATGGTACTGATGCCAAAGTCTCTATGAACTTTATAGTCCCCAACCTATGTACCACACTCACCTTGTGGTTGGAAGATAACCAATCCCTCAAATAATGAATAGAAGACTTAGATAAATTAGGTGAGTATAAATAAATTTCAATGTATAATCACCAACTTGAGTGCTAGAGGAAAAATAATGGCATGATAAAAATGTAAGATTGAAAACATTCAAAATAGGGGATATGGTATTAATTTATGATAAAAAGTTCAAGAAATAAGGGAAACTAAATATGGGATGGTTAGGACCATTCTATATTCATAACATCAATGATTTTAGAGTAGCACAACTTAGATAAATGAATGGACCACTTCTAACCAGCTATGTAAATGGTGTATTCCTCAAAAATTACCATTACCAGTAGATTGAAAAACATCAAATAGAGGAATCACATTCTAATATATATATTATGTACTATAGTTTAAACCATAAAAAAAATTAAAAATCATAACACCCAAAAATTAATCCATCACATCAAAAAATTGAAATGGCTAGGAAACCCCATGTAATGGGAACTAGCATTAAATACACTATCACCCACTCTTCTATTTAACACTACATCCCACTCATAACACTCACATGCCTCCTCCACATTCTAATTTATTGTGTTAAATCTTCTAATATCAAACCTAGAAGCTCCCCGCACTCTACAATTTTTTTTGCTAATGGCCACACCAACAGAGTTAAGATCTCTAAGATGCCTTGGCCTAAGTACCAGAAGTACCAATATAAGGCCCTCAAAATAAATAATGATGGGACATTATCATAGGTTTCCCACAATGTGGTATACTTGGAGTATGTTCAAAAATATATTTATGAAAAAATTACAAAAATTGACCACACTAAGCTCCAGGAACTCCACCCAACACTCCTAAGAGATGACAAGAAGACACATAAGATAAAATATATGGAGATTAGCTAAAAAAAGTTAGAAATCTAGAAAGACTATCTAGTCTTCTACGATGAAGATGCATGGTTTAGAATTGTACTAAGTTGGGTGAATGGCGAATTCATGTACCCAGATAAACCCTACCAAATCACTAAGGAAGTTATTCACATAGTGATAGGGCTAAGAATGGAAGGTGGAATTCCCTCCAAGAAAGATATATAAAATAGTGAGGTGCAATAATTAACCAAAGGAACCCTAAATGACCAAAGAATGAACATAATGATAATAAAAAATGATGCAATTCACTATGTTGTGATGGGGATTGCATATACTATGCCTACTGAGAAGACTTCACCAAAACTACTACTATCCAGACAACATATCAAATGGTGGTGGTGGGGAAATAATTCAACCTTTGTGAGGGAATGTGGGAGCAACTGATGAAAAATATATAGAAGATCAAGACCTCCAAGTACCACTTATGATATGGTACATTGCTTGTATGCTTAATGTTTTATTTTCTCAAAGAATTACCAAATTTTAAAGGAAAATTATGGAAACTTAACCAAACAGTGGTGACCCAAATCTTGTACCATATTCATCAACTCTTGAATGCCAAAGAATACAAAGCCACATACGTGAGGTTTCTCAAAACCTTCCAAGAACAAATGAAATAAAGGGAAAGGATTCCCCATACATCTACCACCCAATACACCAATACAATCACATTCATGGTGGACAGGGACTACACATATATGGATGTGGTAGAATCACACACAGTTTAGGTATCATGGCTACCATATGAAGTCATTGTATAAGAGGTAGGCGCTTATGTCACTACTCTACTAAGACAACCTAGGGATCCTAACATAGATGGATTTGGCATATATAAAGAAGTGATGGAAAAAAAGGATCAATAAGGAGGTGGAAGAAGAATTGGAGAAGAATAAAGATAAACCCCACAAGAAATAGGGAATTTCAGAAGGGGGTTCAGTCAATTCTCTACTATCGTAGTGCGGTTAGAGCCCTCCTCCACAAGAATATCAGGGATGATTCATGATGAGTGCTTAAGAATGCTATTTTGATTAACCTTTTTATAAACTCAAAAGACTTCATTATACTATTAATTAACTATTATGGTGGTAGATTATATGTTTGATTTTTTCTTATTTTATATTATACTTGACTAATTGAAGGATATATTAGATGTGGTATTTTGCATTAAATGTGCTTCTTTTGGTGATGTTAATAAATAAATGACTGTGCAAATCAAAATATTTGTTGTCATGTATGCAATCTATTCTTGAGGATTTCATGTAGGTACTTCAATGCTTACTGTTGAGATGGATCTATTAAACTCTCTTTTTAACAACATGATGCTAATTATTCTCGTGAAGGCTCTAGATACATCCTGAATTGCTATGATTCTGGATTGGATCTCTTTGTCGATTTGGGAACTATTGCTCCAGCTGGGGTAATGCAAGATTCTCTTGGATATTTTATGTTAGAATTTATTTTAGTTTGGCACTCTGTAATTTGGAAGCTAGCACTAGGGATTTGAATTAAAAAATAAGGGATATTCTTATAAATATTTGTCCTTAGGTTTAATTTGAGTTAGTCGATCTTTTTCTAAATATTGTAACTTTTGGTACTCCGTACTTTTGTTTTACTCACCAATTTTGGCCAATTGGAATGAAAATAAGAAGTTGATTCGAATCACTGTGTTTGAGGTTCCATTGGAGGAAGAGAAGGTCTAGCTCAACTGAAGGAGGTGATCTTGTGTCATTATTGTTTAATTTAGTTTATTATGTTTTGTTATAATTGGTTTGAAGTTGTTGTCTAATTCTTGTTTATCGATGTTCAACAACTGTATTTACTTAGATTAAATTACCACAATCTAGATTAATTAAGATATCTTAATATAGATCAAAGTTGATTAGAATTCCATCATCTATTGTAGATTTCATTAAGTATTCATTTTCAGATGCATATAGCTGTAGTAAGATTGGTAACAATGAATGATGTAAGGATTGAGCTAAAGCTAAATTGGAATATATTTTTGGGAGTTAGTATTATATCTTTCTAGACTTATTGTTTAATTCTCTAAAACATAAATACATTCACTATTTTCTAGAATAAAGTTCATTACCTACAAGCGTAATTAGATTTCCTTTTTAGTAACTTTAAATTCTACATTTTAGACTTAGAGTTAATTTGATTTACTTTGTAGATCTCCCAATGAACCAATTATAGTTAAGTAAGGTAACTTCTAAGCTGATTCATTAGGATTAGAATAGACTTACATAAGAATTAGTTAACTAGTAAGTTAGCATCATACTTAGAAATTAGTTGCTACGTTATGCTCCTGAAGCACTCCAGAAGGAGACTGACCAAAATGAAAGTCACTATTTACAATGAAAAACCCCCCAATTTTTGGAGTCCACCTTATCGTATATTTCTCTGAGACACACCTGTTTTGATAAATGAAAAATTAAATGATGTGAATTGTGACATCAATGACCTCACCCATCAACTCACATCACTTCACTAGACAAGTCAGAAGGCCAAGGTTAATCATCTCCATACTCAACTCAAATATCCACATCATGGAAACAACCTCAAGTCACTCCAAAGAGACCCTGATGGGGAAGGCCCAAGCAAATGGGAAAAAGTGATAGAGAGGAAAAAATAAGAAGTGGAGTAGAGGAAACTATAGAGGAGGAAGAAGAGGTTGAACAACCTCTCAAAATAAAGAAAAGAGGGAAACATACCCTGACATCCAATCCTTAGGACAACCCAAAGAAACCTCAACTTCCAATTGACATCTTGGCAACTACAAATGTCGTCCTCTACTTTAGCATTCTATCATAGATACTGGAGACATATGAAGAATAAAATTAATTAAATAAAGCTAGAATAATATAATGTCTACTCTGGCATGCCAATCAATCTAGTAAAGGGTTGGAGAAACAAATGAAGGAATTTCCATAAGAAATTGTTACCACCATTAAGGGAGAAAAGGGACAAGACACTAAGAAAGGAAGAGGAAATAAGGGAGAAAGATATCTCCACACATAAATCAGATATCACTAAGGAGAAAAAGTAGAAATTAGCCCAAGCACAAGCTCAAGATATCTAGACACAAAAAAGAGTAGATAGATTCATGGAAGAGGATTCAAATAACATAGAGATAATACAAAAGGAAACAAAGGATGTCACTCAGAAGCTCTATGAAGAGATGTTAAATAATACTAGATAAGAGGTAGAGAATATTGGGGAAGAGGTAGAAGGTCCCCACCTCCAAATAGTGAAGAAAAGGAGAAAAGTGAAGACATCTTAAATGAGGATGCAATGCATGTGAGATGGATTATGTTACTTATTATGATGATATGTATGCATATGAAGGATGTAGATGGTTTGTTGATGATATGATACCATGTTAGTGTGAAAGAGGAAAGAAGAAATAAGATAATGAAAGGAGGATCACTAAGTCCATGATCTACGATACTTTATTAGAGATGATGATGAATGATGATGTATTGCTTATTAAGAATTGGGATTTTAAAAGGGCTTACTTACCTTATGTTTGATAACACACATAGGCACGATGCATCAAGGTATAAATAACTAGGATGGAAATGTACTTAGTGTGATTGATTGTGACTCGACAATTAGATAGGAGTATCCTTGTTCACACCTGACATACAAAAACCTTACAAGGATGTATTTTAGATATTTTAGACATCTCAGACCAAAACACAAAAAGGAAAAACCTAACAATGTGATAGTCAAGAAGTTGTCCAAAACATCCTCCATAAATACCTAATAAAGTAAGTATTCACTAAGGTTATATTACAAGAATATCTAAAAAGTACAATAGACAAAAGATACCAATCCATGCTCCATTCCTTTCTCTCTAAATATTTTGATTAGACATCATTGAGAGGTCCTTGGAATGAGTGTAATAAGATAAATCGTAAGAAAAAGATTAAGTAAACAAACAAGTTAATGGTCTTCATACCGCTAGCCAAGACTAAACTATGGTGATGCCTAATGTTGATGTCCATTGTAGGAAGGATGCATCCTAGGGCATGATGTTATCAAATGATGGTGAGATTGCTTGGATGATGGGCTAGCGATGCCAAGAGTTGACCAACGTGTTTACTTACGGACTTGGACTTGAGACCATTGGTATTTGAGTTCATGCTTTCATTCTACAATACTTGTTTCTGATTGTGTTGCCGAAGGGTGAAGGTGATGATCGATTTTATTGTGAGTGGGAGCTTATTGTGGGTGAATGTTGAAATGGGATAGATGCACTTTTTTGGGTTTTTTTGAATGTTTTTGGTATTTTTGTAATGTTTTGAGGCTGTTTTGGGATTTTTGAGATGTTTTACAAATGTCCTGATTTTTTTTTTTAATTCAATGTTTTTGGTGTTTTCTAAGATTTACGAATCTTTTTGGATTTTGTGTCTCGAGGGAAGATCAAGGATTAGCCTTGCCTAAATTTAAGCTTAGAGATGACATAGTTTAGATACCATGTTTTTGAAATTTTTTGACTTTTTGACCTATTTTTGGATTTTGACATATTTTGGATGTTTTTGGATTTTCGCATGATTTTGACAATTTGGATATGGATATGTGATGATACCAGTGTTGTATTTTGAGATTTTTTTGAAAACCAAGCTAAGGTTGATTGATTAGATTGAAGGATTGATGATGATAACATTGCTAAGGATACACAACAATGTAAGTGTTGTGCCTGTTACACATACGCCCCATTCTGAATGGGGACCCTCTCTTCCCTCTTTTGCTTGTCAGGTCCTTTTTGCTTTGCCTCATTTTGCATTCCCATTTTTGTGTCCTAAAGGGTCAACCTATTCTCAAAGGTCACATTTTAAGTTTGACCAAACTTGCCCCCCTTGAAAAATGTTAAATCTTGAGTCATTTCAGGTTTTCCTTGTCAGAATGCCTTTCTGACATCTATGTTCCCTTTCGAGCATGGGCCCTCAAGTTTCCCCTATCGAGTTTCTATCTTGGATTTTCCATTGTGGATGGACAGAACCCATCCATCGTTCCAGACCCCAGGCCCTAGACCTCAAAATTATGTCTCCAGAATTCCATTTGAATGTCGTCATTATAACCATCCGCTGGTCGACGTCCTTCCAGACCTCAGACCCCGGGTTCTTCTCTGCCATTTGACTTAACTCTTCACAGATTCTAAAGTAGCCATGGCACAATGTCTTCCTGGCCATCAGACTCTAGATTCCTCACCATTGTACAGTGCATTTAATTACAACATTAATTGCGTTTGAGGCTATATAAACGTGTTTTCACCTGTCATTTCCACATGGAAATGAAATTTTGAAGGCTTGACGACACCCCAACATTTTCCACCTCTGCGCCCGAAGTCCCACTTTGTTGTTCTTCATGAAATCCATCATCGAGCTTTTCCAGGAGTTGAAGGTAGGTTTTCCGCCGCCCCTGCTTTCTGATTTTCAAGGAATTTAAACGTCAAAATCAAGTAAGGGTAAAATGAATTCAAAAAATTGGTAGTGTGGTGCCCTTGGCTCAAAACCCACTAGTTCAAATCAAGAAACCACATGTCAAACCATCGGAATTCACCTTCGGAACTTAACTCCACCACCACTATTCTTCGGAACAATCGTTGGTGCCTCTCAGGCCCGGACCTCCCCGTGGCCGTCCTCACAAAACGCGAATTTGAACTTTAAAAGACAACAACCAAACTTGCCTCGAGTCTCGACCTCTAGACTTCCCCTCTCAGGTTTCCATTGTGCCTCCACCATTTCAAATAGCTTGCCTTGAGAGTTCTTCTAGACCTTGGACACTGGGCGCATGAAGTCCGTTTAAACTTACAGAAGAAAATCAAACCATCCAAACTCACCTCAGACTCCGACGTTCAGATTTCCGTGTCCATTTGACCGTTGTCAATGGTGGACTCCATCCATCTTTCCGGACCCTGGACCCTGGCTCTACAATTTCTATCTCTAAAACTATTAGAGAAATCAAGCGTCCAAAGTATTGCCAGACCTCGACCTCTGAAATTTTGTCCCTAGGATTTCGTGTCACTTTCGCTGTTCTGAACAACCATCCCGGGATGTCTTTTCGACTCCTAGTCCCCGGTCCCCCTTTCGCTGAGCGTAAAATCTAAACATAGATCAAATGTCCAAACTCCTTTGAGACTCCGAACACCAGAATTCCGTCTCCACGATTTTGTTTCGTTGTCACCGTTTCAAACGGCCAAACCTGACTGTCTTTCCGGCCTCCGGCCTCCGGGTCTTGACCCTCTGCTCGCCGCAAGGCTTTCCCAACTCTTAAATTTGTCTCCGACAATTTCCCTCTGGACTTCCATCCCCGAATTGCTTCCTACATTTCTTCGTTTTACATGGTTGTCCCATAACTGCTTCCCGGAGATGGCAATCTGAACTCCGGAACCCGGTGCTCGAAGTTCCTTCTTCCTTGCGCTATTTCAAATGGCCTTCCTGTAGCTGAAATCCGAACGCCTAAATGAGGGCTTAGATGACCTCCAAATCCAAAATGAAGTTTGACCCACTTCCTAAAATTTGGTCTCCTTTCACGCCAGCCCTTCATTGATCATATACAAGATTGGAAGCATCGTCGAGAGTTTTATGCCTTGTTTACCCTTCTAAATGGCATTTTGCCAAGGGAATTCAGGCTCTGGGAACCTAGATTTCTTGTTTTGCTTTCTTGTGATGTTTTATCAGCTGTTTGTCATTTATCAAATTTGAATGATGATTGAAAAACTAACTTTGATGTGTAGGGAGTTGTCTGAGGCCACTTTTCCATGCTTAATAGTACTGATTCATGTCTCTTTATGTAGGATTTATGGAATCGAGTGCATAAACCTCTAGTGCCACTAAGGAAAAGGGAAATGGAACTGCCAAAGCACCTTGAGGCAAGGAGGACAAGGATCAGATGAAGTTCAAGTTCCAAGGGGTGCCATTACACTCTAGAATCACCACTCTTTGGAGAGACGTCACAAATACCAATATCAGGCATGTCGATATTTATGAATTCACATGGAGGGTCAAGGTGAACCTTGAAACGGAAAATGCAAAACTAATCAAGAGTAGCGGACTCGCTAAGGCTATAGGATTCCCACCAGCTTCGATGGCCCCCAAGCTGGTAATGGCGTGTCGGGAAGCGTATCAACCCCATACTAGAACCATAGTGGACAGAGATGGAAACATTTTTGCAAATATGTCCCTTCTTGGGATAGCTACAACTTTCCACATCCCCGCCTTTGAAAGCATGGAGACACCAACTGTAGAAGAATGCAAGGCATTATGGGAACAAGATCCTATGAGGTGCGAAAAAATTGATCAATCAATACTAGTTGAAAGATAAGCGGGCTAGTACTGGCAAGGTCCCATAGAGCTCTTTCGTAGTGATTTCTTCGAGGATTACCACCACCTCATCACATTGCTAACCAGAGTAATGGGTCTTCCTACTGCGGCCTTCTTCGAAGAGTGGATGTTTTACTTTATGGAGAAAATTCTCTGTGGCGACGTTGCCTTTGATTGGGGAGAAATAATCAACAATTGCTTCCACGAGCAATTTATCAAGGTGAAGAAGACCTCTCAGTTCTACATGACGTCCTACCTAGTTTATTCACTTTCCAATTGATGGCATTATCATGAAATCAATGCGATGCCCAATGCGGCACCAGGGAGGGAACTCAAGCCTTATGGCAGATACCCTTAGTTGCAATATAGGAACTTCAAGAGGGACTACTGCAGGGTGAACGACGACTTCATTTCCTACATCATCCGGTTACTTGGAGGAGATTTTCAGAGAAGAGTATCCCATAGTGCCAAGGCCCTCCTTAGGAAGTACACATTCTTATACATATAGTTCCCCAAGTTCACATACATTCACGCCCAAGGATTCATGGAAAGGCTAAACAAGCTGCCCCAATACCCCAACGCTCAGATCATACTATTAGAGCTGACCTAGTAGCTGCGTCACGTTCATAATATCTTGAGAACCAAACATCTGGTAGGGATGCCTTACCCTATAGGCCTTGGTCAGGGAATGTATAAGATCCATACCTCCCAATATGCAGGATATTTAGAAAGGAGTTGGTCGAGTACCACTTTCAGCAATATACAACTCGACCGTGAATGGACCCATATGGTAATATCAGAAAGGAACTAGGGCCCGAATACACCCACCTCCACAATGTTGAGGATTTTTGGGCCAACTACAAGGATGATGTTGAGGTGCGGTTGCAACACTACATGCACATGACTACCCTCTATGTGTGAAGAGTGAACTTGTGCCTAGCTCTGGACCAACTTGAAAAGGATGAGAGCACGATGATTGATCTGGGATACAATGTCGTCACCAACCTACCATTGCCTATGATTGATTGGGATGAGCAAGAGGTTGATAACCTCAACATACTCACCTAGCCTTTGGAAATCCGAAAAAATGCATGGATTGACCAGAAAGTGGCATGACTGAAGCAATAGGGAGTCACCTTAACATTCAAGGGACTCGAAAGTGAGCCAAGTGGCTCTAATGGTGGGGTGTCTACTGCGACAATTGGGGAAACTTCCAAATCCCCACCATCTGTCAAAACCAAAAGGAGAAGGAGGATGCAGGAGTTGAGAAGGAGGCTCTTGTTGTCAGAACCATTGAGCTTGAGGAAGAGGGTAGCAAGGACCAAGGTGAATCACTTAGGGGAGAGCCCCAAATACCCGATTGGCTAAGAAAGCAGCTTAGACAAAAGACTCCCACCCTAAAAGATTCTAAGGCAAGGCTAGAAGCCATACTAGCCAGAGCACAAATAAGCACCAAGAAAGAGAAAAGGCCAAAGATCATATCAAAGGTAACCATGGATGCTTCTGGATCTAGGGTGGTACTAATTGCGATGCCAGTGGTTGGAGAACAAGGAATAACCTATAATGTCTCCACCATCGACTTGGGAGTTGCCACAAGGGAACAAGAGGTCGACCACCTCCAGGAATCGGTTGCCATGGTGGTGCAGCTTATCCAGGAGGATAAGGTTTCAAAAGAATAACTCAAAGCACAGGTGGCCGATCTGACAACCTATTTTTAGCAGTGGTCATCATCGGCCCCACCCCAATTGTTGTCACAAGAGAAAATCAATAAATTGGAAAAGAGAAGGAACATGGATAACACTACGAAAAATCAATTCCGACAAGACTTAAACATCGAAAACATGGGCATCAACTTGGTTGTCCAAATAGAAAATAAGTTCTTGGAAATGCAGAGAACTCTTGAGGGCACAAGGCAAGTCTACAAATAATTCATGAGGAAGTACAAAGCGGCCTACCCGAAAATTAAGGCCATACTCGGGTTGCCAAGTGAGGTTTGAGAGAAGGACCTTGCCCTCAAAGATGATGACCACTAGTTAGTGGATGTATGGAAATGAGATTTTGATCATTGGAGGGGAAAGTGGGAGCAGATCCTGGAATGGGTAGTTCCAGATATCGAATGGGCCAAGGAGGCCAAAGAAGATTGTGCTCGGTACCTTAGGCTAATGATGGGGTACAAGCTGCCTGCTATTGAAATTAATCCAGAGAGCATAAAACCCCACTTCTTAAAGAACATGGAAGATGGGATGTCAGCTGAAGTCACCATGGATTTCATGAGTTTTGTTGCTCGAGCCTTCACCCATTCTAAGCTTTTCAGAAGAAATGCTACCAAATATGACAACGACCGGAAGAAGCTTGTTAATAACTCTCAAGAATGGAGCTACTAGGTGCTGTGATCTGACATCATGGAGGTGGACAGGCTTCAGCCAATGACCTTGAATTTCATGGAGTATGCAGCTCTGAAGAAGAGTGAGGGAAACCCTTTCATCGATGAAGAGTTCCTAAAAGAGTAGCTGTAGCACATGGCAAACAACAAAAAAATGAAATTGCTATAGTGTTGCCACTAGATGACAAAATAGGGAAAAAGATAAAAGTGTTTTAAAAATGTAATATATTTGGGGGTAGGTGAAACCCTAGTGTAAAGTGAATCTCGGCCACTTATTTTGTTTTTTGAAAACTATAAATAGGGATCTCCTCTCATTTTAAGAGAGTTGAGTTGTTGTAAAGGCATGCTGCAAAAATTTTAATGGAAATACATTGAATTGGTGCATTTCTTGATTTCTTCCCATGTCGCATGATTCTTCTCCCATTAGTTAAAAAAATTTACTTCAAGTTATTTTTGTGTTCTAAGTTTCCTTTAGTGAGCTTTAGTGGATTTAGTATGTTGTCTTTTCTTATGAAGCTTTCTGCTATGTGTATGCTTTCCCTGTCCATACTTTTGGTCATTTGGTACTGGTAAGTGACTGTGCAAAGTTAGCTTGGACTATAATTTCATAGCTGCCCTTTAAACTTTTTCTTTGTTCACATTTACATGGCAAACGAATGATGAATATCTGCAGTCCTTAGAAGATAGCATAGATTTCATGACATTGTGAGAATTCGGATTCAGTGAAATCCTATTCTAGGAAATTGTCCACAGTAGGAACCTCCATGATCACTGTTCATCGGTAGTTGCAGGTCTAGGAACCATCCTTCTTCCTTGCCTCTTTTTTTCCTTCTTTTTTTAGAAACAACTTGTGCTAAGGTTCATTGCACATTGTAAAGACAAATCTGACAAAACAATGGAGACCAAGACTATTGTCTGAGCCTACAACAAAGTGCAGTAATTTCATATTCGAAGAACTCCATTCATTGACCCAATTCTCATATAGCGTTAACTCACGTAAGACCGCCTTGTGATTCTAGAAAATCACATCAAACAACTGATATATTCCAAGCATCGTCATGACCTAACATCCGAGAGACCTTGGGATAGTGTTCTACAATTTGATTGTGGAAGATTGTCTTTCAAGAGAGGTAACACACTTATGCATTATCTGTGTTGAGAAGTGCATAAAAACATCATCAACAAAACTAGCACTAGAAGGAGGGTGTAGGAGATAAAGCTGGATCGAATTGGTTCATTCTCCCCTAAGAGATTCCATCGAGTCTTGAGATATACACTGAACAAGGGAGAGTTTCAAGAATTACAGCCCCCTGTCTGAGCTAAAAGAGCTAAATGAAGGGAACCATTTGTCACCGCTTCGCCAGACCAGCCCACTACTCTTTCACCACCATCCTCTTCACCTTCATTTGAAGTACTAATTTCCACTTATCTAATCCATATAGCCTTCCAAGTTGCCACTTCATCTGGACTACACACTGTCTTTCAGCCAAACACAGCCACCAGCTCTGTTGCTGCCCTATCGGTTGTTGCTACCCATATAAAGTTACAAGCTAATTTGGCATAGCCACCTCCACCACCCCCTACAATGGTGTGGCTAGGTAATAACCCATCTCCTTTGGCCTTCAATCTCTACCATGATATGCCAAAGAATCCCGATAATTTGTGCACGAAGTTCAACTACCGGGATCCACAAAGGATAGCCGAGGAACATGTCAAGATCTTTGAGATTGCCCTGAAAACTATGCAGTTCATATACAAAGATGTGGCTTGTAGAATCTTTCCCTACTCCCTATGGGAGGAGGCCTTCTACTGGTACATCAATTTTCTAGTCGGAACTATCAACACGTGGGACCTTCTGAAGAATGCTTTCCTGCAAAAGTTCAAGACCCCTATTAGCCTCGTAGACTCGTATCAAAACTTCATGTTGGTTCAAAGGGATATTAATGAACCGATCAGTTCATTCAATGATCGCTTCCATAGAGCGTACACTCGGTTGTAGGCCCCATATGTTTTCAATGATGTTGTTGTTCTATCTATTTACTATGCAACATTGGATAACCTCACTTTAGCCCTGGTGAAAAGAATGAGACCGTCACCCGCTAGGTTGGTCGATGCATATATCGAAGCCATTATTGTCAGTACTAATTTGGGGCAGAACATATATGGTCCACTACCTTCTCTTGGGAAAACCAAACATCTAGCACAAATTTAGGGGCTCACACAAGCCTTGTAGCATCAGACACCCCTGTTGAATCAAGTACCACAACTACCTATGGTTCTGCATCCTATGTAGCTAATGAATTAGGCATATCTAGTACCTCACTACTTGTTGCCCCACCAACAACATTCACATTCTCAACCATCCTAGGTGCCTGCATACCTCCAAGCAGCAGAATTCCCACCCGCTCATCAGAATCAACCGACTGCACAACCCGTGTTCCTCCAAAATTCGGCATCGTGGCCAAAAATATTGAAAAAGATAGGATTGACGAGTTTACAAAAATGATCAAGAAGATGTCTACATAAATGATACACTTGAGGAATCAGAATAACCAGGTGCAAGCGTCACAAAAGAGTATCCAGGCCAACCTTAACAGGGATAACCGAGATCAACGTGAAAGTTAGGACAATCGGGAGGCCAGCACGTCGTCTAGGCATAATTATGACAAAAATCAGAATTCGGTCTAGAACTTTGACAAAAGGCCCTTCCAAAAGAAAAATTGGACATGGAATACATGCCCCAATAATGGTGGTGTTCCCATGCCTCTTGATCATCCTAGCAGCAATGAGAACCCTGCAAGTAGAGTTTACTTGGCGAAGGCTGCTATATCTGGTTGGTGTCGCATACACAAAATGAGTCGCCATTCTGAACTAGATTGTCCAGAATTCCAAACTGCTGCTGCGATTTTCTAGGTAGAAGTTCAAAATGCAGTGGACAATTTCGGGTGCAGGGACATTTTTATTTTTAACCCATAAAACACCTCAGTGTTGGTGGTGAACTAGGCTCCTTTCCTAAAGGTTGAATGCAACAAGCTAGAGCAAGAGGGTGCTGAATTGAGCCACAACGATAAGGAAAAAGAGGTAATTTTCAAAAATCCTTTAGCTCAGCTCTTTGATTCAATAGATAATGGTAGTAAGGATGAGGAAGAAGAGCCTAGGGAAGATGAAGTCCAAATGTTTCACCAATGGACTACCCCTTATAACCTCAGAAATAGACAAGCTGGTGGTCATGCTGGAAGTCCTTTTATGACCTCCACTCCACCAAATAATTTTAGCACCCCTCTCGATCTGAATGCAATCAATAACCCGGGTTTTCACCATACACCCACATGATATCTCAGTAGAAATAAATAGAAAAACAATAGCCAAATTCAAACCGCCAACTCCTCCCAAAATTTTTCCTATGATCAAAAAGTTGAGCAAATGGGAGAGTATATTGCTGAGGAATTCAAAAAAGCTGAAATTTAGTGTATCCACATTCGAACTTCTGAAGGTGCCTTCCATCAGGAATGCCTTTTTAGAATGATAAATGAGACTCAACCTTAGGGGTCAACTTAGGAAAGTCTGGCAAAGAAGGTTTATTTTAATGATCAAAAAAATGAGTCGGTCATTAGGTGGATCTTCAATGGTAAGGTTGACCCGCCAGCAGGTCAACAAGCAACCCAACAGGGTAATTAATCAGGTACAAACCCAAAGCAAGGGCAATGAGAAAGACAAGGGACAAGTCACTCAGGTGGACGTCTCTGGAGGATTGTTTCAAGGGAAATTTGAAACTCCTCCCTTTCTGACCACTATCCGTGTGTTCAGGACGAACCTCCACAATTGCCTGCTTGATTCAGGAGCCTCGACCAATGTTATGCCCCTGAATGTGTGCAAGGCACTTGGAATAATGCCAACTCCTTCCCGGTGGAAGGTGACACAACTTGAAAAAACCAAAATCAGCATAGTGGGGGAAATTAGCAGAATACCTATGTAGGTTGCCGCAGACCCCTAGATCCAACACACCATAGATATTCAGGTGGCTAATATCCTGGATATGTATGGTATAAGCCTAGGAAGGGATTTCACAAGGGCATTGAACAGATACACTGCGACTAATTACTCACATATGTGGCTTCCATGAAGGGAATGTCGAATCAAATTCAGATCAATAGGGAACCACGGATGAGATTCATGATCACTGAGTACAACAACAGGAATGAAGTGTTATATGCTGAAATAAATTTGGGGAATTATTTCTCAGTGTCATATCAGAACAAGCAAGAATTCCTTGAAGAAGAGGGAACAAGTGAGGTCTTCCTTTATGCAGCCCACCTGCTAATTTAGCCAATGCCTCTCTTGGATTGCTCGATGGTTTCCAAGATTTTATGAAAAAATGTGTTCAGGACCAGCTTAGTCTGGGAACTCGAATGAACTTTTAGGAACTCTTACTCCCTAACTAGTTTAGGGTACACAATGCTGCTCACTTAGAGTTTGATTGCTACTTGTGTCAAACAATAATTAAACACATTAAAAAATAGGCTACTCCGAAGGAGAAAATGAGATCAGCACTACATGAACAAATGTATTCCATCCCTACACCTCCCAAAGCGGCTACTGAAATGAAACCCCACTGAAGGTGAAAGTCCAATATGTCAGTTCCACGTTCAGGGATTCTCTTAGATTTTGGATGTTGCGCTTTGATGGATCTAAATCCAAGCATGGAGCTAGGGGTAGGTTTTGAATTGATCGGTCCTAGAGGTAAATCATACTTTGTTGCTCATAGGCTTCAATTTTATTGTACAAAAATGTAGCGGAGTATGAGGATTTAGTCTTGGGCCTATTGATGGCATTGAGAAAAGGTGTCAAAATCCTCCAAGTGTATGGAGATTCAGAGTTATTCATGAAGCAAGTCAAGAAGCTTTATTCCTGCTATGATTAAAGACTCACTAACTACCAGCACCATGTATGGGATCTATTGGAAGGGATGGATGCATTTAACATTCAATTGATTATGCGTGCTCAGAATCATACTGTCAATGCCTTGGAACAAGTGGCAAGCATGCTACAACTGCTATACCTATATGGCCTCAAAATATTCAAGGTGGAGCTTACCTCTATCCCATCAGTGCCAGATAATGTAGCTAATTTCCAAGTATTCAATGATGACAAAAATATCCTAAATTTTATTACCAGTTCGGATGTGTTTGCTACACAAATAATCGACGAGGTCGAACCTCAAGAGGCGGACCTGGATATAGAGGGGATTATCAACCTAAAGACCAACACCATTCCAAGGGGAATGGTTCAATTAGAGAAAATCTTTGACCTTGATTAGATTAGAGACTAGGATCAGCAAGCTAAGAAGGATACCATCAATGGCCAATGTGACACATACAATCTAGGAACAGCTGGAAATGCCAAGAACGTGTTCATCAGTAAGGTGTGCATCCCTGAAGAAAGAAAGAGGATAATTGAGGCTCTACGGAAGTACCACAATGTCATCACCTAGAGCTACGAAGACCTCAAAACATATGATACATCAATCATCACCCACACCATCCCTCTCAGACCAGATGTGAAGCCATTTCAGCAGTGGCATCACCCTGTCAATGCTTTGCTAGAACCAATAATATACAAAGAAGTACAAAAGTTGCTGTCATCCAGGATCATCTTTCTGATTAGACACTCCACATGGGTGGAAAATTTGGTTCCTATCAGAAAGCAAAATGGGAAAATCAGATTGTGCGTCGACTTCCGCAATTTGAACCGAGCCTCAAAGAAGGATAACTATCCTGTACCCTCATTGGATGAGGTGTTGTAGATAGTAAATGGTTCCCAAATGATGTCCTTCTTGGATGGTTATTCGGGGTACAATCAAGTTATGGTGCAGTACGAAGACCGATACAAGACGACATTCACCACCAAATGGGGGACTTTCTCTTATAGAAGAATGTCATTCGGGCTAATCAATGTTGGCACCACTTTCCAATGGTCCATGGATATTGTATTCAAGGAATTGATTGAAAAGTGCATAATCATTTACATGGATGATTTGATGGTGTTCTTAAAGTACTGGGGTAATCACGTCACTGACCTATGCAAGGTCTTTGAATGGTGTCACGAATTTGGGGTTTTCCTTAATCCGAAGAAGTGCATCTTTGGGGTCACTGAGGGGAAGCTCCTTGGGAATGTCCTATCAGAATGGGGAATTTATATTGACCCCAAACGTATCCAGTCAATCATGAAAATCTAGCTGCTAGGCAGCAAAAAGGAGTTAAAATATTTTTTCGGAAAGATCAATTTTGTCTGCAAGTTCATCATGGGCTTCACGGAAATCATCAAACCACTCAATGATATGTTGAAAAAAGACACTAAGGTCGAGTGGACCCCAGAAGCAAAGCAAGATTTTGGGGAAATCAAGAAGGCAGTTGCTGATGCCCTTGTGCTGGTCAACCCCAATTACCTGAAGCCCTTTTACATCTACTCCTTTACTCTAGATCATTCCTATGCTAGTATCTTGACACAGAAAGATGACGAGGGGAGCGAACATCCGATCACCTTCATGAGCACTACCCCAAAGGATGCTGAACTACGCTATCATAACATTCAAAAATAAGCATATGCCCTTGTTAAGGGATTCAAAAAGTTCAGGCATTATATTTTGCACAACAAAGTGTTTGCTATAGTTCCTGACCCCGCGGTGAAGATGTTGCTTATGCAAAATGAGTTAGGAGAGCGAAAGGAAAAATGGATCGCATTGTTGTAGGAGTATGACATGGAAATCCATCTGATGAAGCTGGTAAGAGGGCAGACACTTTCCAAAATAATGGCAGAAGTGGTTATTGACGCTAGACCCAAACTCACAATGCAACAGTATCAGTTGGAGGATGTCTCTCCAAGGGAATGGTACAATGACATAGTATATTACCTACTGAATCATAAATGTCCACCTCATCTGCAAGGAGTCCAGAGGCGATCCCTTAGATTGAAAAGCAACAACTATATGTTGCAAGACACCATATTATACAAGAGGAATCATGAGGTATCTATTTGAGATGCCTTGGTAGAGATGAAGTTGATCGTGTTCTCAAAGAATTCCATGATAAGTTCGAGACTGGTCACTATTCCAGTTTATCAATTACACACCAAATATTAAGAGTTGGGTATTATTGGCCCACCATTTTCAAGGATGCTCACGGTCATGTTCTTACCTGCCACATGTGCTATACTGCTGCCGCCCGGGAGAGGAATGTTGTTATCCCGTTGCAACCTGTTTTGGAGGTAAGGCCTTTCGCGCAATGGGGTCTCAACTTCATTGGTCTGGTAAGCCCTCCATCATCTACTGGACATAGGTACATTATGATCGCTTCTGATTATTACACTAGATGGACAAAAGCAATTACTTGTAGGCAATGTACAACTGAAGTGGTAACTAATTTTCTGGAAAGTTATTTTAAACCGCTTTGGTTGTCCCTATGCTCTAGTATGCGATAACGTCCTTACATTTTCTTCATTAAAATTCATGAGTTGGGCCTTTGACTATGGTATCACCCTTAAATTTTCATCCAACTATTACCCTCACGGCAATGGCCTTGTTGAGTCAACCAACAAAAACTTGATCACTATGATCAAGAAGCTGCTAGATAGGAATCCCAAGGATTGGCATACCCAACTTCGTTTCGCCCTTTGGGCGGATCGCACCCATCACAAGGTTTCCCTTAGAGATTCCTTGTATCATCTCATTTATGGCTTGGAGCTCGTCTTTCCCATACACTTGAAAATCCCTACCCTCTAGTTTGTCAATGATTTTTATGAAGGAGGAGACCACAGAGAATCTTGCCTCATTGAGTTGTTGCACCTTGAAGAAGTACGAGACCATGCAATAGAGAATTTTTCCAAACATCAAGGTGTAGTCAAAAGATGGTTCGACTGCCGAGCCAAAATTAAGGCCTTCCACATTTTTGATCTAGTCCTTTACTAGGACAAGGCCCACCAAAAGAGAGGGGGACACAATAAATTTGACAAGCTTTGGCTTGGCCCCTTCCAGATTGCTGAAATCCTTGAAGATAATGCTTTCCGCTTAAAGACTTTAACTAGTGAAGATGTCTCATTTCCTGTCAACGGGAAGCATCTTAAGCATTACTTCTAGGCCTGATCTCTTCTAGGGTTGCCTGTGTAAATACCTGTACATAGGTTAGAATAGGTTTCCTGCTTTGTCCCTCGGTTTGTCTTGTTGTCCCAGCTATTTTGTCTTGACCTTGGAAGAGTCTTCCCATTCTACTGTGGTGGTCGTACTTGACTCTATAAATGGTTTTCCCTATTGACCGCTCTTGTGCTACTCTCTAGATAAACCTTCATTCCCTATTGCTAACCTCTAAAAGCCCCTAGGCATTGGTTTTCAACTTTTGAACTCTGAACTAACCTAGGATGGATATCCGATTGAATTCCCTACATTTATCATGGAACACATGGAAGCACATTTTAACATTTCCAAAGAATGGTAAGGTGATTACTGAGAAGAAGGGATAGGTGAAAAATCTAAAGTCTACTCTAGTGACCACTGTGATTCCCAAGCCCATAGTGAGCTTCATTGCTCGCATAGTTGAACATGAAGAAAAGAGAAAAATGCCACAAAGGAATTTCAAATAAAAGGAATCGACAAAGTAAAAATAACAACTGTATGGGTGTGCAAATATCTCTACCGGGGCTATGGATGCCTAGCTAGTAGTAGAGGTATGTTTTAGGGATCACAACGATAACTCTGTTAGGGCTATGGATGCCTGACTAGCAATGGAGCAATGTCCAGGTTACTTTTGGGGTTAGGCGAACTACGTAGCTTATCTCTCCTGATCAGTGGTTGATCGTGCTATCTCTGAGGAAAGTAAATGAACTCAGCACACACAGACCTCCATGATAATGTTGTAGCATGATTCAACCCCGCCTTCCTTAACCTATTTTTAGTTTAGCTTTGAAAATCAGCTTTGGTGTGCGAAACCAGAGATCATGGGTTCATAATGAATATTTATCTTTAGAACGTCAGGAGAGTTCTCCTAGCGGAGTTGCCATTTGTTGTGCTTGTTGCACACACACCCCATTCCGAATGGGGACCCTCTCTTCCCTCTTTTGCTTGTCGGGTCCTTTTTGCTTCACCTCATTTTGCATGCCCATTTTTGCATCCTAAAGGGTCAACCTATTCTCAAAAGTTACATTTTAATTTTGACCAAACTCGCCCCCCTTGAAAAATGTTAAATCTTGAGTCATTTCGGGTTTTCCTTGTTAGAATGCCTTTCTAACGTCCATGTCCCCTTTCAGGCTTGGGCCCTTGCGTTTCCCCTATTAGGTTTCCATCTTGGCTTTTCCGTTGTGGATGGCCGGTGCCCATCCATCCTTCCGGACCCCAGGCCCCGGACCCCGAAATTCCATCTCCGGAATTTCATTTGAATGTCGCCATTCTAACCGGCCGCTAGTTGACATCCTTCCAGACCTCGAACCCCAGGTTCTTCTCCGCCATTCAACTTAACTCTTCACAAATTCTAAAGTGGCCATGCAATGATGTCCTCCCGACCACCAGACTCTAGATTCCCCACCACCATCTGGGAAATTTGAATTCACCAACTCCACTTGCCATCGTATAGTGCATTTAATTGTGACATTAATTGCATTTGAGGCTATATAACCATGTTTTCACCTGTCATTTTCACATGACAGTGAAATTTCAAAGGCTTAGCGATGCCCCAACATTTTCCACCTCCATGCCCAAAGTTCTGCTTTTCTATTCTTCACGAAATCCATCATCGAGCTTTTCCGGGAATTGAAGGTAGGTTTTCCGTCGCCCCTACTTTCTAATTTTCAAGGAATTTAAATGTCAAAATCAAGTAAGGGTAAAATGAACTAAAAAACTTGGTAATGTGGTGCCCTTGGCTCAAAAACCACCAGTTCAAATCAAGAAACACCATGTCAAACCATCAGAATTCACCTTCGGAACTTAACTCTACTGCCATTGTTCTTCGGAACAGTCGCTGGCACCTCTCATACTTAGAGCTCCCCGCGGCCATCTGCACAAAACATGAATTTGAACTTTAAAAGACAGCAGCGACCAAACTTGCCTCGGGTCCCGGCCTCCGGACTTCCCCTCTTGGGTTTTTGTTGTGCCTCTGCCATTTCAAATGGCCTGCCTTGAGCATCCTTCCGGACCTTGGACCCCGAGCGCATGAAGTCCGTTTAAACTTGTAGAAGAAAATCAAAGTGTCCAAACTCACCTCAGACTTTGCCATTCATATTTTCATGTCCGTTTCACCGTTGTCAACGAGGGACTATGTCCATCTTTCTAGACCCTAGACCTCGGCTCTGCATGTTTTTTCTATAAAACTATTAGAGAAATTGAGCGCCCAAAGTATTGTCAAACCCCAACCTCTGGAATTCCATCCCTGGGATTCCATGTCGCTTTTGTCATTCTGAACGGTCATCCTGGGACGTCTTTCCAACTCCCCATCCCCGGTCCCCCTTTTGTTGAGCATAAAATCTAAATGAAGATCAAATTTCCAAACTCCTTTCGGACTCTGGACACCAGAATTCCTTCTCCGGGATTCCGTTCCGCTGTCACCGTTTCAAACGTCCAAACCTGACCATCTTTCCAGCCTCCGGATCCCGACCCTTGGCTTGCTGTTGGGCTTCCCAAACTCTTAAATTTGTCTCTGGGGATTTCCCTCTGGACTTCCGTCCCCAGATTGCCTCCTACATTTCGCCCTTTTGCATGACTATCCCATAATTGCTTCTCAGTGACAACAATCCAAACTCCAGAACCTAGCACCAGGAGTTCTTGCTTCCCTACACTGTTTCAAATGACCTTCCTACCACTGAAACCCGAATACCTAAATGAGGGCGCAAATGACCTCCAAATCCAAAATGAACTTCGACCCACTTCCTAAAATTTGGTCTTCTTTCAATCCAGCCCTTCATTGATCATATCCAAGATTGAAAGCATCATCAGGAGTTCTATGCTTCATTTGCCCTTCCAAATGACATTCTACCAAAGGAATTCCGGCTTTAGGAACCTGGATTGCCTATTTTTCTTTCTTGTAATGTTTTATCAGTTGTTTGTCATTGATCAAATGTGAATGATGATTGCGGAACTAACTTTTATGTGTAGGGAGTTGTCTAAGGCTGCTTTTCCATGTTTAATGTTACTGATTCACATCTCTTTATGTAGGATTTATGGAATCCAGTGCAGAAACCTCAGGTGCTGCCAAGGAAAAGGGAAAGGGAATAGCCAAAGCACCTCAAGGAAAGGAGGACAAGGATCAAATGAATTTCAAGTTCTAAGGGGTTCCATTGCACTCTAGAATCACCACTCTTTGGATAGATAACCTCAGTTGCAATACAAGAACTTCAAGAGGGACTACTGCAAGGTGAACGACGCCTTCATTGCCTACATCATCCGGTTGGTTGTAGGATATTTTTAGAGAAGAGTAACCCACAATGCCAGGGCCCTCCTTAGGCATTATGCCTTCTTATACATACAGTTCCCCAAGTGCACATACATTCGCGCCCAAGGATTCACAGAATGGCCGAACAAGCTACCCCGATACCCTAACGACCGGATCATACTATTAGAGCTGACCTAGTAGCTATGACACATTCATAATATCCTAAGCACCAAACATCTGGCAGGGATGCCTTACCCTATAGGACTTGGTCAGGGAATGTACAAGATCCATACCTCCCAATTTGTGGGATATTAAGAAAAGGAGCTAACTAAGTACCACTTCCAATAGTATACAACTCGGCTGTGAATGGACCCATATGGTAATATCAAAAAGGCACTAGGGCCCGAATATGCCCACCTCCACAATGTTGAGGATTTTTGGGCCAACTACAAGGATAATCTTGAGGTGCGGTTGTGACACTACATGCAAATGACTGCCCTCTATGTGTGAAGAGTGAACTTGTGCCCAGTTCTAGACCAACTTGAAGAGGATGAGAGCATGGTCATTGATTTGAGATACAGTGCCATCGCCAACCTTCCATTTCCTATGATTGATTGGGATGAGCAAGAGGTTGATAACCTCGACATAGTCATCAAGTGTATGGAAATACAAACAAAGGCATGGATCGACCAGCAAGTGGCATGACTGAGGCAACAGGGAGTTGTCTTAACATTCAAGGGACTCGAAAGTGAGCCAAGTGGCTCTAATGGTGGGGTGTCTACTGTGAGAACTAGGGAAACTTCCAAATCCACACCATCTGTCAAAACCAAAAGGAGAAGGAGGATGCAAGAGTTGAGAAGGAGGCTCTTGTTGTTAGAACCATTGAGCTTGAGGAAGAGGGCATCAAGGACCAAGGTGAATCACTCAGGGGAGAGCCCCAAATTCCCGATTGGCTAAGGAAGCAGTTTAGACAAAAGACTCCCACCCTAAAAGATCCTAAGGCAAGGCTAAAAGCCATACTGGCTAGAGAATAGATAAGCACCAAGAAAGAGAAAAGGCCAAAAATCAGATCGAAGGTAACCATGGACGCCTCTGGATCTAGGTTGGTACAAATAGTGATGCTGGTGGTTGGAGAACAAGGAATAACCTATAACATCTCCAACATCGACTTGGGAGTGGCCACAAGGGAGCATAAGGTTTACCACCTCCAATAATTAGTCGCCATGGTGGTGCACCTTATCTAGCAAGATAAGGTTTCAAAAGAAGAACTCAAAGCATAGGTGGTTGATTTGACAGCCTATATTCAATAGTGGTCATCCCTGGATGAGCAATCCACCACGTCGTTGGCCCTACTGTAGCTATTGTCTCAAGAGAAGATCAATAAATTGGAAAAGAGAAGGAACTTGGATAAGACTACGGAAAAATGGTTCCGACAAGTCTTAGACATCAAAAACACAGGCATCAACTTGGCTATCTAGACAAAAAATAAGTTCTTGGAAGTGCAGAGAACTATTGAGGGCACAAGGCAAGTGTACGAAGAATTCTTGAGGAAGTACAAAGCAGCCTACCCAAAAATTGAGGCCATACTCACATTGCCAAAAATGAGGTTTGGGAGAAGGACCTTGCCCTCAAAGATGATGACCATTGGTTAGTGGATGTATGGAAACAATATTTTGATCAACGAAGGGGAAAGTGGGAGTAGATCCTGGAACGGGTAGTTCTGGATATCGAATGGGCCAAGGAGACTAGAGAAGATTGTGCTTCGTACCTCAGGCTAATGATGGGGTACGAGCTGCCTGCTATTGAAATTAATCTGAAGAGCATAAAACCCCACTTCTTAAAGAACATGGAAGATGGGATGTTGACTGAAGTCACCACGGATTTCATGAGTTTTTCTGCTCGAGCCTTCGCCCAGTCTGAGATTTTCAGAAGCAATGCTTCCAAATATGACGACGATTGAAAGAAGCTTGTTAAAAACTCTCAAGAATGGAGCTACCAGGTGCTGCGATCGGACATCATGGACATAGATAGGCTTCAGCCAATGATCTTGAATTTCATGGAGTATGCATCTTTGAAGAAGCATTATGGAAACCCTGTCATCGATGAAGAGTTCCTAAAAGAGTAGCTGCAACACATGGCAAAAAAAAAAAAGATGAAATTGCTACAATGCTGCCACAAGATGATAAAATAGGGAAAAAGACAAAAATGTTTTAAAAATGTAATATATTTGGGGTAGGTGAAACCCTAGTGTAAAGTGAATCTTGGCCACACAATAGAATCAAATCTTAGCCACTTATTTTTCTTTTTGAAAACTATAAGTAGGGCTCTCCTCCTCTCATTTTAAGAGAGTTGAGTTGTTGTAAAGGCATGCTATAGAAATTTTAATGGAAATACATTGACTTGGTGCATTTCTAGATTTCTTCCCATGTCACATGATTCTTCTCCCATTAGTTAAAAAATTTTACTTCAAGTTATTTTGGTGTTTTAAGCTTCCTTTAGTTAGCTTTAGTGGATTTAGTATGTTGTCTTTGGTTATGAAGCTTTCTGCTGTGTGTATGCTTTCCCTATCCATACTTTTGGTCATTTTCTGCTATTAAGTAACTGTGCAAAGTTAGTTTGGACTATAATTTCATAGCTTCCCTTTAAAATTTGTCTTTGTTCGAATTTACATGGCGAACGAATGATGAATATTTGCAGTCCTTAGAAGATAGCATAGATTTCATGACATTGTGAGAATTCAAATTTAGTGAAATCCTATTCAAAGAAACTGTCCACAACAGGAACCTCCATGATCACTGTTCATCGGTAGTTGTAGGTCTAGGAACCATCCTTCTTCCTTGCCTCTTTTTTTCCTTTTTTTTTTAGAAACAACCTGTGTTGAGGTTCATTGCACATTGTAAAACGAAATCTGATGAAACAATGGAGTCCAAGACTGTTGTCTAAGCCTACAACAAAGTGTAGTAATTTCATATTTGAAGAACTCCATTCATTGACCCAATTCTCCTACATCTTTAACTCACATAAGACCACCTTGCAATTCCAGAAAATCACATCAAACAACTGATATATTCCAAGCATCGTCATGATCTGACATCCGAGAGACCTTGGGATAGTGTTCTCTAATTTGATTGTGGAAGATTGTCTTTCAGGAGAGGTAACGCACTTATGAATTACCTTTGTTGAGAAATGCATAAAAACACCATCAACAGTAAGGATAGTGTTAAGAAATATGAAGATTGGGAAGGATATCCCAAGATGATGATGGATTGATTGGATTTGATTGATCAATATTTTGAAGCTCGATTTGGAGCAAAATTGTTTTGATGATTTGATGCGACATTGAAGTGCAAGTTAGATGTGACTAATAATAATTGTTTGGATTGATGTCCGATGAAAGATAAAGCTTGATAAGCAATATCTTCTCGTCAAAATATGCCATGGGTTTGTGATTTTAATTTTGGCTCACAAATGCTTGAACAATTTGATTCTATGTTTGCCAATGTTTGGATCACCACATAAGTTGGAGGATATAGATCAAGATTTATTCCCAAAGCAAGATGTAAATATTTGCCCCTAGTGTTTAGCAACGTATGAATTCCATGGGTGGATTCTTGGATAGATGGATGGATGGATGGATATGGTGATGAGCCTAAAATATGCTCATTATTTGAATGTCATAATGTATTTTTGAATACCTTTACTCTTTCTAATGCTTGTTTTAAAATTTGTGATTATAAACTTTTATCTTAAATCGGGTAGTATCCTATGACAATGCATTCCTATATTCTTGCAGCTTAATATCTCCATATGTCTATATTCATGGCCCTGTTTGACCTCCCAATCGACTGATATGGTACGTGCGGTTTTTGGATAAATGAGATGAATTTAATGTGTGTGATTAATGATAAGTATCGTGCTATTATATGTATGCTTTCTTTTGCCTTTGTTTCCATGTGTTCCATAGGTTGTTAAAGATAGTATGAATAAGTCAATGTGCAGCGAACCTCAGTTGTGAAGTGAAGACCATTTCCACCATGGCACCAAGGATGTTGTTCCTATGAAGACGCTTTGTCCGGGTCATCGGGAGGAGATCTAAATGGTCATCAATCTAGGAAGAGTGCAGCGCTAGATTCTCTCTGAATCAGTTGAATAGATACACATTCATTTATGGAAATCTGTTCCTCAGAATTAGGAATTATCTATGTTCGCATCTTTCTCTGTCAAGTTAGTTAGTTAGTTGTTTTTCTATAAATAAATGTTCCTCCTCCGCGAGTGAATAGGATTAGAGCATTAGAGGATTAGAAAGGTTAAGGAGATTAGAGTAGAGAGTAGAAACATTACATAGTATGTAAGAGCAGTGCTATAATGATGAATAGAGTTTTGTATAGCAAAACAACCATGTATGTGATTCTGAGTTATGAATAAAAAGCTGATGAAGTTTTGAGTTCAATTCTTGCATACTTGGTTGATGCTTGCTAAGGGGGCCCACTTAGTAAGTATCTTTAGTTAGTAGTTTATTTCTTGTTTTTTATCAATTAGAATTTCATTGTAGGAAGTTTTAGTGCAAAATTAGTCTTGTATTGTTCCTGCAACATAAAGAATCCATCCCTATGTCTGTTCCTGCAGCATAAGACCAGTTCATGGTTTGTTTCTTAGAAATAGTTGTTATGATTTCTGCTTTAAGTAAGTTATGCTTAAGTTGATAAGACTTTTCTTTACGTTCCTACATCAGAAATAGAATTCCTTTCATGCATTTATTTCTAGTAGGTTGTGGCTAAAATCGGTTCTTAGTGCACATATAGTGTCGCTCCATTTCAAGTATATGTTCCCTGGTTTGACAAAGTAAATGAATGACCACGAGAAGATGTTAGCCACCTGCTGGAATTTCCAATTCTCGGGTTAGGATTTGTCATGACTTTTATATCCTTTTGCGGGCGACAATCATTTTGGCACCGTTGTCGGGGATGGTGTGAAGCTAAAAACCTGCCATAGTCATTTTTAGCAATAGTTAGTGTTATTATTCAAGCAGTTTCAAATCCTTCAAATTTTAGTTAAGTCTATTACATGCATAGAAGAAGAGACGCTCTAGGAAGATTCCTCCTGAACCCATCATTCACTGATAACGATTTTGAACCAACTTATAATCTATTTGAGGAAGAAGGAAACCAAGATATCAATCCATTTGCTGAAGACCCACTCACTAAATTTCCTTTTGACCTAGCTAATGAAGAACCCTAGGAAAATCCATTTGCTTTGATACTTCATCAAGCAGATATGGCACAAAACCCACCTAATCGACCTCTTGCTTTTGAATTCCCTATTATAGCCTAGCAAGATAATGGTAACCTCAAAAATATTCCTTCTTCATTACTTCCCAAGTTCTATGGACTAGTTACAAAGGACCGAGACACTTTCTTGTTTGAGTTCGACATCCTCTGTCGGAGTTATGATTATACCACAGATGCTCACAAACTAAAGTTTTTTCCTACTGCTTTAAAGGAGGGAGCTCTAAGATGGTTCATGATTTTGGGGAGGAATGTTGTTGATAGTTGGGCACTCATGCAAACAAAGTTTCTTGAGAAATATAAGGAATATTGCAAGAGTGGTAGTAAGGGTGATGATTTATTCCGAATTCAGTAAGAGGATGAGAGCCTAGAAGACTATATCTCAAGGTTTTTGTTTTCCTTGAAGAAGAATTCAGACCATACTCTCAATGAAGAATCTCAGAAATTACTTTTTCTAAGGGGAATCAATGATTCCTTTATTGATGCTTTGGATCTGATCAGACTAGGAGATATAACCCAAGTGCCTTGGGATGATATTAAGAACATATATTGCAATTAATCTTGAGCAAGTGTTAAGAAGGGAAGAGGTCATTAGGCCACAATGGGAAAGTCTTCTACTAATGGAGTTTCATGGATGGAGATTTAAAATTTGCTGTCTGATTTCAAGAAAGATATCATAAATAATATGGCTACACAATTGGATACTATGCAAGCTCGAAAGAAACATGAGGAAGCTGAAGCAATCTTGGCTGAGTTCTGTCCACATTGTCGACAAAAGAAGCGTGATTGCAGATGTAAGATGGTGGCTAACATGGAGGCTAAGCAATTACCTACTGACTTTAAGGTAGTAGAAGGTGATGATGACCAAATTCTATGTTGCATAAAGGCGTCCATGGGCTCAAAGACAAGGTATGCCTCAAGACCCTTTGACTTTTGGTAATCCTTACTCTAATTATAATAACCAATGGCAACCTACATATGGCCTATCACCATCATGGAATACCTCTCAACCACAATGGCCCCACTATCAAAGTCCATAATGGAAATCTCCTCAAGGAGGTTGGCAGAAGCCACAAGGACAATGGGCTCCACCCCAAGGTGACTGGCAGTAGAATCCTCAATGGAGAGGTTCTTAACAATGGCAGATCCAACCCCCTAGCTTTTTGCAGCTTCAACAACTACAAACTCAGGCCCTCATGCCACCTCCTGCAGCACCTGCAGCAAATACTGGCCCTCCAAAATAAACGCCTATGCCTACTCAACCATTGCCAAATCCTAAGCAGCAGCCACAATAGCCTATGTATATTGTAGAAGCCAATCAGTATCCAACCTATGCCCTAAATATTAATGATATCCATCTCAGGTCTAGAACAACCTTACCTGCTCCATAGCCACTAGTAATTACTAAAATTCAAGATCCTCCCTCTGTTGAACAACTGACTGGTCCTGCAGAATAGATACCTATATCAGATAATGCCTCTAAGGAGCCCATCTTGCAACATCCAGCAAAACCACCTTTTCCTCAGAGATTAAAAATCAATACACCTAAGTCTATAGGAGAGCCTACCTTTGATATTTTGGATCAGCTAAGAAATGTACACATTCAAATCCCTCTTTTTCAAACCATTAAAGATGTTCCAATCTATGGGAAAGCCATTAAGGATGCTTGTTTGAAGAAAATTGGAAGAAAGAAAAAGGATCCCCAAACTATCCATGTTCTAGGATATTTGACAGATATTATGTTAGGGAAGGTAGTCATGCCAAAATATGCTGACCCTAGAAGTCCTGTGGTACAAATCAATATTAATGGTCAGATGGTAAAAAATGTTTTAGTTGACCTTGGTGCAGCCATTAATGTAATGACCAAGCATATTATGGAGTATCTAAATATCCTAACCATTAGGTCTACACATATCATCCTGCAGCTTGCTAATAGTTCCACTATAACACCTAATGGTATGGTAGAAGATATAATTTTCAACCTTAAGTCTTGGGAATACCCAATAGATTTCACCATATTGTTCACAAAGGCAACTTTGGGAGGATATCCTATCATCCTAGGTAGACCATGGTTAGCCATAGATGATGCTTATATAGGATGTCGTTCAAGAAACATGACAATTTCTTATGGTTAGTCAACAAAGAAATTGGCTTTATACCCACCTGCTCAACCTCAGCCAGATTTATCTCAGCCAATTTGGCTAGATTTGGGTGAGGAAACTGAAGAAGTCAGTTCATTGGCTCACTTAATGATGCTAAAAACTAATCTATTTTCCCAACTTTAGAGTGAGGATGACCTTCTTTTACAAATTTTTCAGTCCAATTCAGACATAAGTAGCCCATCTATTTTAAATAACTATCCTCAATAGTGCTTCCTGCAGCAGCTAAATCCTGAAAAACCGCCATTTAAAATCTCTGCAATCTATCAACATTTGCTCCCACAAGAAATATAGACACCACCTTTGCCAGTAGATTCCATGAATGATCTTACCAAACAAATTGAGCTGTCTCCAAGGCACTGTCTGAATATCAACAATCAGCTACCTCAATCTCAACAAATTACCCTAGTGAAAATGCTGCAAGATCAACACAGATCTTTTGCATGGGACTATGAGGATATGAAAGGAATAGATCCTTAATTGTGTACTCATAGGATCTACATTAAAGAAGATTGTTCACCTGTTAGGTAGCCTCAGCGAAGGATAAACCTAGGACTCGGGGAAATAGTTAAAAATGAGTTCCAAAGGTTGCTTGATGCTGGTTTCATCTACCCTATTTCAGACAGTCAATGGGTATCTCCATTGGTGATTGTTCCAAAAAAAGGTGGGAAATGGAGAGTTTGTGTAGATTACAGGGAGCTGAATACTGCAACTAAAAATGATCACTTTCCACTACCATTTGTTGATCAAGTACTGGACTCATTGTCTGGTAAACAATATTTCTCATTTCTGGATGGATATAGTGGGTATAATCAATTTAAAATTGCCCCAAGGGATCAAGACAAAACAACTTTTACCTGCCCATGGGGGAATTTTGCTTACTTTGTCCTACCTTTTGGCCTATGTAATGCACCTACAACATTTCAAAGGGCAGCAATTAGTATTTTTGCTGACATTTCTCATGATTCTATGCAAATCTACATGGATGACTTCACCACTTATGGAGTTACTTATGAAGAAGCATTAGTAAATTTGGAGAAAGTATTGAAAAGATGCCAGGAGCATAATTTGTCTTTAAATAGTGAGAAGTGTTTTATGATGATGCAAGAGGGAATTGTTTTAGGCCATCATATCTCTCTAGCGGGAATTCAGGTGGATCTTGCAAAAATAGAAGTTATTCTAACTTTGCAAACACCTATGAAACAAAAGGATGTTAGAAGCTTCTTAGGGCATGCTGGATATTATAGAAGATTCATTAAAGATCTCAGCAAAATAGCTAGTCCCCTGTATGCCTTATTGACTAAGGATTGTGAATTTAACTGGACTGAGGTTTGTGACAAATCTTTCTTGTAGCTTAAGGACTTACTTACTAAAGCACTTGTTCTTCAAGGACCAAAGTGGAGTCTAACCTTTCATATACACACAGATGCTTCTAATTATGCCATAGGGGAAGTATTAGGAAAAAAGGAGAATTCCATAGAACATGCTATATATTTCATTAGCAAAAACCTTCAAGGCCCAGAATTAAACTATATTGTCACAAAGAAAGAATTGCTAGCAGTTGTGTATGCTCTGAACAAGTTTTGGCATTATGTCACTGGTTACTAAATATTTGTTCATATAGACTATGCAGCAATAAGGTACCTTATGAATAAGCCTGTCCTATCTGGTAGATTAGCAAGGTGGCTACTATTATTGCAGGAATTTGATATCACAGTTATTGACAAGCCAGACAGGGCAAATGTGGTGGCTGATTTCTTGTCAAGACTTCAAATAGCTACACCTGCCACATATGAGGTAATTGATGATAGCTTTCCTAATGAACATCTATTTTCTATTACTACTCAAACACCATGGTATGCAGATATTTCCAATTAGTAGCCAACAAAATTCCAGCTCACTTCTCACCAAAGGACAAAAAGTTGTTGATTGAGAAAAGTTTTAACTTTTAATGGATTGCAGACTATTTTTTTTACACAGGACCTGACCAAGTCATGCGAAGGTGTGTTAGAGAAGATGAGACATATGAAATTTTGCATGCTTGTCATGATGAACCATGTGGTGAGCACTTTGCATCTAAAAAAACATCAATGAAAAAGCTTAATACAGGGTACTATTAGCCCACACTACATAGGGATGTTGTAGCCTACATAAGAAAATGTGATAGATGTCAAAGAATGGGAAGACCAACAAGGTCTGATGAAATGCCCCTATATCCAGAAGTGATAGTTAGTCCCTTTGATAAGTGGGGAATGGATTTTGTTGGGCCTATTGATCCTCCATCCAATGGAAAATTCTACATTTTAGTTTGCACTGATTATGTGACCAAGTGGGTAGAAGTGAAAGTAATGACACATGCACATGACAATAAAGTTGTCGAGTTCCTCTATGAATAGATTTTTACTAGATTTGGAATCCCAAGAGAGCTTGTTACTGATCAAGGAGCTCAATTTACTTCAAATCTGATCACTGCATTGATGAATGACTACCAGATAAGCAAAGGAAATCAAGTCCCTATCACCCCCAAGCCAATGGTCAGGCAAAGGTAACTAACAGAGAATTGGAGGCAATCCTAACAAAAATAGTCTAGTTACACAAGAAAGATTGAAGCAGTCATCTTCCAGAAGCAGTCTGGGCCTAGAGGACAACATGGAAAACAACTACAGGGTTTACCCCTTTTGAGTTACTTTATGGAAAAACTGCCATGTTGCCAATAAAATTTGACCATAAGACCTTAAGGACTGCTCTTCAACTTCAAATTGATCTTTCATAAGCACAAAAGGAATGCCTCCTACAAATCAATGCATTAGATGAGATGAGGAAAGCTGCCCTCCAGCACACTGAAGCAATCCAGCAGCAAAGGAAGAAATGGCATGACCACAATATCTGCAATAAGCATTTCTTTGTTGGTGATTGGGCCCTAGTCTATGACTCCAAGTATAAAGAGAATCAAGGTAAGCTTACAAAAATATGGCTTGGTCCGTATGAAATTGAAAATGTATTTGATAATGGTTTGGTTCAGTTGGCAACAATCGATCCTATCTGCTTCAAACTGCTGGTTAATGGACACCGTCTTCGGTTGTACCCTAAGCCTGCATCAAAAGAACAATTTATGAAACAATTTATTTCAGATGAAACCACTGATCCTCATGCAGTGAAAGGCTTCAGTCTTCTTCTTGCAACATCTCTTTGAAAATTATGTTGTATGTCCATAATAAAGGTTTTCATTTTACGAAAACCACTTTCTCCATCACCATCCATCACCATCTATCATTTCACCTTTCTTGTCTACATCACCCATCCACGTTACCCATCTTACCGTACCACCACCATTCATGATCTCTTTTCCAAGTAATCATTTTCGGTTGTGCTATGATATCTCCCAACATTCGCGAGCATTTAATACAAGGTACGCTATATTATTTTTGTTTGTCACATCATTCATTTATTAGAAGTGTCTATCAGTCATTACTACTCATTCTTCACCTATCCTTTCACACATGTGAGGACACATGTCACATCTTAAGTAGGGGGCAGGGATTGTTTGTTTCAAAAAAAATTCTTTTGCCAATGCCATGTTTGATAAAAATAATTTTTAAATTGTACTTCCCAAGAATGAATGCGAGTGAATGCATGCTTTTTCCCTGATCATCAAGTTAACTACTTAATTAAGTAGTTTCTAAAAATCATTGCATGCAATTGTCTTTTATATCATTTTTGGAGAGAAAAGAAAAGAAACAGAGCAAAGAAAAGGTGTTTTTCAAATTTTCAGAAGAGGTTAAGTTTCAGGGATTTTTAGCAGAATCAGTTTTTGAATATGGGTGGTCAGCTGGTAAGACATGAGCCAGCAGCTCATGAGGCCTTAACACAAGATCCTTAGGTGGTTCAAGCATTCAGTATTTGTGGATGGTTGAACTATTTCTTGAGGATAGATTCTTTCGATGAAGAAGCTGCAGGTGAATTTCTGAGAACTCTTTTAGAAGGAGAGGCTACAGTATGGGGTTTAACAGTTGTTGTAATAGAGGAATGAATTGCTAAAGTAAATGGACTTTTAGTAGTAGGAGAGAATATCCCTTCAGGAAGGGATGCTGTCTCTTCCAGGGTAGAATTCACATTGCCAATGGTTGGACCCTTGGAGGTTTCAATGCAAGGATGCAAACGGGTCTCATTGCCTTATCCATATTCAGAATATGCTTCTTTCATAATCAGGTATTTGACTTGTGAAGGATGTTTTTCTTATTTGCATTCCTACCATTTTAAACTGTTAAGTCATATGAGGCATGGGTTAGTTGTCAACGTCCCAAATTTCTTGTTAAATATTTTGGAGCATAGTGCTTGTGAAACTCAGAAGGGTAAAGCTAATTCCATCACCCATCATGCCCTGATTAAATTGTTGATTGAGTGTTTTTTGAGAGATGTATCACCCCTTTTTTGGCAAGAATTTTCTGCCCAGAAAGGACTGCAACCTCTTGAACCTCCTAGAACACTCCTTGCTCAACCCAAGAAAAAGAAAAAGAAATTAGAGTCTACAAGTAGGGAAGCAGAGCAAGAATCATCTGTTCCTACAACACCTAGCCCTGTAGCCTCTACACCTAAGCCCTCTATCCAAATAAAAACCAAGTTTGCCACAAGAAAAGAAAAGGGGAAAACAAAAGTAGGTGAACCATCTAGTGTTGAGCGTACCCCAGAAGCAAACCGTCAAACAGCAAAGCAAAAATGTGCTACCCAGCTTTTTCCTTCAGCAACACCTATTGTCACCATAGTTTCATCATCATCCTCTCCTAGTGAGTCTGAATCCCCTAGGAAAGTTAGAAAGAGGAAAGCTGAAAAAGAACCTCTTGCATCTGCTACATTACCTAGAAGAGCTTCAACAAGGAAATAGAGTATAGCTACCTCAACACCCGTCCAACCAGAAATTATAATCATTTTAGAGGAATCTAAGGGGTTTGGCTATGAGGATTCTCAGAGCGTATCTAAGAATGTAAATAATAGTCCCTATGTTATTCTTGAGGAGTTACAAACAGAAATAGAGGAAGTTGAGGAAATACAACAGGGTTGCAGTAATGAAAAGAGGATGCCAAGCCTTAATGATTTGGCAAAGGTAGTTGAGATAATTTTAGGAGAAGCAAAATACCCTCTTGAGCAGCAAGAAAAAGAACCCGAAAAAACTAAGATATTCAACAAAACACCATTGCCCACAGAACCTTGTTGTGCATTGGTTGTGTACAAGAGAAAATTACTAATTGAGTACATAGAATATCTCAAAATTGTCTAGAGGCATGTGACACTTCAAACATTGAGTTTCCATCATTTGGCTAAAATAGAAATGCAACAAAGTCTGTGAGAAGAGGAGAAGAAGAAATTAAAGAAAGAAATTGAAAACCAAAGACATGAAATCCAGGAAATAAAGGGGAAAATGGATGACATGATGAGAGTAGCTGGGAAAATCATGGAATGTAGACCACCACCCAAGGTGTATGCAATGTGTCTGAAGGAGCAGTTTTTATGGTTTCAATTAATAAGAATTTTCAAAAATCTGGATCATGTCATTCATTCCACTAAAGAGTTCTATTATGCCTATCAGACAACACCTAATTGGTTAAGAAATTCTATGTATGAATTTTATTTACATGGTTTATTAATACCTTTTGAAACAAAGTGGAATCCACTCCTTTACGTTGGTGAGATTCATTTGAGGTCACTTATGTCTTGGGCGGCTAGTGAGATCAATTATGGGAAGCAATTAGAAGATTATGAGGAAGTTAAAAGGAAAGAACCAATTCCCTTGAGACCAAAAAGCTCCAATCCTCAAACAATTCTTAGAACTTGGTTTTCTGTTAAATATGGGTTTTATGATCCTGCAGTAAGAATAAAAATATTTGATCTTAGAAAATAGTTATATGATGAATTTAAAGGTCAACCATACTTTTTTTGGAAACATTCATCTTCCAGAATAAAAACTAGATGGGAGAAATTGATAGTTGGCCTAAGAAAGTCTAAGCATCATAGACCTTTGAATTTCAGGGCAGCCATCAGAAGATCAGAAAGATATATACAGTTGGGTCTCCAAGAGAGGTTTGAACTATGGTTGCCATTAACATTTCACCCCCCTATTTTGATGTGGCCACTGTACCTTTATCTAGCCACAAATATTAATGAAACTAATGAAGCTCGCAGGTATGAAAGGTGGTAGAATTTCAGAGGCTTTTACTACAAGTTTGGGACTGCAATGCAAGGCCATGCTACTTCTACCAACTTCAAAGAAACAACTAGGAAGGTTAATGCTAGAGGACCAACATTAGCATAAGTAGGGGGCAAATGATGAGCCTAAAATATGCTCATTATTTGAATGTCATGATGTATTTTTGAATACCTTTACTCTTTCTAATGGTTGTTTTAAACTCTATGATTATAAAATTTTATCTTAAATTGGGTAGTATCCTATGACAATGCATTCCTATATTCTTGCAGCTTAATATCTCCATATATCTATATTCATGGACCTATTTGACCTCCCAATTGACTTATATGATACGTGTGGTTTTTGGATAAATGAGATGAATTTAATGTGTGTGATTAATGATAAGTATCGTGCTATTATATGTATGCTTTCTTTCCCCTTTGTTGCCATGTGTTCCACAGGTTGTTAAAGATAGTATGAATAAGTTGATGCGCAACGAACCTCGGTTCTGAAGTGAAGACCATTTCCACCATGGCACCAAGGATGCTGTTCCTGCGAAGACGCTTTGTTCGGGTCATCGGGAGGAGATCTAAGTGGTCATCAATCTAGGAAGAGTGGAGCGTTGGATTCTCTCCAAATCAGTTGAATAGATACACTTTCATTTATGAAAATCTGTTCCTCAGAATTAGGAAGCATCTATGTTCGCATCTTTCTCTGTCAAGTTAGTTAGTTAGCTATTTTTCTATAAATAAATGTTCCTCCTATGCGAGTGAACAAGATTAGAGCATTAGAGGATTAGAAAGGTTAAGGAGATTAGAGTAGAGAGTAGAAACATTACAGAGTATGTAAGAGTAGTGCTATAATGATGAATAGATTTTTGTATTATTTTTCTTACAAGAAAAACAACCATGTATGTGATTCCGAGTTATGAATAAAAAGCCGATGAAGTTTTGAGTTCAATTCTTGCATAGTTGGTTGATGCTTGCTAAGGGGGCCCACTTAGTAAGTATCTTTAGTTAGTAGTTTATTTCTTGTTGTTTATCAGTTAGAATTTCATTCCAGAAAGTTTTAGTGCAAACTTAGTCTTATATTGTTCCTGCAGCATAAGGAATGCATTCCTGTGTCTGTTCCAGCAGCATAAGACCAGTTCATGGTTTGTTTCTCAGAAATAGTTGTTATGATTTCTGCTTTAACTAAGTTATGCTTAAGTTGATAAGACTTTGCTTTATGTTCCTACATCATAAATATAATTCCTTTCACGCATTTATTTCTAGTAGGTTGTGGCTAAAATCGGTTTTTAGTGCACATACAGTGCCGCTCCATTCCAAGTATGCATTCTCGGGTTTGACAAAGTAAATGAATGACCATGGGAAGATGTTAGTTACCTACTAAAATATCCAATTCCTAGGTTAGTATTTGCCGTGACTTTTATATCCTTTTGTGGGCGACAACCATATGGTAAGCATGCAAAGGATTCCAAGCATTATCTTGTGATAAGATAAGGTGTTCGAATAGAGAGATGCTCATTTGGATAATGCTTCATGGCTTAGATAATATTCGATAGGATAGGATCAACAAAAATGACCCATGTCAAGATGTTTACCATAAGCAAGTGTCAACCCCTATTTTTATTGTTCGTAGTTTACAATGTTTAATTAAATTAATTTGTGTGAAAAAAAGCACAAAGAAACAAAAGCAACTAATTAAATTTTTATGAGACAATTCATTTTTATTTTTTTTTACAATTAAATGATAATGCTTATTATTTTAAATAATTAATTTAATTACAATTAAATGATAATTCCATGTTATTTAGGAAAATTATTTTAATTGCATGAAAGTGAAAAATTCATTTATTAATTATTGGGAATAAATATTTAAATAGCAATTAAAATGATAGCTTTATTATTTTCTGAGCAAAACAAAACATTTGATTTGCAATAGGAATTTTGTATTAATATTTAATGGACAAATATTGTGCAGGAAATAAATTTTATTTATTTACTATTTTCAAGATTAGGTCTCAACAATGGAAGTGGAATCTTTAAAAAGGGAAAAGTAATAATAGAAGAGGGGAAAAAGAAGATAGTTTATTCAACTACTTTTATATTTTTCTTGATTGCTTTGCAAGAACGATAACTAAATATGAGTGTCAAAAAGGAATTTTTTTGGAAAGTAGTAGATTAAATACAGTTGAAATAGGAAGAAAAAGGGAGGAGAAAGGAAAATAAAAAATAAGGAAGAATATTCTCTAAAAGTCAATTTTGAGGGGAAAGTAAGAATGGGAAAATAAGAAGAAGGGATTTACCAACTGAAGGCAATCTCCCAGGTTTTTAAACCTCTTCCATTGCATTTAATTTCAATTATGAGTATAGTTGATTGCACCATGAAAGATTGAAAAGTCTTTTCAAAATTAGTTGTACATAATCATTGTGTTTAAAAACTTGTATGAAATTCATTATTCTGTCTATGCAATCTGAACAATCTTTCCTAAGTTAAACTATACCCAATCATATGTATTTATTAATATATATATATATATATATACATAAATCTATATATAGATACACACTTATAAACTTTCAAAAAACCTCTATATTTTATTTTCTAGATTGAAAGTTTGGTTGAATTCATTTTACATTAAATCTGTAAGATTGTGAAAATGATATATATTTAACTGCATATACACACACACACATATATATATGTTTTTATATAAATAAATGTTTGTTTCAATTCATTGTTTATGTTGGGAAATTGATATTTTATTGTGGGAGAGGGGCCCCAGCTGAGCCCTCCGCATTAGGAAGGTCTACGCTGTGGGGGGAAACACCCTCCACAGGCTACAACCTGTGGAGAGGCGCTTCCCACCACAGGAAATGCCTTCCTATGGGAAGGCCATCGGCCATCTCCATACTGTCCTCTCCCCTTCCCTTAGCATTTGCAACCTTCATTGGTACCTGGGGTGTGCTATTACCTCTGAGTTTTAAATTTAATTTGGATTTTACATTTGAATATATATATACACCATTATTTATGGATTATTAAGATCTTTTCAATTTGTGGTTGTAGGTTATATTTCCTTCATTTGTTAGTTTTTGAAAGTATCTGGGCATATTTCATATAATATAATGTATGTTACTTATATCTGTATATATATGTATGTATTATTATTATATATATATAGATGCATTTTTATAAATATATATATATATATATATATATATATATAGGGAATACAAAATTGAAACCATGAGAACAAATAAATTTCTAAAATGAATAGTTGGATGATAGATTGCTTTGTTTAAAATCAAAATAGCTCTGTTCTAGCTTTTTTTATTCCTAAATTAATGTGTAAAATTGCAGATGTTATATTTCATAAGAATATAATATATAAATATGAATATATAGTTATACTATGAATATGCAATATTGTGTTTGAAATATGAAGATGAGGAAAGGAGCAGAACAAGTTTTATTTTTGCAATTAATTGGTTGATAGCTAGTTAATTTGGGACTAGATAAGGAGATAGATTACAATAAGTGGTGAAATTAGAAATAGTTAAAGACAAGAAGGAGGATTTATTTTATAAACTTATTTTAGATCATTATGGAAGTTGTTAAAGGAAAGTTTACTTTTGGTTAAGATAAATGTTAATAGACATGTAAGTCCATCCTGTATTCTAATTTCACATTATTGCTTCGAGTTAATTGAATGATGTAATGTGAATGATTGATTGAAATGAAGATAATTAATTTGGGAATCAAAGGTTTGTATTTATTCTAAATTCTAGATTAAATGGGTGTTTAATTTACTGAGAATTGATTGGTAATAAATTTATTAATTAGCTTGAAACTATTTTGGGCAATATAGGTTGTAGTGTCCATAATGAGAAGATGAGTTCTAGTAATCAATCTATTTATTAGTATGGATTTTATCAAGACATGAGTAATTTCATTGCCTTGGTTGATATCAATTTTATACCTTGTATAACCCTAGACTAAGAGCAAAAAAATAGACTTCTACTTATTTTGTCTTAAAATTTCTCTTCACATTATTGAATTATGGTAGATTTAAAAGATAAATAAATGTTAAATCATCGCTTGCCTTATTAAATTTTAAGTTCAAGGATGACATTATTTTTATGCATCTTTGTTATTATGCATGTGCAAGGAAAATAGTGATTCCATCCTTTAGTTGTTATTGAGAACTATTTTGATAATAATGTATACTCATATATATTCATTAGCTTATATATGTATTTTCATACATACATGAGCTATACCATCTTAACTCGTTTTATAGTATTATTCTTTTATTTCTGAACCCTCTATGAATCTATGAGTTTAAAAGTAGATACTGCTGTTATATTTTCATAGGCATATGTGCATTTTTGGTAGGGCTAGGATTCCTTCATAAAGGTTTATGTGACCGGCTTATGTTTTTCAATATATTTATGTGACATTTGAGAGGTCTTTGGAGGTAGAATCATATTCATTTAAAAATACTTGGGAGTGGTTCTTGATATTGTTAACATTACTATAATTTCATATGCAAGGATGATGCATTGGTGAAACTAGGAAAAGTATCTTGTAACTACATGTAGAACCATGGACTATTCATGTGTTAAGATTCTAGTTCTTTAAAATATTAGGCTATGAAATGTGGAAGCATTTAAAAGATAACCATTATGTTTGGGAACTGTGTAATCCTTTGTAGTTGAATTGCTTATTTATTCATAAATGTGTAATGAAGTTGTAATGGTCATGCTAGAGTGACAATATGGTCATTTCTTGTGGGGCACCTTGTAACCCATGAAGCTCTGTAGCCAGTAAGGCTATGTCGGAGAGGCATTTCATTAAGCTAGTGAGACACTTTTACGAGTGGTTTTTCATCCCTATGAGGGTTTTTGACTCATGAAATAATTTGTGTTATGGTTCTCTTGTGGATGCATTTATGATCTTGATATTTCCTTTATTTACATTACAGTATTTGAATTTTACATGCATTGTTGATATGATAAATCTTGTGTAAGCCTATATGACTATATCTTGTAATGGCATAACCCTATTTAGATATACTTTGATTCATTGATGTATGTTATTCCATTTGAATATAGTGATGGAAGTAATTAAATTATTCTTCTTATTCCGCACCTTTTCATCATTAATTTATTTTACTAAATTATTTTGGAAACTAAAGGATCTAATTAGTAATTCAATTTTTCCAATCCTTACATTTTGGTATCAAAGCACTCAGGTTCAACACTCATACCTCAAGTATTCTATGCTTAGGTTGCACTATGGTATGTGAACCTATTGTATTCAATCGAGAACCCTAGTTATGGAGCAAAATTCTTTATTGAGTTGGTGATTCCTAGATGCATAGTTGGAATCGATTAGAATTTTGGGCGTAGTTCGATCATTCGAGAACTCTAGAGGCATGAGTCCCCTTTGCCTTAGTCATATTTTCATATAAATTTCTAGTAAGAGTGTTGGTGACTATTTGAAATAAGACAATATGGATAATATATAGTGCTATTTGAAGTAAGCCAAAATGGATGAAATAGGGCGACAACCCATGAATGATGATGTGGCAATAGAAGTGAATTAATTGTGAAGAGAGATCTCTCTGATGACGTAAAGAATGAATGAGTGGAAAGATACAAGGAAAGGGGAAAAGATGAAATTTTGATATGAAGGAGAAGGAAAAAAATGTGTGAAGTAAATAAAGTTGATGATAATGGATAATTATTGGTTGAGCCTTTTCAAGGGTAGGAAACCTAAGAATGATGTTTCAAAGGTGAGAATGTTTGTAATAGTACTGGGCCTTGGGCAAGGTGATTAGTGAGCACCGTCTTATTTTTACAAGTTTTGGGATCTAGTTGAATCCATAGGAATCTTTTGAGAATGCAATGTTCTGATGACTTGATAATCTTCATTGATAATTCATGATACAATTTGATTGGATAAATAACTTGAACTGTCTCTTAGGCAAAGGTAGAAGTGATTGATGTGATGAATCATGTACACTTGATTGTTAATTTTTCTCAAAGTATGTATACATATGTACTATATGAGAATGTTACTAGTGCAATGATGCACTTCTCATGCTCCGTGTGAATGAAACATTTGTATGAATGATTGTATGCATATCATAGAATTTTTTTGCCTTAATTATACTTATATTTATACTTGAATGAGAAATGTTTTCTATACTTATGTGAATGATGCATACTTCATATTGTTGTTGTCTTAGTGCGAGTGATGCACTAGAGTAGGTTATTGATTCCTTTATATAGATAAAACACTTGAGTAATTATTAATTTCTTTATTTGTGTGGGAGATATACTTTTGATACTCATTGTGTTTATTGGATCGATTAATGATCACTAAAACTGTACTACTACAATTTATGCATATTTCACCTTTTGTGCGAGCAATGCACTTGTGGGAGAGATGCACTTACCATAATCATTGTTTGAAAACTTGAATGAGTAATGCACATTGTTTCTGAGACATGTTACATATTGGTGCAAGTGAGGCACTACAGGTAAATTATGTATTCTTACCCTGTGCAAGTTAGGCACCAGGGGTTTATGTATTCTTGTTTGTTAACTTCTATGTGCACTTGAGCATGTTATGCACTATTATATCATTTGGTCCTTATTCTATGCAATTTGATTTCTCTTGTTGAATGTGTTGTGTGTGATAAATTTTAAGCTTACCTTCTAGGAGTATAGGATGTCGAATGTGGGTTAACAAAGAAGGTTATCTTCTTTTCCAAGATCAACCAAATTTTGTATATATATAAATTCTTTGGCCAAAGCAAGTTGTACCATTGAAATAGATAGATAATGAATGCCTAGACTTTGTTTATATGTTTCTCTAACACATCCTATATGCAAGAAATATGTTCATTCTAGTATAAGAGTGCATATAAGGCATCAGGAATGCATTGAGAGTTTCCCTCTTGCCCTTATTATTATTGATTTCTAGGCATCACATGTAGGACCAGGTGTTCTTCGAGTTAGGAAGAATCCCAGGGAAGTGTTATGTTTCATGGTTGGGTGGGAAAAGCACCTTAACCATGCTCTTGACCTTTAGCTTGTGGAAGACCACTAGGTTATGGCAACTGAAGATTGAATAAATATTTTGTTCTCTTTATGTAATTCAGAAATTGGATATGTATCATTGTATGGCTTATTTAGTCAATTGATGTAATGCACTTCTCTTGGATGCACTCTTGCTGCATTTGTAAAAAAAATTAGTTGAATCAATATTGAGTCCTTGATGATCTTCCTAACATCTGGTATTTTGGGTTTCTATGGTAATCAACTTGATCTTTTGAATTAGTAAGTGATCTTCCTATCTTTGATGTTTCTAATCATGATTGATGATCTTTTTTATGTTGATAACTCATTGATCTTCTTATCTTTTATGACGTTGATCAAGATGAATACCTTATGGTAATTGGTTTGCATTTTCTATTGTTGAGACTTTTCTTTTTGTTTAGTGTTTTAACTTGCTAATGATGATAACAAGTAGTATGGGATGCTTGTTTTTCATCATAAAGGCAATTGTTCTAACATCTCGTGCAAGAAGGCATATTCACAAATGAAAATTATTATTTTCTTTCCATCAGTAAATATCTTGGAATATAGAAAAGAGTTGAATAGGACATAGAATATTGTATGACAAAAATGAATTAGTTACATGTTTTTATTAGAAAAGTTAAATAGAGTAAATTGATGAAGTTATGATGTGCTAATGAGGTGTGCAAGTCTATGGATGCTAGCCATAGGAATTTTGTCGTTATGAATAGACAGGTGCTTGAAGTAAATGCTATCTTCATTAGGGGGTTGTTTTTTAAATTAAGGTAAACACGGATTTAAGAGGTATGATATTTTTATCCTTAGCCAAGTTGATCATCGAAACAATGATTCCTTAAGGGGGGAAGGATGTCACGACCCCTATTTTTATTGTTCATATTTTACAATGTTTAATTAAATTAATTTGTGTGAAAAAAAAGCACAAAGAAACAAAAGGAACTAATTAAATTTTTATGAGAGAATTCATTTTTCTTTTTTTTTACAATTAAATGATAATGCTTGTTATTTTAAATAATTAATTTAATTGCAATTAAATGATAATTCCATGTTGTTTAGGAAAATTATTTTAATTGCATGAAAGTGAAAAAATGATTTATTAATTAGTGGGAATAAATATTTAAATAGCAATTAAAATGATAACCTTATTACTTTTTGAGGAAAACAAAACATTTCGTTTGTAATAGAAATTTTGAATTAATATTTAATGGACAAATATTGTGCAGGAAATAAATTTTATTTATTGACTATTTTCAAGATTAGGTCTCAAGAACTGAAGTGGAATCTTTAAAAGGGGAAAACTAATAATGGAAGAGGGGAAAAAGAAGATAGTTTACTCAACTACTTTTATATTTTTCTTGATTGCTCTGCAAGAGTGATAACTAAATATGAGTGCTGGAAAGGATTTTTTTTGGAAAGTAGTAGATTAAATATAGCTGAAATAGGAAGAAAAAGGGAGGAGAAAGGAAAATAAAAAGAAGGAAGAAGATTCTACAGAAGGCAATTTCAAGGGGAAAGTAAGAATGGGAAAATAAGAAGAAGAAGGGATTTACCAACTAAAGACAATCTCCCAGGTTTTTAAACCTCTTTCATTCAATTTAATTTCAATATTGAACAATATTTTGAAAATTATTTGTACATAATCATTGTGTTTAGATACTTGTATGAAATTCATCATTCTGGTTGTGCAATCTGAACAATCTTTCCTAAGTTAAACTATACCCAATCGTATGTATTTATTAATATATATATTATTAAATGAAGATACATAAATATATATACTTATAAACTTTCAAAAAAACTTTTTATTTTATTTTCTTGATTAGAAGTTCAGTTGAATTCATTTTAAATTAAATTTGTAAGATTGTGAAAATGATATATATTTAACTACATACACACACACACACACATATACATATGCATACTTATGCTATATATATAAATATACATATATATATATATATATATACATATATATATATATATATGTATATATATATATATAAATATACGTATATACATATATATATATACATATATATATATATATATATGTTTTTTATATAAATAAATGTTCATTTGAATTCATTGTTTATGTTGAGAAATTGATATTTTGTTAAGGGAGAGGGGCCCCAACCGAGCCCTCCCCATGAGGAAGGTTTGCACTGTGGGGGGCAACGTCCTCCATAGGCCATAGCCTATGGAGAGGCACTGCCCACCATAGGAAGCACCTTCCCATGGGAAGGCTGAAAAACATCTCCATACCATCCTCTCCCCTTCCCTTAGCATCTATAGCCTTTGCTGGTACTAGGGGTGTGCTATTATCTTTGAGTTTTAAATTTAATTTGGATTTTACATTTGAATTTATATATATATACACCATTATTAATGGATTATTAAGAGCTTTTCAATATGTGGTTGTAGGTTATATTTCCTTCATTTTTTAGTTTCTGAAAGTATCTGGGCATATTTCATATAATATAATTTATGTTACTTATATTTGTATATGTATATATATATATATGTGTATGTATTATTATATATATAGATGTATTTTTATAAATATATATATAGAGAGAGAAATAAGTATAGATATATATATATAGGGAATACAAAATTGAAACCATGAGAAAAAATCAAATTCTAAAATGAATAGTTGGATGATAGATTGCTCTGTTTAAAATCAAAATAACTCTGTTCTAGCTTGTTTTATTCCTGAATTGAAGTGTAAAATTGTAGATGTTATATTTCATAAGAATATATTATTTACATATAAATATATAGTTATACTATGAATATGCAATATTGTGTTTGAAATATGAAGATGAGGAAAGGAGTAGAATAAGTTTTATTTTTGCAATTAATTGGTTGGCAACTAGTTAATTTGGGACTAGATAAGGAGATATATTACAATAAGTGGTGAAATTAGAAATAGTTAAAGACAAGAAGGAGGATTTATTTTATAAACATATTTTAGATCATTATGGAAGTTGTTAAAGGAAAGTTTACTTTTGGTTAAGAGAAATGTTAATAAACATGTAATTCCATCCTGCATTCTAAGTTTACATTATTGCTTTGAGTTAATTGAATGATGTAATGTGAATGATTGATGAAAATGAAGATAATTAATTTGAGAATCATCGGTTTGTATTTATTCTAAAGTCTAGATTAAATGGGTGTTTAATTTATTGAGAATTGATTGGTAATAAATTTATTAATTAGCTTGAAATTATTTTGGGCAATATAGGTTGTAATGTCCATAATGAGAAGATGAGTTCTAGTAATCAATCTATTTATTAGTATGGATTTTATCAAGACATGAGTAATTTCGTTGCCTTGGTTGATATCAATTTTATACCTTGTATAACCCTAGACAAAGAGCAACACAATATAATTCTACTTATTTTGTCTTAAACTTGCTCTTCATATTACTGAATTATGCTAGATTTAAAAGACAAATAAATTTTAAATCATACCTTGCCTTATTAAAGTTTAAGTTCAAGGATGACATTCTTTTTATGCATCTTGGTTATTATGCACGTGCAAGTAAAATAGTAATTCCATCCTTTAGTTGCTATTTAGAACTATTTTCATAAGAATGTATACTCATATATATTCATTAGCTTATATATGTATTCTCATACATACATGAGCTATACCATCTTAACTCGTTTTATAGTATTATTCTCTTATTGTTGAACCCTCTATGAATCTATGAGTTTAGAAGTAGATATTGTTGTTATATTTGCATAGGCATATGTGCATTTTTGGTAGGGCTAGGATTACTTCATAAAGTTCTATGTGACCAACTTATGTTTTTCAATATACTTGTGTGACATTTGAGAGGCCGTTGGAGGTAGAATCATATTCATTTGCAAATACTTGGGAGTGATTCTTGATATTGTTAAAATTACTATAATTTCATATTCAAGGATGATGCATTGGTGAAACTAGGAAAAGTATCTTGTAACTACATGCAGAAAAATGGACTATTCATGTGTTAAGATTCTAGTTCTTTAAAATATTAGGCTATGAAATGTGGAAGCATTTAAAAGATAACCATTATGTTTGGGAACTGTGTAATCCTTTGTAGTTGAATTTTTTATTTACTCATAAATGTGTAATGAAGTTGTAATGGTCATGCTAGAGTGACAATATGGTCATTTCTTGTGGGGCACATTGTAACCCATGAAACTCTGTAGCCAGTAAGGCTCTGTCAGAGAGGCATTTCATTAAGCTAGTGAGGCACTTTTACGAGTGTTTTTTCATACCTATGAGGGTTTTCCCCTCATGAAATTCTTTGTGTTATGGTTCTCTTCTGGATGTATTTATGATATTGATATTTCCTTTATTTACATTAGAGTATTTGAATTTTACATGCATTGTTGATATGATAAATCTTGTGTAAGCCTATATGACTATATCTTGTAATGGCATAACCCTATTTAGATATACTTTGATTCATTGATGTATGTTAATCCATTTTAATATAGTGATGGAAGTAATTAAATTATTCTTCTTATTCCACACCTTTTCATCATTAATTTAGTTTACTAAATTATTTTGGAAACTAAAGGATCTAATTAGTAAGTCAGTTTTTCTAGTCCTTACAACAAGTGTAAAGTGTGCACCAAACTTTTTTCAAGATCAAGATAATTTAGAAGATGGATGTAGATAGACAAAGTTGGATTGGATAAATGGTTAATGGATGAATGCATTTATTATGGATAAGATGGATGGAATGAGGGCTTTATTATGGATGTGATAGGATGTTTTCTCCTGAAATGGTGCATGTAGATGCTCAATTCTACACATGATGCCTATTTGCTAGGTTTTCATCATGGTACCTGTCCAAAGTGCCACCATAATGATTTTTACTAGAGGATAATTTTTATTTATTTATTACTATTTTCATGTTTTTTTATTTTTTCTTTATTTTTTGTTGAAAGATTTTATGCTCATACTAAACCACCTGGTACTACTGACGTTGATGCTTCTGTCATAATCTTTCATCGATATCCTACTTGAAGAATTTTTTTCGCTAAAATACGTGCACTTGAATGCAAATTTTGAGAATTTTTTTCTGCTTTGTTGATACCAAGGTTAGCTTTGTCTCTGTGCACACATCACGATAGAGTGCCTTCTAAATCCTTATGATGAAGGGTTGCTGCCAATACATGGTTAATGTGAGAATTGTATATCATGCATGGGGTAGTGGATTTTTTTGTATGTTTAGGAATAAAATATTGATTGGTTGATAGCTTGGAACCTTTGAATCTCCAAACTTGGGAAGATGAGCAATAATGGGTGGATACGGAAGCATGCATGGAATTAGGACCAATTGCTCAATACACTTTGTACATCACTTGAGAAGCCTAATTTTTCCTTTGTGGACATCTTTGATGGATAATTTTTCCTTTTTTATTTTTCCCCATATTTTCTTTGACTAATGGAGTTTGATAGGGATAATCATTCTTTGTATTCTTTGGTATCCACTTGTATTTGATTTGTCCTTCATGTTTCGCTACTTCTTTTGGTTTGATAATGTTCTTTGTGATTTGAATGAAATCTTTCTTTTGATGTTGGTCCCACCTTGTAGATGGGGTGATGGGTGGATGAAGATTCATGATGTGGTGGGTTGTAGTATTGGCACTGGTTTCATCATAAGGATTCTTTGTGCTCCCTATGTCAACATTTGCTTGAGATGAAGTTGCCCCCAGTTTTATAGAGATATAACTAATATGCTTAGATCCATTAATTTTCGCATAACCAAGACCTTGATACTTATGATTGCCAATAATCTACACTGGTTCTAGGATACCCTATTCATGTAGGCCTAATCCTCTGCCTTGATAATTCATCTTTTGAAATAAATTATTTGCAATAGGATATTATTTACCCTGGAAAAAAAATGCTAATCTTTCTTTGCTCTGTCATGGATCTTCAAAGGTGATAGCTTCTTCATTGATAAAATAGCTTTCCCTAAAAAAGGTAAGTGATCCAAGTTTATAAGTGATAGGATCCTCCATATGTGGGATAAATTCCTGATTGATATATTTGGCTTGATCTTGTGAAATATCAGATTTTAATGTTTCTTCAAGAGGTGTTGATGATCCAATTTCCACGTAAAAGTATTCCTCATGATTCATTTTTTATATGTCTTCATGGGATGTTTCTAATTCACAACTTCTATAGAAGCCTTCTTCATGACCCATTTTTGATACGTCTCTAGATTTTTCTATATATTGATCATATGCATAAATGTTAAGAGTAGGAGACTCTTGTTCCTTGGTAATGATATCAAGAGTATGAGACTCTTGTTTTGAATGAAGATCATGTACATGTCTATTAGGAGTAAACATCTTATGGGTAGATGGAGTAATATGTTCTATATGGATATGATCATCATTTTCAACATCTTGTATAGATTGGAGAGTGCCCATTAGATCATTGTAGTATCCTGGAGATACAAATTCTTGATCTTGATTAATTTTGGAATTGATTTTGACATGCTTTGGATCAAGTTCTTGACATGGGTCAGTTTAAAAGGATGGATTTATTATAAAGGGTTCTTGGATATCTTCATTAGGAATGGGAAGTGGCTCAATATCCTCTTAAGCTTTAAGTGGACCTGGATAAAATGTTGAGTTGATGATTCCTTCAATATCTGTAACCATGAGGTCAAAGGATGTCAATATGTCTTGGAGAGGACCATGGCTAGACTTTGGTGATAGATGTTGATCATGCTTTGGAATAAATTCTTGAGGTATGTCCTCTAACTCATTAGGTGATGTAGAGACATTTTCAACATTATCATTGGTCGATGGATCATTAATTATGTCAATAGGATCAAATAATTATAACACTCCTTGAAATAGATCATTGTTTGAGGGGATCTAATCATGACTAAAAAGTGACTCTTGATGTATGCTAATTTTATCATTGGATGAGGTAGAAACTTCTTCAAGGTGCTCACTGATGGATAGATCTTAATCATTGTTTTCAACAATTGTGGTGGAGAGATTATCAATGTTTTCAATGATAGGATCAAATGATGTTAAAATTTCTTGGATTGGATAATTTTTGGGTATTGTTGGTGGATTTTGATCATGATTGAAAAGTGACTCTTGATATATGTTGATTTGATCATTGGATGAGGTAGAAAAAACTTCAAGGTTCTCATTGATGGATAGTTATTATTGATCATGGAGATGTGATGACTGATCTTCAAGATGGGGTGATTGGGTTTTTTGTTGATCTTGATATCCAACCTCTTTACATTGGAGATATTGTTCTTGATGTGGTTGTGGACACAACTCAATTTTTTGATGACATGGTTTAGCCAATGGAAGAGTATATTAATTTTAGGGTGGATATGTCTCTTGATGATATGAATCAATGAATTTTTTAAGTATAGAAATTTGATTTCATAAAATTTGTTCTTGATTTTGATCTTGACATCCTTGGTACATTTGATTTGGTTGTTTTTCAAGCATATTTGGAATGTATACTTGCGGTGTTTGTATGGGATCATGGACAAATTGATTTTGAACAAAGTTCTTATTTGGGATGATGTTTAGATTTTGCATTATAGGTTGACATGGAACAATGTTGTGGTTGGGAAACCCATTGCTTTGATTTGGGTAACTTTGATTTTGCATGAGGTTAGCTTGACTTGGATCAATACATGGATTTTCTAACATCTTGTTTGGTGTTTGAACAAAATTGGTGTGATTCACAAACATATCTATCCCAAATTTCACCAAGTGTGGATTTGATATGTTCATGTTTGGTAAGCTTGTATTTGGTATAGTCACATTTGGCATGTATGGATTTGGTGGGATAATGTTGTTTGGAATAAGGCTCATGCATTGATTGTTTGGTTGATAGATTTTCAATTTTTGAATTTGATTTAAATCTACCATAGGGAAAGGTGGTCCAGAATTTAGATTGGGCATACTCACATTTGTTGTATCATTGAAGTTTTTAGGAGATAATGATGCCATGTATGGATTGTATAAATGTGAGTTTTGATAATAAATTGGCATTGTAAGGTCTTGATAGTTTGGTTGACTTGGATTATTCATGATGTATGAATCGAGTTTATATTCCATGTTTTTCTTGTGTTTTGACCTCGTTGACCTCTAAGAAATTTAGGACCAATGATGAGATGAAGGATGAAAGAGATGAGTGATATGGGTGTTTGAACTTTTGAGAAATTTGGACCAATGTTAGACTTCGGGATTTTTTGGATTTTAATTTTGATTTTGTTTGATATGATTTGGATGATGGACTTGTAAATCCCAAGATATTGGATGTTACCATGGGATAAAATTTTCCAAAAGGATGACAATTTAACTAAATGTGTGGGGAAGGATTCATCCATACACACTTAGCCAAACAAAGGGGATTTTGATTTTGATTGATAGATGTACCAAAAGTCTAATATGAATGATTTTTCCAAAGTTGTGAAGGTTGTTTGTGAAATGGGATTTGATTGATGTTTGAGATGGATGAAATGATTGGTTTGATCCTAGATGAACCTAAGAGGACTTTGTTTATAAGACCAAGATAGTGAAGAACATGATTTAACCTATGAGTAGTTCAAACCAAAAGACCAATGTTTTGCTTGGAAAACCATAAGACATAAGATAATAAGAACATGTGTGGGGTTCAATTGATTTAATCTTGATTAAATGGATTATTTTTACCATGTCCACACTTTCTTGCTTAGATTTTAAAATTGAATGTCTATGTCTCAATTCCTTTCATTCCACAAGGTCCATTATGTGAAAATTGAGAGAATCAAGGAAATAGTTTCACTAAGTTGACTTTTGAGAGAGCGAATTGAGATATAGGTCCCAATATTTAGAAGCCTCTAATAATAGAATCCCTAGGGAAAAGTAGTAATATATGGGATTTTCAAAGGTATTTTCTCTTTCTAAAGGGTTTGAATTTTTATGACCTTGTTGAATGTTTGTTTCCAATGTTTTAGATCCAAGCAAAGTGTTTTGATTTTGAAACAATGCACAACCCTAAGATAGAAAAGATAATATTTGTCGAATTCTCACTTGGATTAATCCAGATGTGCTTATTCAAAGAAAATTATTAGAAGCTTGACCACACTAGCTCCCCTCCACGACACACACTTCTCGATCCAACCAAGCTTTGAGTTATCATGAATCTCCCATGAAAAACTCTTCACCTCTACTAAGAATCACAAGTATGAGGGATGGATTCGGAGGTCCGACCTCCCGACACCAACAAATAGATAGGGATTTTGGATTCTACACAAATTGGTTCGTAATCAAGGCCAATGTTCAGAAGGCCACACAAGAGGCAAGATCAACCCAATAAAGAGTATCACCTACTTGTCCGTAGGAAGTTCTGGAAGGCTGAGATTTACTCAACATTCAAATTTATATACCGGTTGGGAGTAGCTTGGTGTTTAGCTCATTACCAGTTTGAATCATTCCCTTGGGGTGAGTAATTTTTCCCACCAAGGCAGACCCTCTAAGGTTAAATAATAGTGAAGAAGTGCATTTTTAGTTTGACTACCTAATGCATTTAGGCGGGAGCACACACAATGCTTTTCTTCACACTCACATGTTTTGTTCAATTTTTAAAACTCAAATTTGAAATGTGGAGGCAATATTTCAGACAACCTAATGTCACTAAAATGATTTTGATTCTCAAGATCATCATGAAGTGTGAGAGAAGTGCATACACATTTGAATGGTATTAGTTTGGAAATAATATTACAAAAAGAAAAGTAAGCACACGCTATTTTTAATCCTCAAAAGCAATAAATGGGTTCTTTTTATAGCACCAAATTTGAATGTGAAAGTTGTTTGTTCAATTTTAACCCAAATCAAAATGCTAGTAAGTATCTAAGGTTCTTTTTAACCAACTTGATAAAGCTTGATTTGTAGGTTAATTTTATGCCCAAAATAATTCTAGTTGGTCCTAAAGCATGAAAGAAAAATAACATATGATGGGTTATTTTCCCATGAGTGTTTGAAAACACTATTACAATGGATATCAAATGATTTTTATTTCACTTCAATGCACTATGTTCCTCTTAAAACCTGCAATTAATTCTCAAAACTTTAGATGAGATCAAGAAACAAGAAGATATGAGGGTTAGATGAATCATTAAGCATAAAAACCCTAAAACTTAGACCAAGTTACAATGTGATTTGACATTAGGTGAAAATTTGAAAATTTTAACTCTATCAAAGTTGAGAAAAACCTACACCAATCGATAGCTTATGAAATTCTACCCCATTTCAAAAAAAAAGCTTCAAAAAAGACCTATGTATGACCAAGATATGGCCATTTTAAGAATTATTAGAAAAGCAAAAAACAATAGCGTCGCCATTTGAATATGATCAATGTCGCTATTTGGGACTTCAACGTTTCTATTTGAAACTTCAATGTTGCTATTTGAGGATTTGAGCATTGCTCTGCTAAATAAGTGTCACTTATGTAAAAACAAAGACAACGATGATGTCACTATTTGGCCTAGCATCATTTTGTGTCCTGGAAAGAAAAAAAGAGAAAAAATGACAGAAATGGCAAAAAACCGTGTTAATTTTGATATGTGTGCCCTCCTTCTAGTGCCAAAATGTGAATGCTTGGTCTAGAACTGCTCCAACATGATCAAACAAACCAATGTTAGTCAATAAACAAATCTATAAGAAACATTCCCCATGTAATTCATTCAAATACAATGAACAAGAAAATAAGATAGAAAATCAAATGAAAGCTACTAAATCTTGTTCAAAACATTCAAACCAACATCCCATTGGGGAATTGGTGATTCTTTGATGTGGAAAGAAGCCCTTTCCCAATTCCTTTCAAAGCTTTGATGAACTTGATGATGAATATGTGCTCTTTGATGAAATTTGTCAATAACCTAGCTAGGATTGATGAAAGCTATGAAAACTTGGATGAAAATGGTGGATGAACTTGCTCAAATCTGTAGATAGTAATCTAGCATAAAGTTATGGATCCCAAATCAATAGAGGAACTCTCCATTTATAGGAAAGAAGGATGGAGGAATGAGAAACATGAAGGATGTGGGATTAAAGATGAACCAATAACAATGTGCCACTTTTCAACATGCTATTGAAGAGAGGTGGAGCACATTCTGTTCAATGTGCAAATAAATGCAATTAGGTGGAAATTTGAAATTTGAAAGGTGGCTTGTGGAGGAAGATGTGAAAGAGGAGTTAATGCCACTTGGCTCAAGAAAAAAGACATGTAAGAGGCTTAAATGCCATGTTGGAGGACAAGTCCCTTTTGGAGGGAGATTTCAAATTGGGGAATATTCCAATGAGATGCCCTTTTGAATGAAAATAGAAGAATTTATAAATCAATTAAATTGATTTACATGTGCAAGTTGCAAAATCTAGAGAAAAGAGGATTAGTGTCATGAGTTAATCAAGATTTAATTAACTTAGATGGAAGTTAGTTTGATTTTACATTTGATTTAGATATTTATATTTATTTAAATCAAGATGAGAGGAATTTGAGATATTAGATTTAATTAAATAAATTTTGATTTATTCAATTAAAAGAGATGACATTAGAATTTAAATCAAATAAAGGTTAATTTATTCAATTTTAAAGATGACTTTATTAAATAAAATGATTTATTTAAAAAGAGGAACGTTAGGATTTAATTAAATAAAATTGATTTATTTAATTAAAAGAAGATGATGATTTAATCAAATAAAGTTGATTTATTTAATTAAAAGAGGAAACTTGATGAATTAATTATATAAGGATTATTCAATTAATTGGTTAGTAAAGAAGTGATCCAGGAAGAAATGATGTTAGTGAATCAAGATTGATTGTATGATATCAATTATGATATTTTTGGTATCTACAATGTTTATTGCTCCAATCTTCGTGAATCTTAACAATTGGTATTAGAGTCGTGTGTATTTCGTTCGATTGGTAGGAAACCTGTGTATTTGAGTGGGAGCAATGGAAGAAGGAAAATTCAAGGTTGAAAATTTCAATGGATAAAATTATCAATTATGGAAGATGTAGATAGAAGATTATTTGTATCAAAAGGATCTATGGTGGCCATTGCAAGGAAAAGCAAAGAAATGTGCTAGGATGTTTGATGAAGAATGGGAGATTATGGATATAAAGGTATTGGGAACCATTTGGTTGTTCCTAGTGCCATCTATGGTGTTCAATATAATGAAAGCAAAGACAACACATCATCTGATCGAAGCTTTGGCTAGACCATATAAAAAACCCTCATCCTCAAATAAGTTATTTCTCATGAAGCATTTGTTCAATCTAAAAATGATTGAAGGCGGATTTGTGGTAGATCATTTAAATGAGTTTAATATGATTACTCGTAAGTTAACTTCTATAAAAGTGAATTTTGATGAAGAGGTGAGGGCTCTCTTGGTTTTATGTTCTTTGCTAGAAAGTTGGAATATCTTGGTAATGACTATAAGTAACTCTATCTTTGGTTCAAATACATTGAAATTTGATGATGTTGTTGGTGTTATACTTAGCGAGGAAATGTGATGGAAAATCATAGGTGAGAGTTCAACATTGGGTAATGATTTGACTGTAGATAACATGGGAAGAATAAAGGAGAGAGGGAAAATCCCAAAAAAATTGGGAAGTCGCCAGGGAAGTTGAAGAAAGGCATATCTAAATCCAAAGGAAGAATGGATTGCTGGGACTATGGAAAGTCGAAAAACTTGAAGAAGGATTGTTGGTCTCGAAAGGGAAAATAAGAAGATGAACAACATGATGACAATAAGGAAGCTAATGTTCCAAGTAATAAATTGCAATATGCTTTAATTTTGTGTTTAGATAATGATAATGATTCCTGGGCAATAGATTCAATGGGTTCATTTCATGCCCACCCCATATGAATATTTTGTAGATTATGTTCAAGATGATTTTGGAAAAGTATATTTGGGTGATGATGAGCTCTATTAGATTGTTGGAAAAGGAAAGATAAAAATCAAGTTACAAAATGGAAATGAAGGGTTGCTACAGGAGGTAATGCACATTCCAAATTGAGAAGGAATTTAATTTTTGTAGGAAAACTGGATAGTGAAGGCTGCACAGTTTTCCTTTTTAAACAAAGTTTGGAAGGTCACTAAAGGTGCATTAGTAGTAGATAAAGGTGAAAAGGTAGGAACATTGTATTTGTGTATTGTTAATACTTATTCTACCTTAGTTACTATAGAAACAATTGTTACTAAGATAGTTATAGTACTTGCTACAGGGATAGAAACAAAATTATGACAGCATAGACTTGGGCACATGAGTGAGAAAGGGATGAAGATCCTTCACTCAAAAAATTTGCAACCAGTTCTAAAGTAGATTGAATTGGAGTTCAATGAAAATTGTTTATGGAAAATAAAAAAGAGTTTGATTTCTCAAAGTTGGGAAAGAGAAGAAGAGTGAGAAATTAGAGCTTGTGCATTGAGATGTATGGGGACCAACTTAGGTATATTCTCTTGGTGGATCTTTCTATTATGATACTTTTACTGATGACGCAACTAGGAAAACATGATTCTATTTCCTAAAACAAAAATCAGAAGTGTTTGAAACTTTTAAAAAGTGGAAAGATTTGGTTGAGAATGAGACAAGAAAAAGGTTGAAGTGTCTCAGATCTTATAATAGAGATGAGTATTGCAGTAGAGAATTTGAAATTTACTATTCATACAATGGAATGTGTAGGCAAAAAATGGTTCCTGGAACCCCACAAGAAAATGGTGTGTCTAAGAGGATGAATAGGACCATTATGGAGTGTGCAAGGAGCATGAGATTGCATGTTATACTACCCTTACAATTTTGGGTAGATGTTGTACATACTGATATTTATTTAATAAATAAGGGACCTTGAAATCCTTTGGATGGTGGCATTTTAGAGGAGGCTTGGATTGGTAAAAATCTAAACTATTTATTTTTTAAAACCTTTGGTTGTGAAGCTTTTATCCATGTTGATATTGAAAATAGAACCAAGCTTGAGTCTAAGTTTAAAAAATGTACCTTCATTGGATATGGAGTAGATGAGTTTGGTTATCGGTTATGGGATTATGAAAATCATAGAATTATTAGTATAAAAGATGTTATATTCAATGAGAATGTCATGTATAAAGATCAGTTGTAGGAAAAGAAGCATGAATAAGCCAAAAAGGAATATGTGGTGCTAGATGAAATTCCAGAAAATAAAATGCTAGTGGTACCTAATGCTCAACAACAAGTTATCCCATAGATTCCTTCAAGTGTTTGATGTTCTACAAGGATAACTAGGCCTCCAAAAATATTTTCCCCTTCATTATATTCTATATTATTAATTGATTCTAGTGAACCTAAAGGTTATGAAGAATAAATACAGGTAGATACCAAAAAGCAGTGGGAGCTAGGCATGAAAGAGGAAATGGATTCCTTACTACAGAATCAAACTTGGTACTTAGTCCAATTTCATGTAGGTAAAAGAGAATTGCCAAATAAATGGGTTTATAGGTTGAAGGAAGAAGATGGAGGCCAGAAAATATATAAGGCCGGACTCGTGTTAAAAGGCTTTGCACAAAAAAAGGTATAGATTTTGATGAAATATTTTCTACAGTTGTTAAGATGACTTCTATTAGAAATATTCTAAGTCTTGTGGTTGCAAAATACTTTCATCTTGAATAGATAAATGTGAAAGAAACATTTATCCATGGGGATTTGGAAGAGGAAATATACATGCAAAAACCATAGGGATATGAAGTCAAGGGTAAGGAGGAATTTGTGTGCATGTTAAAAAAGATTTTGTATGGCCTGAATCAAGCACCTCAACAATGGTATTTAAAATTTGATAGTTTTATGGATGAACAAGGTTACAAAGATGTCATTCTAATTATTGTTTTTATTTTAAGAAACTGGGTAATGTCAGCTATATTATCCTGTTGCTTTATGTTGATGAAATGCTTGTTGCCAGGTCTAACATGCATCATATTAATGAGCTTAAGAAAAAAATAGAAAATTCATTTTCTATGAAGTATTTGGGTGCAACAAAAAAAATCCTTGGTATGAGGATCACACGAGATAAGACAAGAAAAAAATTATTTTTGTCTCAAAGTGAGTATGTAGAGAAGGTGTTGAAAAGGTTTTTCATAAAGAATGCAAAAGAAATTAGTACACCTTTTCCTATTCATTTTAAGTTGACTAAGGAGATGTGTCCAAAGACATAAGAGGAGGAAGAAAAAATAACTAAGATACCATATGCATCATTAGTTGGTAGCTTGATGTATGCAATGGTATGGACAAGGACATATATTGTACATGCAATGGGAGTTGTGAGCAGGTATATGAGCAATCTGGGAATGGAACATTGGAAAGTGGTAAAATGGATTCTCTAATATTTGAGAGGTACTACTTCAAAGAAATTATGCTCTAAAAGGATATGTTGACTTTGATCTAGCGGGTGATATTGATAGAAGGAGGAGTATTATAGGGTATATTTTTACTATAGGAGGTATTGTAGACAGTTGGATTTCAAGGCTGCAAAAGGTTGTTGTGCTTTCAACCATTGAAGTTGAGTATTTTGCTACTATGAAAGCTAGCAAGGAGATGATTTGGTTACAACGTTTTATGGAGGAATTATGAGAATGAAAAAAAGATAGTCCTGTTATGCCTTGCATAACCACCCCATCTTTTACCTTGGTCAAAATGGGTCCCCCTTTTGTTTTTGTCCTTGGTTGTTTTTCAAACAAGTTTGGAGTTGTTCTTTTCCAAAACTTTTTTTTTCTTTGATGTGTTCTGTCGGAACCAGAACCGAAACTAAATCGGGTTTTGAAACTTGTTTCAAAGATTTCCTTTCGATCCCCATCTTGGTGGTCTTTTTGTTGTCTTTTGGTTTGTCTTTGTCGGAGCCAAAGCTGGAGTGGAAGTTAAGTCTGAATTTATTCTAAATTTCCAAATCAATTCCCATTTCGCCTCCACCTCCGCCTTTTTGGTTTGTTCGTTTAGACTTAGGTTTTTGTGTTGGGTTTTCTCGTATCATTCTTTGTCTTCTTTTTTCCTTTCTTCCTTGTTGATGGAACCGGAGCTAGAATGGGAACTAGATTCAAAAATTGGATAAAGTTTCTAAATCAATTCCCATTCCCATTCCCATTCCGCTTCCACCATTTTGTTGTTTGACTTTACTGAAGCCGTACAACAGTAATGTTCTAGTTCCCTCTGTAGTTTCAACTTCGATCTGCCACATTTATGGCATTGATTACAAGTGCCATGCACGCACAAAGCTGTAGTTTTAACCCTAATTAGGGATTAACATGAAGTTATCATCATTATTTAAAAGATCAAGAGCAAACTAGAGTTGCAATGGAGCGTTTGGACGTGTGTTTCGATTGAAAGGGAGATAATTACACGTGGAATCACATCAGAGGGCTAACCTATTTATTTGTGTTTGGAGGTAGGGTTTTTGTTCTTCTTCTTTGTTTGTTTAGCTTATAATTTTTTATTCATTCGTTGGTTTCTCATGAATTCATGACTCTTAGTTTTCTTGTGAGTTCTTTTTTTTTCGTTTTTCTTTTCTTTCGTTCTATTTTCTCATTTTTTGTTTTTCTTTTTCTTGTATTTTGGTTTCTCGTTTGTTTGTTTTTATCACGGTCATTTTCACATTTTAATCGTGATCATATCGTGATGCCCTAGTTTTTAAATGGCATGTTTCAGTTACTATTTTTATGTTGGTAGGGTTTGATAAATTACGGTTTTACTTAGGAATCATGTTACGCATTGATCTAATTAGTTTGAATGGGGTTAAATTTGTGCCCTAATTGTTTGAAGTCGAGGGTATGTGAATTAAGGTTTTGGCACATTTTTGTTTTAAATATGATGCCCTAATTATTACGGTTTCCTCTCGGTCATATGGGTATGTTCCTGTATAAATTTATTTTTAAGCCCTTTTCATTTTGATATGACCTAGTCCTTAGATCATGATGTTATTTATCATCCTATTGAAATCACTTATGACGTCATGATTATTTTTGAGCAAAACCGGAATCGGAATCGATTTTGATCTTGAACCATTTTTTGTAATAAGTATCGATTCCATTTCCATCTCTTCTATGACTGTGCCTATAGTAAGAAGCAGGCTTTCAAAATGTTGATAACTCAGTCGGAACCAAAATCAGAACCGAACATAAAATTGAAAATTCTTCATGGAACCAAATCAGTTCTCGTTCCGATTCCGATTCCGGTTACCATTCCAACTCCGACTCCAGTCCCGCCATATTACTATTACAAGTTTAATGCCTATTCTAGTCCCAATCCCGACATTATTTTTAAGAAAGACTGTTTAGAATTTTTTCTGCCTAGTTCCACCTCCGGTATATACAAAAGGGTAGGATCTCAGATCATGGTTTTGTTATACTTTTTATAAATCTAATTTAGGGTTTTATTACAGGAAGCTAAAGGATGCCAGGAGTATCAGGAGAAGCTTCTTAGAGGAGTCAACCTATAGAAAATTTGAAGGCAGCAACTAAGCCTAATAAGGTTAAACCAAAACAACTTCCTTATACCTTGAGGTATAACCATAGGGGTCCTACTGCCATAGTTAGCAAAGTGGAATCTAATTGGGCTGATATAATTGACACAAATCTAGGTCCATTCAATTATGAGGAGTTGTATTCAAATACATTTGCTGAAGAGGTGATAGGGAGAACTCAAAGAATAGTTGAGTCTGACCTGGCTCATATTGTTGTATTTCCTCTATCAATTCAATGCCCAAAACTGATAATGATAGCAGATGGAGCTTACAATTTGGCCACCAGACAATGTGTAGATTCAAAAGATAATGTGATCATAGACCTGACTCCTCAAATTTTTCAACTTATGTTTAGTGTCCCTGATCCAAAGAATCTTACACAACTGAATGAGGCAAAGGCTCTAGAGATATATAGCAATCACAAAGAGACCAATAAGGCTCACTTAAACAAGAAATGGTTAAGAATGGAAAAGAAGTCCCTAGCAATATTATAATGATATTGTCTAGAGTTTTTGGGAAAAAGGGATGCCTTTCATTTTAAGGAATGGATGTTTCCATTCATTTAGACAATCTTGGATGGCAGACAACAATTTGATTGGCCTATGATTGTCTCAAATAGAATACATGATCAGATGGCCAGAGTGAGAGAAAATAAGAGCTTCTTTATGACCTCTTGTGTTATCTATGCAGAAGAAAGGGGATGCATCTTTCTAGGATTAAATAGAGTAGGAATATTGGGAGAAGCTAACAGGAAAAACAAAGTTTGGAACCATTATGACCAGTTGTCCCTATAGATTTCTGAGTTACAGTTTAGAAGGGTTAATGATGGATTTTTGTATGTGGTTCTTAACCAACTTAATGGATATGCAGGGCATAGAATAAGCTAAGAGGCCATGGTGTTCATTATAGAATGGGGGTGTTGGTATATCCAGTACCCCAAATTTACTTATTTCAGGCTAGCTGGGTTTGAGGGCCATCCTCACTTTCTCCCCAAGTGCTGCAACAACAGATTAGTCTTGATGGAGTTTGTTTACCAAGCTTTGGGGGTCAATTCTAGGTTTGGAATAAAACATAAACTAGGTTGTCACAAGTTCCCCATGCAATTGGGTGAGTACAACTACCCATACCTTGTGGGAGCAAAGGTGATTTGTAGTGAGTTGATACATTTAAAATTGAGCCTATATACTGCCCGAAAGAACTTTGATCCTAAGAAAAAGATGAATTATTTTCTTGCTTCAGTCTTTGATAGACATTTCAACCTGTTGGAGGACTTCTGGAGTGATCTCCAAGATGAATATGACCTCAGAAAGATAAATTATGAGAGGTTGTTTGTCCCACTTTTGGTGGAATTTGGGGTGAAGGTTGATATTCTTGATACCCTAATAGATGACGAGGTAGTGTTAGATCCTTCATATGAGGAACTAAACATAGGTACTAAGATTTTGGACTCGATAGATTTGGATGTTGAGGAGACAATTGACATCAAGAAAATAGGAAGACCAGCCTTGGATAGGAGTGTCCAATGGGTTGTGCTCAGAGACAAGGCTTTTGGAGGTCAAGCTCCTAAAAAAGGAAAAGGGCATAAGAGAATAAAAAGGAAAATGCCTCCCAAGGAACCTTTGGAATTATTCCCTCCTGATGTTGAGGAATTTAAGCTTGAAGCTCCAGCCCAAGATTTGTTTGGAATACATGAGGAGGATGCCCCAACATGCCACATGGCTTCAACATCAGTGATGGGTGAATAATTTGCTCAAGTCCTTTCTAAAGAGCAACAAGGTGAAGAGATGCCTAAGGGGAGTCTTCATGATATAGCTAAAAAATTGAAAGTAAAATAAGTAGAGATGGAGATCCATGATGTTGAAACAGATTCTGATGAGACCTTATCAGAAAAGGATACACAAGAAGAGATGCTTCCAAAGGAAACTTAGCATGTGTTAACATAAGAGGATCAATGGGAATTGTTTGAGGAAGGAAAGAAAGCTTCAGATGCTAAGGCACATGCGGAAGCTATAGAAAAACAAAAGGAAATAAATTCTAGGGCACAATTTGATCCATTACTTCAACAACAACAATTGGAGGCTAAGAAAAGAGTCGATGAAGTAATAAAGCAACATAAGAAAAAGGAGCATATGCTCAAGACAAAGGAAGAAAATGACAAGTTGGAGATGGTGCAGTAGATCCATGAGCTAGAAGAGGAAAAGGCTAAACAAAGGAGAGAAAGAGAAGCCCTTGAGGCAAAATTGAAACTAATTGAAGAGGCCTAAAAGAAAAAGGAGGGAAAAAAATGCTTGCAAAAGGAGAAAGATGTTGAGGAGCTGGCCAAGCAGCAACAAAAGGAGAAGAGTCCTCAAATAGACTCAAGGTTTTGGAAGAAGAAAGAAACAAGATACTTGAGGAGAAGAGGTTGGAAGAAGAAAGATTGGAAAAGGAACAAGAGGATAAGAGGATGCAAGAGAAGAAGGACAAAGAAGAAGTTAAAAAGCTTGCACAAGAAAATGTAGAGGGAGAACAAAAATATGTACAATAGGTTGATTCTCAACCTAGGGTTAATGTACTTAAACCATTATCCTCTACAACTATTGCCTCCTCTTCTAATATAATGGCTACTACTCTGAGTGCTCCTACTTGGTTGAAGCTAGATCTTCAAAAGAAACTAATAGCTCCCCCATAGCCTCTTAATTGGGATGATATGATGAAATAAATTGAGAAGGAAAGACCCAAGAAGAAGGCTAGGATTATTCATTCCACAAGGCTAATTGAGGTAGGTGAAATTATTGTAGAATGTGCAATACCAATAGTGGATAAGGATGTGGGATATATGCAGGTCACTAATTATCAATTAGGCATTGTCAATCTGGGAAGGCCTACAAGAAATCAGCAAATGAACCTAATTGGTGTTGTAGCATCATCCACTAAGTCAAGGTTGATAAAGGATAAGCAAAGAAAGGATGAGCTCAAAGCTCAATTGGATCATCTACACACCTTTTTGAACCATATTTCTGCTCCTAGATCACAACTTGCTGCCTTAGAGACACCAGTGTTTCCCAACAAAAGAGAGGTGGATGATCTAGTGCAAGTAAAGAACAAGGCTAGAATGATGGATAGGTGGATGGATAAGCTTAATCAAGAGGTAGGTGAGGTACTAGTAAATAGTTTTAAGATTCACAAGATGGAATTAGAGCTAATAGAAGAGATGAAACACCATGTTGAAACATCGGAGCAACAAGAGGAAGAGTATGAAGGATATGTCCAGAAGATAAAGGACATCAATAAATTGCCAAAGTCTACTCTACTTGACCAGTTAATCCTTGAGGAAGACAATGTAGACTTCTTGGAAAAGGCCTCTAGCATAATCCGGCTTAGATCTGATTTTATATACAAGCATAGGAATGAAGTCCAGGATGCGAGTAAGGATTTGAATGAACAACTAGATGAACTAGAAGTTGTTGTAGTTTTTCTAGTTAATATTGATATACTGGTTAAAGAGGGCTTGCCTTTAAGTCAGTTAAAGGAGAAATGGGATAATATATTCCAAGAAATTATGCAAAAATAGGATGATGGAGAGGATCTATTATTGGATAGATTGATGGATTTTAGGGAAGGAGTGAAGGCTGCGAGAAAGGAGTTGACTAAGTTGAAAGACATGAAGGAGTTTGCTTCCACATAACTGAAGAGAATTCAATTTGAGGACAACTGGATTGATGGACCGGATTTGGATATTCTTCAATCGGTCTTCTCCAGTTATGATGAATACACTCTAGAGTAAACTATGCAAGGATGAGTGGCAGTATTTTTGGGCACATGATTTTTTCCTCTTTTCTTTTATTCTCTTTTGTAATTAACATTGGAACTGGAGATCAACTGGTCTAAGTTTCCAAGAAAGTTTCAGTTCCTAAAATTGTGGATCTCAATTGTGATTGAGAGGATTTTATGCTTTGTACGTCTTTATATACTTTTGGGTACCATATTGTAAGGTTTGGCTGATGAGAATAAGATTAGCCACCTGATAGTAGGAGATAGGAATTTTATAGCTTTACAGAGACACTTTGTTATTATTTAGTTACAATTGAATATAGATATGATCTTTTTTACACAATATTATGTTGGAATTGAGTTTACTAGATAAGGCTAATCAATCATAGTCTATATGTATGCCAGTGAGTTTGCTGAAGCATAAGCATTTCTTATTTGATGAAAATAAATAGAAGGAACCAAATTTAAAGATTATTTCGTTAAATTATCTATGGATTGAATTATTGAATGTCTTTTGATCTATGATTTTAGCAATGAATGAGAGTTTGTTCTTTTTGAATCTTTAAAGTATTATGGTGTGTGATTGTGATGGTTAAAATAAGCACAATAGATGCATGCAATAGTATGGATTGTTCTGTAAATTGAATCATGTTATGGTTTTCTTGATCTATTGGAGGAACATTCATTGTTGAAAATATATCTCTAGATATTAGATAATTTTTATTCATGTTTCATTGATGTATGCCCTAATCTATCTTTTTCTTTTTATTTAAAACCCCATTTTCATTAAGTACAAATTTATGAACCCATCATTGCTGGCATTCCTTATTACCAGAAAAGGCCCCTTGAATATTACAGTTGCATGGACCAATTGAGTGACATCAGATAGTTGAGAACCAACTACCAGGACCTTGGGAGTTACGCTACTATATGTTGTCTTTCTTTTTCGGGAGAAATAGAGTAGAGATATTTTGTTTAACATTGTTTGTGTCATTTTCACCATCAACAAGTCCTTTGTACACTTATAGCCAAAGTTCCATTCATCTTGCTAAGAATTTAGCTCTGCATTCAAAAATAAGCACATACAACTGAAATACCACTTCATCCAATCAGTTTTGGAGGATGGAAAACTAAAGCTGGAGAAAATTCACACAAGTGAGAATCTTGTAAATATGGTCACGAAGGTAGTTACACAACAAAAACTGATTTCCTCATTAGTTTTCGTTGGAATTCATGACTAATAATGGTGGATATAGGAAACCATCCAAACTTGTAATCTAGTGGGAGCTGCAAGTGTAGAGGTGTCATCTAGGATTAGTCTCCAAGTGGGAGATTGTTTGGTGTGGAGCATCATTCATCTCCAAGTGGGATATTGTTGGTATGTGGTGACTAATCATGCAAATACTATACACTCTTTACATATCATTTCTGAGGTATGGGGGTGATATCCCCCAATAGCAGGGGTTTGGGGTGGTAGCCCCCAAGTATAGGGGTTTGGAGGTACAATCCTCAATTTTTTTCCCCTTTTTTTCATGTCAAGGGTTCGATAGTTTATTTTTTGTTAACTAACAAATGAAAAATGACTTTCGAAAACCCTAATTCTAGAAGCTTCCAAAAATCTTGTTATAAGTGGTTGGGATGTAAGTTGTGGTATGGTATTCTTGAGATTGTAATCTATTTTGAAATGGATAATAAAATTGTTGGATGGATGAGTTTTTGTGGATGTAGCTCATATTGGGTGAACCATGTTAAAATTTTGTGTTATTCTTCATTGTTATTTTTGGGTTATTTAATCTACATATAATTGTTAATGTTTATTTCTCCAATTTGTCTGAATCCTAATACCAATAGGAGGATCATACATGGATATATCCAAAATTTCCCCACTATAGAAGATTCAACTGGGAGACCTTATCCATGCTACAAGTGATTAAATATTAAGTGGTCATGTAAATACAATGGATCATCTACAAGATTTAGTAGATACACTACAAAAGGTTATTACCCATGTACCAAAGGACACTTCACTATCCATGTTGCAAAAACTTAAATAGTTGGTGTAGAACCTCCAAAGGGATTTGGCTACCACCAAAGAAAACATAAGAAAAGAGGCACAAGAGGAGGTTCTAAAGATAAGAACAATGGAGTATACCAAAATATCACCACTGTACACTCTAAATTAGAGGATAATATGAAATGGTTGAGTGACACAACTATAGAAGCAAGGGTGATTTGCAAGTTTCTTTTACAATGGTATACTATAAAAAAAGTACTAAAGGATCATATAGCTTAATTGGAGAACCAAATAATACAAGTGGCATAGACCTATAATCCTCTCCAGGATAGGGATGGAACCACTAGAGCCCAAGTGGAAACCCTACACTTCTAGCTACATAAACTCCACACACAAAGAGAGTAGATCAAGAATATGAGGGAAAATGTCAACAAATAGATATTCAACCTATTAGGGATAATGGGGAAGCATAAGAAATAGAAAAAATAATTCAAATCCCTATTATTCTAGTTGATGTAAAGGCAATAGTAGTACACATCTAGAATCACATTTCCACTGTACAATGGGAAAAAACACACTAGCTAAGATATTCAAGCACCTCAAGGAAATATACAAGTAGCTCCTCCCCAATTAAGCATCATGTCTTAAGGACAAGACATCATTTTAAAAGGGGGGATGATGTTAGAAAATCAAGGGATATAATAGATCTTGCCACATGTTGTTATGTCAATCCCAATCAGACCCAAAGTTTAAATTTTCCCCTTTACCCAACACATTTCCCCCTAAATTAATCAACTAGGGAATGCAAGGGGGGTTGCATGTTTATATTTGTAATTATGCTATAAAAAATTAAGAAATTACCCAAAACTAAATATTTAATTGGTGCAAAATGAATTCCAATAGCCACATGTTGAATGCCAACAATCAACATGTGTGAGAGAAATGAACAATCACCTGGTGATTGAGTTTTTTTTGTTGCAGGGCATGTGAAGTGTGATGGAAGAATTTTTAGGTCACGGTTTAGTGATAGGAAAAAAATGTAGGTTATTATATTGGGCACATGTAACATTGTGCATGTAAAAAAGAGCAGTGGATAGCGTGTGAATCGATTGTTGCAAGTTGCAAATGTTGCTAAAAGTCATTGAAATTTGCATTTACTGGAAATCAATTGATAAAAGAACTTTTTTTATGGATGTAACCTAGAAATTTGGTGAACATTAAAATCATTATTTCTCACTATTTTTTTGTGTATTTTTTTATTCCTCTATATAATTATTTAAGTATTTTTAATTTAATATGCATATAACTGTTAGATTCAAACCATATGTTCCTTCTTGCAATTCCTAACATTGCAGGTTATCGCAAAAGTTCTATGGATGATAGAAAATAATGCAATGTAAATAATATACAAAATTAGAGAGAGAAAGAGAGATAGAGAGAAAGGGATACAGATACATATAGATATATGAAGGTATATAAGAATACATATATGAGAAAAGACTAAGGCCTACCTTTTCTATGCAACATAATATAATATAATATAAGGAGATATGAGGAGTTATCTACATCTATGTTATAGATGAATGAAATGTTCTTTTTTTTTTAATATAGTAAAGCTTTTTTTGTTTACCTAAGTTCCTTAATACAAATGCTTATTTCTCTTACTATATCCTTTGGGTTATAAAGAGACTACACAAGAGATCCTAGGGTATAGATCTCCAAATTTTACTTCCCCATTCTTCTTGATAACACTATGAATTTGCATAGATATTATGCCCAACACCACCTTTGAATAGTATGTTACATTTTAAGGCATGTTGATTAGAGTAAATATATTTTTCTATTTAGTCTCTCATTGCTCCATTCATGACAAAAAATTTGTGTGTCTTGAGTTCCTTTTAAGTGATTTTCATAATTTGATTATTACTTATTATGCATACTATTCTATTTGTGTGATAGGTTAAATATATTGAATTATAAGCATTTAATTCACAATTGTATCTAGTTTAAAATGTGTCCAAACTATAACACTTAATTAAAAAATTATATATAGTTTCTTAATTAGGTCATCATTTGTTTTCATATATCAATTAGATCTCATAAATCATATTTATTAAATATTCTTTATTATTTTTTTAGCAAATTACAAATTGTATTAAATTTTTTATATATGGAAATGTAGTGTATGTTTTAAAACAATATCACATGAAGTACTGAAAACAATTAAGTAAAGAAATCAACTATAGATACTCATATATACATAATAATAGTTATGTGCATCATCATATCACTATGCTAAAGAAATATGGTGTGTCATACAAATAATACATAATCATCCCATAGGACTTTGGCTACCAAATTCATAAGGACATGGTGGTGATTAGCATGTGATAGTAGATTGTGAGTAGCTCATAGATCCACTCCATGTCAGTAAAATTTGTAGCTCTCCTCTAAGATTTTCATTATCCTCAAGGCTTGTCATGTGTTTTCATTGGAATGATCTCTCTCTACTCGTACCCTTCTCAGATCCTCTCATAGGAAGGCCTACAAATCACTCTTAGTAGGAGCTTGAGCTCTCTTAGATCTTAGATCCTCATAGGAAACTCTCAACTCCTTGCAAGTGGGTCTCATCTCATCATGTGTTGTCCTAAATCATGTTATAGGCTTAAAAATATCTATATGGTGTCCTAAACTATATGAGGGCCTATTCTCATCTCACACTAACTGTTGTGGCTCCATATTTGGAACCATGTTTGATATTACTAGACTCACAAAGTCAATCCAATCTCGTGTACCAACTACAAAAACATGAAAACATAGAAAAACATCAAATAACATGATATAAAACATAACTCAAATCTAAACATAGCATATAGTATATCATAACTTAAAATTAAAAATCAAAATAATAATACTCAGATCACCAACTCGTCAATGAGGATCTCATCATGCAACCATGGTGGCTATGTTTGGACTCTCTCAGGAGGCTAGGGGCATAGTATCTGATGCTTTATTTCTATCCATGTGCTTGTAGGTAGGTGGTCTCTTAGGAATAGTAGGTAGTTATCATGGTACATGAGGAAGAGATCTAGGTCTCTCCTTGGGGGAATCTCTAGCCTCCTCTTGCTCCTAAGAACCTCCTCCTAATGCTCGAGTTGGCTACTCATCCTCCTCAAAATCATCTCCTCTAATATTCCTACAATCATCCTCATCTTCCTCCTCATGCCTATTGGCATGGATAAATGTCTTGTACCTAGTTAATTGAATTACTAGGGACTTAGGGGACATATTCACATGTTAATTTTACTTAGGTCCTAAGATTATTTCTAGAAGACTTAGTTGTCATGTCTAGATCTTATCTTTTTGAATTTTATGTCAAGTTAGTTGTCTCATATCATAGGATTAAGACACTTGTCATGATCTTGTCTAATCCTATGTCTCACCTTGGAAATATAACCAAGGGGTTCTCATTTGTAACTCAATTCCATTTGATTATAATCCAATACCATTCCAATCTTGATTATTGCATATTGGCCATATTATCTTGCATTTATTACTGTGAATTAATGCTATTTCTTTTCTCTCTTTTAGAAGGTTGTTTTTAGTTTTGTAGGTGATCTTGGAGGCTTGAGTCTTTGAGTGACTCCAACATGGTATCAGAGCTTTAGATTTTAAGGCCCCTTCTCAAATCTAGGAGATAATCATACTTGATCTATTTAAAGGTTGCTAATATTGGTGGATCTTGAAAATTTGAGTATTCTCTTCTCTTGCATCATATGATTCAACCTGGAGAATTAGAAAAAATTGAAAGAAATTCTAGATTCAATTTTTTCTTTGTGGATTTGTATTGAAAGTTTAGTTTGGGGTATGTTGGTGCAAATATAAGCTCAATATTGATTTTATAATGCCCAAAAAATTCAGATCTAGCTTTTGTTTCACTCAATTTGGCCATTGTATGATGTAGTTGCAAACTAGGGTTTGAAGCTTAGATCTAGTGAATAACTTTTTATTAGAGAACTTATATTCAAAATGGATGTTTCTATTGCATTTAGATGGCCCAAAAACCCCTATTTTCATATAAAACTTGTCCATTTTAGATGAATTTTATTTTTGGCAAATTTTTATTTTGCTAGAAGGGTCGTTACTACAAGCTAAATTCAATAGTTTTTTCAAAAATTCATAACTTTTGATCTAGAAGTTAGATTTTTTCAAACAAGATATCATTGGAAATATGGTTTTGTGTAATTTCTATTGGTTTAGGTTTCATTATCATATCTAGCTACTGGTGAAAGTTATTATTGTTTGAAGTCAAATCTCCCATTTGGACTTTTGAGCTCATAACCTTTTTCCTGTTTATCCAAGTTTTGTGATTCTTGTGGCATTGCAAAGGTATTGAAGATCTCTAAAATTATATCTAAGGTTTTTTTTTCCAAATTCAGATCCAAGTATATTTTATTCATATTTGTGCATATTTGCATTTTTGTTGATAACTTGGACATATTGACACCTAGAGAAGTTTTGTCCTTTTGGGAAGGCTTCATTTTCAGTCTAAATCATATTGAGAAAGTGTAATTTCAAATTGTGGATCTCATTTTGAGATATTGTTGTAATTTTCAATCTTTAATCCATCTTTGCATTGTAAACAAACTAAATATAAAGAGCCAAAATATAATTACTAGGGGATTCTTATTGAGTGATTTTGGGGGGGGGATTTCTTGATGCATTGTTTTGATCTATATTCTTGTGCTCTTAGCTTCCATGGATCATTCTAAGGTTCCTTTTCTCACATCATATAATTATTCAACATGGAATCAAAATGCATGGATTATTCTAATGATTGAAGGTCACTCTCTATATGTTGAAAATAAGGTACATGAACCTACAAATGCAAATAAGAAGATAAAAAGGATAATTGAAAATACCAAAGCTCTTGGATGTCTTTGTATACTAGTTTCTCAAGACCTACTATTTCATATTGAATCATGTAATAATTCTCATGAACCTTGGAATAAATTGAAAATATTGTATGGTACTACATATGAAGTAAGAGGCTATCAAATTAATAATGAATTTATGAGCCTTGATCCTAAGAACTTTGACAACATCCAAGACTACATCACTAATGTTAATGATCTAAGAGAGTAATGTAAATCATGCAAAATTGATAAGAAGGAAATTCAGTTGGTCTATAATACATTGAAAAAAATTGGTCCTGATTATGCTTCTTTTGTTTCTATCTTTCATACTCATAGGTTGACTATGGGGTTTGCATATACTACACCTTCATTTTCATCATTTTTAAGATGTTAATAAATGAGAAACAAAAGCTTATCTAAATGGGTCACATCAAGACTTCTAAATGTCAAGAATTGTTGGTTAGTTAGGTGAAAGAATCAGAATTAGATAAGAAATAGAAGAAATAAAAGAATAATCCACATTCATATTAAGAAAAGAATAAATTCTCTTCCAAAGATAAATCATCTAAGAAGGAGAAGAAAACTTTTTCATATTGCAATAATATTGGACATGATGAACATTCTTGTTATAAGAAGGATATTGATGAGTTGAAGCGTCTTCTCAAAAAGAACCAAATTGATTTTCCTTCTAGAATGTCTAAGTAAACTTATTCTTCTTCAAAATAGTCTAAAAAGGACAAAGGTCATGCTATTTTGGCTTCTATATCAGGAAATAAAGGGAAAGTTCTTTGTAATTTTTCAAATCATGGATCAAGGAGATGACTTCTAGATTCAGGAGCATCTCATCATACGAAATCTTCACATTCTATATTATCTTCTTTTGAGCCTTGTGCTATGTATCCTATTTTTATGGGAAACAATACATACATGAGTATAATTGGGAAGGGACCTATTGATGTTGGGGAGGGAACTTTCAATGATTTTTTGTGTGTACCTCATTTTTCAAATAATCTTCTTTCCATATATCATATTACACATGGTGGAGATGAGAGGGCTATGGAATTCACTCTTGATTTAGTTATCATTAGAGACTTGGAGAGTATAGAGATTATTTCTACTAGGATGGTTCATCATTCATCTTGGTTATACACCTTTACAGTTTTTTCTTCTAATTATTATATTGTTCCTTCGGTTGTAGATCACACTTCTAGTGTGAACCAGACTTTGAGGAGACTTTTGGCTACTTGAACTTAGGGTTTCTCACATCAAATCTCGTTCTTGAGTCATGAATTATATTTCATCCATCTACTATTACATTTTATGATGCACATGTTGCTACAAATATAGCTTCTTGTGATCCAATGCAAGAGGATCTACAACATCTTCTAACTACACCTACTTGGGATCCATACTTGATAGAAATTGGTGGGTTGTTTTTTGAGTCTCACATTTAATATTTTTGAGACACTATTGATTTCATACATCTTCTCATTGATGAAGATGATTCTTCTTTAGTTTTTGTGAGGAAACACTCTAACCCTCTTGTTCATTCTCTACATGATCATTCTTCACAGTTTGACGTGAGTGTGGATACTTTTGGACAACATTTAGAGGCTTGTTTATCTTTAGAGGAGGCATACTTGTCTGTGGATTGTATTCTAAAATAATCTTTAGGAGATTTTGTATTGAAATCTTGAACTATGTGTCCTAGAATGCCTATTTGGAGTGTGTCATCTTTCAACATCGACATGGAGACACTTGAGCATAGTTCAAAGACACAAAATATCATCCTTCTTCATGCATCTTCCTTGCAGGAATGGGAAGACATCTTGCATATTATATTTTTTTAATTTCTTCTTAAGGGGAGGAATGTTGTTCGACAATAGTGGATCATCTTCATCATTCAATTTCAAGCTTCTACCATTGTAGGAGACTCATCATTGAGGGGGGTTGCATGGTCTCTATTCTTATTCTCTCTTATGGGGGGTCATTTTCCTCATATAGGTTTTTTCCATCTCATGCATCATTGAGATTTTTTTTTTCATCTTTCTTTTGGGGAGGAGTTTTGTTCCACTAGGTTTTATCCTTTTATTCATTTTTTAGAGATTTATTTGCATTTGTACATGGGTACCTAACATGGCCTAGTATTTGTGACTCATCCTTTCATCTTTGTATTATTTTCATAATTATCTACTTCCTAAGGTTCACTTAAGGGGGATGTTGTTGTCAATAAATGTCTTGTACCTAGTTAATTCACTTACTAGGGACTTAGGGGACATATTTACATGTTAAGTTTACTTAGGTCCTAAGATTATTTCTATAAGACTTAGTTGTCATATCTAGATCTTATCTTTTTGAATTTAGTTGTCTCATGCCATAGGATTAAGATACTTATCATGATTTTTTCTAATCCTATGCCTCACCTTGGCTATATAACCAATGGGTTCTAATTTGTAATTCAATTTGATTGGATTCTAATCCAATACCATTACAATCTTGAGTATTTCATATTGGCCATATTATATTGCATCCATTATTTCAAATGTATGCTCTTGCTTTTCTCTCTTGCATAAGGTTGTTTTTGGTTTTAGAGGTGATCCTAGAGTCTTGAGTCTTTGAGTAACTAAAAATTCCCCTCTCGATTTCATGGCCATGGATTAGGATTTCTAGTGGGATATTCCATAGGAAATATTGGAGTTGGATGTGCAATCTCTGACCATTTAGTGTAGCCAATACACCTGACATCATCAACATTAGATAGTAGATGTCTAGCTCATTCCTCATCATCCAAATCATTCAATGGGATGTCATTGATGGTAGGAAAGGTTATGTCATGTGGTTGAGCATTGTTATATGTAGACCTCATACATGTTGGTCGAGGAATAGACACTCCCTATGTGCAACTAAATTTCCTCTTCACCTAATCATAATAGAAAGACATCACAATGTACTCATAGCAATCAGCAAAAAAGTAATCAAGTTGCATCCTCTCTTGTTTTCCTTGTATGCCTAACCATGGATTCATGGTCCTATAAGGTCTCCACACTATATCCTCAACATCTAATCTATCAAAGGTAATGTGCCAATATAAAAGATCTCCATGTTGCCATGGCTTATAAAGTAGATAGAAAAATTCTTGAGATAAATTCCACGCTACCTCCATGGAAATATCGTAGGATGCATGCAAGTGATGTGCTTGAGTGACCACACTTGAAGCAATGTGCATGCAATCAGACTCTATCTCTCATAGTGAATATATCACCTGATATCATGGTATAGGTGCACTAGCATTCTTGACCCCTAGGAAAACATGGTGTGTTTCTCCTCCATCTCACATATCATGTGGACTAGGCCCCCATATAGATGTGTTCCTCACCCATCAAGAGAAACAAAAAGTGTGATTTTAGCAATCATTATGATGAATTATAGGCATGTAAACACCCACATGAACTATCCATCGTGGCTTTATCTATCTTTCCCCTTATAGGGAAGGTTGTAACCTATATAGTAGGATTGATCAACTAGGACCTCATATATTCTCCTCCCCTCATAATGTCTCACAATCCTACAAAAAATGGGTAGTCAAAGAATATTTTATACATCCTTCAAATTCACCATCATCTCTCTTGTTAGAATATGAACATCCCATCACTCCATAAGTTCCATGAGCATAGAGTCATAATACCTCAAGCTGCCATAGTATATACTCTTTGTAAGCTAACCTCGTAAATATGTCATTATTACAAGATGGAAAGTCTCGACTATTGATTGAAAAGTAAGGTAAACAAGTGACCTCCTAAATGACCCTAGATATTTGGAGGGTCCGATTGGAAAAATAAAGATCAAATATCAGTAGTGTATTCAAAGACAAATCAAATTTACAAATTAAAGTACTCTTCTTTGGACTTTGAGCCCAATCAAGGGTGCCCATGCTAGTCATGGGTGCCTATGTTAGTTAGGGGTGGCCAAAATGGTCAAGGGTACCCATGTTGGTGAGGGACACCCAAAATTTCTCAAAATCCATTAAAATACATAAAAATTAATTTCTAATTACATGGAGGATGAAATTGCAAATGACCTTTGCTACTGGTGCACCTCTTGTGATGCAATCCCCCAAGGCCTCAAACCTTGGTGTGTGGTATGGTCATTGTTGCAACATATTTGCATCAAGAGTGTTCACCTAAGCTCTCTATGCTTTAAAAATGAAATAGTCAAAATAAATAAGGAAAAATGTGAAAAGTTTAGAACTTATAACTAAACAAAATTATATTACTCATACTTTTTCATCTTTAAATCAGCATAACTAGATATGGAAAAATATTATTTTGGTGCCATTTGTTATGTTAGAATTGTAGTTCCACTGGTTTCCATGTTGTATGCTTCTTGGTACTTGGTGTTATGTTCTCATGACCTCACCATAAGTATTTTAACTAAAACCTTAATAATTTTTATGTGACAAGAATTCTACCCTATTCCCACCTCCATAAAGCAAGTGGAAACAAGAGGTATACATCTATCCTTGAATTTCATTCTCATTAAAAATTTTGACTAGTAAATTTTCTTGTATGAGGAAGATGGTTTTGAATTTCTAACAAATCATTGTTGTAGGATGTGATTCCAAAAATAATGGTTTTGTAGGTAATCACATTGGGGGCTTCATTCTCTTATTTAGAAAATTATCTACATCCTCTACAATATTCTTTGACAATATGATTTAACTTCAATACCTTATCTTTCATATGAATGTAATTTTATATAGCTACTAAAGTGGGGGATAAATGTATGATAAAAAAATACTCCCTTTAATGTGAAAGTATAATTTCATGCTCTATTTGGAACTTGATTTAGTATCCTTCCCATTCATATATTTTTAGAAATTCATGATTCTGAAAGGTGCCCTCTAGATGGAGAAGTTCCAAATTATGATAGATCTTAAAACCCAAGATAAATTTATTTGAGTGCAAGAATACTAGTCTAGGGTGCCCCATGCCCTTGACCAAATATGTTTCCTAACAAATATATTTTTTTTAATTATTGTCAGTCTCTAATTTCGAGAACAAAATTTTAAATTGGACATTGGCGGTAAATTAATCCTAAAAATTAAAATTAAATGTGTTGGCCTAAATTTTAATTCATATCTACATCCCACTATATAGACATGAATTATTATGTGAAAAAAATAAGAACAAAATTACAACCCATTTACAGGTTTAGAACAACAAAATTCAAGTTTGTTCAAGTTGCTACAATGATTAGAGTTTGATACCAATGAAAGAAAATGATGAAATCTAGGTTTTGGAGATTGCTTTGGATTCCTTCAAGTTCCTAGTGACTTGTTTTCATGGTGTTCTCATATTCATAATTTGATCTAGATTTGCTTCCTTAAGAAAGCTATCAATTCATTTAGATTTTCTTAAGGATATTTGAATTTCTCTTGGGTCAATCCTCATTTATGTCATTTAGGATCCTTATCTAATGCATTTGATTAGTATTTTTATTATCATTTTTAGCTCTTCATATCTGTAAACACACTTAAGGTTAGGAGCACACATATTTATCAATCAATCTTGAATGACTATTCATGGAGGTAGAAATACCAAAATGAGGGTTTGACCAAGGAAAAATCCTGTATAACCACTCTCTTCCCCTCTTTTGTTGTCATTTTGTAGGTTCATATATGAAACCAATAAATTTTAGAGAACATATACAAAGAAGAGACTTGGTAAATCTAGATCTAGAAATCACATCAAAAAGGACATAATGAGTCAAGGGAACCCCATGCCATTGACCTTCTAATTCAACTAGGATTCATATGAAAAGTGCACAAAATTCGTCCCTCCTCAAATCTATTGTCAATTTACAAAATTTAGCAGGAAAATAAAATAAATTAATTCATTAAAATTCCAATCCATTTTTAGATCCATAAAAAGGAACTAGATCTAGGGCAGACTGGCTCTCCTTTTATGTGTTGCAAGAATGGAAAAATGAATGAAAGTGTTGTCATTGATGTCAACCAGTTAGATAGTTATCTAATAGTTGCTATTGACTGTATATGTTGAGGATATTGAGAAAATTGTATTAAAATAAGATTACAGGTGTTTAGTTGTTGAGGAAGTTGATCTAGTACTTGTGAACTATGTTTTTTTGTGTTTTGGCTGAGGTCTGAAAGAATTGTTGCTGGTTCGGATTTCTATTTGTTGAATTATTTTGACTTGCAAGTTTAGAGATAAGATTTTTTGATTGCATTGAAGATATTTTTGGTTTCTAGAAGTATCGATCTTAAATGATCTATTTTTTTTACACTGGTTTGGCCGACCGTGTGTCAAGTACTATCTTTGAAGTTGATGAAGTGTGTTGAATCTATTATGGGTATCAATGAAGCATGTGTTTGGGTCACCCTAATTATAGTTCCACCCTAGGATGTTTGGCACTGACCTAATTTGAATTTAAATTTGGATGGCCAACTTTGTATCTTTCAAGGTTGGAGATAGTATAAATACAAAATGTGTTAGCAATGAAAATTGTACATAAGAAAAGAAGGAAGATAAGTGAAAGAGTAGACACAAATTTGATGCTATTTTGAAAGTGTGTGAGTTATGTGGGTGGTTGATCAGTGTGAAGCTTAATGTTGAGTTTTCAAATGTAGTGAATAGAAGGCGAGCTCTATCATTCATGCAAGTTGATCAGTGTTGCGGTGGAATATTTGTTGCATTGGGATTGTTGTCTCTATGTAACATATCTTCTTTGTATCTTTGTGGTAGTGAGCCCTCCAGGTTGTAGCCCTATGGATAGTGAGTTTGGATAATGAGTCCTTATTTCAAGTAGTGAGCCTTTTTGTAATCAGTTTTGATATTCTCTATAGTGTGAGTTAATCCTCATCATGTTTTTTCTCTCATTGGGTTTTCCACATAAATCTGGTGTTATTGTGTTTGTGCATTTCCATTTAATGGTTAATCACTTAATCAATTTATGTGTTAGTTCTAGTAATTAAATTTAAGGTTATAATATGTGAAAAGTGATTCACCCCCCTCTTAGTTGTCCTATCCAACAGTTGGCATTAGAGATTGGTTCCTTGGTGAACAGCTTAATCGCTTGAGGAAGGTCCAAGAAGCAAAATGGTCTTTGATTGTCTGAGGTTTGATGAAAATAATTATGGTATCTATAAAGTATTGATGGAAGAATATCTAGAGTATTGTGGGTATGATGTAGAGAAATCTTATAAGAATCCCTACACTCCTCCTACTAATGGTTTGAGCACACCTGAAAAAATTAGAGAACATGAAGCAAATAATAAGGAAAATTTCATCTTGAAGAATAGTTTGATACATTATGAGTTGATTAAGGTTCGAAATTTGAAGACAACTAAGGAAGTTTGGGATGCTTTAGAAAGAGCACATGATGGTGCTGAAAGGGTAAAAGAGGCAAAATTATAGAATTTGGAAACATAGTTTGATCTTACACATATTCTGAAGATGAGAATGTTAAAGCATATGTATAGAGATTAGATGAGGTAGTGGCTAGAATGAGATCTCTTGGCACTACTATAAATGAAAACGATATTGTAAAGAAGATTCTCATAACTCTTCTTGATACTTATATTGAAAAGTGAGTTCTACTGAGAAGAATAAGATTATAAAACTTGTACTAAGGATCTACTACTAGGATTTTTGACATCTTATGAGATGAGGAAGTTGAATCTAAGAAGTGGAGGAAAAATAGAGACTACTTTTAAAGCTACAAAAACTAAAGATCCAGATGAAGAAAACTTTGATGAAATAAAAGCTAACTTTGTAAGAAGAATGAGAAAAGGCTCCGTTAAGTATGAAGGTAAATTTCCCTTTAAGTTATTTAGTTGTGGAGAAATTCAAAGTGTTGCAAAGTGTTTATAAAGAGCTAAAACGAATAAAGAAAGATATGAGAAACAAAAGAAAGGAAAGAAGATTAATAGAGCATACTATGTTAAAGAGAATGCTAGTATTTCAGATGAAGATTTAGAATATGAAGATCTAGATGACAATGAATTCTTGTTCTTGGCGATTAAGGATGAACCTACTTCTACTAATTCAGAAAAATAGTCAAAGGAAAGTCCTCCAGAGAAGGAGAATGAGAAAAATGAAGGTACAATTATCTCTGCCCTACATGCTAAATAGGAAAATATTTTTTGGGTAGTTGATAGTGGTTGCTCACATCACATGACTAGTGATAAGAGTAAGTTTGTGAAACTTGAGAAATTTGATGGGGGTCTAGTTATGTTTGGAGATGATACTGGTACTAAAATCTATGGGATAGGTTTAGTAATTTTTGATGGAAAGCATCATACTGATGATGTTTACTATGTTAAGGTTTTAAGGTATAATCTGCTGAGTGTTGGTCAAATGTGTAGAAAAGGATATTATCTTGTGTTTAAGGATGAGAAATGTGAGGTCCGGAAAGGATCTGGAAAATTGATTGCTACAGGAAAGAAATATGAAGGGAATGTCTATCAACTTAAAGGTTTTGATGGATAATGCTTTATGACTGATGCAGAGTGGCGGGGACAAAAAACACCCAACTATGATGGCAAAGACACTCAACTTAAATGGTTTTATCAAATACTCTTACATGGAGCCTTAAACTCCATTACTCCTTAAGAGATCAGCCCTCTCACACCTACGGTTCACAACTCAGAACTCTTACAAACCTTGGAAACATTGAATCATGTCTTTTTGGATCAGAATAAGGTGTAACAACTCCCTAGCACTTAGGTTTCAACAAACTTCCACAAATTATGGTGAATTAGGTACCTTTCTCCCTTAAGGCTAGTAGCCTTACCCAGTAGGACAGTCAATATAAAAACCACATGGAGGAATTTAAATACACCAAACCTATGGATTTAGACATCCAAAATGGACCCCTACAAATTTCTAAAACCTTTCCTCTTGACTGTTAAGGCATCACTCACAATGGCCCTTTCTACCGCTACTATAAGAGGCCTAATTCACATACCTACACCTAGGTCTTGATTACCTAGGCTCTCCCATTCACCCCAAATAAAAAAAATGAACTCCTACAATTTTTCCACACCTGTTATCATCATTCCTAAGTTCCCTTCAAAATCAAGCAAAAACTCACTTTTTTGCTTGTAAAATGGGCTTGCCACATAGAGATGTCAAGCCAAAACATTGTACCATTTTCCTCCAAAGTGACTACCATTCTCTAAGACCTCTAGGATATAATATTAAACCCTCATAAATTCCATCCCACCAATATTTGGAAATTCTATAGCATGTGAATGGAAGATGCATCCATATTTTTCTCAAAACCTTGATTTTAAGGGTTTTCAGACCACTCATGAGTAAAATTAAGATATCTCCCTTATTACTCAATGAAATCTCACCAATCCAACTCCAAAAGAAAGTGTATTCAATTAAATTTCCAACCATTACACTCTTCAAGCATAAAACAAAACTTACAGACCATACCAAGTACGGGATCAGAAAATTCTACAAGAAAAACATGGGGTTTGAGATCACTCGGTAGTAAAATGGGGATATCTCACTCAATTCTTAATGAAATTACACCATTCCAAAGAAAAAATAAATTTTATTCAATTATATATCCAACCTTTATAGTATTGGAGTGTGGAACAACATGAATAGGTCATACAACATTCGGTATCAACAATTTCTTTATGAGAAACTCAAAAAATGACAACTTCTTCTTTGAAACTCCCTCCAAACTTGTTCAACAACTACCTGAAATCAGGATTTGATACCACTATGATGCAGAGTAGCAAGGACCAAAAAAAAAAAACTATGATGGGAAAGACACTCAACTTAAATGCTTCTATTAAATACTCTTACATGGAGCCTTAAACTCCATTACTCCTTAAGAGACCATCCCTCTCACACCTAGGGTTCACAACTCAGACCTCTTAGAGACCATGGAAACATTGAATCATGTATTTTTTTATAAGAATAAGTTTTAAAAACTCTCTAGCACTTAGGTTTCAACAAACTTCCATAAACTATGGTGAATTAGGTATCTTTCTCCCTTAAGGCTAGTAGCCTTACCCGGTAGGATAGTCAATATAAAACCCACATGGAGGAATTTCAAGACACCAAACCTATGGATTCAGACATCCAAAATGGACCCCTACAAATTTCCAAAACTTTCCTCTTGATTGTCAAGGCATCACTCACAATGGACCTTTCTACCGCTACTCCAAGAGGCCTAATTCACAGACCTACACCTAGTTCTTGATTACTTAGGCTCTCCCCTTCACCCCAAAGACAAAAAATGAACTCCTACAAGTTTTCCACACCTGTTACCATGATTCCTAGATTCCCTTCAAATAGATTCTTCAAAATCAAGCAAAAACTCATTTTTTTGCTTGTAAAATGGGTTTGCCTCATAGAGATGTCAAGCCAAAACATTGCACCATTTTCCTCCAAAGTTTCTGCCATTCTCCAAGACCTCTAGGATATAATATTACACCCTCATACCTTCCATCCCACCAATATTTGGCAATTCTACAGCGTGGGAATGGAAGATGCATCCATATTTTGCTCAAAACCTTGATTTTAAGGGTTTTTAGACCACCCAGGAGTAAAATTAAGATATCTCCCTTATTACTCAATGAAATCTCACCACTCCAAATCCAAAAGAAAGTGTATTCAATTAAATTTCCAACCATTATACTCTTCAAGTATAAAACAAAATGTACAGACCATACCAAGTACAGGATCAGAAAATTCTACAGGAAAAACATCGAGTTTGAGATCACCCGGTTGTAAAATGGGGATATATCACTCAATTATTATTAAATCACACCATTCCAATTCCAAAAGAAAGGTTATTCAATTATCTATCCAACCATTATAGTCTTGGAGTATGGAACAACACTAACAGGCCGTACAACGTACGAGATCAGTAATTTCTTTATGAAAAACTCAAAAAACATAAACTTCTTCTTTGAAACTCCTTCCAAAAACTACCTGAAATCAGGCTCTGATACCACTATGATGCAGAGTGGAAGGGACAAAAAACAACAAACTATGATGGAAAAGATACTCAACTTAAATTCTTCTATTAAATACTCTTACATGGAGCCTTAAACTCCATTACTCCTTAAGAGATCAACCCTCTCACACCTAGGGTTCACAACTCAAACCTCTTAAAAACCTTGGAAACATTGAATCATGTATTTTTGGATTAGAATAAGGTGTAACAACTCCCTAGCACTTAGGTTTCAAAAAACTTCCATAAACTATGGTGAATTAGGTACCTTTCTCCCTTAAGGCTAGTAGCCTTACCCGGTAGGACAGTCAATATAAAACCCACATGGAGGAATTTCAAGACACCAAACCTATGGATTCAGACATCCAAAATGGACCCCTAGAAATTTCCAAAATTTTTCCTTTTGACTATCAAGGCATCACTCACAATGGCCCTTTCTACCGCTACTCCAAGAGGCCTAATTCACAGACCTACACCTAGTTCTTGATTACCTAGGCTCTCTCCTTCACCCTAAATACAAAAAATGAACTCCTACAAGTTTTCCACACCTGTTACCATGATTCCTAAGTGCCCTTCAAATAGATTCTTCAAAATTAAGCAAAAACTCACATTTTTTTTTGTAAAATGGGCTTGCCACATAGAGATGTCGAGCCAAAACATTGCACCATTTTCCTCCAAAGTGCCTTCCATTATCCAAGACCTATAGGATATAATAGTACACCCTCATACCTTCCATCCCACCAATATTTGGAAATTCTACAGAGTGGGAATGGAAGATGCATCCATATTTTTCTCAAAAACTTGATTTTAAGGGTTTTCAGACCACCCAGGAGTAAAATTAAGATATCTCCCTTATTACTCAATGAAATCTCACCACTCCAACTCCATGCCCTACATGCTAAATAGGAAAATAATTTTTGGGTAGTTGATAGTGGTTTCTCACATCACATGACTAGTGATAAGAGTAAGTTTGTGAAACTTGAGAAATTTGATGGAGGTCTAGTTATGTTTGGAGATGATACTGGTACTAAAATCTATGAGATAGGTTCAATAAGTTTTGATGGCAAGCATCATACTGATGATGTTTACTATGCTAAGGGTTTAAGGAATAATCTATTGAGCGTCGGTCAAATGTGTAGAAAAAGATATTATCTTGTGTTTAAGGATGAGAAATGTGAGATCTGGAAAGGATCTGCAACATTGATTGCTACAGGAAAGAAATTTGAAGGGAATATCTGTCAGCTTAAAGGTGCTGATGGATAATGCTTTATGAATCATATAAATGATATTTGGTTATGACATAGGAGAATGTGTCACATGAATTTTGATAACTTGGCAAGGATTATTGTTGTTCAGGCTGTGAGATATCTACCAAGAATTACAAAGCTTGTAAATGTCATCTATAGGAATTGCCAGTTTGGGAAGCAAACAAGAAATCATTATAGATCAAGAGAACAATATACTATTGGATTATTGGATTTGGTTCATACAAATCTTTGTGGTCCTATGAGAGTGTGAAGTCTACTTGGTGAAAGATACTTTATGCTTTTAATTGATGATTATTCTAGATATACATGGGCTACATTTCTAAGAGAGAAATCAGATGCATTAAAAAGATTCAAGGCATTCAAGGCTACGGTTGAAAATGAAGTGAATTTGAAGATAAAATTATTGAGATCTGAAAGAGGTGGATAGTTAACCTCCCATGAGTTCAATATGTTTTGTGAATTACATGTAATTTAGAGAGTTATTTTCTCTGAAAACCCCTCAACAAAATGGAGTTGTTGAAAGAAAAAATAGAACAATTCAAGAAGCTACTAGGTCAATGATCACTGAAGTTGGATTGCTAGAATTTTATTGGAAAGAAGCTATTCACACTACTATAGATGTATTCAATCAAGTTTAGGCAAGAGAAAATAGTACAAAGACTCCCTATGAGCTACAACATGGAAGAATTCCTATAGTTAAATATTTCAAGGTATTTGGAAGCAAATGCTATATCAGAAGAGATGAGGAAAATTTGGGTAAGTTTTATGCAAGAAGTGATGAAGGAATATTTCTTGGATACTCTACTAAAAGAACGACATACATATGTTTCAACAAAATATTGAGGAAGATTGTATAAAACTCGAATGTGAAGGTTGATGAAACAGTGAAGAATTCTATTGATATTGATGGATATGTGTCTGATGAACATGACTATGCAAGAATAGAAGAAATTATGGAAGAATGGGATAAAAATGAGAAAAAAATAAGAATGAACATAATGAAAGAGAAGAAGATGCTCCGGTGATGTACCCTAGGACACTAAAATATGTACAGAGGAATCATTTATAAATTTAGATTATTGGAGACAAGACAATAGGTTTGTTAACTAGAAGCAAAGTTGTTGAAGTAAATTTGTGCTTATTCTCTGATATTGAGTTGAAGTCAGTAAGTGAAGCCTGTAAGGATGAAAATTGGAAGGAAGCAATGATAGAAGAACTTTTGCAGATTGAGAAGAATCAAACTTGGGAATTGGTAGCAAGATCGGAAGACAAAAATATCATTGGATATTCAGAAATAAAATGAATGAGAACAAGAAAGTTTTTGGAAACAAAGCAAGGCTTGTGTGTAAAGGCTACTCACACATGGAAGGTATATATTTTCAAGAGAATTTTTCCTTGGTAGAAAGAATGAAAGCTATAAGGATGTTCTTGGAATTAGCTGCTTATAAATATTTTAAAGTCTATTTGATGGATGTCAAGTCAACATTTTTGAATGGTGAACTAGATGAAGAGGTCTACATGGAACAATCTGAAAGATTTTAGTTAATAGATCAACCAGATATGGTGTGTATATTGAAGAAAACTTTATATGGATTGAAGCAAGCTCCTAGATCCTAGTATGTAAGGATATTTGATTCATCAAGGATTTAATAAAGGTACAAAAGACATTAATTTATATTTCAAGAGTGAAAATGAAAAAACCTTGATTGTAGTAGTATATGTTGATGAAATTATATTTGGAGGAAATGAAAAGATGTGCAAGATTTTTGTGGAAGAGATGCACAAATAATTTGAAATGTCTATGTTTGGGGAGATGAATTTATTTCTTGGGCTACAGATTAATCAAATAGAGAAAGGAATTTTCATTTCACAATCTATGTATGTGAGAGAGATATTGAAAAAACTTGGGATGGACGGTTCCAAACTGGTAAGTACTCGTATGGTGATTGGTTGCAATTTGGGTAAAGATGATGATTCACCTAAGGTTGATCATAGAAAGTATAGATCAATGATTGGAGGACTACTATATTTTACTGCTACTAGACCAGATATTATGCATGTAGTCTATCTTGTAGCTAGATTTCAAGAAGATCCAAAGGAAACACATGTTACTGTAGTTAAAATAATATTCAAATATTTGAATGACACTCTAGATTATGGATTATGGTATCCTAAAGATATTGATTTTACACTAAGTGCTTATACAGATGCATATTGGGCCAAAAGTATAGATGAAAAAGGAGTACAAGTGGTGGTGCATTCTTTTTTGGATGTAGATTGGTGGCATGGTTGAGTAAGAAGAAAGATTTGGTCTCTTCGTCTACTGATGAAGTTGAGTATATTGTTGTTGCATCTTGATATACACAAGTTTTATGGATGAAATAGACACTGAAGAATATCATAATGCTATATGATGATCCTATTTTAATCTTTTGTGGTAATACAAGTACAAATAATATTTTGAAGAATCATGTAATGCACTCGAGAATGAAGCATATATCTATTGTTGTTGTGACTAAGTCTTGTACCTAGTTTATTCATTTACTAGGGACTTAGGGGACTTAGTTCACATGTTAAGTTTACTTAGGATAAAATATTCCTTCTAGAAGTCTTAGTTGTCTTATCTAGAATTTACACTTTCCTAGTTAGTTATGAGTTAGTTGTCTCATGTGATAGGATTAAGACACTTGTCATGATCTTGTCTTATCCTATCTCTCATTCTTGCCTTTATAAGAAAGGAATCTCTAGCATATTTTGCATGGTATTCTATTGCATAGCATATTGATCATTGTATCATATTGTGATTCTTGTTTGGTGGAATAACATCTTCCATTGTTGCTTCTCTCTATTTCTTATGGAGGTCATTTGGTGTTGTAGATTGAAGATCTTGGTTTCTCACTTCAACATGGTATCAGAGCTTTGAATCTTGCAAGCCCCTTCCATTTTTTTCATTAAGAGAGTTTCCATCAAGTTCTATTATGATTTGAGTTTCTTGTATGATCTTGCAAATTCCCAAGGGTTTGCAAAGATTTTTTAATTGTATATTGCATGTATGCATTTTGGTGAGATCTGGTGATTGCAACACTTTTGGCTATAGTGGTAGTATTTTAGGTTGTCCCATTGCGTCTAGGAGGCTTGAGAAAGTTAGACTTGGCTTTTGTTTCACTCAATTTGGTCACCATTTGCTTTTTTGGCAAACAAGGGTTTGGAGCTCGAATCTAGTGAACAAATTTTTACAAGAGCATTTTTGGAGAAAAATAAGCCTATCATTGCCTTCGGATGACCATTTACGAGAATTTTGATATATAATTTTCTTATATTTGACAAAAATTGACTTTGGGGCAATTTTTTTTTCACTTGGAGGTCGTACGACCCCTAGGTCGACAGTATGATTTTGCAGAATTAAAAAAAAAAAAACATTAAATATTCTATGTTTTTTATTTTTGAGCATATTTATAATATCAATGGATTCATATTATTTGGTTGACATTTATATTGGGTCAAATTCAATTTTATGCGGACTGATAAAGTTTGTGCAGGGCCCCACGAGGTCATTGTTGATGTCCTTTTTGTAGAGTGTACTGGGTTTGTCAGACTTGTTTGAAGACTTGTCATCCAATACAATATTCAGTGGCTTTTCCTTATATACTACTAACCTTTAATTACTTCCACGACCCCTTTCTAGCCTGCCCTAGTCATATTGGGAGTCGAGGGCTTAAGGTTGTAGGGTGGGCACGAGCACCACCATCCCTCCACTCTCCACTCCACCTAAGTGAAGGCTTCACCAGGTGGGCAGACCCCTTTTTTTCACTCGAGCTAGGATGCGGCCACATGGAGGATTGAGGGCCAGGGTGGTAGGGGCTTAACTTTTTCTCCCAATTAGCCTTCAAAGTGCCTAAAACAAGCCTTTTTTTTCAATCTTTCATAACTTCACTATGGTGTCAAATTTTCAAAAACAAGATATCATCGGAAAGCTAGTTCAATGAACTTCACAGTGGTGTAGATGATTTTTCTAGATTTTGACATTTTTTGCTAGTTTTTTCAGCCCTAATGTACAAGTGCATTTATTGCTTGTAATTGGCACAACTTTTACATATGAAGTCAAAATTTGGAATTTTTTTTTTGAAATTGCTCAAAAAATCACAAGGAATTTGTTTGTAACCTTCTTTCTTAGTTTTGGAAAATTATTTTTTCTAAAAATTGTAAAAATCACCGTGTGTTATAAATGGTTGATTTGAGTTGGTCACTTATTCAAATTGAAAAATTTCTTCATTGTAATTTGTTGGAGGGGTTGCAAATTGAGTTTTAATACACTCTAAGGGGTGAAAGGCACAATTTAAGTCCCACATTTTCTTCTATATTTTGGTGTTCATGGCAGATTTAAGGCAAATTGAGCATTCCACACAATTATCATACAAGGAAGCTAAAAATGAATCAATTGTTACAGTATAAGGGTCTATGGATAATGTTAGATGCAAAACAACTTGAATTCACAATGGAATATGAAAAATTTGTCCATAGATGTAAAATGGATGAAGCAAAAGGGATCATTGGCTTACATGTATCTGATAATTTGTTGTTTCACATTTTAGAGTGTAAAACACCTAAGAATGTTTGGGATAAAATTGAAGAAGTGTATGGTAAAAAAAATTAGTTCAGAGTCTTGCAACTTCAAGCAGATCTTCAAGAACTTTCTCCTGATGCATTTCCTTCAATTCAATATTTCCTTTCATAATTTAGGTTGATTTTGTCACAGTTGAAAGGATGTGGGCATGATATATCTAGTGATGAATGTATATTCTTGATTTTGTCTAAATTGAGAGGCCCTTATTAATTTTTTCTTCTACTTTCTATTCAACTATGGATTCCATGGGGAAATATTACAAAATTCACTCATTTTAGTTTTTATTATGAGCGTCTAACTAGGGAGGAGGCCAAGTTGATTCATTTGGATGCACTACCTAGTTCTAAGAATCATTCTCTAATGACTCAATAATCCAAGGGTAAAGGAAAGAATAAGAAGAATACCATGACAAAATCATCTTCAGGTAGTGAGAATCCATCCAAATTGAACCGAAGAATAATCAAAAGTCCACTCCATCTCCTTCTTCTTCTACCTTTGGAGATTCTTCTTCCAAGTCCAAGAAAAATGAAGAAGATCCTTATTCATTTTGTGGAAAAACTAGGCATGTTGCGACTCATTATTTCAAGAGACTAGAATCCTTGGAGGAAGCTATGAAGAAGCACAACATTTTAGTGTCTAAGCCTTCTTCCATGGGTAAAGGTCAAGCTCTTTCAACATGAGCCATTTATTCATCTTCAGATAGTTGGATTCTTGATTCAGGTTCTTCACATCACATGATCAATTCATGTGATCTTCTTGATTCCATTGTTCATACTTCTACTTCTTAGATTTTAGTTGGGAACTCTTCACAAATTCTAGTTTTGGGGATAGGCTCCATTCATATGCTAGATGGGTGCATTGAGGATGTTCTTCTTGTTCCTGATATTTTAGCGAATCTACTTTCCATATATCAGATTTTTCATTCTGGAGATGGGAAGTCAATTGAGTTTACTCCACAAAATGTGACTATTAGATAGTTGCAAGATCCTAAGAAGGTTGTTTCTATAGGGATAGTTGATCATGAGAACCATTTGTATCGATTTGATGGCTTTGAGTCCTCATCGGGTCCATGTTTTGTTGCTCATGTTGATTCAATGAGAAAATTTTGGCATGAAATATTTGGGCACTTGAACTATAGATATCTTTAGCAAGCACATAACTTAGTGGTTGGTCTTCCAAATATCTCTTTCACGGATGGCGTTTTTCAAGGTTGTGTTCTTGGAAAGCAACATAAATATCCTTTTCCTAAGGTTCAAGCTACACGTGCAACCACACCCCTTGAGTTGGTATATAGTGATCTCATTTCATTCCCAACTCCTTTTTTAGGGGCTAAGTATGTGCTCACATTCATTGATTATTTTTTCTGACGGACATGGGTCTATTTTCTAAAGCTCAAGAGTGAAGTTCTCACCAACTTCAAGACCTTCAAAATATTTGTGGAGAACTAGTCTAGTTTTTCTCTTTGACAAATATGCATAGATAATGGGGGGGAGCATGTCAATCAGGCATTTTAGGATTTTTGTAGTGAGTATGGTATCTTCATCAGCACAGGGTTCCTTACACTCCTCAACAAAATGGTGTTGCAGAGAGAAAAAACTAGACTCTTAGAGAGATGGCCAATTGTATGATTTAGTCTAGGTCCATGGCTCCAACATTTTGGGTTGAAGCTATCAATTGTGCCAACTATATTCAAAACCATATTCCCCACAAGGTAGTGCAAAATATGACCCCTGAGGAGGCTTGGTCTCATCACAAGCCTAATAGATCCCTTTTCAGAGTATTTGGTAGTGAGGCTTGGGAATTCATTTTGGATGCTCAGCATAAATCCATGGAGAAGAAGAGTCAATGGTACATCTTTGTTGGTTATTGTGAGGATGTGAAGGCATACAAATTTTTTGATCTTGACACATGAGAGGTTCATTTCTGACGTGATGTTCAATTTTCTGAGTCCTTCACCCAAATAGATCCTCCTTTGACTTCTTCATCACAACCTACTCAATCTTCTTTAATTCATGATGCATTGCTACTTGAGGGAGATTTTGATGATGGTCTTCATCCACCTCCTCATTCACCCACTAGACCAAGATGGGCTCGAGTTATTCTTGAGGAGGTTGGTCCTCTTGTTGGTGATCCCAGCGACACTTGCCACACTCATTTTTAGACTTCAAGAATCAGTCTTTTGAGTCATGTAGTTTCAAATGATCCTCATAAGTTTTTAGATGCTTCAAGTATTCTAGAGTGGGATAGTGTTATGGCTGATGAGTATTCTTCTTTGATGAAGAATCATACTTGGGATCCTGTGCCTCTTCCTAAGGGAAGAAATTTGGTTTGGTGCAAGTGGGTGTATCATACCAATTATGTAGCATATGGTTCCACTGACAAGTACAAGGCTCGTCTTGTTGCAAAGGGGTTTTCTTAGGTTAAAGGAATTGATTATTCAAAGACCTTTGCTCCTATTGCCAAGATGGATTATATTCACCTTGTCTTTGCTACAACTACATCACAGGGATGGTTAGTGTATCAGATGGATGTGAAGAGTGCTTTCTTGCATGGGGACTTCATGAGGAGATCTGTATGGAGTAGCCTCTAGGTTTTGTGCAGGGTTCTTCACTTGATTGTAGGCTTTGACATTCATTGTATGGTCTCAAACAGGCCCCTCAAGCTTGGTATGAGAAGATGGATAGTTTCTTGCTTGCTTCTAGCTACACTTGCTACCATTTTGATCCCATAGTTTATAATAAGAGACATGGAGATGATATATTTGTACTTGTGCTCTATGTGGATGACTTGATTCTCATAGGGAGTTCTACTTCGATGATTCAAAATACATAATGAGCATTGATGGAGCGATTTGATATGACCGATCTTGGTCTTTAGGTTCATCAGACTTCTGAGGGATCTTCATTTTCTAGTATAAGTATGCTCTTGGTTTTCTTTAGAGATTTTGCATGGCTGATTGCAAGCCTGCCCCTACTCCATTCTAGTCAGGTGTTGTATTGTCTACTAGTTGCAATACTCCTATAGTTGATCCTACCTTGTAGAGGTAGTTGGTTGGTAGTATTTTGTACTTGACACATAGTCATCTTGATATTTCCTTTGTAGTTGGACTTGTCTCTCGCTTCTCATAGGAGCCTCATGAGAGTCATTGGAAGGCCGCCAACGTATCTTGAGATAGATTTAGGGCACTACTCATTTCAGCATTCATTACACATCAGGTGCATCTTAGATTGTGTGCTTCACTGACTCAGATTAGGCTGTTGATGTCAATGATCAGAAGTATACTTCTATATTTATCTTTTGCCTTGGTTCTAGTCTGATTACATGGTAATGCAAGAAGCAATCTGCTATTGCATTATCATCGACAGAGGCTGAGTATCGAGGTGCAGTTTTGGCTAGTCAAGAGGTTTTATGGCTTCATCAATTGATGTCTAAGTTTGGATTCCCTTCCACTTAGCCCACTAATCTTTGATGTGACAACCAAAGTGCCATACATATCTCTTGCAACCCAATGGAGCATTAGTGTACTAATAATATTGAGATCCGCATGCACTTCATCAGGCAGCTCATCCAAGATGGTGTTCTCAGCTTGGAGTATTTGCCTATAGATTAGCAAGTTGTAGACATCTTCACTAAACCTTTGGCATCGCCTCATTATATTTAGTTGCAATCAATACTTGGGGTGAAGGAAGTTTTCCTTGGGGGGTCTTGAGGATTCCTCCTTCCTTCTTCAATTTTTTCAGGTTTCTTTTCATCTTTTTCTCTCTTTTTGGAGAGGAGTTTTCTCCCACATGGTTTTTCTCCATTTATGAGAGTTTTTTTGTTTTGTACATGGGTACCTCATTAGGCCTTGTTTTCGGGACCCATATTTTTCATGTTTGCACTAGTTTGTTTGTCCCTAAGTTGCACTTAAGGGGGCGTGTTAGTGTGAATAAGTCTTGTACCTAGTTTATTCCTTTACTAGGGACTTAGGGGACTTAGTTCACATGTTAAGTTTACTTAGGATAAAAGATTCCTTCTAGAAGTCTTAGTTATCTTATCTAGACTTTACACTTTCCTAGGTAGTTATGAGTTAGTTGTCTCATGTGATAGG